>OU466858.1:50682879-51307879 GCA_911865555.2 Thlaspi arvense | reverse complement strand
CCTTGGACGACACGCAAGCCAGATACACTACGACTGAGAAGGAGTTGCTGGCAGTTGTATTCGCCTTTGAGAAGTTCAGGTCATACCTCATAGGCTCCAAGGCCATCGTTTACACAGATCACGCGGCTCTGGGGTACATCTATTCCAAGAAAGACACTAAACCGAGACTCTTAAGATGGATCCTTTTGCTCCAATAATTCGATATGGAAATCAAGGACAAGAAAGGGATAGAGAACGGCGTTGCTGACCACCTCTCTAGGATGAGAATCAATGAGTCTCTTCCCTTAGATGATTCGCTTCCAGAAGAACAACTCATGATGATCACCACGGCTGTTTATGGAAGGCTAGAAGGACAGTTTGAAGAGGTTTTGAGCTTCAAAGAAGAGGATCTTCCTTGGTACGCTGACATTGTGAATTTCTTAGCGTGTGGAGAGGAGCTTTCTCATCTTGACAACTATCACAAGAAGAAGTTCATGAGAGACGTAGGCCACTACTTTTGGGACGAGCCCAACTTGTACAAGAGGGGCGTGGACAGTTTATACAGGAGGTGTGTAACAAAGGAAGAAGCTAAGGACATTCTCCTTCACTGCCATGGCTCTTCGTACGGCGGTCACTTTGCCTCATTCAAGACCGCTACAAAAGTCTTACAAGCCGGTTTCTGGTGGCCGTCTATCTTCAAAGACGCCCATGAGTTTGTGAAGAGTTGTGAAGCTTGTCAACGAGCAGGGAACATTATGAAGAGGAACGAGATGCCTCAGGTTCCTATCTTTGAGGTGAACATGTTTGACGCATGGGGGATAGATTTCATGGGGCCTTTCCCTTCTTCTTACGGCAACAAGTTCATTTTGGTGGCTGTTGACTACGTTTCTAAATGGGTTGAGGCCATTGCTTCCCCGACAAACGACTCTAAGGTGGTGATAAAGCTCTTCAAAACCGTCATATTTCCACGGTTTGGAGTCTCCAAGGTTGTAATCAGTGACGGTGGTAGCCATTTCATCAACAAGTTGTTTGAGAGCCTTCTAAGAAAATATGGTGTGAAGCACAAGGTGGCTACACCGTATCACCCTCAAACGAGTGGGCAAGTGGAGGTCTCTAACCAACAGATCAAAGCCAAACTCGAGAGGACAGTGGGTACAACTCGGAAGGATTGGGCCGCTAAGCTAGACGACGCTTTGTGGGCTTACCGGACCGCCTTCAAAACGCCCATTGGTACTACTCCTTTCACTCTTCTCTACGGCAAAGGATGTCACCTCCCCGTCGAGCTGGAACACAGAGCATTGTGGGCAGTGAAGCGGCTGAATTTTTATCTAAAGACGGCTCAGGAGAATCGCTTAATCCAGCTATATGAACTTGATGAGTTAAGGCTGGACGCCTACAAAAGTGCTAGGATCTACAAGGAGCGTACTAAGGCGGCTCATGACAAGAAGCTGGTCCACAAAGAGCTTAAGGAAGGCAGTTTGGTATTGCTCTACAACTCGAGGCTGAAGCTCTTTCCAGGAAAGCTGAAGTCAAGGTGGTGCGGCCCGTTTGAGATAAAAGAGGTATTGCCTTACGGAGCCGTTACGTTGGTTGGCAAGAGTGGGAATGCATTCACAGTAAACAGACACAGAGTGAAGCCATACTAGGCCAGTGCATTCAACAAGGAGAGCACTTCAATGCTTCTCCAAGATCCACCATCTGCCAAAACCAAGTAAAGTCTAGCTAAAGACGTTAAAGAAAGCGCACTTGGGAGGCATTCCCATGTCTATCTTGTATATATTTTTGCTTTATTTCTCTTTCAGTTTTATGTCTTTATCTTCTGAGTGTGTAGGAACAGGTATTAGGGATTGCAGGCCATGATCTTGGATCCAAAAGGAGTAAGGAGTGTCGTATATAGGCTAGAAATCGAGAGCTAGATCGACTCATCCTGACTCGATCTTTGCTAGATCGAGCCAGTGAATCGAGAGGAGTCAATCGATCTAGACGAAATCGAGTAGAACATCGAGTGGTACAGTCGATCATGAGAGGACAACCCACCAATGCGTTCAGCTTAAAAAGCGAACGAGGTGTAGATCGACCGAGACACTCGATCCTCGAAACTAGATCGAGAAATCTACTCGATATGTCTCTCGATCTAAGCTAAAATCGACCCCTGAATCGATGGCGTGGCTCGATCACGAGGACTTAGCCACCGTGCCAAAAATCAAGGAACGAGAGGTGCTATTGATCCAAGACTCGATTGAATTCAAATCGAGTCCCAAATCGAGCAATCCTCTCGATCCAAGCCATTATGGGCATGAGATCGAGTCCTAGATCGACCAAATGGACTCGATCTCGTGCCGAGGTAACAAATTCTTTTCCCTATTTTCTGTTTTCCCTCCGGTTTTTAAATTAAAAAAGTGGTCAAGGCAAGCATCTTTGACCATGAAAGATGTGCCTTGACCACAGCTTTTGTCAGAAAACCACTTCTTTTACCCATGGTTTTGTAAATTAGTTAGCCTTTATATATTTTCAACCACCCTCACACTCTCCCATTTCCATTCTCGCGAGTTCTTAAGCAAAAGAGAGTGTAAATTTTTATTTCCTAAAGGCTAACAGCATCCTCTTTCAATCTTTGCAAAGGTATTTTCGAATCTTTAAGAAAATCTTCAAGAAAATCTCCTTTTAATTCGCTTTGATTGTTCTAGAAGCTAGGGCAGTTTAAAATTTTTTAAAATTAGCTTGATTTTAGGAAAAATTCTAGATTTAACTGTATCTCTAGATCTGATTCTCTATTATCTTGCTAGGATTTTTATAAATTCCCCAAAATTTTAGGGTATTAGTTATAAGTTTTCCTTCTTGCTTGTCTCTTTCTCGATTTTTCGCTGCCTTGCTCATTCTCTTGTTTGAGAATCTTGTTTCAGGCACCATGGCTCCCAAAAGAACGAGAGAAGAAACAGCACAAGAGGGAGAAGGACAAGAAGTGGTTGTTCAAGAGAGGGTCAGATGGTCTAAAGAGGAGAAACGAGACAAGGAGCGGCTTCAAAGGCTGAAGTTCGAGCCAACAAAGTTTGCGGACAGAGGTTTGCTGTCTAAGATGGGGATTTTGGGGGATTTTGATCAACTCCTCCAGAACATGGGGCTCAGGTTTTGTCACGGATGGATTGCCCAACCTTTCCCAAAGTGACAATCGACTTCCTTGCCACCTTGGAGTTTGCGTACGAGAACCATAGCATCCCAACTCCTTCTCAAGGCCGCTTCTCTTTCAAGATCAAACGTCGGGTCTTTAGTCTCTCAATCCCCGAGCTTTTTCAATCCTATGGCCTCGATGCTGCTGCCACGAAGGTTGAGTTCCCCCGTTTCACTCAAGCAAACGATCTGTGGGACCTCATCAGCAACGATGACTACAAGGCAAATACCGCGAAAATCAAGAGAGTGAGGAATCCGGTGCTGCGTTACACGCTGAAACTGATCGCCAACACCTTCAGTGGACGGTCAGTAGCCCT
Organism: Thlaspi arvense; assembly: GCA_911865555.2. NCBI lineage: Eukaryota > Viridiplantae > Streptophyta > Magnoliopsida > Brassicales > Brassicaceae > Thlaspi > Thlaspi arvense. The sequence goes on along the minus strand of OU466858.1, from coordinate 51,304,415 downwards.
ACAGTCACCAAGACGGAGCTTTGCTTCTTGTTCCAGGACGTTAAGCATCTCGTTTGTAACCCCGATGAGAATGATGAGTCGTTGGAAGATCAACTAGGAGACGACGTGAACTACGGATGTATCCTAGCTGCTTCATTGGTGAAATACAAGGCGTATGCCCTGAGATGCAAGACAAGCTCGTCGCTTATTGGAGGCTTCCTCACGCCCTTGTTCGTGCAAGCTGGTGTATCGCTTCAAGACTTCACTCCTGCTCCGGAAAGAGCTTTCATGGATGAGATATACCTAAGGAACACGGACAGCCTGGGACGCACGCCAGCTGAGGGCTTCTTTGCGTATCTGTTCATTGGTGAGGAGAATGAGAAGAGGGTGTGTATCCTGCCAAACAAGGACGAAACAGAGCTGTTAGGAGTTGCGAACATCGAGTTTCTCCCAAGCGTAGAGGAGTGCTTTGCTCCTCTAGGAGCCACAGCCACCATTCAACAAGCCACTCGCCCAAGATCAGAGTCTCCTGCCATGGATGATGAGATCCCCGAAGCCTTTGTACTCCCTAAAATTGACTTTGAGCCGCAGACAAAGACGGAAAAGTTTTTCGCCTCTGTTGTGGAGATGCAAAGGAAGATCAACAAATGGCAAAGCAAGGTCATTAAGAAGCTCGCCAAGAAAGTCAAGGCGCTTCAAGGGAGCTCGCCCGCGAAGTCTAAGGAGTCCATGAGTGTAGAGGTCAACCAGCCCGAGAAGAGGAGGAGATCAACTGGCGGTATTGTCATCCGTGAGCCACAAGGCAGCACGCAACAAGCACGTCATTCCGTCCATGGTTTCCCGACCGCGGATAAAGGTAAAGACATAGCCCGACGCTCCTCTAGCAAGAGCAGCTCTGCTGGAACATCCTCAAGTTCCAGCCGAGTTTAGCTCCAAGGTACCAACAACCGATCCTTGTAAATACCATCATCCGTTTGCATTTTCTTTTGCTTTGTGTTATGATCTCCTTTGAATTTTTTTGCCACCGAGACGGTGTCATTCAAGTTTAGGGGAGTATGTGGTGTGTTTAATGTGTTTTCTTTCTTCTTATTTTCTGTTATCATCTTTGAGTCTTGCATACATCCTAAGGCATAGAAAAGAACAAACAAATTGGTAAAATTTTTAAAATTTTCAAAAAAAAAATTCATGTAGTTGCATTCACTTTGTTAAATATTTTAGGATTGAGTCTAGAATTTTTAAGCATCTAGGTTGTTTACATTTGCATAAGGGGTTAGAGTTTTCTTAAAAAGGTGTTTTAAACTCATGAATTGTTTCAATGCCCTAGTTAGTAGTTATTTGATGCTTTGCTCACGCTTTGAAAGTAAGTCCTTACCATGCTTGGATCACTTGTTTTGATTTTTGTGGCTTGACTTGAACATTCATGATTTGAAACTTATCCTAATAACTGAGAACCCTAATCTGATTTTTAAATATCATTCTTATGCATTTGAAAATGAACACATGGATCTTATACATATTTAGGCTCTCTTCCTCCTTTTACACTCTTTGTGAGCCTACGTAGAACTCCCACCATGACCCTTACCTTTCTTTCGAGCCAAGTATTCTTGTGTGACATCATTGTGAGGCCTCTTTTCGGTTTGAACTTAGCATAACGTGTTACGTTTAGGCGACATGATTAGGTTCTCATTTGATTGCTAGCTTTGCATTTTTAAGCTAGTTTTAGGCTTAGGATTTGTTTGGGGTTCATAAGGGGTGTTTATATGCTTTTGGTTTCAAAACGTTTTCGTGATTAAAGTGAATAAAAGGTTTTAAGTGAAAGGCTTTGTTTTCAAAAATAAAAAGCTAAGTGTTTCAGAAGATAGCTCTCAAGTAAAAAAAAAAAGGAAAAAGAAAAGAAAAGAGTCTAAGTGCCAAATAAAAAGAAAAATAAAAGAAAGAAAAGAGTAGAGCTATCAATAAGAAAAAAAAATAAAGAGCTAAAATATTTTCAGCCTTTTCACTAGCTTAAAAAGTAAATATGTTTTCTGTTTTTATTTGGGGTTTGCTAAGCTAATGCTTTGTTGATAAGGGTAGTGTCTAAGAGGGTGAGTGAGCTTAAAAGAAAAGAAATGAGAGGGGTTCTAGGATGATTGATTAGCGTGTATGGATAGATGAAAATCTGATCATGTACGCATCAATTGCCTTTACCTTTAGCATTATGCATAAAGTTCATACTATTCTTGAGAGAAACCCTTGCATTATAAAACCCTTTTTAAATAAGATCATTCTATGCTCATAGCCTTTGCCCTTAACCAAATGTGTTCTGCTTTAAAGTGCATAAGTTTGATTCGCGGTTTGATCATTAATGAATGTTAAAGGATGAGATTCTTTGATTGTTTGCAATAGGAGACTCATGATTTGAAATTCATTTTGTGATGAGTATGGCTAAGTTCCTTGGAGTATGAGCGTGTGTATTGCATCTTAGAATTAAGAACTACGACATTGAGATTGATTCATTTGAGAGACAACTTTGCAAGAAGCTTAAATCCCCGTCTTTAACACCTCTCTCCCTTCTTGAATTTGGTTTGCTTGAGGGCAAGCAAAAGGCAAGTTTGGGGGAGTTGATATTGCTGCATATTTCATGTGTTTTGCATACATATAAGATAGTTTCTCATGCATTTACCTTGCATATTAGGCTAGTTTGCATCAATTTAGGTCCTAGAGCACTTTTGCATCAACATTTGCATGTTTCTTGCATTATGCATTGCATTCAGGTTGTTTTCGGCTACTTTGGAGCTTTGGAAGATTCATGGACGTGCTAAGGCTCGTGAGGAAGTTCGTGGACACTCAGAGAACTCAGGATTTGCATGCCAAGGACCCGAGATCGAGTAGCAGATCGAGCATAACAGGTCGATCCAGAAGAGATCGACCAGAAGATCGAGTAGCCAAGTCGATGCAAGGAAATGGAACGCGACCGAGATCGATCTGAAGTACGGACGTAAATGACGTCATGCAGATCAAGGAACGGATCGAGCTTTCAACCCGATCAGCACAAGATCGACTCATAGATTGACCAAAGTCACCTGATCCAAGCCAAAGATTGAGAGCCAGATCGAGCCTCTTGCTCGATCCCAGACTACTTTAACCGTTTTTGGCTTCTAGCAAGGGGGGGACCATCGAGCTGTTTGCCCATTTTGGGAAGGCGGCAATCCTGTTTTTCTCACACGCGTTTTCACTTTATCTTTTTATCATCTTCTCTCTAGTTTTGAGGCGATTATCTCCGCCATTGTAGAACCTTGATTTTCTTGGATTTGCGCTTTGAATATTGAATCTTTTGCTTTAATCTATCTTTAATCATGCTTAGTAGATCATCTTCTATGCTTTGTTCGGTTTATTTAATGTGTAGCGAGTAGTCTCTTCGGCTTTTGGGGTTGAGGTGATTCAAAAGGGTCGAAAAGGTTAAAGCTTGTGTTTTCTTATTCTTCATTCCTCTCTTTTCTAGGATTTGAGCACTTAAGGCTTACAGACTCTCATGCCAAGATCTCTATGGTCAGAGGGATATCTTACCCTGACAGAATTCAGATGTCCTGGAGAAGTCAAATCCTAGAGGCTAATCCTTCCTTTCCCACACGCCATGGTTGTTTAGGGGATTAGTTAGGCCTATTGCTTGAAATCTATGTTTTATGCCCTTCAATCTCTTTTTCCACCAAACGCCATGGGTTTGGAGAAGAGAATGAAGGAGTGATCCATACCACACGCCATGGATGGATCTTATTTTGCTTTCAAAGCCAAGAGAACCTCTTAGAAATAGTAGATTTAATATTTTCAAACCAAGGTTTGATCTTTGAGACCCACGAATATGAACCTCAACCCTAGACCCTTTTTCTTAGTGTTATAAACCTTTGCTTGTCATCCCTTCGTCATAAAGTTGTGTTCTTTTCAATCGCAAATCGCATCATTTCATCATTCTAGGTTGTTTAGACGAGATCGATCGTTGTTGCTCGATCTAGTGGTCGATCCTGTGGTCGATCCACTAAGTCGATTTTTAATAATTAGTAGCTTTGCATTTTAAATATTCCGCTTGTTCCTCGTGGTAGTTAACCCTCTTCCAGGGATTTTAAAATAGTTTTGCTTTGCATTTGACACTTGCATTTAGTTTTTAGGAATTTTACCAATCATTTATCACTCTCGCTTAGCTTTGCTCATCCTTTGCATTCTTAGTGAACTTGCTACCCCTATGATTGGATTGATACCTCTCTTGCTCATTATACTACATCTCTGTGTGCATTTGAGTTTTGATAACCCCTCTGTTGCATCTTGACACATCATTGCATACCAAAAACGTGTTATCACTCATCTCATTCTGAAAGCACTTGTTCTCTGAAAATCAACTCTATCAACTTGAACTTTAATTTGGACTTTTAATTATCATGTCTTATGCATTGAAAAGTGAATTCATGGCTACCATATACATATTTGGATCATCTTTTTCCTTTCTACCACTCTTGTTGATCCAAATAGCTGATCCTCATACTTATGGGACAGTTACATCCACACTCTTAACCAAAACCTCCTTTTGAGCCTAAACACTATTGTGAGAGCTGTGAGGCCTTTGCATTTCATTTTCGATTTTGTCTTGGAAAAAAGTGTTAGGAATAAGGCTGGCAATGATTAGCTCTCTTGTAGATATCAGCTTGCATCTTGAGCTTGATTCTAGGATAGGAGTTTTGGGTTAAAAAGGGTAGTGTAAGTGGTTTGAACTTCATGTATATATGTTTTGAAAGAAAAGGAAAAGATTTGAAATGGTAGAAAAGGGGAAACAGTCTAGAATTGTGGTTACGTAAAGGGAAAAAAAAGCTCTAAGTACAAAGAAGAAAGGCGCCAGCAACAAAGCTCAGAAAGGTCAAAAGAAGAAAAATCAGACCAGGAGCAATCCACCAAAGGTGATGAAGGTGCCAATGCAACAAAGAATAGCAAGTCCCAACCAAAAGAAGCAGCCACACAAGCAAAAAGAAGAAGTTTCCCCAGCCATGAAGAAGGGTAAAGGGTAGAGTTTAGGAAAGAATAGACTTAGGGGTTCACTTTTGGGTTTAGAAGTGCTTAGGATTCATCTTTGGGTAGAACGAAGCTTTGATTTGCATGCATAAGTGTGCTTTTACCTTTAGTATTTTGCCTAAGATGAAATCCTTTTCATTGAGTGATCCCTTATATTTATTAACCCTTTGATAAAATGAGATCATTCTTATCTCATGACCTTACCCTTTTCAACCAAATGTCTTCACTTGATTTGCATAAGCATGATTCATGGTTCTGATCTTAATTGAATGTTAAAGAGTTGTTTGATTTAAGCATTTGCCTAAGTTAAGATTTGAGATCATGATGAGCATGGCTAGGTTCTTTAAAGTATAGCTGATTATGTTTGCATCCTACAACTAGGCACTTAAGCATTGATACCATCTCTTTACCTTTGCACTTTTGGAATCTGAATGCCCACCTTCAAACCTCACTCTCTCATTTGTTCTTATTTGCTTGAGGACAAGCAAAAAGCAACTGTGGGATTGTTGATATCTCTTGTATTTACACCATTTAGGCCTGCATTTAGTACATGTTTTGGTTCTCTTTTGCATGTTTTCCCTTAGTTTTTGTCCCATTTTCTTCTCCTTTTAGACTTAGGTTGCATTTAGGGTATAGTTTGCATTTTCCTTGCATTTCGGATGTTTTTAGGTGCTTTTGAAGCTAAAAGGAGTTTGGAGGATGTTTGAGGATGATCCAGGAAGCTAGCTGGACAAAAGGGAGCAAAAGGGATCAAAGCAGACAATCTCTGCAAAGGTTTTCGGTCAGAGCACGGAGAACATCGATCAAGGGGTGATCGATGTAAGATTTTCGGTCAGGAGCATCGATCAAGAAGTGACCGATACGAGCACATCGATAATCAGCATCGATCAGAAGTGATCGACACAAACCCCCCGAGTTAATTTTGGTCACCACATCGATCATTGCCCAGACCGATGTAACTCTACATCGATCAACCCTGACTGTTGTGACTGATCGATGTAAACCCAGTCCGAACCTGTTTTATTTACACTTTTGCCATTACTATAGGGCTTCCTTCCTTAGGCTATAAATAGTCCCTTTTCCAGATTTTCGACAAGTCTTGTCAAATTACTGTTCTTAAGTATTTCCTTTGAGTTTGTAAGACAAAATTTTTGCTTTATTTAATATATTTGAGTATTTACCTTTAATCTTTCATTATTCTCTCTTCTAATCATGATTAACATCCTTTTCCTTTGTGATTTGGTGTTAAACATGAGTATTAGTGAGTAGTTTGCTTAGAGTTTCTAGATGTGGTAGATTAGGGTAATTTAGGACTTGATTAAGGCTTGTTTAGTGCTTCAGTTTATGGGTTCCTCTCTATTAATCTGTTCTTAAACTAGATTTGTCTTGATCACACTTATCTAGGTTGTTAGCTTTCTCTTATGCCCACCAAGTGTTTGATGAAATGCTGATCTTGTTTAATAGAGGATTTGCTGGCATTGGCTCAAGAGATTGACTGTTTGAGGAGCATCTTGACTTGAATAGAGTTGTTCATTAATGCTTGCTTAATGTTTTAGCATTAATGAGAGTTAATTCTTGTTGAGATGTTTAGCAAATTGCTATTTTACAAGAGATTGGATCTAGCTTGCTTGATTGTGAACTCTATGTCTAGGAATCACTATTGCTAGCTTGTTTGCTTGATCAATGTTGTTTGAAACAGCCTTAGTTAGTCTATAAATTCTCCAAAGTCAATAACCACATCTAGGAACTTGCTTTTCTCTTATTTGAATTTTGGATTTGCTCTGTTTTGCTTGCTTAGTTTTGCTTAGTTTGCCTTTATCTTTTTTCTCTTTGCTGCTTGATCATATTATGGTATTAGATTGGTTTCTTAGGCAACAAAAAACACTTTTATGCTTGCTTGACTTAGAGATCTTTACTCTCCACTCTTCTGTTTCCAACTAAAACCCATTTGGATTGATAAAAACCCTATGCTATACTACAACTGACTAGTACAAGCTTGGGTGATTGAATCAAGACCACAAAAATCTTTTATCACTTTTCCCAAGTTATTTCCCTTTGGTCCGGTTAAATCCCATTCTCTCTCTGATAAACTGAACCACCTCGGCTAACTTCCATTTCTCTCTCGGACACTTTCCTATTCTCACGGATACAGTCCACTCTCACTCGGACTAACCCCATTTTCTCATGGACTGGACCATTTTCTCTCGCATATGGTCCATCCGGCTCGGCTATCCCAGCCATCCCTCGACTATTTCCCAGTCATCACCCGAACATAGTCTGAATCTCCCAGTTCCCAGCCAATATCCGACCCTTGGCTCGATCTTCCCTCGAACAATGTCCTCTCTGCCTCGACCATTTCTAATTTCCTCGGATATGGATGCTACAAATACACTCTTAGAATCTGATCTTTAAGCAAAAGGGGGTGGAGGAATGGCTTTGATGATTTGTTGACCAGTTGTATTTAATGACCTCAAACACAAGGGTTAGACTCAAGCTTCTCAAGGGCTAATCCACACAAGAGAAAGACTGATTCTACACGAGTTAAAAAGCTCTCTAAATCCCTCAAGGATACTTACTAATTCACAGGAACACTTTTGATACAAAGAGAATTTTCTTTGGAAACAAAATAATACTTTGATTGATAAAATGATTAGTTATTTCGAAATACAAAGTGTTGAGCTTATATAGTGCTCATGTTAAAGGCATAAAATGGTAACTATAACAATAAAAGCATAGCATAAAATTTGGTATAACAAGATAATAGAAGAATGCTTAAGTTTGGCTTGATTTGGTCTTTTAGCCATTATCATAATGGGGAAAAGGGGGAGGCTTGATTGGTGGTGACAAAACGGAGTTAATCTTTGACTCTCCTGTCTTGTAGGGACATTCAGGATCATCTTGAGAGGATGGAGGGTGGAGATGAGTTGATGAAAATGGCATTTGGTCATACTTTCCTTTGGAAGTAAAGTTAATGAACTTATAAAAGGAAACTTCTTCTTTGGTGGATTCTCCTTGGTTTGGAGGTGGTTTAGCTTGGCTATTCATTTGTTTTACTGGTCTAGGATTTCTTTTATCTTCATTGGATGTCAGATAAGGCGAATAAAATATCTTTCCTGGTCGCCAAAGTTTGGTTTGCAAGTGATTAAACTTGTCAGCTCCCATATAAGGCAAGCATAACAACCTCCGATTTTTAAGTTGAATAACTTATAAATCAAGATGAATTTTGATATGAATCTAATTCGTGGTGTGCCTCTTATGAGTTGAGAATCTGAAATATCCATTTTTGTTGCTTGGTTCATCTTGGTTTGGCCAGAATGAACAAGTAGTTGTATGTCTCCATCGGATCCATTGAAGATCTTCCAATTTGTATCTTTAATATCTTCTTCATAAAAACTCTTTTTTGGCTGATTCTTCTTCATGGTGAACTCTAAATGAGTTGAGTATACTCTCCTATGGTCTGCTGAGTTTGAATATTTGTTATTGGCCTCCATTTGAACTAGACAAAGCTTGTATGTCTTCTTGGACTTTCTAAGTTTCATGTTTTCCATTTCATGCTTTCTGATACCTTGCCTCTTAGCTAATGATGACTTCAGTCCTCATCAGTTTCAAAACACTGAGAATAACCGTTAGAAAACTAGAGTCTAAACTATTCTCTGTGGAACCAACCAACAAACTAATTATTTCTCACCTACATCGCTTCCACCCTAACTTAAAGAGGAAATCGATCTTACATCACTATCTTTATATACGCATGCGAGTAAATATAGGTCACGTTCAATAAGTAATAAATACTACGTGAACAATTGATAATCTTACCCTCGATAAAGTTACATTATATACAATCGAATCCAATACGTTAAATGGTTGTAATTGATACGTAATCTATTATCACATTTTCTCTGATGCCAAATTGAGTAATGCGGTATTATAGGTATTTTTGAATTTCCACAATATCAAATTTTGGGTTATTTTACGCATTTTTAATAATTTCTAATCGCTACTTTATTATAATTTATGATTTATGATGTTCTGTTATTGGTAACAAAATTTTAGCGAGTTGTCATTAAAAATATTGATGGCTCGAATGATGAATCACATTTTACGTGGCGATTCCATGTTATATTAACGTAAGCAACCATCTAATAAAATTAAAACATATCAGCAGAAATCACTAAAGTATTCACAAATAATATTTTAGATGTTTCATCTTAAATTTATATAGATATTACATAAAAAGTCAATAAGAAATACTCCATCCATTTTTAAATATAGGATGTTTTAGAGTTAAGCACATGAATTAAAAAAACTTATAAAATATCTATTGTAATCCTATTTATTCTTATTTGTTTGCTTGCCAATTAATTTAAGAGTAAAACAAGTCATTTATTAGTAAATTTTGCATTGATTTCTGAAAACATCATATATTTTCAAACAAAAAAAAGAGTCTTAAAACATTTTATATTAAAAAGCTGAAGGAGTATAAAAGAGTATTGAATCATTTTTTTTCAAAAGCTTAAATAGAAAAAAATTTGGTCAATAGCACATCTCAGCTACCAAGAATTATCATGTCTATCTTGTATATATTTTTGCTTTATTTCTCTTTCAGTTTTATGTTTTTATCTTCTGAGTGTGTAGGAACAGGTATTAGGGATTGCAGGCCATGATCTTGGATCCAAAAAGAGTAAGGAGTGTCGTATATAGGCTAGAAATCGAGAGCTAGATTGACTCATCCTGACTCGATCTTTGCTAGATCGAGCCAGTGAATCGAGAGGAGTCAATCGATCTAGACGAAATCGAGTAGAACATCGAGTGGAACAGTCGATCATGAGAGGACAACCCACCAATGCGTTCAGCTTAAAAAGCGAACGAGGTATAGATCGACCGAGACACTCGATCCTCGAAACTAGATCGAGAAATCTACTCGATATGTCTCTCGATCTAAGCTAAAATCGACCCCTGAATCGATGGCGTGGCTCGATCACGAGGACTTAGCCACCGTGCCAAAAATCAAGGAACGAGAGGTGCTATTGATCCAAGACTCGATTGAATTCAAATCGAGTCCCAAATCGAGCAATCCTCTCGATCCAAGCCATTATAGGCATGAGATCGAGTCCTAGATCGACCAAATGGACTCGATCTCGTGCCGAGGTAACAAATTCTTTTCCCTATTTTCTGTTTTCCCTCCTGTTTTTAAATTTAAAAAGTGGTCAAGGCAAGCATCTTTGACCATGAAAAATGTGCCTTGAGCACAGCTTTTGTCAGAAAACCACTTCTTTTACCCATGGTTTTGTAAATTAGTTAGCCTTTATATATTTTCAACCACCCTCACACTCTCCCATTTCCATTCTCGCGAGTTCTTAAGCAAAAGAGAGTGTAAATTTTTATTTCCTAAAGGCTAACAGCATCCTCTTTCAATCTTTGCAAAGGTATTTTCGAATCTTTAAGAAAATCTTCAAGATAATCTCCTTTTAATTCGCTTTGATTGTTCTAGAAGCTAGGGCAGTTTAAAAAATTTTTAAATTAGCTTGATTTTAGGAAAAATTCTAGATTTAACTGTATCTCTAGATCTGATTCTCTATTATCTTGCTAGGATTTTTATAAATTCCCCAAAATTTTAGGATATTAGTTATAAGTTTTCCTTCTTGCTTGTCTCTTTCTCGATTTTTCGCTGCCTTGCTCATTCTCTTGTTTGAGAATCTTGTTTCAGGCACCATGGCTCCCAAAAGAACGAGAGAAGAAACAGCACAAGAGGGAGAAGGACAAGAAGTGGTTGTTCAAGAGAGGGTCAGATGGTCTAAAGAGGAGAAACGAGACAAGGAGCGGCTTCAAAGGCTGAAGTTCAAGCAAACAAAGTTTGCGGACAGAGGTTTGCTGTCTAAGATGGGGATTTTAGGGGATTTTGATCAACTCCTCCAGAACATGGGGCTCAGGTTTTGTCACGGATGGATTGCCCAACCTTTCCCAAAGTGACAATCGACTTCCTTGCCACCTTGGAGTTTGCGTACGAGAACCATAGCATCCCAACTCCTTCTCAAGGCCGCTTCTCTTTCAAGATCAAACGTCGGGTCTTTAGTCTCTCAATCCCCAAGCTTTGTCAATCCTATGGCCTCGATGCTGCTGCCACGAAGGTTGAGTTCCCCCGTTTCACTCAAGCAAACGATCTGTGGGACCTCATCAGCAACGATGACTACAAGGCAAATACCGCGAAAATCAAGAGAGTGAGGAATCTGGTGCTGCGTTACACGCTGAAACTGATCGCCAACACCTTCAGTGGACGGTCAGTAGCCCCTACAGTCACCAAGACGGAGCTTTGCTTCTTGTTCCAGGACGTTAAGCATCGCGTTTGTAACCCCGATGAGAATGATGAGTCGTTGGAAGATCAACTAGGAGACGACGTGAACTACGGATGTATCCTAGCTGCTTCATTGGTGAAATACAAGGCGTATGCCCTGAGATGCAAGACAAGCTCGTCGCTTATTGGAGGCTTCCTCACGCCCTTGTTCGTGCAAGCTGGTGTATCGCTTCAAGACTTCACTCCTGCTCCGGAAAGAGCTTTCATGGATGAGATATACCTAAGGAACACGGACAGCCTGGGACGCACGCCAGCTGAGGGCTTCTTTGCGTATCTGTTCATTGGTGAGGAGAATGAGAAGAGGGTGTGTATCCTGCCAAACAAGGACGAAACAGAGCTGTTAGGAGTTGGGAACATCGAGTTTCTCCCAAGCGTAGAGGAGTGCTTTGCTCCTCTAGGAGCCACAGCCACCATTCAACAAGCCACTCGCCCAAGATCAGTGTCTCCTGCCATGGATGATGAGATCCCCGAAGCCTTTGTACTCCCTAAAATTGACTTTGAGCCGCAGACAAAGACGGAAAAGTTTTTCGCCTCTGTTGTGGAGATGCAAAGGAAGATCAACAAATGGCAAAGCAAGGTCATCAAGAAGCTCGCCAAGAAAGTCAAGGCGCTTCAAGGGAGCTCGCCTGCGAAGTCTAAGGAGTCCATGAGTGTAGAGGTCAACCAGCCCGAGAAGAGGAGGAGATCAACTGGCGGCATTGTCATCCGTGAGCCACAAGGCAGCACACAACAAGCACGTCATTCCGTCCATGGTTTCCCAACCGCGGATAAAGGTAAAGACATAGCCCGACGCTCCTCTAGCAAGAGCAGCTCTGCTGGAACATCCTCAAGTTCCAGCCGAGTTTAGCTCCAAGGTACCAACAACCGATCCATGTAAATACCATCATCCGTTTGCATTTTCTTTTGCTTTGTGTTTTGATCTCCTTTGAATTTGTTTGCCACCGAGACGGTGTCATTCAAGTTTGGGGGAGTATGTGGTGTGTTTAATGTGTTTTCTTTCTTCTTATTTTCTGTTATCATCTTTGAGTCTTGCATACATCCTAAGGCATAGAAAAGAACAAACAAATTGGTAAAAATTTTAAAATTTTCAAAAAAAAAATTCATGTAGTTGCATTCACTTTGTTAAACATTTTAGGATTGAGTCTAGAATTTTTAAGCATCTAGGTAGTTTACATTTGCATAAGGGGTTAAAGTTTTCTTAAAAAGGTGTTTTAAACTCATGAATTGTTTCAATGCCCTAGTTAGTAGTTATTTGATGCTTTGCTCACGCTTTGAAAGTAAGTCCTTACCATGCTTGGATCACTTGTTTTGATTTTTGTGGCTTGACTTGAACATTCATGATTTGAAACTTATCCTAATAACTGAGAACCCTAATCTGATTTTTAAATATCATTCTTATGCATTTGAAAATGAACACATGGATCTTATACATATTTAGGCTCTCTTCCTCCTTTTACCACTCTTTGTGAGCCTACGTAGAACTCCCACCATGACCCTTACCTTTCTTTCGAGCCAAGTATTCTTGTGTGACATCATTGTGAGGCCTCTTTTCGGTTTGAACTTAGCATAACGTGTTACGTTTAGGCGACATGATTAGGTTCTCATTTGATTACTAGCTTTGCATTTTTAAGCTAGTTTTAGGCTTAGGATTTGTTTGGGGTTCATAAGGGGTGTTTATATGCTTTTGGTTTCAAAAAGTTTTCGTGATTAAAGTGAATAAAAGGTTTTAAGTGAAAGGCTTTGTTTTCAAAAATAAAAAGCTCTAAGTGTTTCAGAAGATAGCTCTCAAGTAAAAAAAAAAAGAGAAAAGAAAAGAAAAGAGTCTAAGTGCCAAATAAAAAGAAAAATAAAAGAAAGAAAAGAGTAGAGCTATCAATAAGAAAAAAAAATAAAGAGCTAAAATATTTTCAGCCTTTTCACTAGCTTAAAAAGTAAATATGTTTTCTGTTTTTATTTGGGGTTTGCTAAGCTAATGCTTTGTTGATAAGGGTAGTGTCTAAGAGGGTGAGTGAGTTTAAAAGAAAAGCAATGAGAGGGGTTCTAGGATGATTGATTAGCGTGTATGGGTAGATGAAAATCTGATCATGTACGCATCAATTGCCTTTACCTTTAGCATTATGCATAAAGTTCATACCATTCTTGAGAGAAACCCTTGCATTATAAAACCCTTTTTAAATAAGATCATTCTATGCTCATAGCCTTTGCCCTTAACCAAATGTGTTCTGCTTTAAAGTGCATAAGTTTGATTCGCGGTTTGATCATTAATGAATGTTAAAGGATGAGATTCTTTGATTGTTTGCAATAGGAGAGTCATGATTTGAAATTCATTGTGTGATGAGTATGGCTAAGTTCCTTGGAGTATGAGCGTGTGTATTGCATCTTAGAATTAAGAACTACGACATTGAGATTGATTCATTTGAGAGACAACTTTGCAAGAAGCTTAAATCCCCGTCTTTAACACCTTTCTCCCTTCTTGAATTTGGTTTGCTTGAAGGCAAGCAAAAGGCAAGTTTGGGGGAGTTGATATTGCTGCATATTTCATGTGTTTTGCATACATATAAGATAGTTTCTCATGCATTTACCTTGCATATTAGGCTAGTTTGCATCAATTTAGGTCCTAGAGCACTTTTGCATCAACATTTGCATGTTTCTTGCATTATGCATTGCATTCAGGTTGTTTTCGGCTACTTTGGAGCTTTGGAAGATTCATGGACGTGCTAAGGCTCGTGAGGAAGTTCGTGGACACTCAGAGAACTCAGGATTTGCATGCCAAGGACCCGAGATCGAGTAGCAGATCGAGCATAACAGGTCGATCCAGAAGAGATCGACCAGAAGATCGAGTAGCCGAGTCGATGCAAGGAAATGGATCGCGACCGAGATCGATCTGAAGTACGGACGTAAATGACGCCATGCAGATCAAGGAACGGATCGAGCTTTCAACCCGATCAGCACAAGATCGACTCATAGATCGACCAAAGTCACCCGATCCAAGCCAAAGATCGAGAGCCAGATCGAGCCTCTTGCTCGATCCCAGACTACTTTAACCGTTTTTGGCTTCTAGCAAGGGGGGGACCATCAAGCTGTTTGCCCATTTTGGGAAGGCAGCGATCCTGTTTTTCTCACACGCGTTTTCACTTTATCTTTTTATCATCTTCTCTCTAGTTTTGAGGCGATTATCTCCGCCATTGTAGAACCTTGAGTTTTCTTGGATTTGCGCTTTGAATATTGAATCTTTTGCTTTAATCTATCTTTAATCATGCTTAGTAGATCGTCTTTTATGCTTTGTTCGGTTTATTTAATGTGTAGCGAGTAGTCTCTTCGGCTTTTGGGGTTGAGGTGATTCAAAAGGGTCGAAAAGGTTAAAGCTTGTGTTTTCTTGTTCTTCATTCCTTTGTTTTCTAGGATTTGAGCCCTTAAGGCTTAGAGACTCTCATGCCAAGATCTCTATGGTCAGAGGGATATCTTACCTTGACAGGATTCAGATGTCCTGGAGAAGTCAAATCCTAGAGGCTAATCCTTCCTTTCCCACACGCCATGGTTGTTTAGGGGATTAGTTAGGCCGTTTGCTTGAAATCTATGTTTTATGCCCTTCAATCTCTTTTTCCACCAAACGCCATGGGTTTGGAGAAGAGAATGAAGGAGTGATCCATACCACACGCCATGGATGGATCTTATTTTGCTTTCAAAGCCAAGAGAACCTCTTAGAAAGAGTAGATCTAATGTTTTCAAACCAAGGTTTGATCTTTGAGACCCACGAATATGAACCTCAACCCTAGACCCTTTTTCTTAGTGTTATAAACCTTTGCTTATCATCCCTTCGTCATAAAGTTGTGTTCTTGTCAATCGCAAATCGCATCATTTCATCATTCTAGGTTGTTTAGACGAGATCGATCGTTGTTGCTCGATCTAGTGGTCGATCCTGTGGTCGATCCACTAAGTCGATTTTTAATAATTAGTAGCTTTGCATTTTAAATATTCCGCTTGTTCCTCGTGGTAGTTAACCCTCTTCCAGGGATTTTAAAATAGTTTTGCTTTGCATTTGACACTTGCATTTAGTTTTTAGGAATTTTACCAATCATTTATCACTCTCGCTTAGCTTTGCTCATCCTTTGCATTCTTAGTGAACTTGCTACCCCTATGATTGGATTAATACCTCTCTTGCTCATTATACTACATCTCTGTGTGCATTTGAGTTTTGATAACCCCTCTGTTGCATCTTGACACATCATTGCATACCAAAAACGTGTTATCACTCATCTCATTCTGAAAGCACTTGTTCTCTGAAAATCAACTCTATCAACTTGAACTTTAATTTGGACTTTTAATTATCCTGTCTTATGCATTGAAAAGTGAATTCATGGCTACCATATACATATTTGGATCATCTTTTTCCTTTCTACCACTCTTGTTGATCCAAATAGCTGATCTTCATACTTATGGGACAGTTACATCCACACCCTTAACCAAAACCTCCTTTTGAGCCTAAACACTATTGTGAGAGCTGTGAGGCTTTTGCATTTCATTTTCGATTTTGTCTTGGAAAAAAGTGTTAGGAATAAGGCTGGCAATGATTAGCTCTCTTGTAGATATCAGCTTGCATCTTGAGCTTGATTCTAGGATAGGAGTTTTGGGTTAAAAAGGGTAGTGTAAGTGGTTTGAACTTCATGTATATATGTTTTGAAAGAAAAGGAAAAGATTTGAAATGGTAGAAAAGGGGAAACAGTCTAGAATTGTGGTTACGTAAAGGGAAAAAAAAGCTCTAAGTACAAAGAAGAAAGGCGCCAGCAACAAAGCTCAGAAAGGTCAAAAGAAGAAAAATTAGACCAGGAGGAATCCACCAAAGGTGATGAAGGTGCCAATGCAACAAAGAAGAGCAAGTCCCAACCAAAAGAAGCAGCCACACAAGCAAAAAGAAGAAGTTTCCCCAGCCATGAAGAAGGGTAAAGGGTAGAGTTTAGGAAAGAATAGACTTAGGGGTTCACTTTTGGGTTTAGAAGTGCTTAGGATTCATCTTTGGGTAGAACGAAGCTTTGATTTGCATGCATAAGTGTGCTTTTACCTTTAGTATTTTGCCTAAGATGAAATCCTTTTCATTGAGTGATCCCTTATATTTATTAACCCTTTGATAAAATGAGATCATTCTTATCTCATGACCTTACCCTTTTCAACCAAATGTCTTCACTTGATTTGCATAAGCATGATTCATGGTTCTGATCTTAATTGAATGTTAAAGAGTTGTTTGATTTAAGCATTTGCCTAAGTTAAGATTTGAGATCATGATGAGCATGGCTAGGTTCTTTAAAGTATAGCTGATTATGTTTGCATCCTACAACTAGGCACTTAAGCATTGATACCATCTCTTTACCTTTGCACTTTTGGAATCTGAATGCCCACCTTCAAACCTCACTCTCTCATTTGTTCTTATTTGCTTGAGGACAAGCAAAAAGCAACTGTGGGATTGTTGATATCTCTTGTATTTACACCATTTAGGCCTGCATTTAGTACATGTTTTGGTTCTCTTTTGCATGTTTTCCCTTAGTTTTTATCCCATTTTCTTCTCCTTTTAGACTTAGGTTGCATTTAGGGTATAGTTTGCATTTTCCTTGCATTTCGGATGTTTTTAGGTGCTTTTGGAGCTAAAAGGAGTTTGGAGGATGTTTGAGGATGATCCAGGAAGCTAGCTGGACAAAAGGGAGCAAAAGGGATCAAAGCAGACAATCTCTGCAAAGGTTTTCGGTCAGAGCACGGAGAACATCGATCAAGGGGTGATCGATGTAAGATTTTCGGTCAGGAGCATCGATCAAGAAGTGACCGATACGAGCACATCGATAATCAGCATCGATCAGAAGTGATCGACACAAACCCCCCGAGTTAATTTTGGTCACCACATCGATCATTGCCTAGACCGATGTAACTCTACATCGATCAACCCTGACTGTTGTGACTGATCGATGTAAACCCAGTCCGAACCTGTTTTATTTACACTTTTGCCATTACTATAGGGCTTCCTTCCTTAGGCTATAAATAGTCCCTTTTCCAGATTTTCGACAAGTCTTGTCAAATTACTGTTCTTAAGTATTTCCTTTGAGTTTGTAAGACAAAATTTTTGCTTTATTTAATATATTTGAGTATTTACCTTTAATCTTTCATTATTCTCTCTTCTAATCATGATTAACATCCTTTTCCTTTGTGATTTGGTGTTAAACATGAGTATTAGTGAGTAGTTTGCTTAGAGTTTCTAGATGTGGTAGATTAGGGTAATTTAGGACTTGATTAAGGCTTGTTTAGTGCTTCAGTTTATGGGTTCCTCTCTATTAATCTGTTCTTAAACTAGATTTGTCTTGATCACACTTATCTAGGTTGTTAGCTTTCTCTTATGCCCACCAAGTGTTTGATGAAATGCTGATCTTGTTTAATAGAGGATTTGCTGGCATTGGCTCAAGAGATTGACTGTTTGAGGAGCATCTTGACTTGAATAGAGTTGTTCATTAATGCTTGCTTAATGTTTTAGCATTAATGAGAGTTAATTCTTGTTGAGATGTTTAGAAAATTGCTATTTTACAAGAGATTGGATCTAGCTTGCTTGATTGTGAACTCTATGTCTAGGAATCACTATTGCTAGCTTGTTTGCTTGATCAATGTTGTTTGAAACAGCCTTAGTTAGTCTATAAATTCTCCAAAGTCAATAACCACATCTAGGAACTTGCTTTTCTCTTATTTGAATTTTGGATTTGCTCTGTTTTGCTTGCTTAGTTTTGCTTAGTTTGCCTTTATCTTTTTTCTCTTTGCTGCTTGATCATATTATGGTATTAGATTGGTTTCTTAGGCAACAAAAACACTTTTATGCTTGCTTGACTTAGAGATCTTTACTCTCCACTCTTCTGTTTCCAACTAAAACCCATTTGGATTGATAAAAACCCTATGCTATACTACAACTGACTAGTACAAGCTTGGGTGATTGAATCAAGACCACAAAAATCTTTTATCACTTTTCCCAAGTTATTTCCCTTTGGTCCGGTTAAATCCCATTCTCTCTCTGATAAACTGAACCACCTCGGCTAACTTCCATTTCTCTCTCGGACACTTTCCTATTCTCACGGATACAGTCCACTCTCACTCGGACTAACCCCATTTTCTCATGGACTGGACCATTTTCTCTCGCATATGGTCCATCCGGCTCGGCTATCCCAGCCATCCCTCGACTATTTCCCAGTCATCACCCGAACATAGTTTGAATCTCCCAGTTCCCAGCCAATATCCGACCCTTGGCTCGATCTTCCCTCGAACAATGTCCTCTCTGCCTCGACCATTTCTAATTTCCTCGGATATGGATGCTACAAATACACTCTTAGAATCTGATCTTTAAGCAAAAGGGGGTGGAGGAATGGCTTTGATGATTTGTTGACCAGTTGTATTTGATGACCTCAAACACAAGGGTTAGACTCAAGCTTCTCAAGGGCTAATCCACACAAGAGAAAGACTGATTCTACACGAGTTAAAAAGCTCTCTAAATCCCTCAAGGATACTTACTAATTCACAGGAACACTTTTGATACAAAGAGAATTTTCTTTGGAAATAAAATAATACTTTGATTGATAAAATGATTAGTTATTTCGAAATACAAAGTGTTGAGCTTATATAGTGCTCATGTTAAAGGCATAAAATGGTAACTATAACAATAAAAGCATAGCATAAAATTTGGTGTAACAAGATAATAGAAGAATGCTTAAGTTTGGCTTGATTTGGTCTTTTAGCCATTATCATAATGGGGAAAAGGGGGAGGCTTGATTGGTGGTGACAAAACGGAGTTAATCTTTGACTCTCCTGTCTTGTAGGGACATTCAGGATCATCTTGAGAGGATGGAGGGTGGAGATGAGTTGATGAAAATGGCATTTGGTCATACTTTCCTTTGGAAGTAAAGTTAATGAACTTATAAAAGGAAACTTCTTCTTTGGTGGATTCTCCTTGGTTTGGAGGTGGTTTAGCTTGGCTATTCATTTGGTTTGCTGGTCTAGGATTTCTTTTATCTTCATTGGATGTCAGATAAGGCGAATAAAATATCTTTCCTGGTCGCCAAAGTTTGGTTTGCAAGTGATTAAACTTGTCAGCTCCCATATAAGGCATGCATAACAACTTCCGGTTTTTAAGTTGAATAACTTATAAATCAAGATGAATTTTGATATGAATCTAATTCGTGGCGTGCCTCTTATGAGTTGAGAATCTGAAACATCCATTTTTGTTGCTTGGTTCATCTTGGTTTGGCCAGAATGAACAAGTAGTTGTATGTCTCCATCGGATCCATTGAAGATCTTCCAATTTGTATCTTTAATATCCTCTTCATAAAAACTCTTTTTTGGCTGATTCTTCTTCATGGTGAACTCTAAATGAGTTGAATATACTCTCCTATGGTCTGCTGAGTTTGAATATTTGTTATTGGCCTCCATTTGAACTAGACAAAGCTTGTATGTCTTCTTGGACTTTCTAAGTTTCATGTTTTCCATTTCATGCTTTCTGATACCTTGCCTCTTAGCTAATGATGACTTCAGTCCTCATCAGTTTCAAAACACTGAGAATAACCGTTAGAAAACTAGAGTCTAAACTATTCTCTGTGGAACCAACCAACAAACTAATTATTTCTCACCTACATCGCTTCCACCCTAACTTAAAGAGGAAATCGATCTTACATCACTATCTTTATATACGCATGCGAGTAAATATAGGTCACGTTCAATAAGTAATAAATACTACGTGAACAATTGATAATCTTACCCTCGATAAAGTTACATTATATACAATCGAATCCAATACGTTAAATGGTTGTAATTGATACGTAATCTATTATCACATTTTCTCTGATGCCAAATTGAGTAATGCGGTATTATAGGTATTTTTGAATTTCCACAATATCAAATTTTGGGTTATTTTACGCATTTTTAATAATTTCTAATCGCTACTTTATTATAATTTATGATTTATGATGTTCTGTTATTGGTAACAAAATTTTAGCGAGTTGTCATTAAAAATATTGATGGCTCGAATGATGAATCACATTTTACGTGGCGATTCCATGTTATATTAACGTAAGCAACCATCTAATAAAATTAAAACATATCAGCAGAAATCACTAAAGTATTCACAAATAATATTTTAGATGTTTCATCTTAAATTTATATAGATATTACATAAAAAGTCAATAAGAAATACTCCATCCATTTTTAAATATAGGATGTTTTAGAGTTAAGCACATGAATTAAAAAAACTTATAAAATATCTATTGTAATCCTATTTATTCTTATTTGTTTGCTTGCCAATTAATTTAAGAGTAAAACAAGTCATTTATTAGTAAATTTTGCATTGATTTCTGAAAACATCATATATTTTCAAACAAAAAAAAGAGTCTTAAAACATTTTATATTAAAAAGCTGAAGGAGTATAAAAGAGTATTGAATCATTTTTTTTCAAAAGCTTAAATCGAAAAAAATTTGGTCAATAGCACATCTCAGCTACCAAGAATTATCACGCGATGTTCCATCTCTATCCCCTGAAGGAGTTGATCTTGTCACGGTATGCTCTTCCAAATCTTCCCTGTCATCACTGCATAAAGGCATAAGTTCTAAAATATGAATAAGTGGTCTACCATTCTCTTGCAAACTTGGGTCTCTTCTGTAGTTTTGAATTGAGCTTCAAGTTTGTTTCTCAGCTTCTTTCTGTTGGGTGTTTAAGAAGAAGCGTGAAAGGCTGAGGAAGTATGTGCTTGATAACAAGATTGATCTTGGGCTATCTCCGATGTCTTTTCTCACAATCCTAAGAAATTTTCATTAATGTCTGATCCTAATGCACCTAAACGAGCTACAGGTTGGCCACCAGGAACTGGGAGAAAGCAGCGTCTCGTGAATCTCTGTGAGTTTCTAATTGTTGAAATTAGAGTTACAAGAAGTTTCCTTAGTGAATTGAGATTAAGATAGTTAGAAAATTAGAATGTGGTTAGATATATGATTCTGTATTTGAGTTAAAGAAGTTCCTTTTACCTCTGTTGTTAAGACACTCGACTTTGGTTAAAAGCAAATTTGACTGATTCCATGTTGCTGCTGTTATGTGAATTGGGGTCCAGAAAGTGTTATAACAGAATCTGGGATTGAGTATGTGGCTAATTAACTTTAGTATTAGGTGTGGTAAGAGTGATGAGAATCTCGGGTTTAGTTGGCTCTTAACCACCGGCTCCGTCGCAGCTACCGTCAAGCGAGGTGGCAGTCCAGGTTTGCACTTTGAGAACTCTTTTTTTCATTCTCTAAACTTATCTTTACCATATGCTGTATCTAAATCAGATTGTGGACGACACATTTGCCTTTTGGTAATAACGTAGAGGGTGGCTTTTGTATCCAGATTGTATTGGGAACCCTCTTGTTTGTGTATTTCCTTAATTTGGATCCTTACCCTAGTTACACACCATTGCGGACTGAAACGTCAGAGGATTGCGAGTATGAAGAGCTTGGAGGAGAACAAATATGTCCTGAGAGGCATACAAATTTATTTGACAGTATGTACTCTCTACTTTTCTCATCCCCGTCGGGTGGTTTTGGTCTTGTATATTATTTTCTCTTTTTTAGTTTTTTGTTAATATATTTTTTTCTCTTTTATTGTGAGAATCACATCATCATCTCTGAATTCTGATATCTTCTCTGTTCTTACTACCTATCTGAGTTGGTATTCCTTCAGCGCGTTAACATGTTTTCGAATCTGTGAATCTCTTTTATAATCTGAATAGTTAAGAACTAGAACACAATGAGTTGTCTATAGTCTCTTCAAAAAAAAATTTTTTTTGACAATTCCTCCAATCCTCCCTAAAAATGAACTTAGAAAAACTGAATTGTGATTGTGAGACCGAAGTCTTTGCTTAGTGATCATCACTTTGACCAACATAATGTATTGAAGATTTTTCAACATTTATTGAACTTTCAACAGAACACGTTCTTACCAATATCTTTTTCCCCACGTGAATCTTCTTCTCATGGTTGAATCCATTGATGACTCTGGGATCAAAACGGCCCCTCGCGGAGAAGGGTGTGTGGCATCTGGACACTTGGGATCATACTGAAACTCTCATGAGGAGGTTTTTTTTTTATCTTTGATATATAATTACTGTTCTCATACTGTCTATGACTGGATTGGTTGTGTGATATATTGTTGGGAAGGTTTCAAAATATATATCAAAAGGGATTTTTCTGTGAGGACAGTTTGTAAATGTGACAGAACAATTTCCGTAAGATGATTGACTACAATTTTTCCAATCCATCTTTTGATCTTATAAAAAATTATTGTGCTCATATTTATTCAAAATCATTATTTATCGTATTATTGAATTTTTTAAAATAACATCTAAAACTAGTACCAATGAATTAAATTTGAATACTATTTATACATTTATATAATTAATAATTTCAAAAATTAAATTACTACTATATTTAATATCAAATATTATATTAATCATAAATTTAAAATATATAATAAAATATAACCCGCGTATATAGTATCACCTACCTAGTGTTCTTTAAAGATCCTTCTTATTAGAGTTTTTGAGCAAACTTTTCGAAGCGGTGCGTTTTGCTCTGAAGGCGATTCCAAGGTGGATTAGGGTTTTCGGTTTCTTCAGAATTACGACAGGCTGTCGTTGTCCAACACCTCTTCTTCGCGGAGGAGATGACATCGACGGTGGTACATCCGGATGGAGAGGCTACTCCTCTAATAGTTACCGATTTTGTTAAGGCTCAAGGGGTGGTAAATCCAGGAATTCATGGGCAAACGTTGTCTAATCAAAGAAAGTTTTAAAGAAGTATGAGTTGGATATTTCAGTTCAGGAGGGAGTGGGTTATGTAAAGGTCCCGAATGATATCTTCGAGGACTCATCACCATTAAGGGAGGATTTTTTAGTGGGACGATTCCTAGTGACAGCTCCGCACGTCGCTAAGGTTCATCTCATTGTCAACAAAATTTGGGCGTTAGGGGATAAATCTCAGATGATTGATGTCTTTGTGGTCAATTCAACAACAATGAAATTTAGGGTTTCAAACCCGAGCATAAGGAGCAGGATCCTGCGGAGAGGTATGTGGAACTTGGCAGAAATCCCAGTTGTTATGTCCAAATTGTCTCCTTTTACAGAGGAGAAATCGCCAGAAGTCTCTTCGGTACCTTTATGGGTCCACCTCAAGAATGTACCTTTGAATATGTTCTCTTGGAAAGGGCTTAGTTTTGTCACAAGCGCAGTAGGAACACCGGTCAGATTGCACCCCGACACAGCACAATGCTCCGATTTAAAAATAGCAATTTTTATTGTAAAAGCAGATCTTACCAAAAATTTGCCAAAGTCGATGAACTTCAATTACCAAGGACAGGACACACTGGTTGACTTCACATACCCGTGGTTACCACCAAAGTGTTCTACCTGCAATAAATGGGGTCATCTTGCATCTGTTTGTTTTGGTTAATGAAGAAAAAGAAGTCAGCCCTGCCGAACAGAACTCTCCACCGGTTGTTGATACTCCTTTGGTTGAGAATTCAAACACAGATGTAGAAGAGGTTATAGCTGAGACTCAGCAGTATAAAGAGAGTGCCCAAACTGCAGAAGAGGCTGCAGAGGAAAGGGAATGGACAACAGTATCAACCTCAAAAGCAAGTCACTACTCCTGGAAAACCGAATAATGAGCTTGCTTATGGGCAAGTCTCTATTCTATCACCCTCACGCTACTTGCTTTTAAGTGAGAATGATCCGGAGACTGATGAGACGGAGAGTCAGACCCCTGAAACAAAGGAAATAATCACTGAAATAGCAACACAGAGAGATAAAGGAACAAACGACCCTCCGAGACAACCTCCACTCCAAGCCCAAAACAGGGGAGGGGGAAAATGCCTCCGAGACAGCACTTACCTCGTAATTCGAAAGAGAATCACAGTGTACTCGGTAAAAAGGGTACCTCTCGCAAATCCAATTAATGTCAGGGTTCTTCTGGAATGTCAGAGGGTTTTACAAATCAGCTAAGCATTATGTGGTCCGAGATTGGATAAAAAAGGGTTCTTTTCAATTTGGTTGTTTAATAGAGACGAGGGTCAAGGAAAGGAAGGCGTTGAGGATTATCTCTTATGTTTGTAAGGATTGGTCATGCATGTCAAACTATGACTACAATATGAGGGGAAGGTTATGGGTACTATGGAGTCCACAGGTCCGTGTGACCCCCTGTTTCACAAGCGCACAGTTAATTACTTGTTCGATTTTGCTGGACGGAGCTGAGGAAGAGTTCTTCTGTTCATTCGTCTATGCCTCAAACTCTGTCGAAGAAAGAAAGGAATTATGGGCTGACATCAAAAACCACCAGGATTCTCCTATGTTCAGAAATAAACCGTGGATGATTTTTGGCGATTTTAATAAAATACTCGAGGGGGAAGAACACTCAAGCTTCACCACTACTCCATCCATTCCTGCTGGCATGCGAGAATTTCAAAGTTTGGTGAGATATTGTTCACTCACAGACCTCAAGTTTCACGGTCCACTTTTCACCTGGTGCATCAAGAGGGAGAATGAGCTAATTTGCAAAAGATTAGATCAAGTATTAATAAATGATGCATGGTCAAATGCTTATACACAATCGTATAGTGTTTTTGAACCTGGGGGCTGTTCTGACCATCTAAGATGCCGCATCATATTTGGTATAGAAACATCAGGTAGACGCAAGAAGCCGTTTAAATTCACCAATACCTTGGCTACTACTCCGGGATTTTTACCGCTAATAGAGGCTCATTGGGCAGAGACTGCACCTCTGCACCTTTCCATCTCTGCCATGCAACGATTTACAAAGAAGCTTAAGGAAATAAAGCCAAAAATCAGAACACTTAGCAAGGATTTCTTCAGAGACTTAACTAAGCGCACAGAGGAGGCTTTCAAATCCTTATGTGAAGCACAATGCAGCACCCTACTCCATCAGCAATGGAGGAAGAAGCTAGAGCATATACAAAATGGCACCATTTAGCAGACCTAGAGGAGCGTTTCCCACGTCAGAAGTCTAAACTCCATTAGCTACTTGTTGGTGATGGAAATAATCGCTACTTTCATCAAGCTGCGAAAGTTAGGGAGGTGAGGAATGCGATTAAGGAAATTGAACGAGATGACGGCACCATTGCAAATAATCAGGAGGATCTGAAACACGAAGCTGCAGGTTTTTTCAGAGAATTTTTGTTTCGGAGAACAAAAAACTACGAGGGTATTAGTGAGGAAGCTATGCGAGATCTACTGCAGTATGAATGCACTGATGTAGACAGGGCATTACTGAACAGAGAGGTTACAGAGGAGGAGATAAGAGAAACGTTATTTGTCATGCCAAACAACAAAGCTCCTGGACCCGATGGGTTTACGACAGAGTTTTTTTAAAGAATCCTGGTCGATTGTGGAAAGGAATTCGTCATTGCCATTCAATCCTTCTTTGAGAAGGGTTTTCTCCCTAAAGGAGTTAACTCTACTATCCTTGCTTTAATCCCAAAAACATCCGAAGCAAAGAAGACGAAGGACAATAGGCCTATATCCTGTTGCAATGTGCTCTATAAGGTGGTTTCGAAAATCCTCGCTAACAGATTGAAACGTGTTCTCCCTTTGTTCATTGCCCCAAATCAATCTGCTTTTATTAAAGATCGTTTGATCATGGAAAATGTCTTGCTTGCCTCAGAACTAGTCAAGAAATACCATAAGGATACTGTCTCCCCCCCCCCCTGTTGTGCTGTCAAGATTGATATCTCTAAGGCATTTGACTCGGTTCAATGGCCATTCCTCCTGACAATGCTCTCGGCACTGAAATTCCCAGAGCAGTATATTCAATGGATCCGGCTTTGCATAAGCACAGCCTCTTTCTCTGTCCAAGTTAACAGTGAATTAGCGGGATATTTTCAAATTGCTAGGGGGCTTCGCCAAGGCTGCTCTCTTTCTCCTTATCTGTTCGTAATATACATGCATGTCCTCTCTATGATGTTGAACAGAGCAGCAGTGA
This sequence comes from Thlaspi arvense, assembly GCA_911865555.2. NCBI lineage: Eukaryota > Viridiplantae > Streptophyta > Magnoliopsida > Brassicales > Brassicaceae > Thlaspi > Thlaspi arvense. The sequence continues at coordinate 51,278,023 of OU466858.1, read as the reverse complement.
AAACAAAGGTTGGCTTCCATCCATACTGCCAGAATATCAAGCTTACTCATTTATGTTTTGTCGATGATTTGCTGGTCTTTGCGGATGGAACAAAGGGTTCTATAGAGGGCATTCTTGCTGTTTTCAAAGACTTCGCAGATATATCGGGACTTACCATAAGCCTCGAAAAGTCTACTCTGTACTTGGCTGGGGTATCAGCGAACACCAGAGATGCAATTCTGGCTCAATTCCCGTTTGGTTCTGGCGTCCTTCCAGTTCGATACTTGGGCCTACCTCTGCTAACGAAACAAATGACAGTGCAAGATTGTACACCGCTGCTCGAGAAAGTCAGACATCGCATCACAAACTGGACAGCTCAGTCATTGTCATTTGCAGGTCGCTTGCAGCTGATTGCTTCTGTGATTCAGAGTATCACTAGCTTCTAGATCTCGGCATTCCGCTTGCCAAAAGCTTGTATCAAAGAAATTGACAAAATGTGTGCTGCTTTTCTCTGGTCAGGACCAGACTTAAACCCCAAGAAAGAAAAGGTCAGATGGAAACAGGTTTGTCAGCCAAAGGAGGAGGGGGGACTAGGCCTCCGGTCATTGACTGAAGCTAATAAAGTGAGTTGTCTCAAGTTTATATGGAGAATCCTCTCAGCCAAAACTTCCATGTGGGTCAATTGGATACAAATGTATCTTATCAGGGAAGATTCCTTTTGGGCGGTAAAATTATCAGCATCTCTAGGCTCATGGATGTGGAAGAGGCTATTGAAGTATCGAGCTATAGCGAAGAATCTGACCATTACAGAAATTCATAATGGGGATAGCACCACTTTCTGGTTTGATAACTGGGCACCGCAAGGCCGGCTCTTAGATCTGATGGGTACTAGAGGCTGCATTGATATGGGGATACGAATAAACTCTACGGTTTCCTCTGCTCTGAACACACACCGTCACAGACGACATCATGCGGACCTCCTGAATATGATCGAGGATGAAATAGACAGATTGCGAGAGAGGGTAGGCCCTCAACCGGCAGATCGAGTTCTATGGCGGGATGGAGACAAATATAAGCATAATTTCAGCTCTAAAGAAACGTGGCTGTTTACACAAGGCAAACATGAACTGTCTATGGCACAAGGGGATATGGTTTAAACATTGTACCCCCAAGTACTCGTTTTTTGCTTGGCTTGCTATTCGAAATCGTCTCTCCACGGGTGATAGAATTATGACATGGAATTCAGGAGCGATCGTCACTGCAGTTTATGTCAAGCTCTAACAGAATCTAGAAACCATCTTTTTTTCAGCTGCAATTATTCGGGTGGAATCTAGGGAGCATTAACACAGAAGATGCTAGCAGCTGATTATACAGATGATCGGGAAGAGATACATGCGCTTTTATTGGATGAAACAAGGAATCATATGTCTCTGTTCCTACTGAGATATGTGTTTCAGGTGACATGCCACTCGATTTGGCGAGAAAGGAACGGTAGAAGACATGACGAACCTCCTACCCCTCGTACTCAAATGGTTCAATGGATCGACAACCAAGTTCGGAATAGACTCACCACTATCAGACGGCAAGGATATCAGAAATACGAGGAAGGAATGCAGACATGGTTCTCATTCCAGTGATTGCTTGTGTGTAAGGTAATTATTGTGGTTCCATAATTTTACTTTGATTTCGATACAAACGATACATTTATTGTAAGAACGGTTTAGATTGGATTAATTTAACATTTCCATTCAAAAAAAAAATCCTTCTAAGTATATTTTTTTCCTTCTCTATATCAAACGGAATCCAGATCGAAATCAAAATTGTATCAAAACAACAATCCGAGATGTATTCTGTTTCCATTCGCCTTATATTTCATAAACCGAAATAGTTATAAACCAGTCCCAACTATTTTGTTTACCTTTAGAAAATTAATGATTATAAAAATCTCAAAAGGGGACCTCAAGTGAGTCGTCCCATGCTTCAGCACTTCCATTCGAAGTATCTTCGACGTCTTCTTCCATAGATAGCCTAATGTATTCTCTATGAGCAAAACGATCCCACTCGGTCCATGTAGGATTTGCGCGCTCCTACGTTATAGGAATCAATAAAAGAGCAATGAATCTGTATAAATACATAGCTAAAAGCCTAATACGTACGGAATTTATTTTGTGTAATTACCTGGCGGATGAGGAAGGGATCGCGCGTTTCAAACGCCATAAACTTGTTAAGGTTGAAAAGTATATTGAAAACATTTCCAGAAAGTTTAGAACCCTTCAAATCATTCAACGAAATGTACCCTTCGTCTTCTGGTTTGACCATATCGAATAATTGGCAAAGAATATCCTCAAACAGAACCGCCTCTTGCGCCATGCATTCCATTCTATGCAGCTGCTCCTCGTAAAAGAATTGCAGCTCGTTCCGTGTCAAAAATCCATTTGCATCCAAATCTATGCACTTGAACCTATATCATCACCATTAGTATAATAACATAGATGTTACCAAATAAGTCCTACATATATGAAAAGTTTCAGTCTCACCAATACTCAAGACTTGGTTCTGACGACTTGTCTTCTTCAGCCAAAATGAAATAAACAAAATCCTCGTAACCCATCTTTCCTTCGGTTTTACTAGTAAACTTCCTTGGCACCTATATAAGAAGACATAGTGGCAATGACATTCCAAAGGCTAGTAGATATAAGGAAGATGCGGAATAGCAAACCTGAGAAAAGATTCGGTCGACAATCCTGTAGGTGAGAGCATGGTTACTATATCGGATGAGATTCTCTTTGTCGATCAAGAAATCATGGTCTGTATCGAGCTCCCAGAACTTGCAGTATATGACATAAAAATGTTCATATGAAAAGTACCTGAATAAACCATAGAGAGTCAGAACTAAATGCATAAATTAGCACCAATTATTACAATATTGCTAATTAATCTTGAGCCACCTACCTCAACACCTTATTGATGTCCTCTTCATCATCGGCATGTTGCAGTGCGTCGACTAGATTTCCTCGCTTAAGCTCTCTCAGAGTAATATGTCCATTCCCACTCCTATTTATGTAGTAATATATTCTGTATATTACAGTTTCAGCTGTTTCCAAAAGACTTCCACAAACATCACAATGGTTCTTATATACTCAGGTTTAACAATTATCAAACTTCTTTTTAGAACTTTTTCTATCTAATAGGAAGTACATCTTCTTACTTTGTCAGCAACATTATTATTTGAGAAAAGACAAAACTGGATAACTTTATAGTTTTGGACTAACCATATCTATCCTGAAACTCAGGTGTGCCTTGTAAGAATTCCAGACCAGGGTGTGTCGCCAATAGTTCTTGGAGCACAGGCTTAAAATCATCCTGTCATATAATTCAATCAAGAAGTTGAGAATTTATATGTTTTAAATAAAAATTGTTGTTGCTACATAAAAAGAAAGAAGATATCACTAAATCATCTGACTGTAGCCAAAAGAAAATTAATGCAACTAAAAAAACCACCTTGACAAGGTATTTGTTAACTGGTTGCTTCAATATTGTAAATATCTGAGTTGCTATCTCCTTTGTCAACATATTTCCATTAACCCAGTAATCAATGAACGCTTCTCTGTAAAGAAAAAAAACCATGGCTTTTTATATTATGATCTTTGAATGAAGTCTTATCTTAACGTGGATTGAAAAATGTGAAAAACAAATTGCATACCTTTTCACAAAACCAGTGTTATTGATATCAACTTTCTTGAAAAGAGAGGTTGCAAAAAATGATGGAACCTTGCAAATCCCAGTAGTGACCAATTTAAATTCTGAGAAAATAAAAAGAAAGACAGTGTTAGTCACTAAATATTAGAGATGAAGATTTCTAAAACAGCAACGAACCAACCAACCAACCTTGCAGTTGCAAACCATCCTCATAGCCATGGAAAAGACTATTGATCTTGGTTATACACTGCTCTTTTTGGTCATTAGGTGATGGCCGACCATCTTCAAAGTAAAACTATAAATACATAATAGAAAAGTTTTAGCTTAAAAAAAAAGATATGGCAGTTAGAAGCCGTAAGCAATATCGGAACGACAAGAAAATGGTTAACAGAATAACTTTAGCACAAAAAATACAGAGACCATAACTTTACCGTTTCATTGAATGGTTGCACATATAGCGGTAAAATGTTACTAATCAAAGTCTATGGATATATAGTTAGAAGGTGAAATCGAAATCTAGACCTGAGGAATGAGTTCTTTAATATGGTCAGAAACTACTTTGAGAGGAGAGCTAAGATTAGAAAGTCCTGTCCTTTGTCTAGTGATCCGTGGGGAACCATTCGAGTTCCTCGGAGAAAGAGGCGGGCCATTACGTGCAGGAAACATTGAAGCCAAAGGACTATTAGAACCTGAGTTTGTAGCTGAAGATGAGCCTCCACATACAACATTCAATGCAACTCCTGATTTGACATCATTTACCAAAGATGCGGCCTATAATAATAACAATATCTCCAGTTTCACACAAATGCATATTTCTCTAAAATTACAGATTCACTAAGAAAACTCTATTTTTTTGTTTTTTTTTGCTGAATATGTGAAAATTCTATTCTTTTACCAAACGATTGGTTTCTGGAAGCGTAAGCCATTGATCAAAGAGCTTCTTGACAAAATCTTGATTCGATTTCATTGACATTGGTGATGCCTCCGGTAACTGTAACAGCTCTACATCAACCATTAGAGACTCCATCGCCTTGGATTGAAAATTTCTCCGAATTTGATCAATTGTCAATCACAAAAATTCCTTGGTGGAGAAAGTGAGATTGTTTTATATACATTCACACATGTATACTTGTGTGTGTATTGTATATCAAGAAGAGAAAATTATGATTCAATCAAGAAAAGAAAAAAAGTTAGATCCGTCCGATCCTGGTGGAGACTATCTTTAAAATTTGCAGGGTGGATGGCGAGAGAGAGAAAGGAAACACGTTTATTAACGTTTTCTTAGTCAAAACTATAATTAGTAAACTGTTTTTTTGTATAATTAGTAAACTGTTGAAAAACAAATACAGTAAATACTACGAATTAACGGTTGACACGTCGAGCAACAAACCCAGAAGCATTCAATAGTTGATATCAAAATTGAGCTATTTAGTCAAATGGCAATAATTCTGAACCTATATTAACAAAAATATAATTATTACAGTTAACAAAAAATACAATCGTGTAATAATTAGTCTATTTTTTTATGGTTTTATTATTTAAAAGATGATTTGCAGATCTAAAGCGTTTAACCTTCAAAATATGTCAATATAACACCAAAAGGTTAAAAAACTTAACGGCTTTGTTTGTAATGTTATTAAAATGGCGACAAAAAAGATGATTCTTAACCGTCTCTTTTTCTAACACCTTTTCATTTTATTGACGACATTTTCACCGATGATTAAGGTCGAAGTGGCGAAGATTATGGTCTCTATCCACTCAGCCTCATGCATTCCCACGATTGGCAACACGATCAATTGTGATGACGATTTCTACTCAACGGTTATGTTTCGAGATGTCAGTATATAGGAAGACAGAATCGAGTACCATTACAAAATCCAAACTTCCGGCAATCTATTCTACTATATCCTTTCATATTTTACTTGATATTGGTTCTAATGGCGGACAATTTGAGAAGAGCAGTTCAAGGTATCAATATCGGCGCTAAAGATCCTCTTTTCGTCCTCCCTCAAGAAATTGTCCATCAAGCCTTGGCTGCAAACCAATTCTTGATAACCGGACGTCCGGTGATACCAAGACGTCAAAATCTCCGCTCAATAGTGGCGAATCTTCCAAGAATTTGGGAATTTTTGAGGAATGCTCACGGTCGAATCATTGAAGGACGGAGGTTTCAGTTCGTGTTTTTATCCGAGGAAGCGATGGAATGGGTGTTGAGAAGAGGCCCATGGGCGTTCGCGGATCGTATGCTGATATTACAAAGATGGACTCCTCGCATAAACCCCAACGAAATGCAGTGCATCCCATTTTGGATCCAGATCCGCGGATCCCATTCCAATATCTGAGCCGTTATGTCATTGCTCATATTGGTAGATCATTAGGAATTCTGCTTGAAGTCGAATTCAATCCAGAACTGGCGCGGCTAGAGTAGAATTTGTATGGGTTTGCATTGATTGGGATATCCATGATCCTCTGCGATTCCAAAAAAACTTTCAATTTTTGCCAGGCGTCAACACGATGCTACGTATCACATACGAAAGATTGAGAGGTTTCTGTGAAGTTTGTGGTATGTTGACTCATGATTCAGACAACTCTCTCATCCAAATTGGTAGACCTGACCCTGATAATATTGATGATTGAGCGGATGAAGATAGTGAAGAAGAACCGGACATGGAGAACATCCATCCACCAGAAAACGGAGCACATGGAGTAATCCTTGAAGAGATCAATGAAGAGGCTATGGAGGATGACCATCAAGAAGAAAGGAGAGAAAATGTGGAACCAGATGATGCGCTTCCTATGGCTGACCTTGTCGATCAAACACACTACGATGGTCCTTTTGCAGAAGTGGAAAACATAGAGGAATATGCATACCTTCAAGGTGGCATATACCGTGGAGGCACTTTGATTTCAATGGCATTAGCAGATGAGTATGAGCATCATAAACTCTTATGACGAAAACTCTAATGAAGCAAGGGAAGCACAACGAGCCAATTCCAAGCACAAGTTCAGCGACGATGTGCAGATGCTCAGACAACAACACGCTAAAAGGATTGAGAGAGGGGAAGGAAGTGGGAAAGATGCAGAACAGGGAAACAACAACAGCAGAGGCGCGGTGGGCCCTGAACCACCTCTGCCACCATGAGGACAATCTGCTGGAACTGTCAAGGTATAGGCAATGACTTGACAGTTCGACGCCTAAAGGAGATGAATCGGAAGCATATTCTGGACATTATCTGCCTTTCCGAAACAAAACAACAATATGACTATATTCGTGATCTGGACGGTCAGATGTGATTCTTGAAATATGTTACAGTTCCGCCAATAGGTCATAGTGGAGGTTTAGTTATTTTCTATAAGCAATCTGTTCATCTTTCAGTTTATTTTCAATCACCAAACCTTGTAGGTTGTTATGTTCAAAGTAATGGAATTGGTTTCTATTCATCATTTGTCTATGGACACCCAATTCCTAGTTTGCGTAACATCTTATGGGAAAGGTTAGAATGAATATCAACTAACCGAACAGAGGCTTGGTTAGTTTTAGGAGATTTCAATGAAATATTAGACAATAATGAAAAAGAAGGGGGAAGAATACGAGAGGAATGTAGCTTCTACGATTTTAGGAGAATGGTTCAGACATGTAATTTAACATATCTCCAATCTATAGGCAATAGATTATCCTGGGCAGGACAAAGGGGAGAACATTATGTGTTATGCTGCTAGATCGTCAATGGAAAATAATCAGTGGCATCAAATGTTCCCAACGTCTCAGACCCATTTCCTTGATTTTGAAGAGTCGGATCACAAGCCCCTGATAACGTATATAGATTAAGAAGAAGAAGTAAGAAACCGAAGGTTTATGTATGATGACCGCCTGACAGAGCAAGAAGGCTTCAATACAGCAATCACACAGAGCTGGAGTCAAAATTCAAATGTTGATCCAAACTCTGGACTATCCAATAAACTATCACACTGCAGAAAAGCCATATCAAAGTGGAAACGAAGCAATAAAAGTAATGCTCAGGAATGCATCATAACTCTAAAATACCAGCTCAACAAAATAATATCCACTCGAAGTTCCACCACAATGGAGAGACGACGATTAAGACAGGAACTGCATCATGCTTACGCGGATGAAGAGCTTTTCTGGAAAAAAAAGAGTAGAAACACTTGGTGTACAGTTGGTGACAGGAATACAAATTTTTATCATTCGGCGACACAGACGCGAAGACTACGAAACAAACTATTACCGATCCAAGATGGACAAGGTGATATATACAGAGGAGATAAACGCATCGGTGAAGCAGCAGAAGTCTATTTCACGGACCTTTACACCTCACAGATAGTCAACGACGAGACAATATCCAAATTTTTCCCAGGATTTACAGCCACAGTTATAAATGAGGTCAATGATGATCTTATACGAGATGTCACACAAGAAGAGATAAAATTTGCGGTGTTCTTGATTGGAGCACATAAAACTCCAGGACCTGATGGATTTTCAGGGTCCTTCTACCAGAAATCAAAGACACGATTATTGAACAAGTTTAACTGTTCTTTAAAGAAGGTATGACTGATCAAACTCAAAACCATACTAATCTATGTCTCATTCCGAAGAGCAACACAATAACAACAATGTCAGACTTCCGGCCTATAGCTTTATGCAATGTCAGCTATAAGATCATCTCTAAGATATTAATTAATCGATTAAAGCAACACTTGTCAAAGACAGTTTCAGACAACCATACAGCCTTTGTTCTTGGAAGAATGATAACAGACAACATCATCATAGCCCATGAGTTCTACCATGCTCTCAAATCAAGTAAAGGACACTCAACCTCTTATATGGCATTGAAAACATACATTACTAAGGCGTATGATCGACTTGAATGGTCCTTTTTACAAGAAACAATGATCAGGATGGATTTTCAACCTAAATGGATATTTTGGATTATGGAATGTGTCAGTACAGTTACGTATTCTGTACAAATCAATGGAGCATCCAGGGGATACATCAAACCCAGCAGGGGGATTCGACAGAGTGACCCTTTATCTCCCTATTTATTTATTTTATGTGCTGAAGTGCTCTCACATATGATGCATAATGCAAGCTATACAAGGAAGATACAAGGAATGAAGATGGGAATAAATGGCCCGACTGTTAATCATCTTTTATTTGCAGATGATTCACTCTTTTTCACTTTGGCAAATAAGAAGTCAGGAAAGGAGATAAAAAATTATTAACGTTGTATGAAGCAGCTTCAGGACAAGCCGTAAACTCACAAAAATCAGCAATAACATTTGGCGATAAAGTACGACCTGCAGTCAAGACAAAGGTCTGTTGCCTGCTAGGAATACATAATGAAGAGGGTGGAGAAAAATATTTAGGCGCACCACACCAATTTGGAGGAAAAGCTGCGATGTTTCAATATATCATAAGCAATATCGAAGGAAAATTCAAGGATGGCATGCGAAATTCCTTTCTCCATGAGGAAAAGAAGTTCTTCTAAAATCAGTTATCACTGCTATGCCAGTATTCAACATGCAAATATTCAAACTACCAAAATTAATCTGTGAGAAAATCAATGGAATTATGGCAAGATATTAGTGGAGTTCAAGAGATAATGTCAAAGGGCTTCACTGGTTTGCATGAAATCAATGGAAGGAGGATTGGGATTTAAAAACTTGGAAAGTTTTAATCTGGCTCTGCTTGGAAAATAAGTATGGCGAATATTACACAACCCAGAGTGTCTAATGGCCAGTATTAAAAGGAAGATACTTCCAAGAAGGTAATATTCTAATTACAAAAGATAGGAGGAAAAGTTCGTACATCTGGAAATCATTACTACAAGAGAAAGAGCTGGTTACAAAAGGCCTACGATTTGAAATTGGAGATGGGATGATTGTGAGTAAATGGATAGATCCATGGTTACCAGATCATCCACCTCGTCCTCCAGTTCCGAAACAAGTAACCTGCACTCACGGTTTAGTTAGCGACTAGATAAAACCCAGTGGAAGGGGATGGAATGAGGAAAATATTAGAGCAGAAGTTACACCAGAAGATGCCGAAAAAATCCTAAGCACCAAAATTTGCCCAAGGAAGTCAAAAGATTATTTGGGATGGCATTACAATAAAACAGGGATCTACTCGGTGAAATCAGCATACTGGTTATCCACCCATATGCCAAATACAACTACAGCTATTCCCTCACCTGGAGACATTAATACAAAACGGAGCATTGGGAATGTACAAACATCTCCAAAAATTCAACACTTCCTTTGGCGCTTCGTTTCCAATACTCTCACGACGGGGAGTGCTCTCCAAAATCGCCATCTAAATGCTTCTCGACAATGCCTACGATGTACCTCTGTAGAAGAAACAACACAATATTTGTTTTTTGAGTGCTCTTATGCAAAATGCATTTGGCGAGCAAGTGGCTACCCGAGTATGCAAATGCTAAATCCCCAAACGATAGTTCAAGAAAATATCATGTCTATTTGCAAAAAATGTGAATCAGTACCCATAACAAATTCAACAATAGGCGATACAGATACTATGGAGAATATGAAAATGTAGAAATATACTAATATTTCAACATAATCACATCTCTTGGAGGAAAGCAATACGCCAAGCAAAGAATGATGCATCTGAATGGCTAAATGCACATGATCATGTAATAAATATACATAATATGTCTACTGACACGAGAAGTATGAGAAGAACAAATGGCAAGATGTGGACAAGACCAACTCAAGGATGGATTAAATGCAACTATGATGCTTCTTTTCATACACACATACCATCGGAAGCAGGATGGATTATAAGAGATTCCGAAGATCAATTTCATGATGCAGGACAAGCTACAACAAGAATATTATCAACTGCTATGGAGAGTGAAGCTCAAGCACTTTTGATTGCCATGCAACACTGCTGGTCAAGAGGATTTGGAAAGATAACATTTGAAGGTGATTCCCAGACACTCATAAAACTTATAAACAAACGGAGTATACATTTTGGTATGATAAACTAGCTCAAAGACATCAGGTATTGGTCTGCACGATTTGAAGAAACTAAAATTCACTTGGCGCTCAAGGGAAGCAAACACACCAGCATATATATTAGCTACGATTCATAATACCTCCTTTCGTTACTTTAATTATGCCTCTCATGTAATTGCTAAACCAATGCAAAATGATTTCTATAATTCAATAAGATAAGATCTATTTGAGAAAAAAAAACACCAATAGGTACAAAGAAAATAGCTTTTTTAGATATTTCTGATCTTATCTATTAAAAGGCTACTATCTTTTTATTGTGTCCCAAAATAATGTGACATGGACAGTTATACTAACAGTAGATCAGGAAAAAAGGTTCGCCCTAGTAAGATAAATTCTCCGTCTTCTCTCCTCATTTCCGGCCGCCTCATCCTTTCCGGCGATCGGCGTCGGACTGCTCCGTAAGAGCTGACGCCGATCTATTTCTTTCCTTTGAATTTCTGTTTGTTTTCTTTCTTGGGTTTTATTCTCGGTGGTTCTTTGAGATTTGGCTCCGATTGAAAGTGTGGTGTTGGTGTGGAGTTCGGTTCATAGTGTTTTTCTTGAGCAGATCTAGGTTGTGTGAGAGTGGAAGAACCGGATCTGGTATTTCTCCAGTGTGGAGAGGCTGTTTTTGTTCTTACCGCTCAGATCTCGCCTGGGTTGTTAGTGTGGCTCGCCGATTTTGTGCTCTGCTGGTGAGGTTGGTGGTTTTCGTTAGCCTTCGTCCGGTTAGGCTCCTCTTATCAGCTCCCTCTCTTTGGTCTTATCTTTTCTCTATGTCTCACTCTTCTGGCTCGTTTCCAATTTAACACAAGGTCAGCTAGTTCCCGAGTTGGTGTTATGGGGTTATTCTTGCAGGTTATGTTTGATATACTCATATATTTTGCATATTTAGCATACATTTAGAGTAGTTTTCATGCATACATCTTTCATAATAGGCTAGTTTGCACCATTTATCTCATTTTAGGTCCTATAACACTTTGCATTAGCATTTTTTCATATTTCTTGCATTCTTGCATCATATTCAGGTTGTTTTGGATACACTGGAGCTATGGAGGGTGCGTGGATATGCTAATGATCGGATGGGAGCCTATGGATACTTGGAAGAACTCAGCCGTGCAGCAAAGGAACCGAGATCGAGGAGAAGATCGAGCTAGGCAGGTCGATCTAGACGAGATCGACCAGAAGATCGAGACGCACAGGTCGTTTCAAGGAAGAAGATTGAGGTCAAGATCGACCAAGGTGATCGAACGTGAGTACGAACACGGAAACTAAGCCCGGAAAGAACGAGAGCCAGATCGAGGTCACGACTCGATCGTCCGAAGATCGACCAGAAGATCGATAGAAGCACTCGATCCACCCGACTGAATCGACCTGACGATCAGGCAAAAGAAGACGTTCCATACGGAAGATCGAGTTAGAGATCGATCTGAGTCGTCGATCTCTGAGCCTTATCCGGACAGCTTATGTTTTGGAATCTAGTGAGGGGACCATTTCCCTCTTTGGTATAATTTTTAACCTATATTTTGGGCGACGGATCCCACACATCCACACATTACATTCGATCTGTCTTACCTTCTTTAGCTTAAGAAAAGAGATCTTGCTTTTAACCTTAAGTATTTCTCTTATTCTTTCTTGTTTAGTAGTTTAATCATGCTCATCTTTTCTTCCTTTGCATTTTCGTGTGTTTTAATCATGTGTAGTGAGTAATCCACCAAGGGTTTAAGGTTAAGGTGATTAAGAGGGTTCTAAAGGTTTAAGCTTGGGTCTTTTCTTGCTTTTAACTTAATCTCTTCTTGGATTTGAGGATTTTAATGCCTAGAGACTCTTGAGAAAGATCTCTTTGGTCTCAGGGATTTCCTTACCTTAGCAGAATTCAGGAGATCCCTTAAACCCATATCCAAGAGATTAGCTCATCCTTTCCCAAACGCCATGGATGCTTAGGCAGCTAGTTATGCCATTTTTTGAGATTTATGCTTCATGTTCTTCACCTTTTCTTTCCACCACACGCCATGGGTGATATCATTGCATATTGCATACATTCTGCATACTCATTAGGTAGTTTTTCATGCATTTGTACCATGTTTTAGGCTAGATTGCATCACTTAGGGTCCTAGAGCACTCTTGCATCAGCATATGCATTTTCTCTGCATTTTGCATCCATTCTAGGTTGTTTCTGGTTGCTTTGGAGACACGGAGGTTCGTGGAGGTGTGGAGGCCGATGTAGCAGTTCATGGAAGCTCGGAAGTGTGCTAAGGACCAGTGATCGAGGAGCAGATCGAGCATGGCTGGTCGATCTAGAAGTTGATCGACCAGAAGATCGAGCCAACTAGGCGATCCAAGGATAATGATCGAGGTGGAGATCGAGTGAAGCAATCGATGTATCGGTACGGACGTAAATGACGTCATGCAGAGCGAGAGCCGGATCGAGTACACCACTCGATCCTCTCAAAGATCGATACCGAGATCGGATGCAGCACTCGATTCACCGAAGAAGATCGAGACCCGGATCGAGCCGAAGACACGATGGCCGGATATGATCGATAGAACAACTCGATCCAATGGTCGATCTCTGTCCTTTCAACCGTTTTTGGCTGTTAGCGAAGGGGGGACCATTGGATTGTTTTGACATTTTAGGCAAGGCGGCGAATGCTTTTTCGATAACTTTTAGATTCTCTAACTTTTTCCTTCAAGTTTTCTCTCTCGTTTTCGGAAGAACACCATTGTAAAACCAGTTTTCTTTGCAAGCTTTTGTATTCTTGAACCTTATCATTTAATCTAGTCGTTGTTTCATGTTTATCGTTTCATCTCTTCCACCTTGCTTGATTTACTTTATGTGTAGTGAGTAGTTTACTTTGGGTTAGGGGTTGAGAGGATTAAGGGGTAGAAAAGGTTCGATCTTGGTTTGTTTTCTAAACGTTTTAAGGCTATCTCTTCTAAGGTGTTGAAAGCTTAATGCTTGAAGACTCTCACGCCAAGAGCTTCATGATCCGAGAGGTCCCTTACCTTAACAGGATCCAGGGGCCTCGGAAGATCTCACCTTAGAGACTAGTTACCCCTTCCCAAAAGCCATGGAAGTTTGGGGGACTAGTTAAGCCATTGTTCGAAATCTGTTTTCCTTGCCTTTTGACCTCTCTTTCCACCAAAAGCCATGGGTTTGGAGGAGAGGAAGAAAGAGTGATCTATACCGAAAGCCACGGATAGATCTTGTTTTGTTTTCGAGGCTTAGAGATCCTCACCAAGTGAGTCGATCCAAAGTTTCAAACCCAAGATCGTTCTTTGAAACCCCTTATATGAATCTCAACCCTCAAGCCCTCTCTTCTAGCATATTTACACCTCATATCATCTTTAGCTTGTTACCTGATATCATCCTGGTCTTTAGATTCATTGTTCTTACGGTTTTAGACGAGATCGATCGTTTCTGCTCGATCTAGTGGTCGATCTTGTGGTCGATCCACTAGTCGAACTTTAACAATTTGAAGCTCTTCTCTTTAATTTATCTGTTTGTTCCTCGTGGTAACTGCTTCCTTTCTAGTATTTTTAAAATAGGTTTCACTCCATTTAGGTTGTTGCATTTAGTTTTTAGATTATTTCTCATAAACTGTCTCATTTGCTTAGATTTGTCTTAGACCTTGCATTCTTTGTGGATTCTCTATCATCTAGAAGTGGATTGACACTCTCCTGCTTGCCTTACTACAACATTGCTTGCATTAGAGTTTTGATAACCTCTCTGCTGCATTAGAACATAACCAAAGCGTTTATCAAATGGCGCCGTTGCCATTCTAGGTTGCTTAGAGAACATAGAGATTTGGGTCTTAGCAAAGACTAAGTCTTTACCTTTTTCAAGTTACTAATCCTACTACTCTAAACCGTGTGTTTTCAGGTACATGAATCTTCGTTCAAGGGGAGACAACAATCTTCTACAACCCTTAGACAACATTCATCAGCTTGGTCACTCACGGCAAAGAAGAGTCAGAGATCAAACAAGAGCCTTTGAGGACATCGTTCAGCAAGGTCTGGTTAACTTTGAAGACATGGCTGCACACGAGCATCCAGAAGGACCACCTCCAGCAGGACGGGGCAATGGAAACCCCCAACACGCGGCTAGACCTCCGAGGATCATAGGAGCCGGAGATGCTCCCAATACCCACCACAATAGGTTTGGGATCACTCCTCCTCCGGTACAAAACAATAACTTTGAGATCAAGCCGGGGTTCATATCTATGGTGCAAAACAACAAGTTCCATGGCTTAGCCATGGAAGACCCCTTGGAACACTTGGACAATTTCGAGCAAGTGTGTGGAATGATTAAGATCAACGGTATATCAGAAGATGCCTTCAAGCTGCGTCTCTTCCCCTTTTCACTCGGAGACAAAGCTAGACATTGGGAGAAGACCCTCCCACAAGGCACCATCACATCATGGGCTGAATGTAAGAAGGCTTTCCTCTCAAAGTTCTTCTCAAGCACCAGGACTGCTCGGTTGAGAAGCGAAATCAGCGGTTTCACTCAAAGGAACAATGAGACATTCAATGAGGCTATGGAGCGTTTCAAAGATTACACGATCCAATGCCCTCATCACGGGTTCAGTGAGGAGACTCTACTCAGTACCATATACCGTGGGGCTTCACCAAAGATCCGGTTGTTGCTTGATACAGCTAGCAAAGGGAACTTCCTCGGTCAAGAAGTAGAAGAGGGTATGGAGCTGATAGAGAACCTGGCGTTGAGTGATGGAAACTATGCTGAGGATTATGACCGAGCACCGAGGGGATCAGAATTAGAGTCTCACAAGAAGGAGCTCAAATCGTTGCATGAGAAGATTGACAAGTTGGTTTTAGCTAATCAGAAGCATGTTCACTTCGTTGGTGAAGCTGATGAAAACCAAGAGGAGTTAGAGCTAAGCCAAGAAGAAGCAAATTGGGTGGCCGGACAAAACAACTACAAGTCTCAAGGCTATAACCAAGGCTACCAAAACAACAATCTCTCTTACCGAAACACCAATGTAGCCAACCCTAAAGATCAAGTGTACCCAGCTCAACAAGCTAAGCCTTTCATCCCTTACAACAAAGGTTTTCAACCGAGCAGTGGTTTCCAAGGTCAAGGGCAAGGTAATTTCCAAGGTCAAGGGCAACAACAACAAAACAAGGGTTATACTACCAACTACCCTCCGGGCTTTGCACCTCAACAGCAACAACAACCGATGCAACAACAAGTTGATCCGGTTCAAGCAATGTTCCAACAGCTAATACAAGGGCAAGCTTCTACAAATCAGAAGTTCGCTGAAATGAACACTCGGCTAGATTCATCCTTAACCGACTTCTCCACTCAAATCACAAACCTCAACAACAAAATAAAGCAGCTGGAGAAGGGCAAGGCAAGCACGAGTGGACAGAACAGCCTCCCGGGAAAGTGTGAGCAAAACCCCAAGGAGTATGCCAATGCTATTACGTTACGAAGTGGCAAAGAGCTTGAGCCTCCGGTCTCTACCAAGAACAACGAGGACGTTGTAATTCAAGAGGGGGAGGGTAAACTTTCAGCTGATAATGAGGAGATAAACTTTGACAACGTATGGATCCAAGGACCGAGAAGAGGTGACAAGGCATTCATTGAGAAAAAGGCTGAGAAAACCACCAAGGAAAAGGATGACTACGTGCCCCCACCTTACGTACCAAAGTTGCCATTCCTGGGTCGTTTCAAAAAGCAGTTAATAGAGAAACACCGGATCCTGTTTGAGAAGCACTTGAGAGACGTGGAGATAAAGTTGCCTCTTGTAGACTCTCTCGCTATGATGCCCAAGTGGGCCAAGTTTTTCAAGGACACCCTTGTGAAGAAGAACAAAGAAAGCAAAGAGGTGCTTGTACTAAGCGAAGAGTGTAGCGCGGTTATTCATAAGGAGATAGTGCCTAAGAAGCTGGGAGATCCGGGAAGCTTCACCATACCTTGTGCTTTAGGTCCTCTAGAGTTCAAGAGTTGCTTGTGTGATCTCAGAGCTAGCATAAACTTGATGCCTCACTCCGTGGCTAAGAAGCTTGGTTTCACTCGGTTTAAGGAATGTCGGATCTCATTGGTGCTGGCTGATAGGAGCGTGAGATTACCGGTAGGGCTGCTCGAAGACTTACCGGTGCGAATCAGTGGTGTGAATGTACCTACAGACTTTGTAGTGCTGGAGATGGACGAGGAGCCGAAAGACCCACTCATCTTAGGGAGACCATTCCTCGCAACCGCCGGAGCCATAATAGACGTGAAGAATGGGAAGATTGCCTTGCATTTGGGGAAAGAGATCAGGCTAGACTTTGACATCAACAAGGTTCTAAAGAAGCCAACCATTGAAGGACAAGCTTTCTATATCGAAACGATGGATGCCTTGGCGGATGAGTTGCTGGAAGAGCTAGCTTTAGAAGACCATTTGAAGCTAGCACTCACTAAGGAGCCAGGAGAGTTTGGCTATGTGGACCAAAGGACCCAAGAGTACGTGAACCTGCTAGATTCGAGGAGAATCATCAAGAATGAAGAAGGATGTTGCCAAGAAATCGACCCCGAAATCGACGCTATCACTCGATCCAGGAGTCAGATCGACAAGCCAATCAAGAACCCAACTCGATCCGGTGCAACAATCGACCAACAGATCGAGAATGATGCTCGATCAGAAGAAACAATTGAGTTGACGATCGAGAAAGACCTCCCGATCATTTTGGAGTCCAATCAAGAGATCGACTCAACGTCTCGATCCCGTACTCGATCCATATCAAATCGAGTAAGTGAATCGAATGAAATGGCTCGATCTAGACGACATCGAGAGGAGAATCGACTGGAAGACTCGATCACAGAAGGGATAGCGATAGAGGAAAGCAGTCTGAAGGGCCATGCCTCGAGTTCAAAGGAGAGTTCCAAGGAGGAGAACAACAACAACAGCCACGAGGATGACTGGAGTGAGCTGTTAGCCCCAGAGGTGGACCTTAAGGAGCTCCCAAAAGGGCTAAGGTATGCTTTTTTAGGACCTAATGACACCTATCCCGTGATAGTAAACGAAAAACTTAGTGATGATGAGTTGCACTCGCTCTTAATTGAGCTGAGAAAGTATAGGAAGGCCATTGGGTACTCTTTAAGTGACATCAAAGGCCTTTCACCAATGCTTTGCACTCATAGGATTCACTTGGATAATGAGAACGCCACTTCTGTAGAACATCAAAGGCGTTTGAATCCTAACTTGAAAGAGGTTGTTAAGAAGGAAATCCTTAAGCTTTTAGAGGCTGACGTGATCTATCCCATAAGTGACAGCACGTGGGTTTCACCTGTACACGTGGTGCCTAAGAAGGGAGGGATCACGGTCATAAGGAATGAAAAGGATGAACTTATCCCTACTAGGACCATTACTGGTCATAGAATGTGTATTGACTATAGAAAGCTTAACCTTGCAACTAGAAAAGACCATTTCCCTTTGCCTTTTATTGATCAGATGCTTGAGAGACTTGCAAATCACCCTTACTACTGTTTTCTCGATGGGTATAGCGGTTTCTTTCAAATACCTATTCACCCAAACGATCAGGAGAAAACGACTTTTAAATGTCCCTACGGTACCTTTGCATATCGAAGGATGCCGTTTGGATTGTGTAATGCACCGGCTACCTTTCAGCGGTGTATGATGTCGATCTTCTCCGATCTTATAGAGGAGATGGTAGAGGTGTTTATGGATGACTTCTCTGTGTATGGTGCGTCCTTTCCTGCGTGTTTGTTGAATCTTTGCAGGGTACTTAAACGTTGTGAAGAAACAAACCTGGTGCTGAACTGGGAGAAATGCCACTTCATGGTCAAGGAAAGGATAGTGCTCGGTCACAAGATTTCAGAGAGGGGTATTGAGGTTGATCAGGCTAAGGTTGAGGTTATGATGGGTTTGGAGCCGCCGGTTAATGTTAAAGGGATTAGAAGCGTCTTGGGACACGCAGGGTTCTATAGGCGCTTCATCAAAGATTTCTCCAAGATTGCACGCCCCCTTACACGGCTGTTATGCAAGGAAGCTGAGTTTGTATTCGATGAGGAGTGTTTGAAGGCTTTCGTGACCATCAAGGAAGCCCTCACGTCAGCCCCTATAGTCCAAGCACCAGATTGGTCTCTCCCTTTTGAGATTATGTGTGATGCTAGTGACTATGCTGTAGGAGCAGTCCTTGGTCAGAAGAAGGACAAGAAGCTACATGTGATCTATTATGCTTCAAGGACCTTGGATGACACGCAATCACGATACACCACTACGGAGAAGGAGCTGCTTGCAGTAGTCTTCGCCTTTGAGAAGTTTAGATCGTATCTCGTTGGCTCCAAGGCTATTGTATACACGGATCATGCTGCTCTACGATACATCTACTCAAAGAAAGACACTAAGGCTCGGCTCTTAAGATGGATTCTCTTACTTCAGGAGTTTGACATGGAAATTAAAGACAAGAAGGGGATAGAAAATGGAGTCGCTGACCACCTCTCAAGACTAAGGATCAACGAGTCTCTCCCTTTAGACGATTCTCTTCCAGAAGAACAACTTATGGCGATTACTACTGCTGTTTGTGGGAAGCTAGAAGAAAGGTTTGAGGAAGTGTTGAGTTTTAAAGAGGAGGATCTTCCATGGTATGCTGATATGGTGAACTACCTAGCATGTGGTGAGGAGCCAACACATCTCAACAGCTATCACAAGAAGAGGTTTTTGAGGGAGGCTAGTGACTACTTTTGGGATGAGCCTTACCTATACAAAAGAGGAGTAGACAGCTTGTACCGAAGATGTGTTACAAAGGAAGAAGCCAGGGATATCCTCTATCATTGCCATGGCTCTTCCTACGGAGAACACTTCGCTTCATTCAAAACTGCCACGAAAGTGTTGCAAGCGGGTTTCTGGTGGCCGTCTATCTTCAAAGATGCACACGAGTTTGTGAAGAGCTGTGAGGCATGTCAGCGAGCAGGGAACATTACTAAGAGGAATGAAATGCCTCAAGTTCCTATCTTCGAGGTTGACGTGTTCGATGCGTGGGGTATTGACTTCATGGGGCCTTTTCCTTCTTCATACGGCAACAAGTACATCTTAGTAGCTGTGGATTATGTCTCCAAATGGGTTGAGGCTGTCGCTTCCCCTACAAACGACTCTAAGGTTGTGATCAAGTTGTTCAAGAGTATCATCTTTCCAAGGTTTGGGGTACCCAAGGTTGTTATAAGTGATGGAGGAAGCCATTTTGTAAACAAGGTTTTTGAGAGCCTCTTGAGAAAGTATGGGGTTAAGCATAAGGTGGCTACACCGTATCATCCTCAAACGAGCGGTCAGGTGGAAGTCTCTAACAGGCAGATCAAAGCTATTCTGGAGAAGACCGTTGGAGCAACAAGGAAGGACTGGTCAGTGAAGCTGGACGATGCTCTTTGGGCCTACCGTACTGCTTTCAAGACGCCGATTGGTACAACCCCTTTCACTCTACTCTATGGCAAGGGTTGTCACCTCCCGGTTGAGCTGGAACACCGTGCATTGTGGGCTGTGAAGAGGCTGAACTTTGATCTCAAGACGGCTCAGGAAAGGCGTCTTATTCAGCTACACGAACTGGACGAGTTGAGGTTGAATGCTTATGAGAGTTCCAAGATCTACAAGGAGCGGACTAAGGAGGCTCATGACAAGAAATTGGTTGCCAAGGAGCTTAAGGAAGGAGGACTGGTGTTGCTGTACAACTCGAGGCTGAAGCTCTTCCCGGGCAAGCTGAAATCAAGGTGGAGTGGACCGTTCGTGATTCAAGAGGTCTTGCCATATGGAGCTGTTACTCTGATGGGAAGAAATGGTAGTCCATTCACCGTCAACGGACACAGAGTCAAGCCCTACCTGGCGGACAGCTTTGACAAGGAGAGTACCTCGGTGCTTCTCCAAGACCCACCATCCGCCTAGACCAAGTAAGGTCTAGCTAAAGACGTTAAAGAAAGCGCACTTGGGAGGCATTCCCATGTTTATCTTGTACATATTTTTGCTTTCATTTCTCTTTCAGTTTTATGTTTTTATGTTTTTAGTGTGTAGGAACAGGTATAAGAAATCTAAACCTTATCTTTGGGTTCCAAAAGGGGCAATAGGGGTTAAGATAAAGCTAGAGATCGAGTGCTAGATCGACTGATCCTGGCTCGATTTTTGCTAGATCGAGCCAGTGAATCGAGAGGAGCCAGTCGATCTAGACGAGAACGAGTGACAAGATCGACCTTGACGAAAAAGGATCGACCGATCTAATTTCTCTCGGGAAAATTTGTTGAAAATTGATCGATCACTCGACTCGATCCATCACTCGATCTATGCTAAATCGACCCCTAAATCGAGGACATAGCTCGATCAGAGGGACTTAGCCGAGGAGCCAACATCTCAATGATCGAGAGAGCCAATCGATCCAGGGCTCGATTCACCTTGAATCGAGTCACAAATCGAGTAACCCTCTCGATCTAAGCCATTTTAGGCATGAGATCGAGTCCTAGATCGACCAAAAGGACTCGATCTCATGCCGAGGTAACAATTTTCTTTCCCTCCTTTACTCCTTTCCCTCCAATTTTTAAATTCAAAACTTGGTCAAGGCAAGCATCTTTGACCATGAAAGATGTGCCTTGACCAAGACTTTTGTCAGAAACCACTTTGACCACCCATTGTTTTGGTTTGTTAAACTCTTTAAATGTTTCAATTTATTCCTCACCCTCTCATTTCTGTTTGCTCGAGTTTTTCTTACAAAGAGAGTGAGAATTTAAAAGCTTTTAAAGTTTAGCAAAGATATCCTCTACTCTTGCAAAGGTATTTTCAAGGTTTAATGATTTTATTTCAAGAAAATCTCCTTAAAAATCGCAAGTTCTTGTTTTAGGATATAGGATCGGATTTGAATTTTTAAAATTAGCTAAGTAATAGGAAAAATTCTTGATTTTCAGTATCTCAAAGATTTTATTCCCTTTTATCTAGCTATTATTTTTATTTGATCCCCAAAATTATAGAGTAGTTTATATAAATCTTCTTCTCCTCTTCTCTTATTCTCATTCAATCGCCTCTTGCTAATCATTCTCTAGAAAAATTTGTTTTAGGAGCAATGGCACCAAAGAGAACAAGAGAGGAGCGAGTGCAAGAAGGAGAAACACAAGAAGTGGTGGTTCAAGAGAGGGTCCGGTGGAGCAAAGATGAGAAGAGGGATAAGAAGAGGTTGGAGAGGCTCCGGTTTGAACCTACAAAGTTTGCTGATCGAGAGCTTCTGTCCAGGCTCGGGATCCTTGGAGACTTCGACCAACTCCTCAAGAACATTGGTCTGAGGTGCTTGTCGCGGATGGACTGCCCTACAATTCCCGAGGTGACGATAGATTTCCTAGCCACTTTGGAGTTCCGGTACGAGAATCCGAGTGCACCTGTTCCCTCTCAAGGCCGTCTCTATTTCAAGGTTGGCCGCCAAGCCTACACACTATCCATCCCCGAGCTATGCCAAGCCTACGGTCTCAAGGCTGATGCACACAAGGTGGAGTTCCCAGCCTTCAAGAAAGCCGACGAGTTTTGGGACCTAATCAGCAATGAAGACTACAAAGCCAACACCGCCAAGATCAAGAGAGTTAGGAGTCCGGTGCTGAGGTATACTTTGAAGCTGATAGCTAATACATTCAGTGGGAGGTCTGTTGCTCCTACTGTCACGAAGACGGAGCTGTGCTTCCTTTTCCAAGGCGTGAAACATTTGGTGTCTGATCCGGATGCGAATGAAGAACCCATAGAAGATGAACTCGGCGATGAAGTGAATTACGGCTGTGTGCTCGCGGCATCTCTGGTGAAGTACAAGGCTTATGCCTTACGGTGCAAGGCAACCTCTTCCTACATTGGCGGTTTCCTTACTCCTTTGTTCGTGCAAGCCGGTGTGCCCATCCATGACTTTGCTCACGTCCCAAACAGAGCTTTCATGGATGAAGCATACATGAGAAACACTGATAGCTTGGGACGCACGCCAGCAGAAGGGTTTTATGCTTACCTCTTCATAGATGAGGAAGACAAGAAGAGAGTGTGCATCCTCCCCAACAAAGACGAGACCGAGCTGCTTGGTGTTGGGAACATCGAGTTCTTACCCACGGAGGAAGAATGCTTTGCCCCTTTAGGAGGACCGCCTGCTTCAGCCATTGCCCCGCGCCAAAGGTCAGAGTCTCCAGGAACAGAGGATGAGATGCCCGAGGTTTACACACTTCCCAAGCTGGATTTTGAGCCTAAGACCAAAACCGAGAAGTTCTTAGCCTCGGTGGTGGAGATGCAGCGGAAGATAAACAAGTGGCAAGGGAAGATGCTTAAGAAGCTGGGGAAGTGGTAGACTCTTAAGTGGTGAGTGAGGATTAAATTTCTTAAATGAGAGGGATATAGGACTGTTTGATAGTTTACATGGGTAGATGAGAATCTAATCATGTATGCATAAATTGTCTTTACCTTTAGCATTATGCATTAGTTCAAACCATTTTTGAGAGAGACCCTTGTCTAATTGTAAACCTTTTTCAAATGAGATCATTCTATGCTCATAACCATAACCCTTAGCCAAATATGTTTTGCTTTAAAGTGCATAAGTTTGATTCATGGTTCGAATGTTAATGAATGTTAAAGGATGAATTTCTTTGATTGTTAGGAATAAGAGACTCATGATTAGAATTTCTTTGTGTGATGAGTATGGCTAAGTCCTTTGGAGTATGAGTGTAAGCTTAGCATTTTAGAACTGTTAACTAGGACATTGAGATGATCTATTCGGAAGGCACCTTTGCAAAACGTTTAAAACCCCTTTGAATTTTCTGAAAACCTCTCTTCCTTACTTGTTTTTCGTTGCTTGGAAGCAAGCAAGAAGTAAGTTTGGGGGAGTTGATATCATTGCATATTGCATACATTCTGCATACTCATTAGGTAGTTTTTCATGCATTTGTATCATGTTTTAGGCTAGATTGCATCACTTAGGGTCCTAGAGCACTCTTGCATCAGCATATGCATTTTCTCTGCATTTTGCATCCATTCCAGGTTGTTTCTGGTTGCTTTGGAGATACGGAGGTTCGTGGAGGTGTGGAGGCCGATGTAGCAGTTCATGGAAGCTCGGAAGTGTGCTAAGGACCAGTGATCGAGGAGCAGATCGAGCATGGCCGGTCGATCTAGGAGTTGATCGACCAGAAGATCGAGCCAACTAGGCGATCCAAGGATAATGATCGAGGTGGAGATCGAGTGAAGCAATCGATGTATCGGTACGGACGTAAATGACGCCATGCAGAGCAAGAGCCAGATCGAGTACACCACTCGATCCTCCCAAAGATCGATACCGAGATCGGATGCAGCACTCGATTCACCGAAGAAGATCGAGACCCGGATCGAGCCGAAGACACGATGGCCGGATATGATCGATAGAACAACTCGATCCAATGGTCGATCTCTGTCCTTTCAACCGTTTTTGGCTGTTAGCGAAGGGGGGACCATTGGACTGTTTTGACATTTTAGGCAAGGCGGCGAATGCTTTTTCGATAACTTTTAGATTCTCTAACTTTTTCCTTCAAGATTTCTCTCTCGTTTTCAGAAGAACACCATTGTAAAACAAGTTTTCTTTGCAAGCTTTTGTATTCTTGAACCTTATCGTTTAATCTAGTCGTTGTTTCATGTTTATCGTTTCATCTCTTCCACCTTGCTTGATTTACTTTATGTGTAGTAAGTAGTTTACTTTGGGTTAGGGGTTGAGAGGATTAAGGGGTAGAAAAGGTTCGATCTTGGTTTGTTTTCTAAACGTTTTAAGGCTATCTCTTCTAAGGTGTCGAAAGCTTAATGCTTGAAGACTCTCACGCCAAGAGCTTCATGATCCGAGAGGTCCCTTACCTTGACAGGATCCAGGGGCCTCGGAAGATCTCACCTTAGAGACTAGTTACCCCTTCCCAAAAGCCATGGAAGTTTGGGGGACTAGTTAAGCCATTGTTCGAAATCTGTTTTCCTTGCCTTTCGACCTCTCTTTCCACCAAAAGCCATGGGTTTGGAGGAGAGGATGAAAGAGTGATCTATACCGAAAGCCACGGATAGATCTTGTTTTGTTTTCGAGGCTTAGAGATCCTCACCAAGTGAGTCGATCCAAAGTTTCAAACCCAAGATCGTTCCTTGAAACCCCTTATATTCTTACGGTTTTAGACGAGATCGATCGTTTCTGCTCGATCTAGTGGTCGATCTTGTGGTCGATCTTGTGGTCGATCCACTAGTCGAATTTTAACAATTCGAAGCTCTTCTCTTTAATTTATCTGTTTGTTCCTCGTGGTAACTGCTACATTTCTAGTATTTTTAAAATAGGTTTCACTCCATTTAGGTTGTTGCATTTAGTTTTTAGATTATTTCTCATAAACTGTCTCATTTGCTTAGATTTGTCTTAGACCTTGCATTCTCTGTGGATTCTCTATCATCTAGAAGTGGATTGACACTCTTCTGCTTGCCTTACTACAACATTGCTTGCATTAGAGTTTTGATAACCTCTCTGCTGCATTAGAACATAACCAAAGCGTTTATCAATGGGTTAGGAGGAAAGGTTGAGGAAAGGATTTATACCACACACCATGGATAAATCTAGTTTAGCTTTTCAAGGCCTAGAGATAGCACTAAACTGTGTAGATCTATGTTTTCAAAACCCAAAGCTTGAATCTTGAACCTTCTTAAGCATGATCCTCAACCTTGAATCTAATTTTAGCTTTTGAAATCTTAAAGTCATCATTTCCTATTTTTAAAGTTTGAATCTTTTGCCTTAACCTCTTAAAAATCATTTCCTAGGTTGTTAGAACTTTCCCTTTTGTCTGCTTTTAGTTTTCGAATTTAAAAAACCAGTAGTTTTGCATTTTAAATTCTTAGAAGTCATCTGCTAGTTGTTAAACCCATCAGTGGGGATTTGAAAATATTTTTCGTGGTCATTTAGTAGCTGCATTTAGCTTTTATAGATTTTCTCCTCAATTTATTCGGATTTCACTTAGATTTACAAAGCTCTTGCATTCTTAGTATCTTTCATCAACCTGATTTGGATTGACACCTCTAGCACTATACTTACCACTATACTCTGTTTTAGGATTGATCAAACTAGCCCTTAAAAAAGCTAGTTATCAAATGGCGCAGTTGCCAACTTGGGTTTAGTTTGAAAGTATTAGGATTTGGAGCTTAGTAGAGACTAAGTCTTTCTTTTTACTTTGGTTACTAATCTATCTACCTTCCTACTTGTCTTCTCAGGTACAGGAATCTGAGGTCTAGAGGTAACAAAAACCTATTACAACCTCTAGACAATATTCATCAACTTGGAAGTGCAAGTTCAAGAAGAGCAAGAGAACAAGCACAACACTTTGAGGAGATAGTGCAACCGGGTATTGTTGATTTTGAGGGTATGACTGAGCAAGACCAAGCTGAGGCTCTACATCACCATGCTACTGCTGGTAGGGGTAATGGAAATCCCAACCACGCCCCAAGGAAACCAAGGATCATTGGTGCGGGTGATGCACCAAACACTCATTATAATCGTTTTGGCATCACTCCACAACCGGTGCAGAAAACAACTTTGAGATCAAGCCAGGCTTTGTCTCAATGGTGCAGAACAACAAGTTCCATGGACTTGCAATGGAGGATCCTTTGGAGCATTTAGACAACTTTGAGCAAGTGTGCGGCATGATCAAAATCAATGGAATCTTGGAGGATAGTTTTAAGCTTAGGCTTTTCCCTTTTTCACTTGGGGATAAAGCAAGGCATTGGGAGAAGACCTTACCTCAAAGGACTATAACCTCATGGGCTGATTGCAAGAAGGCATTTCTGTCTAAGTTCTTCCCAAGTACAAGGACAGCTCGCCTAAGGAGTGAGATTAGCGGTATTACACAAAGGCATAATGAGACCTTTATTGAAGCAATGAAGCGGTTCAAGGACTACACCATTGCATGTCCTCATCATGGTTTCACTGAGGAGACACTCTTGAGCACCATCTATAGAGGAGTTCTTCCCAAGATTCGAATGCTTCTAGACACGGCGAGTAAAGGGAATTTTCTTGGCCAAGATGTAGAAGAGGGAATGAAGCTTATTGAGAATCTTGCTTTGAGTGATGGCAACTACACTGAAGACTATGATAGAGCACCTAGAGGGTCTGACCTTGAGGCACACAAGAAGGAGCTGAAATCACTTCATGAAAAGATTGACAAGTTAGTACTTGCAAATCAAAAGCATGTACACTTTGTGGGCGAGGTTATGGATGTTCTAGATGAGCTGGAGCAGAGCCAAGAGGACGCAAATTGGGTAGGAGGCCCGGAATATACTAAGCCACAGGGCTATGTTCAAAGGTATCAAGGCAACAAAAATCTCTCTTACCGAAGTACCAATGTGGAAAACCCCAAGGATCAAGTATACCCTCCACAACAAGGAACACCTTTTGTTCCTTACAACAAAGGTGGGTTTACACAAAACAGTGGGTACCAAGGGCAAAGACAAGGAAACTTCCAAGGCCAGCAACAGCAAGGGAACAAAAGCTACCCTCCTGTGTTTCCTCCTGGTTTCGCGCCTGAACAGCAACAAGTTCAACCGCCACCCCAAGATCCGGTACAAGCTATGTTCCAACAATTACTACAAGGACAAGCATCTACAAATCAAAATTTTGTTGATATGAACAATAGGCTGGACTCTTCTCTTACTGAGGTATCTACACAAATCACCACTATAAACAACAAGATACGCCAGCTAGAGAAAGGAAAGGCCAGTTCAAGCGGTCAAGGTAGCTTATCCGGAAAGTGTGAGACAAACCCTAAGGAGTATGCAAATGCAATCACTTTGAGAAGTGGGAAAGAGCTACCACCACGGTCTATACCTGAGGACAATGAGGACATTGTGATTCAAGAGGGGGAGAGTAATCTCTCAAATGATCAAGAGATCACGTTTTACAATGTCTACATTGCAAGGCCAAAGAAAGGCAAGGAAGAGGTTTTGGAGAAAAAAGTGGAGGAAGTCAGCAAAGAGAAAGAAGTTTTCGTGCCTCCACCTTACAAACCAAAGCTCCCCTTCCCTAGACGTTTCAAGAAGCAGTTGGTTGAGAAGCATAGAGCCCTGTTTGAGAAGCACTTGAAGGACGTTGAGATAAAACTGTCGTTGCTTGATTGTATGGCTATGTTACCAAAATACGGCAGGTTTTTGAAAGACACTCTTGCTAAGAATGATAAAGAGAGTGAAGAGGTCTTGGTATTGAGTAAAGAATGCAGTGCAATCATCCACAAGGAGATAGCTCCGAAGAAGCTAGGAGATCCGGGGTCATTCACTATCCCTTGTGCACTAGGCCCTTTGAAGTTTGAAAGTTGCTTGTGTGATCTAAGGGCAAGCATTAACCTTATGCCTTACTCCATCGCCAAAAAGCTAGGCTTTACCAAGTTTAAGGAGTGCAGAATCTCACTTGTTCTGGCTGATCGAAGTATAAGGCTCCCTGTAGGCATGCTTGAAGACCTACCCGTGAGGATTAACAGCGTGAATGTGCCAACAGATTTTGTAGTTCTAGAAATGGATAAGTAACCAAGAGACCCTCTAATCCTTGGTAGACCCTTCCTAGCAACTGCTGGGGCCATCATAGACGTGAAGAATGACAAGATTTCTCTGTACCTTGGCAAAAACATTAAGCTGAACTTTGACATCAACGAAGTCTTGAAGAAGCCAATGATTGGTGGACAAGCATTCTACGTAGAAACTTTGGATGCATTGGCCGATGAGTTGCTTGAGGAAGTGGCACACGAGGATCATCTACAGTTGGCTTTGACAAAGGAGTGTGGGAAGAATGGTTTCTTGAGTGAACAGACCCAGGAATATGTACGCATCCTTGATTCTCGCAAGATTGTGAAAGAAGATAAAGGCCAGTGCCTAGAGATCGACCTGGAGATCGATCAGATTTCTCGATCCAGGAAAGAGATCGATGAGACGATCGACCGAGACAACCCGATCTGTTCAGAGAACGACCTCGTGAATCGATCTCCTGCTCGATCTATATCCAATCGAGCAAGTGAATCAAGGGAGTGCACTCGTTCCAGCCTAGAACGAGGGAGCGATTGACTGACTGGCTCGATCTCTGCGGTAGGAACGGTCCAAGATGGTAGCTTAAGAGCTCATGACTCGTGTTCAAAAGGGACGAATGAGGACAGCAACCTCAACACAAGCCAAGAGGAGGACTGGAGAGAACTGCTCGCCCCTAAGGTGGACCTAAAGCAGCTTCCAAATGGGCTAAGGTACGCTTTCTTAAGACCAAATGATACTTATCCTGTAATTGTGAATGAAAATCTAAATGATGATGAGTTAGACTCACTCCTTAAGGAGCTGAGGAAGTATATAAAGGCCATTGGGTACTCTCTCAGTGATATCAAGGGCCTTTCACCAATGCTTTGTACTCATAGGATTCATTTAGACAATGAAAACACATCTTCTATAGAGCATCAAAGATGTTTAAACCCGAATTTGAAAGAAGTAGTTAAGAAAGAAATCTTATAACTCTTAGAGGCTGACGTGATATACCCTATCAGTCGTAGCACATGGGTCTCTCCGGTCCATGTTGTGCCAAAGAAAGGGGGTATCACGGTTATGAAAAATGAAAAACATGAGTTAATTCCTACTAGAACAATAACCAGACATATAATGTGTATTGACTATAGGAAACTCAACTCAGCCACTAGGAAAGATCATTTCCCTCTTCTATTCATTGACCAAATGTTATAAAGATTAGCCAATCATCCATACTAATGTTTTCTAGATGGCTATAACGGTTTCTTTCAAATACCCATTCACCCTAATGACCAAGAGAAAACCACTTTCACATGCCCTTATGGTACCTTTGCATATCGAAGGATGCCATTTGGGTAATGTAATGCACCAGCAACCTTTCAAAGGTGTATGATGTCTATTTTCTCTGACCTCATAGAGGAAATGATAGAGGTTTTCATAGATGATTTTTCTGTGTATGGTGCTTCGTTTGGTGGTTGTTTGTCAAATCTTTGCAGGGTTCTCAAGAGATGTGAGGAGACAAACTTGGTGCTAAATTGGAAAAAGTGTCACTTTATGGTGAGAGAAGGCATTGTGCTTGGGCACAAAATTTCTGAGAATGGGATTGAGGTCGACAAAGCCAAGATAGAGGTTATGATGAGTTTAAAGCCGCCGGTTAACGTGAAAGGGATTAGGAGCTTCTTGGGGCATGCTGGCTTCTACAGGAGGTTTATACGGGATTTCTCCAAGATAGCACGTCCCCTTACAAGGCTACTGTGCAAGGAAACCGAGTTCATCTTTGATGCAGAATGCCTACAAGCCTTTAAGACCATCAAAGAAGCCTTGGTCACCGCGCCTATAGCTCAAGCTCCGGATTGGGATTTGAACTTCGAGATTATGTGCAATGCAAGTGACTACGCCGTGGGTGCTGTTTTGGGTCAGAGGAAAGACAAGAAGCTGCATGTGATCTACTATGCAAGCCGTACCTTGGATGACACGCAAGTGAAGTATGCAACCACCGAGAAAGAGCTTCTAGCCGTGGTCTTTGCTTTTGAGAAGTTTAGGTCTTAGTTGGTGGGTTCTAAGGTCATTGTGTATACTGACCATGCTGCCTTGAGATACATATACTCTAAGAAAGACTTCAAACCGAGACTCTTAAGATGGATCTTTCTCTTGCAAGAGTTTGACATAGAGATCAAGGACAAAAAGGGTATAGAGAACGGTGTAGCGGATCATCTTTCAAGGATGAGGGTGGATGATGTCTTGCCTTTTGATGACTCACTCCCTGAAGAGCAGCTTATGATGGTCAGCACAGTGGCATGTGCAAAGCTAGAGGAGAGGTTTGAAGAAATCTTGAGCCTAAAAGAAGAAGATCTACCATGGTACGCGGATATTGTTAACTATTTGGCTTGTGGAGAAGAGCCTACTCAATTGGACCATTACCATAGGAAGAAATTCATGAGGGACATCTCTCACTACTTTTGGGATGATCCTTATCTATACAAGAGGGGTGTGGACAGCCTATATCGAAGATGGGTCACAAGAAAAGAAGCAAGAGACATTCTTCTCTATTGCCACGGTATGACTTATGGTGGACACTTCGCTTCATTCAAGACAGCTACAAAGGTTCTCCAGGCTGGGTTTTGGTGGCCTACACTCGTCAAGGATGCACATGAGTTTCTAAAATTATGTGAATCTGCCAAAGGGCCGGGAACATAACCAAGAGGAATGATATGCTGCAAGTACATATCTTTGAAGTAGAAGTCTTTGACGCTTCAGGAATTGATTTTATAGGTCCATTTCTATCATCACAGGGCAACAAGTATATCATAATGGCAGTAGACTATGTTTCTAAGTGGGTGGAAGCCATAGCCTCACCAACTAATGATTCAAAGGTGGTGGTCAAGCTTTTCAAGACGATCATTTTTCCAAGGTTTGGAGTTCCTAAGGTGGTGATTAGTGATGGAGGCAGCCACTTCATTAACAAGATCTTTGAGGGTCTTTTGAGAAAGCATGAAGTTAAACACAAGGTAGCCACGCCTTATCACTCTCAAACCAGCGGCCAAGTGGAGGTTTCGAATAGGTAAATCAAGACCATCCTAGAGAGAACCGCGGGAGTGACTAGGAAAGACTGGGCAAGCAAGCTTGATGACGCTCTTTGGGCTTATAGGATGACTTTCAAGACTCCCATTGGTACCACGCCTTTCAACCTCCTCTATGGTAAATCTTGTCACCTCCCTGTGGAGTTAGAGCACAAAACTCTTTGGGCTGTGAAGCAAGTGAATTATGCTCTCAAGACGGCACAAGAGAGAAGACTAGTGCAACTTCATGAGCTTGATGAATTGAGGTTGGATGCTTATGAAAGCGCCAAGATCTACAAAGAGAGGACCAAAGCCGTTCATGACAAGAAGTGGGTACTTAAGGAGCTCAAAGAGGGAAGCCTGGTTATGCTCTACAACTCACGTTTGAAGTTGTTCCCCGGGAAGCTCAAGTCTAGATGGAGCGGTCTGTTTGAGATAAAAGAAGTGCTACTGTATGGGGCAGTGACTTTGATTGGCAAGGGTGGAGAGAGTTTCACAGTGAATGGGCATAGAGTCAAGCCCTACATGGCAAGTGATTGCAGCAAGGAGAGCACCACGTTGCTTCTCTAAGATCCCCCTCTAGCCTAACCAAGTAAAGTCAACCTATGAGACTTAAAACAAGCGCACTTGGGAGGTGATAGGGGTTCAGGTTTTACCCAAATAGAAACTACTGCAAGTGCACAGCAAAGCAGTTGTAGTATAAGGGGTATCGAAATCCCAAGAGAGTAATGCTAACTACACTATCAATTATAGATTTGGACTAAGCTAAGCGAAATATGATGTATGTAATGCGAATGAATAATTAGAAATAAGCAAACGATGGTATGATATATTCTAAGTTCAGGAAAACTAAAAGCGCTAAGCTAGGGTAACTCGCAGGTATGAATCCAAGAATGCAGAATGCAGGGAATCAGGAATGATTAAGAACCGTTTTTAAACATGAATCTCTAATGCATAACTAATCAATTCTCATTGCAGAAGTTATCTATACCTAGATCACAGAGTTTCAAATCTCTTTGCAAACCCTAACAACCTAAGTATGCAGGAATGATCAGATTCAATTGTTTACAAAACTCCTAAGCCAAATCTCTTTGTACTAAGTTGTTTTGCTCATCAAATACTAGTTCAGGTTATGAATAATGCTCTCACATATATTTAACAACCTATGATTTTTGGATTCCTAGATGATGTGTCTCAGAAATTCGATTTTAAAGCAAGCAGAGATGAAAAACCATGAGATAATCCTAACAGATAGCGATTCTACACTCTTTTCATCAATCTTTGAAAAACCCTAACTTAACTAGCAGATTACTCAGACATGATTATGAGATCACAAAACATAACTGAATAAAATTGCATTAAGAGAAAGAGTAGAAAACAAAGGGGGTTCGAAATCTTCTCTAAAGAGTACAGGATTTGTCTCCCCAAAAAGCCCTGAATAAAATCTCTCTCTAGCTCTCTCAATTCTCAAAAACTAAGATTTTTTTGGCCAACAGTGGCTGAAAAACCTAATAAATAGGGGCTAAACACGATCTGGGGTCTTCATATAAATAAAGGAAACTTCTGGGTAAGTTCTGCAATTCTTCTTGATACTTTTAACAAATAGCCACGCTCCTTCCTATCTGGGTGACGAGCGTCACCAACGGGGTGACGATCGTCACCATATGGGATACTTTTCTGCTTCGAGCTTGGTACTTCGTGGCTTCAACTCAGAATGCTCCAAAAGGTTCCAATATCTCCAATTATGCTCCAGACATGCTTTAACCTGCAAAGACTCTTCTAGGACTCTAAAAAGACCAAAAAGACTCAATAAAAAGGACTTATATCATGGTTAAAAACCATAAAAACTATGATATATCAACTCCCCCAGACATGGCTTTTGCTTGCCCTCAAGCAAACATTAGACAAAGAATAAGGTCGAGGTTTGAAAACAAGAAACAATCAGTCAGTCATCAGGAAGACCATACTAGTTAGAGCTTTCGAATCCACATACCACATAGTCAACACAAGGTCAAATTTCAGCCTAATTATCACAAGCTTAGCAAATCTCTCAAGTCCAGTTCAAATCCCTTCAAGAAATCCGAAATTTCTACTGTTAACTCCTTATTTTTTTATCTAAGTGTGAAATCTCATCAAAGCTCTATCATCTTAATCACTTTACAGATTCTTTTCCTTTCCTAACAACTGAACAAATCAATCTCAACACAGCTCTCCTATTTTCTCTTCCCTTAATCTTTTTCCTTAGGATATTTTCGATTTTTCACTTCTTTTTTTCTCAACTTTTACAGTCTAAGATATGGTGCTACTCAATACTTGTGTTCCTTGTGAGGAGACAGGTTCTTGAGTGTGTTCACTACTGTTGTTCCTTGTGAGGAGACAGGGTCATGAATGCACCATTCTTTGAACTTAAACTTTTAAAAACTACATCAGGGAAGATCAAAGAGAGATTGTATTTTAACCTTATTGTCAGTGCTTAAAGAGAGAATCAAGATCAATAAGAATCAATCACCAAGACAAGAAATTTAAAGTTCATTAAGGTGGAGCTAACAGCAAATTTTCCAGATTCTCTAAGAATCTAAACCTTCATTGCTAGACTGATCTACCTATGACTTTCAACTTAGTAAGACTTGTAATCAACTACTGTGGCAATGGTTCTTATCAGCAAAAACGTCCTATGGCTAGTTCCAAGAAAAACTAACAGTTTCAAAAGTTTTGACTCTAGAAAAACAGGTTTTTTACTCAACTTTAAGACTCTAGAAACATGACATAAAGCACACAACGTCAGTAACCACCTCCCCCAGACTTGAACAACACTGTCCCCAGTGTTATTAAGCCAAGAGTTGGTCAGAAAAATGAAAGAGAAGTCGAAAAACCAAGTCAGAAAAGTGTTACCTCGCGTGGGGTCGGGTGACGAGCGTCACCAGTCAGGTGACGAGCGTCACCACGACCTGTATTGCATAAATCTTATGTTAGATGTTAATTAACGAAGTGTTTGCATGTGTACTCGAAAGTTAGACTTTTTGAGCAGTCAAACACATAATTAACAACATCCAAACATAGCAATAATAACCTGGTGCAACAATCTCACAAAACATCATCAAAGAAACTGACAACTGACTCAAAAGAAACATAAAAATGACTCAAAAGAAGGAAAAATAAAAAGGGAAAAAGGAACAAGTAACCAGATAATGAAGCCTCAATCCTCATCCTCACAAGGCTCAGTAGTGTAGTGGGGGCGGACACAACCACAGTTGCTAAGTGTAGCAACAGCATCCCAGAGTCCCTCAAAGCTATCAATGACATACTCCTGGAAAGCAGCCATATCCATGGGTGTCTGTGGTCGTGGAGGACGCCGGAAAGCAGCAGAAGAGCCACTCTGGCGTGTAGAAGGTCCAGCATCAGTAGCAGCAGCAGTAGAAGCATAGGGACCAGCTGTAGCAGCTCGAGCAGGGCGCAGAGTCAAGGGGCGCAGAAGAGTCTGTGCTGGCATGAAGAATAGCTGGCGTGGGTCTGTCTGGATAGTAGTGAGTGCTCTCTGTGGCAACTTAATGCCAACATACTCTCCAAAAGTAGTAGTGAAAGTCCAGACAACTCCGGTCTTCATCCAAGTGACATGGCGCAGATACTGCTCATCCATAAGCGATCTATCACTGCGCAGACTGCAAGGGGTAAAATCGATCTGGAAATGATGGAAGATCGGTGTCAACAAGCTGCCCACACTCTCAGTCTTCTCCCCTGGACTGGTGAATGGCTTGGTCTTCAAAGAGACCAAATGCTCAGCGAAAACAGCACCTAAATTGGCGCGAACCATACTATCAACTGGTATCGAATCATCCAGCATCTCATAAAGTCCATAGTAAAGGAGAATCAGCTCGCTAACTCGAGTCTTGCTGGGCGCAGACTTGCACAGAATAGTATGACCAAAGAGGCGCAGAAGGTACCTCAAAACCGGATGTCTAACCTCTGTCTGCGTGCTGGTCTTGCTATCATAGACTCCATTCCCGAACTTGGACCAGAATGTCCTCATATGGGTCCACTGAGAGGGAAGGAGAACGCCTGTGGGATGGTCAGAGAAGCCATAGATCCCACAAAGCTCCATCAGACTGATCCGGTATCGAATCCCTCGGATCAGAAATATCATAGTGCCTTCCTGAGCACGCTTCGCCAGCTCATTCGCGTAGTAGACGCGAACTGTAGAGAGAAACTGGCGGACCAAATCTGGGTACAAGTCGTACTGCTGGAAAGGCATAGTCCCCATGCCAATGCGCTCCAAAATCTCATAAACCTCCTCAAAGATCCCCATCTTCTGCAGAACAACAGGATCCGCGAGCCTAGTAGGGATAATCTTAACTCCTAGCCACGCATTGTAGAACAGCGTGTCATACTCATCCCACTCCTCTTGAATATCACGGAATACACAGGTATCCCGAGCCACTTCTTGCTTCGGAGTCCCTGCCCAAGCCATCTCTGAGGCTATTTTCCGATCCTCTCGTTTGGTACATGGGGGCCTGCAAACCGGGTGTTGACTGAAGGAATCTGTAGACCCTGTTGCAGTGCTGGAAGACGAGCTTTGTCTTAGTATTTTCTCGTGACGAGGCATCTGCAAATTGAGCACCAAAATCGACCAAAATCATCGCAAAAGTTAGCAAATTTTTCAAAGTTCGAAAAATCAACCAAACAGGATCAAATAGCTAATGGCGATTAATCCCTACACTACCAGGAACACAATTCAAGCATCAGTTCAACCTAAATCACCCAAAATTTCTAGATTTTTGCAACTTTCATCATGAACTCGAAAATTCAAACAGTGCAAATCAACCGATTAAATCGCAGAAAGATGGTTCCATTCCTCTAATACAACCTAACTAACCATGATTCAACAGTTAAATCAAGCCAATCAAGTCAAAAATCGAATTTTACCAAACCTGAGGCGGACTGAAAATTGGGGATTCCGAAAACATACCTTGTGGATCGTAAAAACTAAGTTGATATTCAGAAAGAGGAGTAAAATCCACACGGATTAGACTCTTGAATCACTCAATTTGGTTAAGAAAATCAAAAGTTATGAAATTCCTATTTCTCTCTAAGTGTTCGGTTATTTTGCAGGTTTTGGCTCGAGAGAGAAGAAGAAGAAGTTAAAACCCGTGTTCGATTCTTATGGGTGACGAGCGTCACCATAAGGGTGACGATCGTCACCGGTTTTTTTTTTTTTTTTTTTTTTTTTTTTTTTTTTTTTTTTTTAACTGAATAAAATTCTAATTACTAGTTCTAAGCATGAAAATAATTCCTAAGTATTATATCTACAACTTACCAGTGGGTTGCCTCCCACTAAGCGCTCTTTTAAAGTCATTAGCTTGACTTTGGTTGGCTGTTTAGACAGCTGGTGCCTGATCCAGAGACACAATGTGTCCTGCTGGAATCTCTGCTTGTGCCCAGTAATGCTTCACCCTTTGTCCACTGACAATAAACTCCTCTCCTTTGGAGTTAATCAGGACAATTGCACCATGTGGGCGAGCCTCGTTGACAGTGAAAGGACCTGACCATCTAGAACGCAGTTTACCAGGAAAAAGCTGTAAACGAGAGTTATAGAGTAATACCTGGTCATTGGGCTCGAAATGCCTGGAGATGATCTTCTTATCATGATATGCCTTTGTCCCCTCCTTGTATAATTTGGAGTTTTCATAGGCTAGATATCGAATCTCATCCAGTTCATTGAGCTGAATCAAGCGCCTTTCTGCAGCAGGTTTCAGATCGAAATTCAGCTTCTTGATTGCCCATTCTGCTCTGAACTCCAGCTCTACTGGTAGATGGCACGCCTTGCCATAGAGAAGGTGGAAAGGAGTAGTCCCAAGTGGCGTTTTGTAGGCAGTCCTGTAGGCCCATAATGCATCATCCAGCTTTGCAGACCAATCCTTCCTTGTTTTCCCAACTGTCTTTTCTAGAATTTGCTTGATCTGTCTGTTGGAAACCTCGACTTGTCCACTTGTTTGGGGGTGATAGGGCGTGGCCACTCTGTGCTGTACACCATACTTCTTCAACAGCTTGTCAAAAACCTTGTTGACAAAGTGAGAACCCCCATCACTTATGACAATCCGTGGAACACCAAATCTGGGAAAGATAATGGTCTTAAACAGCTTCAAAACCACTGCAGCATTATTAGTAGGAGTAGCCAACGCCTCTACCCACTTAGATACATAATCAACAGCAACCAGAATGTATCTATTCCCATAAGATGAGGGAAAAGGTCCCATGAAGTCAATACCCCAACAATCGAAAACTTCAACTTCCAGAATGAAGTTCTGTGGCATCTCATGTCTCCTGCTGATTTTTCCTCTTCTCTGACAAGTATCACAGCTTGTGATGAAGGCTTGGGCGTCCCTGAACATGGTAGGCCACCAAAATCCAGCCTGCAAAACCTTAGAGACAGTCTTGAATGTAACAAAGTGTCCAGCATAGTCTGATCCATGACAGTGGAAGAGCACGTCCTGAACTTCTTCTTCTGCTAAACATCTTCTGTAAATACCATCAGCACAATGCTTGTAAAGGTATGGCTCATCCCAATAGAATCTCCTAAGTTCTCTCAAGAACTTCTTCTTAGCATATCCTTTAAAATCATGTGGTTCATCCTCTGCAGCAAGGTAGTTTGCAATATCAGCATACCAGGGTCTCTTTGGAGCATGTAAAACATAAACAGGCTCTGCAAAAGCTTTCCCCAAGCTTGCACAAATCGCAGATAAGTGTGGAGATCGGTGACGAGCGTCACCAATGTTGGTGACGAGCGTCACCTCGCTCGTATACTTTTGTCGCGAATGGTCTTGGTTGGTGACGAGCGTCACCCCCCCTGGTGTCGCTCGTCACTCCCCTGTAGTTTCGTGAAAACTGCAGGTTTTCGACACTTTCCTCCTGTTCGCTGGTTTCCACTAAGTAAACATTCTCTTCAGGCAAGAAATCATTGATGGGAACACTGTCTTCGATCTGAATCCGGGATAAATGGTCAGCAACTCCATTCTCAACCCCTTTCTTATCCTTCACTTCAATATCAAATTCCTGAAGAACCAGGATCCATCTCAACAGCCTTGGTTTTGCATCCTTCTTCTGCATTAAGTACTTCAGTGCTGAATGGTCAGTATGAACCACGACCTTGGAGCCAACAAGATACTGCCTGAACTTCTCAAAAGCAAACACAACAGCTAACAATTCCTTCTCAGTTGTTGCATAATTCTTCTGAGCATCATCCAAAGTCCTACTTGCATAGTAGATGGCGTGGAGTTTCTTGTCTTTCCTCTGTCCCAGCACTGCTCCAACTGCAAAATCGCTGGCATCACACATTACCTCAAAAGGTAAGTCCCAATCTGGAGGCTGCACAACAGGGGCTGTAACCAACGCCTGTTTGATCTGTTCAAAAGCAGATTTGCACTCTTCTGTGAACTCAAACTTCACATCTTTGCAGAGGAGAGCAGTAAGTGGACGTGCTATCTTGCTAAAATCTTTGATGAACCTTCTGTAGAAGCCTGCATGTCCCAGAAAACTCCTCACTGCTTTGACTGAATCAGGTGCTTGCAGACTTGTCATCACCTCAATTTTCGCCCTATCCACCTCTATACCGTCTCCTGAGACTCTGTGAGCAAGTACAATACCATCCTGTACCATAAAATGGCACTTCTTCCAATTTAAAACCAAGTGTTTCTCTTCGCATCTCTGCAGAACTGCACACAGGTTGTCCAAACAGCTCTTGAAAGAAGATCCATAAACAGAGAAGTCATCCATGAACACCTCTATAAACTTCTCTATCATGTCTGTGAAAATCGACATCATGCATCTCTGGAAGGTTGCAGGAGCATTACACAGACCAAAGGGCATTCTGCGATAGGCAAAAGTGCCATAAGGACAGGTAAACGTGGTCTTCTCCTGATCATCTGGATGGATGGGGATCTGAAAGAAGCCTGAATACCCATCAAGGAAGCAGTAATACTTGTGATTCGCCAGCCTTTCTAGCATCTGATCGATGAAAGGTAGAGGAAAATGGTCCTTCCTTGTTGCTGCATTCAGTTTCCTGTAGTCTATACACATCCTGTGTCCTGTCACAGTCCTAGTTATAATCAGCTCATCCTTGTCATTCTTGACCACGGTGACACCTCCTTTCTTAGGCACCACGTGCACTGGACTAACCCAAGCACTGTCTGAAATAGGATAGATGATACCAGCCTGCAACAACTTCATGATCTCTTTCTTGACCACATCTTGCAAATTCGGATTTAGCCTCCTCTGATGCTCAACTGATGATTTCGACTCATCTTCTAGGTGTATTCTATGCATGCACAAGTCCGGAGAGATACCTGAAATGTCATCAAGAGAATAGCCAAGAGCTTTGCGAAATTTTCGCAGCTTGCTTAGCAATAGGGTGAGCTCTGCATTGTTCAATGAAGCATTAACAATAACAGGATAGGTGGAGTTTTCTCCTAGGAATGCGTACCTTAGCCCTGCAGGGAGCTGTTTAAGCTCAACTTTTGGTGCTTTTGCTGCTGACCAGTCACCCATTGTGGCGGCTTTTGCAGATGTGGAGACAAGTTCATCCTGTGCAACCAGTTGCATAACGTGTGCATTAGCATCCATCATCTTTGTGTAGCCTGTTGCAGCAGCATCTAAATTCTCATACTCAGCTGTAGAAGTGGTCAACGCCCTTTCCAAGGGGTCATCTGAACTCATCTCATGGAATATCTGATCAGCAATGTTTGTGAGAACATCGACATAAAAAGTCTGTCCATCTATGGTTGGCCTCTTCATCAGCTTGTCCATTTCGAATTTCATCACTAAATCGCCAACATTCAGCTCTATTCTACCCTTCCTGACGTCAATAATAGCTCCTGCAGTGGCCAGGAAGGGTCTGCCAAGAATCAAGGGGTCTTTGGGCTCTTCTCCATACTCTAAAACCACAAAATCAGTAGGGATCATACAATCTCCTACTTTGATAGGAACATCCTCTATCACCCCTTCAGGAACTCTAACTGATCTATCAGCTAGGACAAGAGATATCCTTGTAGTTTTAAAATCAGTCATCCCCAAACTCTTTGCAACAGAGTGGGGCATGAGGTTCACACTAGAACCAAGATCACACAATGACCTCTCAAACTTGTCATTGAAGATGGTGCAGTCTAAAACAAAGCTTCCTGGGTCTGAAAGCTTCTCTGGAACTCTGTTCTGAATCACTGCACTGACCTGCTCGTTGATCATCATAGCTCCAACCTCAAGGCTCAAGTTGTTGGTCACCATTCTCTTCACATACCTCCTAATAACAGGAGTGATCCTTACAGCATCAATCAATGGGATCTCTATCACCAACTTGTCCATGATAGCCTTGCATCTGGCATCCTCAAGCTCCTGCTTAGACTTCTTAGGATGCTTAGGATAGGGTATCTTGGGTTTATACACGGTCTCCTTAGCATTATCTGAAGTCTTAGGCGAAACTGCAATATTTGGTGTCTGGTGACGAGCGTCACTCACTTTGGACAAGTCGGGGTCGAGTACTGGATTTGGGTGACGAGCGTCACCCCCTTGGTGACGGTCGTCACCAATAAGTGAAGAATCAGGCTCGGGGTTGTCCTCATTGGGTGACGAGCGACACCCATTATTGGTGACGATCGTCACCAATGGTTCTGCAGCAAAATTTTCTTCATCTTCATACTCTTCTACACCCACGAAATTTCTTGAGGTTATATCCTTCTGCAACACTGGTTGCAGGTTCCTTCCACTCCTCAATGAGATGGCATTCACTTGGTGTTTGGGATTAGCATCAGTTCTTCCTGGAAGAAATCCTTCTTGCCTCTGAACAGCT
Organism: Thlaspi arvense; assembly: GCA_911865555.2. Lineage (NCBI taxonomy): Eukaryota > Viridiplantae > Streptophyta > Magnoliopsida > Brassicales > Brassicaceae > Thlaspi > Thlaspi arvense. Next base: position 51,236,942 of record OU466858.1, on the reverse strand, counting down.
CCTGCAGTTTGAGCAACTTGAACATCAAGCTTCTTCATATGAGAGTTCAGACTCTCAATTTTCCCATTCAGGTCCTGATAGAGCGAATCTATCTTGCCATTGAAGTTCACAGTAAGCTTCTGTTGTCCTTCCAGAATCTGTTCTAACATTGCTTCCATTTTGTTCTCTTGTGGAGGTGCTGGTTGATAGGAAGTAGAACCATAGTTTCTGTAGTTTCCACTGCTCTGGAATGGCTTCTGATACTCTGTCTTCTGAAAAGGGGGTCTAGGAGTGAAACCAGGCGTGTTCTATCCTCCTGTAGGGGCGTTTTTCTGATTGTTGTTGCTGTATCCTCTGTTCCACTGCTGATTCCCATACCTTTGTCCCTGAAATCCGCCAGAGTTGATGAAATTTACATCCTCCTGCTCAACTTCCTCTGGGGCTTCGAAAGTCTCTACTTCTGCAGCAAAGTGAACTGACTTCTTCCCTACCAAAAGGCTGTGCATATCATCGAACTTAGCCTTAACTTCAGCAATCTGATTTCCATCAGCTGCACCAGCTTGTTTCATTCTCTGAAAGTCTGCATTTTTAGTGCTGTTGCTGCAGACCAAGTTCTCAATCAGTCTCACCGCCTCCTCTGGTCTGTTGGTATTGAAGTTTCCACTGCTTGAAGCATCCAGCGCCATCTGATATTTCCAGTCAATGCCTCTGAAAAAGATCCCAAGCAATTGCACCTGACTGAAACCATGATGAGGACAGTCCCTCTGATAAGACTTGAACCTGATCCAAGAAGCCTTGAAAGCTTCAGTAGGGCCTTGTGTAAATGATGCAATTTTCGTTCTCATGTCTTCTGATCTGGCATCATCATAGAAATTGTTCAGAAAAGCATTCTTGGTGTCCTCCCAAGTAGTTAGTGAAGCAGGTTCCAGTTGCTTCAGCCAATATGCAGCTTCTCCTCTAAGAGAATAGGGAAAAAGCTTGCAGAACAGAAAGTCATTGCTAACCCCATTAGCTTTGACACTGGAAGCTAGGTCCTCAAACCTCTCTATGTGATCCATAGGATGCTCATGAGGTAAACCATGGAAGGGATGCTGTCCAACTAGCTGATAGTAGACAGGTTTAACCTCAAAATCGTTCCTCTGGAAGGCAGGAGGTCGGATTGCAGCTCTGTTGGCATAGAACTGATCAGGTCTGTTGTAATCACCTAGAGTCCTCTGAACAAAATGCCCAGCAGCGTTATTGACAGCAGCAGGGACTCCCACATTCTCAGCCACTTGCTGAACCTGCTGTTCAACAATGACATTCCCCTCTTGATCAATTCTCTGCCCCTCTTCGTTCCTCCTATTTCCTTCCCTGTCAACCAAGTGACCTTCTGCATCTTCAACCAAGATCAGTGGAGCGACCATTGCAGATTGCTTCTTAGCTTTCCTGTTAGTTCTCTCCAACCTAACAAGCTCGTCGATGCTCAAAGTCACAAGCTCCTTCTCTTTGTTGCTTCTGGTTCTGCGATTAGGCATACACCTGAAACAGGAACAGAGAAAAGTAGCTGAAAATCAGTAAAGAAATAAAAACTTAGACAAAATCCTAATACTAAAAATCGATAGGCAGCTATTACTCCCCGGCAACGGCGCCAAAAACTTGATAGGGGTTCAGGTTTTACCCAAATAGAAACTACTGCAAGTGCACAGCAAAGCAGTTGTAGTATAAGGGGTATCGAAATCCCAAGAGAGTAATGCTAACTACACTATCAATTATAGATTTGGACTAAGCTAAGCGAAATATGATGTATGTAATGCGAATGAATAATTAGAAATAAGCAAACGATGGTATGATATGTTCTAAGTTCAGGAAAACTAAAAGCGCTAAGCTAGGGTAACTCGCAGGTATGAATCCAAGAATGCAGAATGCAGGGAATCAGGAATGATTAAGAACCGTTTTTAAACATGAATCTCTAATGCATAACTAATCAATTCTCATTGCAGAAGTTATCTATACCTAGATCACAGAGTTTCAAATCTCTTTGCAAACCCTAACAACCTAAGTATGCAGGAATAATCAGATTCAATTGTTTACAAAACTCCTAAGCCAAATCTCTTTGTACTAAGTTGTTTTGCTCATCAAATACTAGTTCAGGTTATGAATAATGCTCTCACATATATTTAACAACCTATGATTTTCGGATTCCTAGATGATGTGTCTCAGAAATTCGATTTTAAAGCAAGCAGAGATGAAAAACCATGAGATAATCCTAACAGATAGCGATTCTACACTCTTTTCATCAACCTTTGAAAAACCCTAACTTAACTAGCAGATTACTCAGACATGATTATGAGATCACAAAACATAACTGAATAAAATTGCATTAAGAGAAAGAGTAGAAAACAAAGGGGGTTCGAAATCTTCTCTAAAGAGTACAGGATTTGTCTCCCCAAAAAGTCCTGAATAAAATCTCTCTCTAGCTCTCTCAATTCTCAAAAACTAAGATTTTTTTGGCCAACAGTGGCTGAAAAACCTAATAAATACGGGCTAAACACGATCTGGGGTCTTCATATAAATAAAGGAAACTTCTGGGTAAGTTCTGCAATTCTTCTTGATACTTTTAACAAATAGCCACGCTCCTTCCTATCTGGGTGACGAGTGTCACCAACGGGGTGACGATCGTCACCATATGGGATACTTTTCTGCTTCGAGCTTGGTACTTCGTGGCTTCAACTCAGAATGCTCCAAAAGGTTCCAATATCTCCAATTATGCTCCAGACATGCTTTAACCTGCAAAGACTCTTCTAGGACTCTAAAAAGACCAAAAAGACTCAATAAAAAGGACTTATATCATGGTTAAAAACCATAAAAACCATGATATATCAGGAGGCAATCTCATGTCTATCATTCTACATATTTTTGATTTATTTCTGTTTCAATTTTATGCTTTTTAGTTTAAGTGTGTAGGTACAAGAAGATGGGAACCAGAGATCATGATCTTGGATTTAACAAGGCAAGAAAAGGAGAAGCAGAGGCAAACGATCGAGTGGCAGATCGACCTGTCCTGGCTCGATCTTTACCAGATCGAGCTAGTAAATCGAGTGAAGTCACTCGATCTAGATGAGATCAAGTAGACAATCGAGTGAATCAGTCGGTTGCGAGAGGATGACCCACCCATGCGTTTAGCTTAAAATAGAAACGAGGTGTGGATCGACTGGTCTCACTCAATCCTCGAACTGAGATCGATAGCAGGATCGATCAGCTCACTCGATCTCCGCCAAAACGACCTTGCAATCGATCAAGGAGCTCGATCTAAGGAGCATGGCCATAACCACGTGGAATCTTGAAACGTGGAAGAGACTCGATCTACGGCTCGATTCAAATCAGATCGAGCCTCTCGATCACGGACAGAATAGGCATGAGATCGAGGTCAAGATCGACTAGTTTGACTCGATCTCATGCCAAGGTTGGTTTAAATTTTCCCCCTTCTTTCTCCTTCTCTCCCATTTTAAATTTGAATTTTGGTCAAGGCAAGCATCTTTGAGCATGAGAATGTGTGCCTTGACCACTTTTTTTTTCAGAAACCCACTTGCATGCATCCAAATATTTTTTCTTTATAAAACCTCTCATACACACTCTCTCTTCACATTGCATTTCAAACTGATTTTTAGAAACAGAGAGTGTGAGTTCGGTTTTGAAAGAGATAGAGCATCTCATAATCATCCCATTTCAAAGGTATTGTCGAATTTTTTGAATTGCATATTTGAGTTTCCAAGAAAATTTCCTTTTTGTTGAATTGGTTGAATGATATTTGCTAGGGATTATGATTAATTTTTCGAAATATCTAATTATTAGGGAAATTTTCTTGATTTAGTCTTATCTCAAGAGATTTTCCTCTTCTATTTATTACAATATTTTAGAATATCCCCGAAAATCTAGGACTTATATTTAGAGATTTTCTCTTTTTGCCATATCTTTCTCTCTTAATCATCACGTATCCTCACTTTCTCTTTGAGAACTTGTGTTTCAGGTACCATGGCACCCAAGAAAAGAAGCAGAGATTTGGCAACTCAAGAGGAAACACAACAAGTGGTTGAAGAAAGGGCCAGGTGGAGTAAGGAAGAGAAGAAAGCAAAGAAGAGGCTTGAGAGGTTGCGGTTTGAGCCTACAAAGTTTGCAAGTAGAGATCTCTTGGAAAGGCTAGGTTTGTTGGAGGAGTTTGATGAGTTGCTCAAGGGCATGGGCCTTGCTTGCCTATCACGGATGGATTGCCCAACTTACCCCGAAGCTACGCTTGATTTCCTCTCCATCTTGGACTTCTCATATGAAGATCCAAGCACCCAAACTCCATCCAAGGGTCATGTCACGTTCAAGATCAGAAGACAAGCCTACCACCTCTCCATCCCTGAGCTATGCCAAGCTTACGGTCTTATGCTGCAGCCACGCTTGTGGAGTTCCCACGGTTCACATCCGCGAATGATCTATGGGACTTGGTTAGCGATGGTGACTACAAGGCCAATACCGCCAAGATCAAGAAGGTGCGAAATCCTGTGCTAAGGTACACCCTCAAGCTGCTGGCCAACACATTCAGTAGAAGATCCACAGCCCCAACAGTGACCAAGAACGAGCTATGCTTCCTTTTCCAAGGGATTAAGAAGATTGTATGCGATGCCATGGAGGATGAGGACCCAATGGAGGATGAGCTTGGGGAAGACGTCAACTACGGCTGCATCTTGGCTTCTTCATTGGTCAAATACAAGGCTTGGGCAATGAGATGTAAGGCGAGCTCTGCACTGATAGGAGGTTTCCTCATGCCATTGTTCATACAAGCGGGAGTGCCCCTTGCAGATTTTGAGCCTTGTGTGGAGCGTGCGTACATGGATGAAATCTACATGCGCCACACCGATTCCTTGGGACCTAATCCAGCTCCAGGCTTTTATGCTTACTTGTTCTACAACCATCACCATGAGAAGAAGGTCTTCATTCTGCCCAATCCAGATGAAACGCACCTACAAAGCATTAGCACAATAGAGTTCTTGCCAAGCAATGAAGAATGCTTTGCGCCTCTTGGACACACAGCAGCCCCGCCTCAGCTCACTCGCTCACCCTTAGAATCCCCTCCTACAGATGCTGAGATGCCCCCAAGCTTTGATCTCCCCAAGCTAGACTATGAACCACGGACAAAGGCTGAGAAATTCCTTGCCTCGGTTGTTGAGATTCAACGCAAGGTTAACAAGTGGCAGGGAAAAATGATCAAGAAGCTAGCAAAGAAGATCAAAGACCTTCAACAAAGAAGCTCATCTGAGACGACTGTGAGTGACGAGGTTGAGCAAATGGGCAAAACGATGAGGAGACGCTCAACCGGAGGTGTGGAGATCTGTGAGCCTCAAGATGGCAACCAAGCTGGGTGCCTTTCTCTACACGAGGGCACAAGCAGGAGAAAGGACAAGGAGATACTTCACGATACTCCTAGAAAGAGTAGGAGGACCGTAGCAAGCTCAAGCTCCAGCCATGCCTAGCTCCGAGGTACCAAAACTCAAACCTTTGTATATATCATGCATTTTTTTTATTTTTGCTTTGATCATTTTGGTCTCCTCTTGAATTTGTTTGACACCGAGACGTTGTCATTAAAGTTTGGGGGAGAATGTGTGCTTTGACATGTTTTTTTTTGGATCTTGTTTTGTGTTCACATCCTTGAGTTTTCATGTATTGCATCCATCTAAGTGCATAGAAATGTACAAAAAAATCAGAAATTTTTTTCAAAAATTTCAAAAAAAAAATCATCTAGCTTGCATTTGCATTGTCAAATATTCTAGGATTGATTCTAGAATTTTTATTATTTAGGTTGATTGCATTTGCATAGGGGGCGATGATATAAAAATTTTCCTTGTAAAGTGTTTTAAGCTCATAAATTAGTTCAAGTCCCTAGTTAGTAGTTTTTTAATGCTTTATACAAACTTTGAAAGTAAGTTCTAACCATATTGGGATCATTTGTCTTGATTTTCGTGGCTTAAGTTGAACAAACTTGAATTGAATCCTTTCTTACCAAGTGAAACCTTAACATGAATTTTGAATTATCACACTTGTGCATTTGAAAAATAATACATGGATTACATATACATATTTAGGCTTTCTTATTCCTTTCACCACTCTTTTGTAAGCCTAAATAGAACTCCTCACCTTAACCCTTACCCTCCTTTCAAGCCAAATTTCGTGTGTGATACTGCGAGGCCTTAAATTTTCGGTTGAACTTGGCATAGAGTGTTAGGTTTAAGGCGACATGATTAGGCTCTCATATAGATGCTAGCTTTGCATATTGAAGCTAGTTTTAGGCTTAAGTTTGGGGGTGGGGATTCACGGGTGTTGTTGATTTTGCTTACTTGTTTTGGTTTTGAGAAGAATTGGTGTTTGGAGTTTGTAGAAAAAGGAGATCCATAGTTTTAAGTGGGTGGTCTTGATTTGTAAAAGCTCAAGTTGAAAAGAAAAGGAGATAGCTCTCAAAGAAAGAAAATAAAAAATTATATAAGAAAAGAGCCAAAAGGCCAAGTGCGTAAAGAAAAAAAAAATTTATGAGAAGAGAGCTATCAAAAGAAAAGAAAAGAGCTAAAAATATGTTTGTGACCATACCACTAGCTATAAGAAAGGTTAAAGATGGTGTTTATGTTGGTTATGCTTGGCGTCTTGCCTTATTTGATTTGGGTAGTCTCTAGAGAGTGAGTGAGCTTGAAAAAGAAAATAAATGAGAGAGAGATTAGGATCATTGTTAGTGTATTTGGGTAGATGAGAGTCTAGAAATGTATGCATACATTGCCTTTTACCTTTAGCATTATGCATAAGTTCAACCCTTTTTGAGATAAACCATTGCTTGAAATACCCACATGAATGAGATCATTTTTTATCTCATAACCTTGTTCCTAGCTAAATGTATTCAGTTTTTAATGCATAAGTGTGATTCACGGTTTGAACTTAAATGAATGTTAAAGGTTAGGATTCTTGGATTGTTTGGAATAGGCGAGTCATGATTTGAGATTCAATATGTGATGAATATGGCTAAATTCTTTGGAGTAGAAGTTTGTGTACTGCATTTTAAAATTGAGAACTAGGACCATTGAATTGATTCATTTGCTTAAACACTTTTGGAAATTTGAGCTCCCATTTTTAAACCTCTCTTCCTAGCTTGAATTTTGTTTCCTTGAGGGCAAGCAAAAGGCAAGTTTGGGGGAGTTGATAAACTCATATATTTCGCATACTTAGCATACATTTAGAGTAGTTTTCATGCATACATCTTTCATAATAGGCTAGTTTACACTATTTATCTCATTTTAGGTCCTAGAACACTTTGAATTAGCATTTTTCATATTTCTTGCATTCTTGCATCATATTCAGGTTGTTTTGGATACACTGGAGCTATGGAGGGTGCGTGGATATGCTAAGGATCGAAAGGGAGCCTATGGATACTTGGAAGAACTCAGCCGTGCAGCAAAGGAACCGAGATCGAGGAGAAGATTGAGCTAGGCAAGTCGATCTAGACGAGATCGACCAGAAGATCGAGACGCTCGGGTCGTTTCAAGGAAGATGATCGAGGTCAAGATCGACCAAGGTGATCGAACGTGAGTACGGACACGGAAACTAAGCCCGGGAAGAACGAGAGCCAGATCGAGGTCACGACTCGATCGTCTGAAGATCAACCAGAAGATCGATAGAAGCACTCGATCCATCCGACTGAATCGACCTGACGTTCGGGCAAAAGAAGACGTTCCATGCGGAAGATCGAGTTAGAGATTGATCTGAGCCGTCGATCTCTGAGCCTTATCCGGACAGCTCATGTTTTGGAATCTAGTGAGGGGACCATTTCCCTCTTTGGTATAAATGTTTGAACCTATTTTTGGGCGACGGATCCAACACATCCACACATTACATTCGATCTGTCTTATCTTCTTTTGCTTAAGAAAACCGCCATTGTTGTTTTTTAAGTTTTTTGATAGTTTGTAAAACCTTAATCTTGCTTTTAATCTTAAGTATTTCTCTTAATCTTTCTTGTTTAGTAGTTTAATCATGCTCATCGTTTCTTCCTTTGCATTTTCGTGTGTTTTAATCATGTGTAGTGAGTAATCCACCAAGGGTTTAAGGTTGAGGTGATTAAGAGGGTTCCAAGGGTTTAAGCTTGGGTCTTTTCTTGCTTTTAACTTAATCTCTTTTTGGAATTGGGGGTTTTAATGCCTAGAGACTCTTGAGAAAGATCACTTTGATCTCAGGGATTTCCTTACTTTAGCAGGATTCAGGAGATCCCTTAAACCCAAATCCAAGAGACTAGCTCATACGTTCCCAAACGCCATGGATGCTTAGGAAGCTAGTTAGGCCATTTTTTGAGATTTATGCTTCATGTTCTTCACCCTTTCTTTCCACCATACGCCATGGGTTAGGAGGAGAGGTTGAGGAAAGGATTTATACCACACACCATGGATAAATCTAGCTTAGCTTCTCAAGGCCTAGAGAAAGCACTAAAATATGTAGATCTATGTTTTCAAAACTCAAAGCTTGAATCTTGAACCTTCTTAAGCATGATCCTCAACCTTGAATCTACTTTTAGCTTTAGCTTTTGAAATCTTAAAGTCATCATTTCCTAGTTCTAAAGTTTGAATTTTTTGTCTTAACTTCTTAAAATTCATTTCCTAGGTTGTTAGAACTTTCCCTTTTGTCTGCTTTTAGTTTTCGAATTTTAAAAACCCGTAGTTTTGTATTTCAAATTCTTAGAAGTCATCTGCTAGTTGTTTAACCCATCAATGGGGATTTTAAAATAGTTTTCGTGGTCATTTAGTAGCTGCATTTAGCTTTTCTATATTTTCTCCTCAATTTATCCGGATTTCACTGTTCCGCTTTATTGAAGGTCGGTGGTGCGTTATTCCATTGTTTTGTGCTTCTTCGTTTTTATGCTGTGGTCTGGTTACTGCAGGATGGTTTAGGCTTTGCTCTTAGTCGTGGGTCCTTTGCTTGTGAGCATTAGTGGTTTCTTTCAAGGCGTATTTCTGTCCTTCTGACATCGCCGTTTTTCGGAGTTTTCAAGATTAGTTCTTACTTGCCAGATTATGAAACTTTGGTTCTGATTCTGTTTCTGGCGTAAGAAGAAGTTTAGTTTCGTTGGTTGGTTAAAGGCTCATTCGTTACTATCGGACTTAGGATTTCAGAAGTGCTAAAAGATTTGCAAGTTTGGTGCTATAACTATTCTTCGGTTTACTAGATATGTTCCTGCTTTAGTTTCGGATTCTCAAAGATTTCTTATAAGTTTCAATAACTTTATTCCACAAATGTATTAGACGATCGTTTTGTTCGAGTTTAATGAAAAATCAGATGAAAAAATAGCAGAAAAGTTATACCAGCTCTTTTGATATTAAAAATACAAAGAAATACTAACTCTCGAGAAACAACAAAGGCAAAATAAACATCGATGTAAACACTAGTGAATCTCTATCATCTCTCTATACAACAGGCCCATATAGCAAATCCATAAATTTCGGGTGATTATATTTTGCCGAGCTAACCTTCTCAATCATTTTATATTTCCTAATCTAACCATTTGTGGGATAGAGGCTATCATCTTAACATCAAGAACACAAGAAAACCCTGGAAGATCTTTCTACCGTTGCCAAAGCAAAAAGGTTTTAAGCCATTGCTCATTCAATCGGGATGTAAATTATTTGTTATCTAAATTAACCATAAAATTGAGTATGTATTTGTAGCGGCATTTGTTTAAGTGGATTAAAGAAGCAATGTTAGAAGAGGTTTCAGATAGCTTGCAGAGATTTGTTGGTCTCGGCACTACAATGGGGTTTGCAAGAGGAGAGGTTGAACGAATTAATGAAGAATTGAGGGAACAGATAACAATGAGCAATGTTGAAGAAAGTGGAAGTGTTTCAATTTATAGTATATTCTGCTCATATGCCTAATCAACATTATCCTTGTTTGCACTTTAGTAGTAACCTCAAATGAATCCAATTATTTGGTTTTTAGTCAGTTAGTTAATTTCAACTATTAGTTTTATTGATGGCAGTTTGTTTAATCTTATGTAGGACAATGAATGTGTTTCGATGAATTATTTAGTTAACTACTAGGTGTGGCCTGCGCATGACGCAGGCAATGAATATTCATTAAGTTTGTTTATTAACACATTTAAAAGAGAAATCTAGCTATGAGAAATCATATAAGTTTAAGATACTTCAAATCAAAATAAGTGATCATATAAACAACATATCTCACGCTTTCATATGTTTATAGAGTAGCACTATTGACTACCCGATGATACCACTTTAAACACACAAAAAAGAAATTAAGATAAATGATATTATAAGAGTTGCACAAATCAAATCCCTACTAATCGTTGATATCCAAATGATTTTCTTCTTCGTCCTCATACCCATACTCATTGAGCTCAATCCTATTCAAGCATACGTAAGCATAGTAGTTACAAGAACCATTGATCATTATGACACGTTCTAAATAATTATTTGCAAAAATATATTGTTATCTTACAGCATGTCCCGCGACTCATATGCCTCTTGAAGATCAGGATTGAACAAAACTCTCGAAACACCGAGATTATCAATGACATGATATTCCTCTACAAAAAGTTGATACTCACTTAAAAGCCCAAGATCAATAATAATTTTAAGATAATATTATAATTGTCATACCATTGCATATAACGACACCCCAGTCACTTAGAACACAAATGACCAATTGTTCAGTACAACAACACCACCTATTGTTGAACTCAATGGCCAATTTTCCGTGTACAAAACACTTTATCGCCCTATCACTAAAACTATGTTAGACTGAATTGTTCCATACCGTAAAATAATTTAGTTATAATACAAAACACTAAATAAAGACTTACGTATCGTCCGTTAGTGTAAACTCAATCCTTGATGTCATTTTTGACTCAAAATCTTGAAACGAATGATCTCTAACAACCTGAAGTTCGCCAACTGATTCAACGGCGCAAACTAAATCTGTAAGTATTATTTCAGAACAAAAACGCATGTAAGACCGAATTATCGATTTGAAATCAAAATGAGCGATCTGTAATAAGATTCACCAACAGGGCAATTTCGCTGAAAGTTCCCTAGGTAGAGATTCTCATAACTAAGAAAATGCAAATGTGGATCGTCTCCCTTATAGAAATCACCAGTTTTGAAATCTCCCAAGACTTAAGTGCTAGAACCAAACTCAATTTTCCAACAATTTGTTGTCACTTGCCTCGCCGATCTCGCTGAGACTACACTGAAAATTCTGATTCTTTTCCACAAGCCTCCCTCATGGAGCCTCTTTAAAAAATAAGGAACAAACTCCACATGTCCTACTGTTGCTTGAATTTTCGAACCCTAGAACATATACAATATTTCTTTAATTAAAAAACCCAATCTGAAACAAAGAAAGAGAAAAAAGGCAAGGAAAAACTTACTTGGTCATCAAGCAGAATGAAATGAAGAACATCACCAGCGTCTGATACCAATTCAAACCATCTTTTATATACCATAACTCTGATAGTCCAGTCCATTCTTGAAGAACACAATTGACTAATTTTAGTAATTCCGGACATTTTAGGATTTCAGAAAGGAGGCGAAAATTGCTTAAAAGATATTTCTACCCTTTAAGTATCGGAAATATTATAATGTACTTCTGATATGAACTCATTACAGCACTGGCTTCTAGAATATAGTAAAGACTTGAGAAAAAACGAATACCGATAAGTAAAATTGTTAAATATTGAATCATTATGCATGTATCGAATAAAGGTAAAGAAACAAACGGTTCAAAGCTTTCACTATTCACGACAGTTTTGGTACAATATCAGAAAAGAATGAGGACCCAAGTACCCTAGTTCCCACCATCAGAACAACACCAAGGACGAGATCAGGAACAAGAGATGTTTATGAAGCTTTTAATCTAGCAACCGAAGCTTTAATGATCAACCAAGAGCTTGAAGGTATCACGTCTCAACTTGATAAGTTAAGCATTTCAAAGGAAGCAACTCATGTCAAGGAAGAGCTTGAAGAGCACGACATCATTCAAACACAAAGGGAGCTCCAAATACAAGATATACCCACCAATGACGGTCCTAGCATCAAAAGCATATCTTATATCAAGGAGTGGCCAATGATTCAAGGGAAGGGTGAAGTTACCTTGTTTAGCATCACGTCACTTAGCTGAAAGATCAAAATGCACCAGTACAAGGAAGGCTTAAAACGCAGCACTTCAACTAAACCAAGAAAATCAAGTCTAAACCAAGGTATGTACTGATTTCATTTCTATTTCCTTCGGGTATTTACTAATAAAAACAAAGATTGCTTTTGTGTTTAAGTGATGATTCTCTTAATTTACATTAGTAGTCAAAGGTATTTGTTTCGCCAATCAGTTTTTAATTTACTTCAATCATTTGTGTTTTCTTCAATGTAATTTGTTTCAAAGACCCCAAGAAGGGCAACAGCTGTTTGGACTAGTTATAAAGTCCCCTCTCACAGCAGTGTATTCTTTACCTTTGATCAATAAAAATACCCGAGTTTTCTTATAAAGAAATCCCTTTGAAACTTCTTAAACACTTGATAGATTCATTGTTTAGAGAGTTTTGTTTGTCTTATCAAAGTTTAGAATCATAAAACTTTGTGGCGGCTTCGATCCATTGATATCAATTCATTAACATCCCTTGGTCAATAGAGAAGTGTTGAACAACCACTCTTTGATCCCACACTTGTCCACCTCCTCATCATTCAACCCTTAGTCGTTTTGAAAGCGTTGAACAACCATCATACGGCTCCATCAGTCCACCAACAAGATTAACCACCCTTGATCTTGTGTCATCTGGTATCAGAGCCGAAAGGCTTCTAATCAGGTGTATTCTATCCTTGTTCTCATCTTTTAGTCATCGTCTTGTTTAAAAGTTGTTTCTTCATTCAAAAAAAAATATAAAAACAAATTTCATTGTATTTTGCATCTATTTTACTCATCATTTCTATAAACCAAAACGAAGATTTCTTTGCATATCTGTTTAAATTTGATAAAAGAAAACCAAAAAGAATTTTTCAAACCATGTTCTCCTCATTATCATCCTTGCCTAAATTTTTAAGTCAAACTTTCCCCATTTAGATCACATAATCCTGTGTTACCTTCATTAGGCTGCAATCATATCATTATTTGCATTATTGTTTGGTTGCCATACTCGTTAATCCATTTGTGGTTAATTCGTATATTCTATCAAACATATTCAAACCGTTGTTGGTTTTGATATACAGGTACTAACAACATGGGAGAAAAAGTGGATCAAGGAGCCATGATGCGCCAAATGTTGGCTTCCCTACAAAGCATTAGTGAACGCATAAACAGGCTAGAGCAACGAGTACCACCGCCAGCCCCCGCAGCACCAAATGGTCGTGGAGATCGAGGGAGAACACCTCAATCTCAAGAAGAGAGCAAGAGCGATAGTGACATACCAAGCCTTGAAGAGGATAACCAAGAATCTATACCTCGGAGAGATCAATACAGAAATGGAGGAGGAAGAGAGCGAGCAGAAGAGCAACCTTGGCTAGGAAGCAACGACCTCAAGTTCAAAGCCCCCATGTTTGCTGGTAGAGTCAATCCAGAAGCTTATATCGATTGGGAGAGAAGAATGGAATACATATTCGAGTATTACCATTACAATGACGCCAAGAAGGTCTCCTTAGCAGCTGCTCAACTCACGGAGAATGCCCTCTCATGGTGGGATAGAGAAGTGTCCGAGAGAAGACGGCATAGACATGCTCAAATCAACACATGGGCTGATATGCCCTATCAAATGAGAAAAAGATACATTCCCTCTTATTATCACCGCGATCTCCAGAAAAAATTTAGGAAGCTCACTCAATGAACCAAATCTGTAGAGGAGTACTTTGAAGAGTTCGAGCTACTCAAGAACCGCTTGGAGACTAATGAGACCGAGGAGACATTGATGGCTCAATTCATTGATGGTTTTCATGACCGTATAGCAAGAAAGGTGGAGAGGACGAACTATAGGGATCTCGACGAGTTGCTACACTTAGCCGTGCAAGCAGAGCAACATGTCAAGAGAAAGTCAGCCTCTACTACTTGTGCCAAACCAGCTTGGAGCTCTCAGCAGAGAGGAGTAGACAAAGGCAAAGCACCGGAGACAACGTCTAGACTCAAGAAACCATTGGTGGAAACATCTAAAGGAGCTACAGCCGAGACCAGCAAGCCTCAAAACCAACGTGCCAGAGATGTTACTTGTTTCAAATGTCAAGGGAGAGGACATTATGCTCGTGACTGCCCTAATCAACGGGTTATGCTACTAAAGGAGGATGGTGAATACGAATCTCAAGACGAAGCAGAAGCTAGTCTTTTAGAATCTGAGGAAGAAATCACTGATTACCCTGACGAGGGGGAGATACTTGTCACCAGAAGAGTCCTTAGTACTTTTGTTGCCCCCGAAATGATGCAAAGGGAGAACATTTTCCATTCACGCTGCACCATAGACTCTAAGGTATGTAGTCTAATTATAGATGGAGGGTCTTGTACTAATGTTGCTAGTACATACTTGGTGAGTAAGCTAGGTCTCAAGAAAACAAAGCACCCGAGGCCATATAAAATCAAATGGCTCAATGATGAGACGAAGCTAAAGATTGGAGAGCAAGTCATCATTCCATTCAGTATTGGGAGATACTCCAATCAAGTATTGTGCGATGTAGTACCTATGCAAGCAGGCCATCTATTGCTCGGAAGGCCATGGCAGTTTGACAAAGAAGCAGTCCACAACGGGCGTACCAACATTTACAGCTTTGTTCACAATAAACACAAGCACAACCTTGCTCCTCTTACCCCACAAGAAGTCTATAACCTACAAAAGGCCATGGACAAAGGAGATAAGCTAAGTAAAACCAATCTCTATATATCTTCTAGAGATGTTTTTAAGGTTTTAGATAATAAAACACAGGTGCTACTAATGATCTTTAGAGAAAGTTTATTTTCAGGACAAAAGGAGAAAGAGCTACCCGTGGAGTTATCTAAGCTAATTGAAGGTTTCAAAGACGTTTTTCCCGATGATATACCAGCTGGTTTACCTCCCATCCGAGGGATAGAGCACCAAATAGACCTCATTCCTGGAGCGCCACTACCCAACAGGCCAGCTTACCGAGTTAACCCTGAGGAAGCAAAGGAGTTGGAAAAACAAGTCCAAGAGCTCATGTCAAAAGGCTATATCCGAGAAAGTCTAAGTCCTTGCGCTGTACCAGTTTTACTAGTGCCTAAGAAAGACGGTACATGGAGGATGTGTGTGGATTGTAGGGCGATAAACAACATCACGGTCAGATACCGCCACCCTATTCCACGGCTAGATGACATGCTCGACGAGTTAAGTGGTGCCACCATATTTTCCAAGATTGATTTGAAGAGTGGGTACCATCAAGTTAGAATGAAGGAGGGCGATGAGTGGAAAACCGCTTTGAAGACCAAGAGGGGTCTATATGAATGGCTAGTCATGCCATTTGGACTCACCAACGCCCCTAGTACCTTCATGCGCCACATGAATCATGTGTTACGAGAGTATATCTGTAAGTTTGTAGTGGTATATTTTGATGATATTTTGATATATAGCTCCAACTTAACTGATCATATTGAGCATCTTGAGAAAGTCTTAGAAACTCTAAGGCTAGAAGGATTGTATGCAAACCTAAAGAAGTGTACCTTTTGCACTGATCAAGTAGTGTTTTTAGGCTTTGTTGTAATTTCACAGGGACTTAAAGTAGATGAGGAGAAAATAAAGGCGATACAAGATTGGCCTACTCCCACCACCATTGGGCATATCCGAAGCTTCCACGGCTTGGCCAGCTTCTATAGGAGATTTGTCAAAGATTTTAGCACCATAGCCGCCCCTATGACATCCGTGATTAAGAAGAATGTAGCATTCACATGGGGAGAAGAACAAGAGAAAGCTTTTCAGAAGCTTAAAGACAGTTTAACACATTCCCCTATTTTAGTTTTGCCTGATTTTAACTAAACTTTTGAGGTTGAATGTGATGCTTCAGGAACAGGGATTGGCGCTGTACTAACACAAGGATGAAAACCAGTGGCTTATTTCAGTGAGAAACTCAAAGGAGCTGCTCTTAACTATCCCACTTATGACAAAGAATTGTATGCCCTGGTAAGGTCACTAGAAACTTGGCAATATTATCTTTTAACTAAAGAGTTTGTTATTCATACAGATCATGAAACTCTAAAATATTTGAGAGGCCAAACCACACTGAAGAAAAGACACGCTAGATGGCTTGAATTTGTGGAGACATTTCCATACGTCATCAAATATAAGAAAGGAAAATAGAATGTTGTAGCTGATGCACTTTCCAGAAGAAATTCCTTAATCGCTACAAAGGAAGCAAAAATCATGGGGTTTGAGCATCTCAAGGATTTATACAAGGATGATCTTGACTTTGGCGAGCTATATCAACAAAGCAGCAAAGGAGCAGCCGGCTCATTCTATCAATATGAGGACTTCTTATTCAAAGACAAAAGGCTATGCATTCCCCAAAGCTCAATGCGTGAGTTAATCATGAGAGAAGCACACGGAGGAGGACTCATGGGCCATTTTGGAGTTGATAAAACACTAAGTGTCATCTCTGAACACTTCTATTGGCCCCATCTCAAGCATGATGTAGAGAGGTTCTGCTCAAAATGCATCGTTTGCCTTAGAGCAAAGTACAGGTTACACCCTCATGACTTATATATTCCTTTGCCTATTCATGACCTACCATGGGTAGATATTTCTATGGATTTTGTTTTAGGCTTACCAAAGATGAGAAACAAGGATTCAATCTTTGTAGTAGTGGATAGATTTTCTAAAATGTCACATTTTATTCCTTGTGCTAAAACTAATGATGCTACACAAGTTGCTGATATTTTCTTGAAGGAAGTAGTGAAAATTCATGGGCTGCCAAGAACCATTGTTTCATATTGAGATACAAAGTTCTTAAGCCATTTCTGGAGGACATTATGGAGGAAGCTGGGAACCAAGCTTCTATTCTCAACCACTTGCCACCCTCAGACTGACGGCCAAACAGAAGCTGTTAACCGCACCCTTTCAACCCTTTTAAGGGCCACGGTTGGTAAAAATTTAAGAAACTGGCTTGATTGTTTACCATTTATTGAATTTGCATATAACCGAGTTCCCCACTCAGCTACTAAGCTCTCACCGTTTGAGATTGTTTATGGATTCAGGCCAATAGCTCCATTAGACCTTACACCTTTACCACAGAAAGAACAGGTTAACCAAGACGAGGTGACCAAAGCTGAGCTAATGAAGAAGATGTTTCAAAAAGTCAAAGCTAATATTGACCAAAGGAACTTACACTACAAGAAGAATGCTGATAAGGGCCGTAAAGAAGTAACATTTCAAGAAGGAGATTGGGTTTGGCTGCACATGAGAACAGAAATATTCCCAACTCAAAGAAAGTCCAAGCTGCTACCAAGAGGAGATGGCCCATTCAAAGTCCTGAAGAAGATAAATGACAATGCTTACCAAATAGAACTTCCAGGTGAGCTTAACATTTCAAACACATTCAACGTTTCTGATTTGTTACCGTTTGATGCAGATGGAGTTCTGAGGTCAGAACCTTTACAAGGGGGAGAGGATGATACAATATCAGAAAAGAATGAGGACCCAAGTACCCTAGTTCCCACCATCAGAACAACACTAAGGACGAGATCAGGAACAAGAGATGTTTATGAAGCTTTTAATCTAGCAACCGAAGCTTTAATGATCAACCAAGAGCTTGAAGGTATCACGTCTCAACTTGATAAGTTAAGCATTTCAAAGGAAGCAACTCATGTCAAGGAAGAGCTTGAAGAGCACGGCATCATTCAAACACAAAAGGAGCGCCAAATACAAGATATACCTACCATTGACGGTCCAAGCATCAAAAGCATATCTTATATCAAGGAGTGGCCAATGATTCAAGGGAAGGGTGAAGTTACCTTGTTTAGCATCACATCACTTAGCTGAAAGATCAAAACGCACCAGTACAAGGAAGGCTTGCAGCACTTCAACTAAACCAAGCAAATCAAGTCTAAACCAAGGTATGTACTGATTTCATTTCTATTTCCTTCGGGTATTTACTAATAAAAACAAAGATTGCTTTTGTGTTTAAGTGATGATTCTCTTAATTTACATTAGTAGTCAAAGGCATTTGTTTCGCCAATCAGTTTTTAATTTACTTCAATCATTTGTGTTTTCTTCACTGTAATTTGTTTCAAAGACCCCAAGAAGGGCAACAGCTGTTTGGACTAGTTATAAAGTCCCCTCTCACAGCAGTGTATTCTTTACCTTTGATCAATAAAAATACCCGAGTTTTCTTATAAAGAAATCCCTTTGAAACTTCTTAAGCACTTGAGAGATTCATTGTTTAGAGAGTTTTGTTTGTCTTATCAAAGTTTAGAATCATAAAACTTTGTGGCGGCTTCGATCCATTGATATCAATTCATTAACATCCCTTGGTCAATAGAGAAGTGTTGAACAACCACTCTTTGATCCCACGCTCGTCCACCTCCTCATCATTCACCCCTTAGTCGTTTTGAAAGCGTTGAACAACCATCATACGGCTCCATCAGTCCACCAACAAGATTAACCACCCTTGATCTTGTGTCAAGTTTGCATTCTTCAAGACAGGATTTAGTCATTAAAAAATCCATAAATTTGTAAAGTAACGTTCAAAATTCAATGATACTTCAATTTCGTTGGTTAGAAGCTGACCATATTGAGGCACAGTACAATTTGTAATCCAATAACATCATAACACTTTAGAGGCCAGGCGTACTTGGAGAGAATGTCTGCTAAGTTTGTTTACATAAAAATTTGGAGAGAAGTGTAATTAACCGAAATGAGTGACCATATAAGCATTACATGAACGATATATAACAGCATATCAAGCCTACAAAAACATTCCTAGACAACATAATTCGTGTTCAATATAAGTGTTTAACAGAAGAAGATAGTAAACAGAAGTTAGCGAAGATGTTGCACAAATAAATACATATTAATCGTCGATATCCAGATAGTTTTGTTCTTCGTCTGCATCCTCTTGTTCACTATCTCCAATCCTATTTAAGCATATACAAACAGAGTAGTTACGACAACAGTTGATCATTATCGTATATTGTAAATAATTTTTTTTTTTTAAATAAAGCTATCTTACATCATATCCCGTAACTCAAGTGCCCTCTTGGAGATCAGGGTTGAACAAAACCCTTGAGATGCCGGCATGATCAGAAACGTGATATTCCTCTACAAAAAAGTATTGACATGGTTAGACATCATTAAAGATCACGATTTTCTAAAGTATTACACAAATGAACTTGAGATGGTTATAGATCATTCATACCATTGCATATAACGACTCGCCAGTCACTTAGAACACAAATGACCAACTGTTGTTCATTACAACAACACCATCTATCGTTGAACTCAATAGCCAATGATTCATGTAGATAACATGTTATCATTCGTTCACTAAAACTATATTAGACTGAGTTGTTCCACACCATAAAGCTAAGTAGATTTATTACGAAAAAAACTAAATAAACACTTACGTTTCATCTATCAATGTAAACTCAATCTTTGATATCATTTTTGACTCAAAAACTTCGAATGAATGATCTCTAACCACCTGAAGCTCGCCAACCGATTCAACAGCACCAACCAAATCTGTAAGTATTATTTCAGGAAAAAAACATCTTTAAAATAGAATTGTTAATCTAAAATTTTAATGAGCAATATCGAGGAAGACCAACAACAGGACAATTTCGTGTAAATTTGCCAAGGTAGAGATTCTCATAACTAAGAATCTGCATATGTGGATAGTCTCCCTTGTAGAAATCTTCAGTTTTGAAATCTTCCAAGATTCTAGTGCTGGATTGAAACTCAATCTTCAAAGAATTATTTGTCATTAGTCTCGTCGATCTCGCGGATACTACATTGAAATTTTGTATTCTTTTCCATATGGCTCCCTCATGGAGCCTCTTTAAAAAAAAGGAACCATTTCTTCACTTCCTACCGTTGCTTGAATTTTCGAACCCTATAACATAAACAGTTTTTTTTACAAAGAAAAAACCCAAATTGAATTAAACAAAAGCAAGCGAAAATGTAGCAAGAAGAATTACTTGGTCATCAAGGAGAATGAAACGAAGAACACCACCACCATCTGGTACTAATTCAACCCATCTTTTATAAACCATTACTCTTATAGTCCAATCAGTTCTTGAAAAACCCAATTCACTAATTCTTGAGATTTCGGCCATTTAAAATTTTAGAAAACATATAAATATATCGAAAATATTTTACTCTGTTCTGCTACAAACTGACTGCGCCCATCTCTTCTTTATAGTAGAGACTCGACAAGAAGTCGGATACCGAAAAGCTACATTGTCAAATTTCGAATCATTGTGCATGTATAGAATAAATGGAAAGAATCAAACGGTTCAGAGTTTTTGCTATTCGTGACAGTTCGCATTCCTTAAGACAGGTTTTAGTCATTAAAATTCAGAAAATTAGAATAGTAACGTTTTATCTAATATTGGTGTAAAATTCTTTGTCACCAGGCCTACCGTTCTTGCTTGATTTCTAGAAAAGGCAGAGCCCAAACGGCTTTTTTTATTACTGGGCTGTTGCAGTTGTTACGAATTTTAGTTGGTCCAAACTGTAACCGCTATATTGCTAATTTCCAACTCAATCAAGTCAAAATTAATAAATAAGCTAATAACTTGTTTTATGCGTTAAAATTCAAATATAATATTTTGAGAACAGACATTACCATTTCCACTTCTTTTGTTCAAATTTAGAAGCAAGCAAAAGAAACATAATAACTCCACCAAGAAAAACACACTCAAACTAACATATAAAGTAAAACCATTCTTTTCCACGAGCCTTGGATTCTCTGTCTATGGATATCTCGAAACACATCTTGCATTGGAATCCTCTTCATCACATTGTAGCCTGCAATTAGATCCATTATATTACTAAAGATATATTAGGTAATCTAATTAAAATTTCTGAATATAGTAATATTACCTATCACGAAACCGATGAACATCCGCAATGTCTTCATTGAAAATAAATTCACAATACTTCTTTCTAGCGATGACATTAAAAGTACCTATTACAAAGATTTAATACAGTAATTCAGAGGAGAGTACTCTTGAACAATACCAACTTTATGTAATAAGGCAATTCCGTCATAATTTTTATTGATAGTCCACCACCTCAAAATACAGATAACTTCTACACTGTGACTTTGTTTCCATTGCAATGCAAAATCATCAGCCAATTTCCCCATCGCATAACACTTGATGACACGTTTTCTAGACAATAAAATGTTCAGACTGAATATTCAATTCATTTACTTGTCATCTTGAACCTCAAAAGGAATTACAGCGTAATCTTCTTGTATCTTTGTCTCATCAAAAATTTTGAGCTCACCAACATTCACAAGAACACCTATCAATACTGTAGAAATTAGGTAGTCAAGTTTCAGTAACTCTTTCTCACCGTTTATCGTAATCGTCTCTATTATTCATAAATGAAGAAGTTACCGATACTATACATGTCATCCAGACGGCCTCTAAGAACATCTCCAAAATCAGCGAATGATAAAAACAGAGAATTCATACGTTCGCTAACCGTAAAAAACGTCGTATTGGTAACGAACTTCACCTTAAAAGGATGCCTTACTACACGAGTTATAGCATTCGAAGTCTTAACTACAAAACCACTCAAAGGACTCCAATGACCTATTATAAGGTCATGTTCAAATAAATGGATGTATTTATGTCCAATGGAAGCTTGTATCTTAGACCCCTGAATAATCATGCAAGATTCAAATAGGACATGAATAAACTGTATAAGTGATAGGGTTCAGGTTTTACCCAAATAAAAACAACTGCAAGTGCACAGCAAAGCAGATGTAGTATAAGGGGTATCGAAATCCCAAGAGAGTAATGCTAACTACACTATCAATTATAGATTTGGACTAAGCTAAGCAAAATATGATGTATGTAATGCGAATGAATAATTAGAAATAAGCAAACGATGGTATGATATGTTCTAAGTTCAGGAAGACTAAAAGCGCTAAGCTAGGGTAATTCGCAGGTATGAATCCAAGAATGTAGAATGCAGAGAATCAGGAATGATTAAGAACCGTTTTTAAACATGAATCTCTAATGCATAACTAATCAATTCTCATTGCAGAAGTTATCTATACCTAGATCACAGAGTTTCAAATCTCTTTGCAAACCCTAACAACCTAAGTATGCAGGAATGATCAGATTCAATTGTTTACAAAACTCCTAAGCCAAATCTCTTTGTACTAAGTTGTTTTGCTCATCAAATACTAGTTCAGGTTATGAATAATGCTCTCACATATATTTAACAACCTATGATTTTCGGATTTCTAGATGATGTGTCTCAGAAATTCGATTTTAAAGCAAGCAGAGATGAAAAACCATGAGATATTCCTAACAGATAGCGATTCTGCACTCTTTTCATCAACCTTTGAAAAACCCTAACTTAACTAGCAGATTACTCAGACATGATTATGAGATCACAAAACATAACTGAATAAAATTGCATTACGAGAAAGAGTAGAAAACAAAGGGGGTTCGAAATCTTCTCTAAAGAGTACAGGATTTGTCTCCCCAAAAAGCTCTGAATAATATCTCTCTCTAACTCTCTGAATTCTCAAAAAACTAAGATTTTTGCCAACAATGGCTGAAAAACCTAATAGATAGGGGCTAAACACGATCTGGGGTCTTCATATAAATAAAGGAAACTTCTGGGTAAGTTCTGCAATTCTTCTTGATACTTTTAACAAATAGCCACGCTCCTTCCTATCTGGGTGACGAGCGTCACCAATGGGGTGACGATCGTCACCATATGAGGTACTTTTCTGCTTCGAGCTTGGTACTTCGTGGCTTCAACTCAGAATGCTCCAAAAGGTTCCAATATCTCCAATTATGCTCCAGACATGCTTTAACCTGCAAAGACTCTTCTAGGACTCTAAAAAGACCAAAAAGACTCAATAAAAAGGACTTATATCATGGTTAAAAACCATAAAAACCATGATATATCAACTCCCCCAGACTTAGCTTTTGCTTGCCCTCAAGCAAACATCAGATAGAGTACAGGGTCGAGGTTTGAAAATAAGAAACAGTCAGTTAGTCATCAGAAACACCACACTAGTTAGAGCTTTCGAATCCACATACCACATAGTCAACACAAGATCAAATTTCAGCTTAATCATCACAAGCTTAGCAAATCTCTCAAGTCCAGTCCAAATCCCTTCAAGAAATCCGAAATTTCTACTGTTAACTCCTTATTTTTATCTAAGTGTGAAGTCTCATCAAAGCTCTATCATCTTAATCACTTTACAGATTCTTTTCCCTTCCTAACAACTGAACAAATCAATCTCAACACAACTCTCCTATTTTCTCTTCCCTTAATCTTTTCCTTAGGATATTTTCGATTTTTCACTTCTTTTTCTCAACTTTTACAGTCTAAGATATGATGCTACTCAATACTTGTGTTCCTTGTGAGGAGACAGGTTCATGAGTGTGTTCACTACTGTTGTTCCTTGTGAGGAGACAGGGTCATGAATGCACCATTCTTTAGACTTAATCTTTTAAAAACTACATCAGGGAAGATCAAAGAGAGACTGTATTTTAACCTTATTTTCAGTGCTGAAAGAGAGAATCAAGATCAATAAGAATCAATCACCAAGACAAGAGGTTTAAAGTTCATTAAGGTGGAGCTAACAGCAAATTTTCCAGATTCTCTAAGAACCTAAACCTTCATTGCTAGACTGATCTACCTATGACTTTCAACTTAGTAAGACTTGTAATCAACTACTGTGTAATGGTTCTTATCAGCAAAAACGTCCTATGGCTAGTTCCAAGAAAAACTAACAGTTTCAAAAATTTTGACTCTAGAAAAACAGGTTTTTGACTCAACTTTAAGACTCTATAAATATGACACAAAGCACACAACGTCAGTAACCACCTCCCCCAGACTTAAACAACACTGTCCCCAGTGTTATTAAGCCAAGAGTTGGTCAAAATGAAGCATGAGAACGTGTAAAACCAAGGTGGAAAAGTGGTACCTCGCAAAGGACCTGGTGACGAGCGTCACCAGATTGGTGACGAGCGTCACCATCTCTGATACTCCAGAAATCGACATGTTGGATGTTTAAATGCTATGCCATCATGTGTACTCCGAAGTCAAACTGTAAGAGCACTAAAAACACACATCAAAACATCCAAACAAAGCATAATCCATGATCCAACAAGTTCACAAGATATCATCCAAGCAAACTGAACTAAGTGACTCTTTTTTTTTTTTTTTTCTCATGTTTTTGGGTTTTTTGTAGCTATGTAATAGAAAACTAAACTAATATATGAAAAAGAAAACTTACTAGTGGGTTGCCTCCCACTAAGCGCTTGTTTAAAGTCATTAGCTCGACTTTGAATGCTGCTCAGACAGCTGGTGGAACAGAAGGTGGCAGTGAATGCCTTGGAGAAGAATGTCTCCTCATCCATAGTGGTTTGTAAGCAGTAGATGTATGAACACTTCCAAGGAAGTGAGTAACATCAGCAGAGTGGGCCGTGACTGTGGGTGGGATACTTCTTTTTCCTGCAGAATCATCAAAAGAAACACCAAGCATTCTACGAGAATCTCGTTGCTTGCATAAGTATGAAGCAGCTTTTTCACCTTTTAAATTCTTATTGATGAGATTAGGAGGTTTGGAACTGGTTCCAGAAAGTGCATACCTTTGCTTAGTTGCAGGTTTCTGGGTTGTGGAATGGTGAATTTTCGAATTGGCAACATATGATGGACTTGTAGCTGTAAAATTTCGTTGCTGCTTTGTGTTCAGGTTGGTGACGAGCGTCACCAGGTCAGTGACGCTCGTCACTGACTCTGCAGTTCGAGTTTCTGCAGTTTTCCTGCAATTCAGCTCTGCAAGTGTTGCTTCCATCACAAACACGTCTTCCTCCAGCAACTTGGCATTCATTAGAACCTCTTTTTCAAGCCCAGTCATGAAGATATGATCCTCACTGCAATCCTCAAACCCAACAGCTTCTGCAGAAGTTTCAGATATTGGCTCTTCAACAGCCATCTTGCTCACTTGCCCACTAATATCTGATTCATTGATACACTCAGCAATAGTGTCTTCTGAATGCTCCATGACAGTCTCTTTATCTCTAGAAGTTCTTACAGAAAAGGTCTGACCATCAATGGTAGAACTCTTTCTTAACTTATCCATGTCAAAGTTCATGACAGCATCACCAAGATCAAGCTCAATGTTCCCCCTTCTAACATCAATGATGGCTCCAGCAGTAGCCAAGAATGGTCTTCCCAGAATAAGAGGATCTTTAGGTTCTTCAGCATATTTCAGAACCACAAAATCTGTAGGAATTATGCAGCCTTCAATGTTAACATGAACATTCTCTAACATGCCTTTTGGGGTCCTTATGGATCGATCTGCTAGGATGAGAGAGATCCCAGCTGGCTTGAAATCAGTCATTCCAAGTCTACCAGCAACAGAGAAAGGCATCAAGTTAATACTTGACCCTAGATCACATAGAGAGTGGGGAAAACGTCCTGCAGATATTGAGCAATCAAGCACAAAGGTCCCTGGATCAGATAGCTTCTCTGGAACTCTGCTTTGAGTGATGGTATTGACTTGTTCAGAAACAGTCACCTTCTTCTTCTTCTTTGGAACTGTGCCTAAGAGAATTGCACTGATGTCTCTGGTAAGCAATGCTCCTTCCTCAGGACTTACACCATTCACAACCATTCTCTTTACATACCTTCTTAGAGCTGGTGAAAGCTTGACTGCATCAACAAGTGGAATCTCAAGCATCAGCTTGTCTATCATAGCTTTGCATCTGGCTTCTTCTATCTCATGTTTAGACTTCCTAGGATGCTTGGGGAATGGTGTTTTGGGTTTATAGACACGTTCCTGGTCATAATTTGCAGTTACAGGCGAAGCAGCTTCGTTCTGGGGTGGGTGACGACCGTCACCAGGTGGGTGACGCTCGTCACTCACTTGTGAAAACCCCCGATATCCTTGTAGGTTGGTGACGAGCGTCACTCCTCCTTGGTGACGCTCGTCACTCACCTCTGAGACAGAAAAATTTTCATCTTCAGACTCCATGAGTTGCACGATCTGTTCTGCACTCAACCTCTTTTTCTGCACTGTTTTAAGCTCCTTTTCATTCCTGACTATGATGGCATTAACCTGATGCTTGGGATTGATATCAGTCCTTCCAGGAAGGAATCCCTCTTGCCTTTGAACAGCTCCTGCAGTTTGAGCAACCTGCACATCAAGCTTCTTCATGTGAGAGTTCAGACTCTCAATTTTTCCATTCAGGTCTTGATAGAGCGAATCTATCTTGCCATTGAAGCCCACAGTAAGCTTCTGTTGTCCTTCCAGAATCTGTTCTAACATTGCTTCCATTTTATTCTCTTGTGGAGGTACTGGTTGATAGGAAGTAGAACCATAGTTTCTGTAATTTCCACTGCTCTGGTATGGCTTCTGATACTCTGTTTTCTGAAAAGGGGGTCTAGGGGTGAAACCAGGCGTGTTCTGTCCTCCTGTAGGGGCGTTTTTCTGATTGTTGTTGCTGTATCCTCTGTTCCACTGCTGATTCCCATACCTTTGTCCCTGAAATCCGCCAGAGTTGATGAAATTTACATCCTCCTGCTCAACTTCCTCTGGAGCTTCGAAAGTATCTACTTCTGCAGCAAAGTGAACTGACTTCTTCCCTACCAAAAGACTGTGCATATCATCCAACTTAGCCTTAACTTCAGCAATCTGATTTCCATCAGCTGCACCAGCTTGTTTCATTCTCTGAAAGTCTGCATTTTTAGTGCTGTTGCTGCAGACCAAGTTCTCAATCAGTCTCACCGCCTCCTCTGGTCTGTTGGTGTTGAAGTTTCCACTGCTTGAAGCATCCAGCGCCATCTGATATTTCCAGTCAATGCCTCTGAAAAAGATCCCAAGCAATTGCACCTGACTGAAACCATGATGAGGACAGTCCCTTTGATAAGACTTGAACCTGATCCAAGAAGCCTTAAAAGCTTCAGTAGGGCCTTGTGTAAATGATGCAATTTTCGTCCTCATATCTTCTGATCTGGCATCATCATAGAAATTGTTCAGAAAGGCATTCTTGGTGCCCTCCCAAGTAGTTAGTGAAGCAGGTTCCAGTTGCTTCAGCCAATATGCAGCTTCTCCTCCAAGAGAGTAAGGAAAAAGCTTGCAGAACAGAAAGTCATTGCTAACCCCATTAGCTTTGACACTGGAAGCCAAGTCCTCAAATCTCTCTATATGATCCATAGGATGCTCATGAGGTAAACCATGGAAGGGATGCTGACCAACCAGCTGATAGTAGACAGGTTTGACCTCAAAATCGTTCCTCTGGAAGGCAGGAGGTCGGATTGCAGCTCTGTTGGCATAGAACTGATCAGGTCTGTTGTAATCACCTAGAGTCCTCTGAATAAAACGCCCAGCAGCGTTATTGACAGCAGCAGGGACTCCCACGTTCTGAGCCACTTGCTGAACCTGCTGTTCAACAATGACATTCCCCTCTTGATCAATTCTCTGCCCCTCTTCGTTCCTCCTGTTTCCTTCCCTGTCAACCAAGTGACCTTCGGCATCTTCAACCAAGATAAGTGGAGCGACCATTGTAGATTGCTTCTTAGCTTTCCTGTTAGTTCTCTTCAACCTAGCAAGCTCGTCGATGCTCAAAGTCACAAGCTCCTTCTCTTTGTTGCTTCTGGTTCTGCGATTAGGCATACACCTGAAACAGGAACAAAGAAAAGTAGCTGAAAATCAGTAAACAAATAAAAACTTAGACAAAATTCTAATACTAAAAATCGATAGGCAGCTATTACTCCCCGGCAACGGTGCCAAAAACTTGATAGGGTTCAGGTTTTACCCAAATAAAAACTACTGCAAGTGCACAGCAAAGCAGATGTAGTATAAGGGGTATCGAAATCCCAAGAGAGTAATGCTAACTACACTATCAATTATAGATTTGGACTAAGCTAAGCAAAATATGATGTATGTAATGCGAATGAATAATTAGAAATAAGCAAACGATGGTATGATATGTTCTAAGTTCAGGAAGACTAAAAGCGCTAAGCTAGGGTAATTCGCAGGTATGAATCCAAGAATGTTGAATGCAGAGAATCAGGAATGATTAAGAACCGTTTTTAAACATGAATCTCTAATGCATAACTAATCAATTCTCATTGCAGAAGTTATCTATACCTAGATCACAGAGTTTCAAATCTCTTTGCAAACCCTAACAACCTAAGTATGCAGGAATGATCAGATTCAATTGTTTACAAAACTCCTAAGCCAAATCTCTTTGTACTAAGTTGTTTTGCTCATCAAATACTAGTTCAGGTTATGAATAATGCTCTCACATATATTTAACAACCTATGATTTTCGGATTTCTAGATGATGTGTCTCAGAAATTCGATTTTAAAGCAAGCAGAGATGAAAAACCATGAGATATTCCTAACAGATAGCGATTCTGCACTCTTTTCATCAACCTTTGAAAAACCCTAACTTAACTAGCAGATTACTCAGACATGATTATGAGATCACAAAACATAACTGAATAAAATTGCATTAAGAGAAAGAGTAGAAAACAAAGGGGGTTCGAAATCTTCTCTAAAGAGTACAGGATTTGTCTCCCCAAAAAGCTCTGAATAAAATCTCTCTCTAACTCTCTGAATTCTCAAAAAACTAAGATTTTTGCCAACAATGGCTGCAAAACCTAATAAATAGGGGCTAAACACGATCTGGGGTCTTCATATAAATAAAGGAAACTTCTGGGTAAGTTCTGCAATTCTTCTTGATACTTTTAACAAGTAGCCACGCTCCTTCCTATCTGGGTGACGAGCGTCACCAATGGGGTGACGATCGTCACCATATGAGGTACTTTTCTGCTTCGAGCTTGGTACTTCGTGGCTTCAACTCAGAATGCTCCAAAAGGTTCCAATATCTCCAATTATGCTCCAGACATGCTTTAACCTGCAAAGACTCTTCTAGGACTCTAAAAAGACCAAAAAGACTCAATAAAAAGGACTTATATCATGGTTAAAAACCATAAAAACCATGATATATCAATAAGATATAAAATGAAGCAACATTTAATTACAGTTTTGATCAATAAACTTACATGAATATCAACGAAGATCAACTTTAGTTTATTTCGGCGATGTCTATCTTTCTCATGCCATTTCTTGAGCAGCATAACATCAAGAGCAGGATCGACAACCAAATGATCTATTTAAAAGACTTTTAAGAACCGCGACATCTTAAAACAACTATGAGAATCAAAAATATTGAAGAAAACGAAGAAATTTTGTGACGGAGAACTGTGGCAAGTCACTTTATCAATAGATAAGATAAGAGAGGGGAAACAGTTTTCAGCATAGACATCGAGTATATCGACCATTAGAATATTATTATTTAGATATACTGTGTTCGTAACATCGATTCTATATAAATTGCAAAAACCGAGGTAAATGTTGGGAACATATTGAATACTGATATGTCAGGAAAAATCTAACTTTTTATTACCAATAAATCATAATAAATCGTTCTCCTCTAACTGCCATTTATATAACCAAAGCGTATATTTATGTAAAGTTAAGCCCAAAAAATTTACGAAATTTATGTATCCAACACAAATAACGTAAATAAAGGAATACAACTATCATGTCCTTATATAAGAAACCACTAAATATTACACGGCTTTCAGAAAGCAGAACCCTAACTCAGAGTATATCGAATGACAATTCTACCAATCCACCTACCTAAGCCGAATATGGCTAAAACAAAACTCCAAGGCTGGATGGACACTAATCGTGAGAATTACGAAGCGAGCCGTTATCTCTACACTGAGTTTCCAACCAAGTGGTTTTGGCATCAAAGGATTAGAAAGTGGCGACCTCGTAAACACGACAGAAGAAATAATGTTCCCTATGATATACAACTTCCAGACGTTCCTGAAGAATGTGGTGAACTTTTCTACCTTAAAACACTGCTACAAGTACGAAGAGGACCAATGTGCTTCAAAGATATCAGAACAGTAAATGGTGTTACATACCCAACGTTTGCGGAAGCATGTATTGCATTAGGATTAATAGAAGCTCCCGAGGCTTGAGAGAAGAAGGATAAACCTACCTATATTATGTTTAGGGTTTTACTGGAATTTTGATTATCTATTATCTCGATGCTTATACTTAATACTTAAGATAATTATAAGTTATGGTTTTCCTACATTTTTTTGATTTTATTTATTTGATGAACAATAATATATTGTACTAAAAATTTTCAGTTTTTTTTTACTTTTCATTATCCGAATATAATTGTCAAAGTTTATAATATTTATTATAATTTCTGCAAATATAGTAATCTTATTATTTTATAAAATATTCATTATTTGAGATTATTATGTTTAAGCGAACAACATGTAAATTATCTTAAGCTGACAATAAAATTTTATAATAGTTATTCTTTTCTATACATAATATCTAATTTGAAAATTTATAGTCCTATGTATCACTTGTGTATTATGTTATCACATTCATGTTTAAATAATATTGATGTATAAACGTAAAAATAATCATTATTTCAATATATTTATTAAGAATGAATATCGAAACATAATTATAAAATTTAGAATTTAAAGCATAAAAAACATCTTGAAAAATACAAAATACCCAAACCTAGATAAGAAACCCTATTAATTTATATATTTTAAATAATAAGTCACTTTCTTCGCTACACAAAAATATTACGTGACGGAGATCTCCATGCAATGACAAACACCATATCATCTGTTACTTCTTCAGCAAACTACATATTAATATATTATAGAAACATAACACCAGTAAGCTATATACACGTTCTAGAATTCATAAAAATTATAGAAGGAACATAAGATTATATAATATACTCACATTGATCTGAATTCCTCGACCTCTGTAATAGAGGGGTTCAATAAGAATTGTGTAGGGTCAACTGCTTTTATAGTCACAACTCCTAAAAAATTTTTTGAGCTATAAAGCTGTTCTCATAAACAAATATTTATGGATATAGAGAAACATAAAAAATAAGTCAAGATTATACCTGCATGAACACTGATAATGCCCCATCGAATCACACAGACAACAGCCCCAACATAACAGTCCAACCATTCCTTAAAGAAACTAACGGCCATCTCATCAATGAACTCACACTTCAAACAAAAATTGCTACATTCGAAACAAACTATAATCAAATAATAGTTTAAAAATTATACATCAATAACCAAATACAGTAGTAATAGTCAACCTTGTATTTTTCATCTCGAATGTAACATTTCTACCTGTGATACTCTTATCAGGCACATGCCCACCCTATGTGTTATATCCTCTAACATTGACAACCAAATAAATTATATGTACGTAAACTTAACAACTAAGTAGTCGTCGCTCTGAACTCGATCTAAGATCATACAAAAATCAACAAAATGAAAAAAATTTCTAGCACATAAAGATTGACGTTGTTCATCGACAATCATTGTTTCTTGAAAGAATATTCTACTAAGGTGAGTGGTAGCATGATGTTTTCCAACTTCATCTACTACCATGAATTTCCGTAGAGTAACCCACACGCCTTCACTCAAAAGTATAGAGAAACGATTATAGTGTAGAGCGGGTATCGTGCTGATAGAGTCAGAGTTCAGGTAAGCTTCTGGAGAAGAAGAAGAGGCCAAGGGACAGGAAGGTTCGGGCTAGAGAGAAGAAGTATGCAGAAAGTGGCTAAGGAGAAGATCACATATGCAGGGGAAGCCTCTACGTGAGAAGGAGGGTTTAGTCTATTTCAATAACATGCTATTGTTGTTTACTGTAGTAACGAGTATTTAAACATTGTACCGAGTTTAGGGGTCCTCATCTTATGAAGATCAAACAATTAATAAATATCCTATCTATATATTCTCTTCTTCTCTATCCTTTTTCTATTATTTTCTCATCTCATCTCTTATTTCTATTTTGATAGGTTTCGTGACCTATCAAGTGGTGCTTTCACTGAGAGCTTGATGGCTTCTTTTCCGGCGGTCAACGATACAGCTTTTAGACCTATATCTTCAGAACTCGAGTTTGAACGGCAATCCTCGTTAACGCTGGAGCAACGAATGGATTGTGTGGACAGAGACATGGAATGGATTAAGGCAGCTCTTAGCTCCCTTATGCATCTCGTGTTTGAAGAAACCCGAATAGCGATTCCAGTAGATTTCTTTGCAGGCGAGCAGTTCCAGACTCCTACTACACCTATCCCTGAGCTAGATTGGAGCAGGAACGAAGTTTTACAGGTTTCTGTTACTTTAGATCAAGAAGAAGAGTCTGTGAAGCACACAAAAGGGCTCAAACCGATGGAGATATCGGTAAAACCAGTTGGGAATTTTGTCGAGCAGATGGTGTGCGACTCAACACACAATGTGTCTCTCGAATCATGTACCGAGGTTTCTCCTACCATACAAAATCTTATGGAGCAAAGAAGATCCAGAGAGAAAGGTCTATCCACGTCGATCAAGTCATCCAATGGTGCTGAGCAAGAATTTCTGGAAAAAAGCAAGGATGAAACAAAAGAGAGATATTCAGCTGGTCTCTATCTGACTAAACGTGTATGGGAGCCTGGTGGGTTACCAGTAGCTACATATGAGTGGCCAGAGGAGGATCAGAGTCAGGGCGAACTGTTGCAGATTAAGCCGAGGATTCACGGAATCTCCTTACAAGGAAATATTAGGATGTTATATCCACTTGAAGTAGGTATGAAGGATGTGTCTCCACTGATGATTGATGTTTGTCCTTCTGAGAACATACCATTTCTGTTAGTACTTAAGACCAAATTTCAGAGTGATGATGTCCTGTCTCTCTATGATGGAATATTGGTGATCAGAAGACTGTTGAGTTCAGTGAAGTATAATCGAGGATGGGAACCAGGTGGAACAATTTCTGGCCAAGCTGATAGGTTTGAGATGTTGTCAAGATGTTCGGATACTGACTTGAGCAGTGGGGTAAACGGATCTGAGAAGGTGGCTCCTTATCTTCAGATGTATGTGTGGGATCCAGGCCAAGTTAAGTGGTGTATGGGGTATGGAAAGATCAGTAAACTTGAACCAAGGATTCAAGATATCACTGCATATACTCCAAACGATTTTGTAGCTGAAAATTATATCCTGGAGAACTCAAGTCTTGGTGATGTTGAGGCGATTATGGGATATAAGTGGTTAGTAAAGCTTAAATACAAAACGCCAAGAGACCCTAGTGGAGAGGTGGCAAAACAGAAGCACAGTTCAGGAATTAGGGTGCAAGAGTTATTGAAAAGGAATTTTTTCTGTTGCGGGAAAGAATTTCAGTGGCTGTTTCATCGAGAAACAATGAACGAAGCTACTGAGAAATCAAGCAAATCTACTACAAGGGTTGAGAATTATGAGGAAGCATGTAAGGTTACTAATGTGATGTGGAGGTCTCTTGATAAGGCTGCTGACTTACGTGAAGGCCAGTTGAGCGAAGTCACAAAAGTTATTGTAGCTGAGGATTACATTAATGTGGAGGAGATTGTGGGTTTAAGTTGCTACCAAGGCTCATTAGGAGAGTTGGAGTCTACACAGAAGAAAAACGATCCGTCAAATTATTTCAGGCCATTCGTGTGTGGAAACAAGGAGAAGCAATTTCTGTTCGAGGTATTCGGTTTGAGAAATTATCAAGCAGTGATAGTGCTCTGAAGTTAAAAGAAGTGGGTGATTGATTTCTGAAGTTAACACAAAGGTTTCACTGTTATAGATATTGGGAGCTTGAAGAGAAGGTTCTAAGCTTATTCTTCTGCCTGGGAGTTTCTACAAGACCTATTGATGCTGAATTAAAGCAGAAGTTGTTGGGTATACTTCAGTGTCTAGAGGTAATGAAATTCTCAAGTTCTAAGAAGCCTTCCGGGACCTGTCGTTTTCTCCTAGTAGCACTGGTTGATTTTGTGGGAGGTCATGCGTATGGACAGGAGCTACAGGCTGTGGTCAAGAAGAGGCATCGAAGTCAAGCTCAGTTTTCATTCTCAAAACTAATGTTATTACACCTTGAGGACAAGGTGGGTCTTTCAGAGGCGAGTAAGGGTATGGGAAAAGTGATGGTTAGTGATACAAGGACGACACATGATAAACCTTATAAGTCTGATCCGAGGGAAATGGATAGTACCTTAATGGGTGTTGGAATCATTGGAGTCATGGCTATAAAAGAATTGTACTTTCTGCAAAGTGATACTCATCTGCCATTCACTGAAGGGTATATGCAAGTACCGTCACAACTCAGGGGGAGTTGGGAATGGGACTCATACTTAGAAGGTGATTTACTGCGGAAATTAAAATTTGCTGAGTTTGTTGGAGGCAAAAACGAGGGAGAAACAACCAATGTGAAATAGAATCAGTATAACTGTCATGGTGGTTCTCCTGTGGGGTTCATGAAGAAAGAGGAAGCTAAAAATAACAAATTTAGTTTCAAATTCGTTCTTAGGTACATTGGGAATATCTGTTTGGTTCTTATCATAAGGTTTGAAGATGTCCTCATAGAAGCTTAGATTGTCAAGCTCATAGTAGAGTCTTTTGAAAACCATTTGGCTTCAGTCTTCACATATGAACGGTTCCATTCTCCGAGGCCACCAGAGTTGTCAATTGGTGAAGATAGGCTTAAAGCTGTCCAGGTTTCAGTGAGGTTTAGGAGCAGGTGCCGAATGGGAGTTTGGCTTAAGTATGGAGAACTAGTTTGGAAGCTAAGGAATGTGCAAGATGAAGTTAAGAAGGATAAGAACAACTTCTCTAGGAACCCATTGACTATAACGTTTCCCAATTTGGCTGCCATCGTTTCCTTCTTCCACCTTGAGGTAAAGGTGGTTATTCATGGAGGGAGTATTGATAGAGTCAGAGTTCAGGTAAGCTTCAGGACAAAAAGAAGAGGCCAAGGGACAGGAAGGTTCGGGCTAGAGAGAAGAAGTATGCAGAAAGTGGCTAAGGAGAAGATCACATATGCAGGGGAAGCCTCTATGTGAGAAGGAGGGTTCAGTCTATTTCAATAATGTGCTACTGTCGTTAACTGTAGTAATGAGTATTTAAACATTGTACCGAGTTTAGGGTTCCTCATCTTATGAAGATCAAACAATTAATAAATATCCTATCTCTATATTCTCTACTTCTCTATCCCTTTTCTATTTTTTCTCATCTCATCTCTTATTTCTATTTTGATAGGTTGAGACTAGGATTTTTGCAAGCCAGGAATATCAAAGCTCAAACAACCTATAGTTGTAATATAGTATGCAAGAGGAATCAATCCAACCTAGGAAGCAGGAAGAACACTAAGAATGTTAGGATGAAGTAAATCTAAGCAAATCGGGTAAATGATGGGTAAAATCGACTAAAACTAAATGCAATGACCAGATGAAATGCAAAACTATTTTAAAATCCCTGGAAGAGGGTTAACTAACACTGAAAGAAAACAGAACAACAAAAGAGCAAATATACTAATAACTAAAAATCGACCACTGAATCGACCACTGGATCGAGTAAAACTGACCGATCTAACAACTTAAAGCAAACGACTTCTAATGAACAAAGAACACAACTTTATGGCAAGCGAATGATGAACAGAGGTTTTAAAATGCTAAAAGAGGGTTTAGGGTCGAGGGTCATATTCAAGAGTGTCAAAAGTTTAAGCTTTGGTTTGAAAACATATAAGTCTACTAATTTATGAGCTTTCTCTAAGCCTTGAAAACAAAACAAGAACCATCCATGGCATGTGGCATGATTCACTTCCTCAATCTCTTCTCCAAACCCATGGCGTTTGGTAGAAAAATAGATCAAAGAGCAAGGAAAACAGATTTCAATTTAATAGCCTAACTAACCTCCTCTACAACCATGGCGTTTGGGAGAGGAAAGATTAGTCTCTAGGATCTGGATTTCTAGGATATCAGAATCCGGTCAGGGTAAGATAGCCTTGGAATCATAGAGATCTTTTCCAAGACTCTCTAAGCCTTACGACCCCAAGATTCTAGAAGAGAAGGAATGAAGAACAAGAAAAACACAAAACTTAAACCTCTTAAACCCTTTGAATCACCTCAACCCCAAATCTCAAAAAGAACTACTCGCTACTCATGTTTAAGACCGATTGAAATGCAATAAACAAAGAACTAAGCATGATTAATGAAGGATTAAAAGAAAACTGCTTAATATTAAATGATTCAAGTTCAAAAACTAAAAAAAAAACTTAGATGTTCAACAATGGTTAATTGCCTAAGATAAGAACGAAGAACAGAAAAAGCTAAAGCAAAATGTAGATAATGAAAGTGATAGCAGCCTCTTTCCCTAAATGGCCAAACAGCTGGACTGGTCCCCGCCACTACGAGATCGATCTTGAGATCGATCAGTGCACTCGATCGTCTTCAGGGATCGCCTTCTGCTGCTCGATCTGCAAATCGATCTTGTTGGATGGATCGAGTACTTCGTCCGATCTTCTACTCGATCTTTGGATGATCGAGTCATGGTCTCGATCCGGCTCTCATTCAGCATGGTGTCATTCACGTCCGTACTCCCGATCGATCTTCTCTCTCGATCTTGGTCTTGATCTTCCCTCTTGAATCGACTTGGGTCACTCGATCTTCTGGTCGATATCATCTAGATCGACCTGCCTTGCTCGATCCGCTACACGATCTCGAATCCTTCGCATGCAAGGTTGAGCTCTCCAAGTGTCCACGAGCTTCTAGCTGATCCTCCTTACGACCACATAACCTCCACAACTCCAGAGTGCTCCAAACAACCTGATAATGATGCAAAAGTGCAAGAAATATGCAAAATGCGAATGCAAAGGGACCTAGGACCTAACATGCAACAAATGGAACAAACTAGCCTATAATGCAAGATGAATGCATGAAAAACTATCCTAAATGCATGTAAAATATGTGAAATATATGGTAATATCAACTCCCCCAAACTTGCCTTTTGCTTCCCCCAAACTTGCCTTTTACTTGCCCTCAAGCAAACAAAATTCAAGAAAGGAGAAGAGGTTTGAAAGCGGAAGCTCAAAACGAAAGATGTCAATGGAAAAACCGATTCAACACCCAAGTTATAAGTTCTAAGATGCAAAGAGGTTGTTCTACTTCAAAAGTTTTAACCATACCTATCAAAGCAAACACTGAACTCTAGTTTAGCCTAAACAAGCATTCAACTCAACCAACTCCTTAACATTCATTAAGCGAAACCAATGGATCAAGTATGTGCACATCAAGCGAAAGCATTTGGTTAAAGGGATATGGTCATGAGATGAAAACGATCTCATTTAAAGAGGGGTTTAAAAATTCAGGGGATCACTCAATGAAAGAATCCTATCTTTGGTAAAATGCTAAAGGTAAATGCACACTTATGCATGCAAGTTAAAGCTCCCTTCTACCCTTTTTACCCAAGATGATCCTAAAGACTTCTAAACCTAAAGTGTAACCCCTAAATCTACCCTATCCCAAAGCGCTTGCTCATCTTCATTCTTCACAATGGGGGAAACTCCTTTTTGCTTTGCCATGTGGTTGACTTCTTCTTTTTGAACTTTGCTCTTCATTGTTGAATGTTTGGCGCCGCTTTCTTCACCTTTGGTGGATGGCTCGGTCTGATTCTTCTTCTTTTTGAATGACCTCTTAAGCCTTGTTATTGTTGGCGCCTTTCTCTTCTTTGACACTTAGAGCAATTTTATCTACTTTACTTAACCACAAATTACTTGTTCCCCCTTTGCTACTAATCCCATACTTCTCTTTCTTTTGAAAATAAATAAACAAGAAACTCTTAGACAACTCAAATAACCCTTTTCCCAAACTCCTAACCTAATACCAAGCTCAAAATGCAAGCTGGTATCTACAAGGGAGCTTCTCCTTGCCAGCCCTATTCCTAACACTTTTTGCTAAGACAGGATTGAAAACGATGCAATGAAAGGCCCCTCTACTCACGCAAAAGTGTTTAGGTCTGAAAGAAGGTTTGGTTTAAGGCGTGGTTAACTGTCCCATTATGATGAGGATCAGCTACTTGGATTAACAAGAGTGGTAAGAAAGGAAGAAGATAATACAAGTATGTATATGGGTAAGCCATGCAATCGCTTTCAATGCACAAACAAGATAATTCAATGTCAAGATTAAGGTTCTACTAAGATGAAGTTGGCATCAAATCAAAGCGAGTTTCAACATAAGACTAGAGTATCAAATGCAAGTAATCAAGGTATGGTGCAGCCTTAACTTCAAACTCACTAGATGCAATCAAACAACAAACAACTTAGGCATTGAAAACGGTTCAAACATTAACAACTTAACAAGTGTTTATCATTTACTTCCTATGCAGATGCAGCAACCTAAATGATTTTTAAAAATTCTAGACTCAATCCTACAATATCTAACAATGCAAGTGCAACTACATGAATTTTTTTTGAAATTTTTTTAATAATTTATCATTTTTTTGGTGCTTTCTATGCCTTATGATGCAATGCAAGACTCAAGGGATGATAACAGAAAATAAGATCAAAGAAAACATGTCAAACACACCACACACTCCCCCAAACTTGAATGACACCGTCTCAGTGGCAAATAAAGCTCAAGAGGAGTCAAAACACAAACAAAAATCTAAAGATGCATGGTATATACAAGGGTTTGGTTGTTGGTACCTTGGAGCTAGGCTCGGCTGGAGCTTGAGGATGCTCCAGACTTCCTGCTCTTGCTAGGAGGGTCTTGAGTAACCGCCTTGCCTTTCTCCTTGCTTGCTCCTTCGTGTAGAGAGCGGCGTGCAGCTTGCTCGTTGCCTTGGGGCTTACAGATCACTATCCCACCAGTTGATCTCCTCCTCTTCTCGGGCTGCTCAACCTCTTCGCTTGAAGATGCCTCGGATGAGTTCTTCTTCAAGTTCTTGATCTTCTTGGCAAGCATCTTAATCACCTTGCTCTGCCATTTGTTGATCTTGCGCTGCATCTCGACGACTGAAGCAAGGAACTTCTCGGTTTTGGTTCTCGGCTCAATGTCAAGCTTTGGAAGGACGAAGCTCTCGGGCATCTCAGCATCCGAGGTAAGGGACTCTGAACGAGGGCGAGCAAGTCGTGGAGGTGCGGCTGTGGCTCCTAGAGGTACATAGCATTCCTCAACACTTGGCAGAAACTCCACATTGTCAACACCTAGAAGCTCCGTTTCTACCTTGTTTGGCAAGATGCACACTCGCTTCTCATTCTAACAATCAAAGTACAAGTAAGCAAAGAACCCCTCACCCGGAGTGCGTCCCAAGCTATCCGTGTTTCTCATGTAAACCTCGTCCATATAGGCTCTCTCTGCGCAATGAAGGAAGTCTGGAATGGGTACACCAGCCTGAACAAACATCGGAGTGAGAAAGCCTCCTATAAGCGCCGAGCATGCCTTGCATCTCATCACCCATGCCTTGTACTTCACCAAAGAGGCAGCCAGTATGCATCCGTAATTCACATCATCGCCGAGCTCGTCCTCCATTGGCTCGTCGTTCTCCTTAGGATCACACAACAGATGCTTAACGCCTTGGAACAAGAAACACAGCTCGTTCTTGGTGACTATAGGAGCCACGGACCGTCCGCTGAAGGTATTGGCGATGAGTTTGAGCGTGTATCTCAAGACAGGACTGCGGACTCTCTTGATCTTCGCCGTTTTGGCATGTAATCATCGTTGCTTATCAGATCCCACAAGTCGTTGGCTTGAGTGAAAGCAGGAAACTCCACTTGTTTGGCATCAGCCCTCAAACCGTATGCTTGGCAAAGCTCTTGGATCGAGAGATGATAGGCTTGTTTCCTGATCTTGAAGGTGAGGTGACCTTGAGAAGGAGTGGGGAGGCTCGGATTCTCGTAGGTGAACTCCAAAGTAGCCAAGAAGTCCAAGGTTGCCTCGGGATAGGTCGGGCAATCCATTCTTGATAAGCACCGGAGCCCAATGTTCTTGAGAAGCTGATCGAAGTCTCTTAAGATCTCCATCTTAGCCAAAAGATCCCTACTCGCTAACTTTGTGGGATCGAACCGAAGCCTTTCCAGCCGTTTCTTGGCTTGCTTCTCCTCTTTTGTCCATCTGACCCTCTCTTGAACCACTTCTTGAGCTTCTCTCTCTTGTGCTGTCTTTTCTCTCGTTCTCTTTGGAGCCATAGTGCCTGAAACACGGTTCTTAAGCAAGAGGATGAGGTAAGGCGGCGAATGTTGAGAGAAAGACAAGGTAGAAAGAAAAACTTTTTAACAATTACCCTAGATTTTTGGGAATTTTATAAAAATATTAGCTAGATAATAGAGAAGGAAATCTAGAGATAAGATTAAAGCTAGAAGTTTTTCTAATATCTAGCTATTTTTAAAAATTCGTTAAACTCCCTAACAACTAACCATCAACCAAAGCAAATAAAAGGAAATTTTCTAAAAGATTTTAAACAATGAACCGAAAATACCTTTGCAAAGATTGAAAGCAGATGTTGTTAGCCTTTAGGAAAAGAAAATCACACTCTCTCTTGCCTTAGAAAACTCAAAATACAAATGAGAGAGAGTGTGTGGTTTCATGGAAATATAAAGGCTAACAAAGAATGGAAAACCCTGGGCAAAACTAGTGGTTTCTGACAAAAGTGTGGTCAAGGCACATCTTTCATAGTCAAAGACTTTTGCCTTGACCATAATTAAAATTTAAAAACCGGAGGGAAAGAAGAAAAGAGAGAAAGAATTCACTTACCTCGGCACGAGATCGAGTCCATTTGGTCGATCTAGGACTCGATCTCATGCCTATGTTGACTAGGATCGAGAGGTTTGATCGATCAGGGACTCGATTCAGATTGTATCGAGTCTTAGATCGATTGTGCCCTCTCGTTCCATGATTTTTGGTCACTCAGGCTATGCTCCTTGGATCGAGCCACGTGATCGATTTGGGGGTCGTTTTGGCTTAGATCGAGTGGCAGATCGAGTAGACTGATCGATCTATTCTCGAGGATCGAGTGATTCGATCGATCCACACCTTGTTTGCTTTTCAAGCTAAACGCATAGGTGGTTTATCCTCTCATGATCGACCGTTCCACTCGATTATCTACTCGATCTCGTCTAGATCGACTTACTCCTCTCGATTCACTAGCTCGTTCTAGTAAAGATCGAGCTAGGATAGGTCGATCTAGCACTCGATCTTTAGCCTATACTTAACCCTTCTCGCCTCTTTTGACTCCAAGATCATGATATTCAATCACCTTTCTTTTTACCTACACACTTAAACGTAAAAAGCATAAAACTGAAATAGAAAGAAAGCAAAAATATGTACAGGATAGACATGGGAATGCCTCCCAAGTGCGCTTACTTTAACGTCTTTAGCTAGACTTTACTTGGTTTAGGCCTGAGGTGAGTCTTGGAGGAGCATTGTAGTGCCCTCCTTGTTGTAGTCACTCGCCAAGTAGGGCCTAACCCTGTGCCCGTTGAACGTGAAAGCATTACCACTCTTGCCAACCAATGTAACTGCTCTGTAGGGTAGAACTTCTTTGATTTCAAACGGTCCACACCACCTTGATTTGAGCTTGCCCGGGAACAGCTTCAACTTCGAGTTGTAGAGTAGCACCAGACTGCCTTCCCTCAACTCCTTCTGAACTAGCTTCTTGTCATGAACTCCCTTGGTCGGCTCCTTGTAGATCTTAGCACTCTCGTAGGCGTCCAACCGTAGCTCATCAAGCTCATGCAGCTGAATCAACCGCTTCTCCTGAGCTGTCTTGAGGTTGTATTTCAGCTGCTTCACTGCCCATAGTGCTCTATGCTCCAACTCAACAGGAAGATGACATGTCTTGCCGTATAGAAGAGTGAAAGGAGTCGTGCCTATAAGAGTCTTGAAAGCGGTTTGGTAAGCCCACAAAGCATCATCGAGTTTGACCGCCCAATCATTTCTAGTAGCCCCAACTGTCATCTCTAGTATAGCCTTGATCTGCGTGTTAGACACCTCTACTTGCCCACTAGTTTGAGGATGATAAGGTGTTGTTACCTTGTGCTTCACGCCATACTTCTTTAAGAGGCTTTCAAACACTTTGTTGATAAAGTGGCTTCCTCCGTCGCTGATCACTACCTTTGGAACTACAAACCGTGGGAATATGATGGTCTTGAAGAGCTTTATCACCACCTTAGCATCGTTTGTTGGGGAAGCTATAGCCTCAACCCATTTAGACACATAATCAACAGCCACCAAAATGAATTTGTTGCCATAAGAAGATGGGAACTGTCCACTGAAATCTATCCCCCATGCGTCAAAAACATCAACTTCAAAGATTGGCACCTGAGGCATCTCATTCCTCTTCGTGATGTTTCCAGCCCTTTGATATGCTTTACAAGACTTGACAAATTCATGAGCATCTTTGAACAGCAATGGCCACCAAAAGCCGGCTTGTAACACCTTTGTAGCGGTCTTGAAAGAAGCGAAATGACCACCATATGAAGAGCCGTGACAATGTAGAACTATGTCCTTAGCTTCTTCCCTTGTTACACACCTTCTATATAAGCTGTCCACTCCTCTTTTGTACAAGTATGGCTCGTCCCAAAAGTAATGAGAGACATCTCTCAAAAAAATTTTCTTGTGGTAATGGTCTAGATGAGATGGCTCCTCTCCACAGGCTAAATAGTTTACTATATCAGCATACCAAGGTAAGTCTTCTTCCTTGAAACTCAAAACCTCTTCAAACTTGTCTTCAAGCCTTCCACAAACTGCCGTGGTGATCATCGTGAGCTGCTCTTCAGGAAGTGAATCATCTAATGGCAAAGCTTCATTGACTCTCATCCTAGAGAGGTGATCAGCAACTCCATTCTCTATCCCCTTCTTGTCTTTTATCTCCATATCAAACTCTTGTAGAAGGAGAATCCACCTTAACAGCCTCGGCATGGTGTCTTTCTTCGAGTAGATATACCTCAAAGCAGCATGATCCGTGTACACAACAACCTTGGAGCCAACCAAATATGACCTGAACTTCTCAAAAGCAAACACAACGGCCAGCAGCTCCTTCTCGGTTGTAGCATATCTCACTTGCGTGTCATCCAAGGTACGGCTGGCATAGTAGATTACATGCAACCGCTTGTCTTTCCTCTGCCCTAGAACAGCTCCCACGGCGTAGTCGCTCGCGTCACACATGATCTCGAACGGTAAGCTCCAATCTGGTGCTTGTACTATAGGTGCCGTGACAAGAGCCTCCTTGATGGTCTTGAAAGCGTGAAGACACTCATCATCAAACACGAGCTCAGCTTCTTTGCACCTCACAAAGATTCAACAAACAAGCAGAAAAGGACGCACCATATACAGAGAAGTCATCCATAAACACTTCTACCATCTCCTCTATAAGATCAGAGAAGATCGACATCATGCACCGCTGGATTGTTGCTGGTGCGTTACATAACCTGAATGGCATCCTTCGATATGCAAAGGTACCATAAGGGCATGTAAATGTCATCTTCTCTTGATCGTTAAGGTGGATTGGTATTAGAAAGAAACCACTATAACCATCAAGAAAGCAATAGTATGGATGATTAGCAAGTCTCTCAAGCATCTGATCAATAAAAGGAAGAGGAAAATGATTCTTTCTAGTAGCAGAATTAAGCTTCCTATAGTCTATACACATTCGGTGACCAGTTATAGTCCTAGTAGGTATCAATTCATCTTGTTCATTTCTAATGACTGTGATTCCCCCCTTCTTAGGCACCATGTGGACAGGAGATACCCACGTGCTGTCACTGATGGGGTATATCACATCAGCCTCTAACAGTTTCAAAATCTCTTTCTTAACTATTTCTTTCAAATTCGGATTTAAACGCCTTTGATGTTCAATAGAAGAACAGTTTTCGTTATCTAAATCAATCCTATGAGTGCAAAGCATTGGTGAAAGGCCCTTGATGTCACTTAGAGAGTACCCAGTGGCCTTCCTATACTTTCTCAGCTCATTTAGGAGCGAGTGCAACTCATCATCCCTCAGATTCTCATTTACGATCACGGGATAGGTTTCATTAAGCCCTAAGAAAGCATACCTCAGCCCTTCTGGGAGCTCCTTTAGGTCCACCTTTGGGGCTAGCAGCTCGCTCCAGTCCTCCTTGTGGCTTGTGTTGACGTCGCTGTCCTCACTGCCCTCCTTAGAACCCGAAACCTTAGCCTTAAGACTGCCTTCTTGAACCGTTGTCCCCTCAGAGATCGAGTCCTCCAGTCGATCTTCCACTCGTTCTGGTCTGGATCGAGCAACTTCACTCCATTCACCTACTCGATTTGATGTGGATCTAGCAGGAGATCGAGTCCTTGACTCGTTCTCTGAACTGATCGATGGCTTCTCTCGATCTTCTCATCGTTCTCTTCTCTGGATCGACCAGCCTCCTCGATCTTCTTGTCAATTGCTGTCCTGGATCGAGTGATCTTGTGAGGACCCGACCGTCTATCACTAGACCTGCCCGAACCTCACCGAGTCTTCTCTCGGCCAGAATACAAAAACATGCATATTTTAAAAACTTTTCTTAAACTTAAACAAGTTCGATTCATCAAAAGACATCCATTCTCATTGCATAATTATTCCAGAAACACTTGACAGAATTCAGATTCAATAACAAACTAACTTATCAGATTCGGTTCAACTCATA
This sequence comes from Thlaspi arvense, assembly GCA_911865555.2. Classification (NCBI taxonomy): domain Eukaryota; kingdom Viridiplantae; phylum Streptophyta; class Magnoliopsida; order Brassicales; family Brassicaceae; genus Thlaspi; species Thlaspi arvense. Next base: position 51,192,222 of record OU466858.1, on the reverse strand, counting down.
AGGCACTAACACAAGTACTTAAATAGAAACTCAAACTCAGAATATGAATCCCAAAACCCAGTCCTAATCCACCCCTTTCCTTCACAGCCTTCCAGTCCGCCTTGAGAGCTACTCGCCCTGGACTTTATCCTTACTTGCACACTCAAACAGAGAGGCATACGTATTTGATAAATACTTATTGAATACGGTCATCCCGTAACACCTTAGCCAGTACCAGAAAACGCATCATACTATCAGTTATACAATTCACATGACCACTTAGCAAGCAAGAACATAAAACAGTACGGTCCTATGATCATCTCAACTACTTGTGAAGCCTCACAAGGCATCGGTACTGCTCCAAGCGAGAATCACGCATCCCCTTGAGCTAGTAACTCAATCCGGACATTCACACAGCAAGTTAGACACCATGTATTGACCACGGTTCACACTTAACCATTCACAATAACAGAACATTGACCTTGCTAAGCAGAACCCACTAATTTATACAAGCAATCAATGAAAATCAGATAACCTAGCAATCCAACAATTCTAGATACAGACTACAGTCACGCACACACCTTAGACACAGAAACAAACGTTTCAGTCGAAAGAATCTCGATGATTTCTCGATCAGAACTGAGATACTCGGACACACTTGCGATTTCGCGGCTATCACTTAGACTGGTCCGGCTAAAACTCCACACCTCTCGGCTATCTCTCAACCCGGTCACTTTTTCTCGGGCAAGAGGCTGTATTCCCTCGAAAACAGTATAATTGAGATCGATCAGTCCAAAGTTACTCGACAGAAACTCAACAGAAATCAGAATAGCCGAACACTTACAAGATTCACTCGGACGAATCGAAGTGCTCTCGGATATCACACGATCCGCTCAGAAATCCTCGGATAAACTCTGTTATTCCCTCGGCAAACCCTCAAATCAGGACGAATGGTCGAAACAGATCCACAGAAACTAGGACAGAACACTCGATCTCTCAGTGATAGTCGGAATCGCCAGCGAAACTTCGATCTCTCTCGGCCAACTCTCGAGATAATCAGAAACTACGGGATTTCTCTCGACCAATCTCTCTCTCACGCGATATTCCTCTCAAATAATGAGGCTGTCTCGAGAAAAAGTCTCAAAATCCCTTTTATATGCTCGCAAAACCTAGTTAACCCGGTTATAGCCGGTGCCTCCCGGTTCCAGTCAGGTTTATCCCGATCAGCTTTGATTTCTCTCGGATATCGCCTAAACCGCTCGACTATCCCCACGAGAAATTAGTTTTTATCCGACCAAACTCCCAGCCCACGGGCCCAGCCCATTTTTACTCGGCTAAAACCATAAAGCCTCGGCTATTTTCCTTTTTTCCTCGGACATGATCCATTTCTCTCGGACATAATCCATTTCCTCTCGGACATAATCCATTTCTCTCGGACATAATCCACTTTCTCCCAGACAGAACCATTTTTCTCCCGGATATGGTCAGTCCTGCTCGGCCAGCCCGACCATCCTTCGACTATTTCCCAGATATCCATCGAGTATAGTCTGAATCTCCCATCCATACGGATTTTTCCCTTGACTGAACTCACATTCCTTCGGACAACCTCCTGTCCGGTTCGATCATTCCAGATTTTCTCGGATACGGATGCTACAACTCTCCCCCACTTGGTTTGGATTCACCCTCGAATCCGGTTCTTCTTTCTGAAGTTTCTCAAACCATTTCGGGAACCTTGTACTCATCTTAGACTCTACTTCCCTAGTAGTTTGCTCATCCCCATTACAGTCCCAGACAACTTGGATCATCTTGACCCTCTTACCACGCCTAAGCTTTTCTTTCCTGTCAACCACTCGGATCGGTCTACCTTCCACGGTCAGATTCTCTTGCAATTCCGAAGGTGGTTCAGATATCACAGTCTCATATTCGGTTATGTGCTTTCTCAGCTGCGACACAATAACACATTGTGGTAAGCACTCATTTCCGGCGGTAAGTCCAACTTATACGCCACTAGTCCAATCCTTTCCAGAATCCGGTACGGTCCCATGTACCTCAGACTCAACTTAGCATCAAACGTTGCTCGGCCTTTCCCCTTGTAAGTCATAGCCTTCAGATATACCAGATCCCCCACACTGAACTCTAAGTCCTTATGGCGCTTATCAGCATAATTCTTTTGTCGGTCTTGAGCCTCTTTCAGCTTAACCTTCAGAAACCTGATCTTTTCAGTAGTCTCTTCGACTATAGCAGGTCCTAACTCACTCCGCTCCCCCACTTGGGTCCAACATAGCGGTGTTCTACATGGCCTTCCGTACAACGCCTCAGACGGAGACATCTCAATGCTCCTATGGTAACTATTGTTATACGCAAACTCAGCCAACGGTAGATAACATTCCCAATTACCACCCCAGTCCAGTACACACGCTCCCAGCATGTCCTCTAACGTCCTGATGGTCCTCTCAGACTGACCATCCGTTTGCGGATGATATGCAGTACTCATATGCACCTTCGTCCCAAACTCTTTCTGAATCTCTTTCCAGAATCGTGAAGTGAACTTTGGGTCACGATCTGACACAATGCTCGCAGGCACTCCATGAAGCTTGACGATCTCATCGACATACAACTCCACCAGCCTAGTCACTCCATCCGTTTTCCTCATAGGCAAGAAGTGAGCAGACTTTGTCAGCCTATCAACAATGACCCAAATCGCATCATGCTTCTTCAGAGACCTCGGTAAACCTAACACAAAATCCATTGTGATCATATCCCATTTATATTCCGTATTGGTAATGTTTGCAACAACCCACTTGGAACCTGATTCTCAACCTTAACCAGCTGGCATGTAGGACAGCTAGCCACCCACTTGGCTACGTCCCGCTTCATCCCGACCCAATGATAATACCTTTTTAGATCCTGGTACATCTTGGTCATTCCCGGATGCACAGAAAACCTCGACTGATGTGCTTCCCTTAGAATTTCCTCCCTTAACTCTTTCACGTCAGGAACACACACTCTGCCATTCACAACAATCATCCCATTGTTGGAAGTCTGATATTCAGTCTTGTCACTCTGTGAAAACTTATTCAGATTCTCATCCTCCTCTTGATCCAAAGGAATCCTTGTTAACAAGTCAGCTTGATCCGCAGCTCCCAAACCCAACGGTTCCAGTTCTTCAGATAAAACGTTCAACCTTAACGTCCTTAGGAGATTCACAACTCCTTCCACATCCTTGGCAGAAGATACACTAGCCCTCCTCCGGCTTAATGCATCAGCAACGAGATTAGCATTTCCCGGATGATAAGCTCTCTCTAAGTCGTAGTCAGCGACTAACTCCATCCATCTCCGTTGCCTCAAATTCAACTCAGGTTGAGTGAAGATGTACTTCAAACTCTTATGATCGATAAACACCTGAACTTTCCCACCATACAAGTAGGATCGCCATATCTTTAACGCAAAGACTACAGCTGCCATCTCCAAGTCATGCGTAGGGTAGTTCGCCTCATGCTTCCTTAGCTGCCTTGACGCATATGCAATCACATTTCCATGCTGCAATAGGATACAACCTAGTCCTTTCCCAGAAGCGTCCGTGTACACTACATACAGTTCATCCGGCTCAGGTGAAGCCAACACTGGTGCACTTGTAAGCATTCCTTTCAGCTTCAAGAAACACTCCTCACACTCAGCCGTCCAAACGAACTCAACATCCTTACCAGTCAGACGTGTCATTGACTGAGCCATACTCGCAAAGCCCTTCACAAAATGCCTACAATAGCCAGCCAACCCCAGAAAACTTCTTATCTCAGATGCATTCTCAGGTCTCAGCCAATCCGCAATAGCCTTGATCTTTTCAGGATCCACAGACACTCCCTTGTCCGATACAATGTGACCCAAGAACCCAGTATACCGTTGCCAGAAGCTACACTTACTCAACTTAGCAAACAACTTCTGTTCTTGCAACTTTTCCATAACAATCCGCAAATGCTTCTCATGCTCTTCCGCACTCTTTGAATACACCAAGATGTCATCTATGAAAATAATCACAAACTCATCCAAGTACTCCCTGAACACGCCATTCATCAGCTTCATAAATGCAGCAGGCGCATTCGTCAAACCAAATGGCATGACCACAAACTCGTAATGACCATACCTTGTCCTAAAGGCAGTCTTCCGAACATCCGGTTCGTCTATTGGTATTTGGTGGTACCCTGAAGCCAAATGAATCTTCTAGAACCAAGTAGCACCCCTGAGCTGGTCCAACAACTCGTCTATCCTTGGAAGTGGATACTTGTTCTTCACAGTTACACGGTTCAACCCTCGGTAGTCGATGCAAAGCCTGAAACTTCCATCCTTCTTCTTTACAAACAGGACAGGTGCGCCCCATGGTGAACTGCTTGGCCTTACAAAACCTTTGTCCAAAAGTTCAGCCAGTTGCTTCTTCAGCTCAGCCATCTCGGCCAGTGCCATTCTGTACGGTGCTTTCGATATCGGAGCTGTCCCCGGTTCAAGTTCAATCGTGAACAGATCTGAACGAGCCGGTGGCATTCCAGTCAAAGCTTGGAAAACATCCTCAAACTCTTGTACCACTGGAATATCTCCTAACTCCACATCCGGTCCAACCTCATCTATTGATATTGTCGCTAGGTATGCCTCACGCCCTTTTTCTATCAAACGCTCTGCTTGTATTGCTGACACAACCAAGCTACCAGAAGTCGGTCTTATTCCTTGATACACCAGAACCTCGCCATCTCTTTCGAACCTTACCCTTCCATGGTGGCAATCCAGATGCGCCTTGTACTTACTAAGCCAATCCATTCTGAGGATGACATCATAAGACATAACATTGCAGATTACCAAATCTGCTGGCATACTAACTTTGCCAATCCAGACAGAAATATTTTTAACCATCCCTAGTGAATACATCACTTGGCCTCCAAGCGCCCTCACTAACCCAAAATCCTCTCCGGGTTCCTTATGGAATTCTCCATTTCCAATCATCTCTGGATTCACAAAACAATGACTCGCTCCAGAGTCAAACAGAACATGGGTCTCTACCTCACCCATTATTAAGGTCCCTTTACATTCAACCCCTAGAATGCTAAGACACTTAATAGAACACGCAGACACAGACAACAAGCAACAGACAGAACTCAGAAAACTGTAAGCAATAGAACTCACCAGTGATCAGTCGAGAAGCGCTCATATCTCCACTTCCGTCCGCGGTCGCTGCATACACTCTCGGCATGATGGCCTGCCTCTTGGCCGCCGGTGCCAGTGCATCTCCTGCACTACTTGCCCAGCTGCTCCTGACCTAGGACAATCACGCTTGTAGTGTCCCGGTTCTCCACAACCGTAACACACAACAGAAACGCTGTCTCCATCCGACACTCTCGCCATCCTTGTGTCTGGCTCAGGACAATCCCGTACTTGATGCTCCCGGCTTCCACAACGGTGACAAGCCCCAGCTGAATGCCTACAAATGCCCACATGTACCTTCCCGCATGATCCACACACACTGCAGTTCCCACTAGACTTGGCTGGAACATTCCTCCCAACTGCGGTTCTGTCCTCCAGACGATTGACCACTCTTAGCCACGGCAACCACAGTACTCGCCTTTGACAAAGCTTCCTCTGCTTGTCCAGACTCCAACAGTGCTGCTTTCTCCACAAGCTCAGTGACCGTCGCATAGTCACGTACCAGACAACCGTTCCTTAGCTCAACTCTTAGCCCACTCATGAACCTTCAGATTAGCTTATCCTCAGTGTCGTAGTCACGTCCCACGTACTTACGTAACTGGTTGAACTCGGTCTCATACTGCCGAACCGTCTTGGTCCCTTGGCGCAGATACAGAAACTCAGCCTCCAACTGATTGTAATCTTCCAGCGGGAAGTACTTACTCTGAAACATCGCAGAGAACATCTAATACGAACAGTTCGGATTCACCAAATGCCCGGTGATTCCCTTCCACCAGCTGCGTGCAGTACCCTCCAAGTAATGCACAACTATGTCCTTCTTGTAACCCTCAGGACAGCGGATAGACTCGAAGTTCCGCTCCAGTCTCATCCTCCACTCTTCAGCCTCAATAGGCGCAGAACCTCCCACAAAGAACTTGGTTCCTAGCCTCCCCATATGATCCAACACCTTGAGGTAAGACGGAATCACCACACCCTGATCCGCCTCCCCAACTCCATCGGCAACTGCCGGTTCCACCACTTGTGGTGCCACTGCCGATGCCACTACCGGCGCAGGCGCAACCACTGGTAAATGCTCCAGCACTTGAGCTAACAGCCCCAGAACAGCCTCCAACCCAACCGGTTGTGCTCCCGCAGCAATCCCTGCCACGTTTACAGCATTGGCCGCATCCACATTTGCAGCATTCCCAGCCGCATTCACTTGCTGGTCCATGACCACATTCTCAGTTCCAGAACTCTCAGTGTTCTCAGCACCATTCACTTGAGCTCTTGCAGTTCTCTTTCTCGGAGCCATCTGCCAAACAGAAAAACTGGTTAGCCCGAAGCTAACCCCAGACAAGAGTTTCACACTCTACAGAACAACAGACTGCGAGACCTGGCAGTGAAAAGGTGGATATACTCTAACCCCAACTATGCAAATGAACTGTCCTAGAATCAACCATGCTCTGATACCAACTTGTGAGGACCCGACCGTCTATCACTAGACCAGCTCGAACCTCACCGAGTCTTCTCTCGGCCAGAATACAAAAACATGCATATTTTAAAAACTTTTCTTAAACTTAAACAAGTTCGATTCATCGAAAGACATCCATTCTCATTGCATAATTATTCCAGAAACACTTGACAGAATTCGGATTCAATTACAAACTAACTTATCAGATTCGGTTCAACTCATAAGGCACTAGCACAAGTACTTAAATAGAAACTCAAACTCAGAATATGAAATCCCAAAACCCAGTCCTAATCCCCCCCTTTCCTTCACTGCCTTCCAGTCCGCCTTCAGAGCTACTCGCCCTGGACTTTATCCTTACCTGCACACTCAAACAGAGAGGCATAAGTATTTGATAAATACTTAGTGAATACGGTCATCCCGTAACACCATAGCCAGTACCAGAAAATGCATCATACTATCAGTTACACAATTCACATTATCACTTAGCAAGCAAGCACATAAAACAGTAGGGTCCTATGATCATCTCAACTACTTGTGAAGCCTCACAAGGCATCGATACTGCTCCAAGCGAGAATTACGCATCCCCTTGAGCTAGTAACTCAATCCGGACATTCACACAGCTAGTTAGACATCATGTATTGACCACGGTTCACACTTAACCATTCACAATAACAGGACATTGACCTTGCTAAGCAGAAACCACTAACTTACACAAGCAATCAATGAAAATCAGATAACCGAGCAATCCAACGATTCTAGATACAGGCTACAGTCTCGCACTCACCTTAGACACAGAAACAAACGTTTCAGTCAAAAGAATCTCGGTGATTTCTCGATCAGAACCGAGATACTCGGACACACTTGCGATTTCGCGGCTATCGCTCAGATTGGTCCGGCTAAAACTCCACACCTCTCGGCTATCTCTCAACCCGGTCACTTTTTCTCGGGCAAGAAGCTGTATTCCCTCGGAAACAGTATAATTCAGATCGATCAGTCCAAAGTTACTCGACATAAACTCAACAGAAATCAGAATAGCCGAACACTTACAAGATTCACTCGGACGAATCGAAGTGCTCTCGGATATCACACGATCTGCTCAGAAATCCTCAGATAAACTCTGTTATTCCCTCGGCAAACCCTCAAATCAGGACGAATGGTCGAAACAGATCCACAAAAACTCGGACAGAACACTCGATCTCTCAGTGATAGTTGGAATCGCCAGCGAAACTTCGATCTCTCTCGGCCAACTGTCGGGATAATCAGAAACTATGGGATTTCTCTCGACCAATCTCTCTCTCACGCGATATTTCTCTCAAATAATGCGGCTGTCTCGAGAAAAAGTCTCAAAATCCCTTTTATATGCTCGCAAAACCTAGTTAACCCGGTTATAGCCAGCGTCTCTCGGTTCCAGTCAGGTTTATCCCGGTCAGCTTTGATTTCTCTCGGATATCGCCTAAACCGCTCGACCATCCCCACGAGAAATTAGTTTTTATCGACCAAACTCCCAGCCCACGGGCCCAGCCCATTTTTACTCGGCTAAAACCACAAAGCCTCGGCTATTTTCCTTTTTCCCTCGGACATGATCCATTTCTCTCAGACATAATCCATTTCCTCTCGGACATAATCCATTTCTCTCGGACATAATCCACTTTCTCCCGGACAGAACCATTTTTCTCCCGGATATGGTCCGTCCTGCTCGGCCAGCCCGACCATCCTTCGACTATTTCCCAGTCATCCATCGACTATAGTCTGAATCTCCCATCTATATGGATTTTTCCATTGACTGAACTCACATTCCTTCGGATAACCTCCTGTCCGGTTCGATCATTCCGGATTTTCTCGGATACGGATGCTACAACTCTCCCCCACTTGGTTTGGATTCGCCCTCGAATCCGGTTCTTCTTCCTGAAGTTTCTCAAACCATTTCGGGAGCCTTGTACTCATCTTAGACTCTACTTCCCAAGTAGTTCGCTCATCCCCATTACAGTCCCAGACACACTTGGATCATCTTGACCCTCTTACCACGCCTAAGCTTTTCTTTCCTGTCAACCACTCGGATCGGTCTACCTTCCACGGTCAGATTCTCTTGCAATTCTGAAGGTGGTTCAGATATCACAGTCTCACGTTCGGTTATGTGCTTTCTCAGCTGCGACACGGAAACACATTGTGGTAAGCACTCATTTCCGGCAGTAAGTCCAACTTATACGCCACTGGTCCAATCCTTTCCAGAATCCGGTACGGTCCCATGTACCTCAGACTCAACTTAGCATCAAACGTTGCTCGGCTTTTCCCCTTGTAAGTCATAGCCTTCAGATAAACCAGATCGCCCACACTGAACTCTAAGTCCTTACGGCGCTTATCAGCATAACTCTTTTGTCGGTGTTGAGCCTCTTTCAGCTTAACCATCAGAAACCTGATCTTTTCAGTAGTCTCTTCGACTATAGCAGGTCCTAACTCACTCCGCTCCACCACTTGGGTCCAACATAGCGGTGTTCTACATTGCCTTCCGTAGAACGCCTCATACGGAGACATCTCAATGCTCCTATGGTAACTGTTGTTATACGCAAACTCAGCCAACGGTAGATAACTTTCCCAGTTACCACCCCAGTCCAGTACACACGCTCTCAGCATGTCCTCTAACGTCTTGATGGTCCTCTCAGACTGACCATCCGTTTGCGGATGATATGCAGTATTCATATGCACCTTCGTCCCAAACTCTTTCTGAATATCTTTCCAGAATCGTGAAGTAAACTTTGGGTCACGATCTGACACAATGCTCGCAGGCACTCCATGAAGCTTGACGATCTTATCGACATACAACTCCACCAGCCTAGTCATTCCATCCGTTTTCCTCATAGGCAAGAAGTGAGCAGACTTTGTCAGCCTATCAACAATGACCCAAATCACATCATGCTTCTTCAGAGACCTCGGTAAACCCAACACAAAATCCATTGTGATCATATCCCATTTCCATTCCAGTATTGGTAATGTTTGCAACAACCCACTTGGAACCTGATTCTTAGCCTTATGCAGCTGGCATGGAGGACAGCTAGCCACCCACTTGGCTATGTCCCGCTTCATCCCGACCCAATGATAGTACCTTTTTAGATCCTGGTACATCTTGGTCATTCCCGGATGCACTCGATCTCTCAGTGATAGTCGGACAAAACACTCGATCTCTCAGTGATAGTCGGAATTGCCGGCGAAATTTTGATCTCTCTCGGCCAACTCTCAGGATAATCAGAAACTATGGGATTTCTCTCGACCAATCTCTCTCTCACGCGATATTTCTCTCAAATAATGTGGCTGTCTCGAGAAAAAGTCTCAAAATCCCTTTTATGTGCTCGCAAAACCTAGTTAACCCGGTTATAGCCGGCGTCTCCCGGTTCCAGTCAGGTTATCCCGGTCAGCTTTGATTTCTCTCGGATATCGCCTAAACCGCTCGACCATCCCCACGAGAAATGAGTTTTTATCCGACCAAACTCCCAGCCCATGGGCCCAGCCCATTTTTACTCGGCTAAAACCACAAAGCCTCGGCTATTTTCCTTTTTCCCTCGGACATGATCCATTTCTCTCGGACATAATCCATTTCCTCTCGGACATAATCCATTTCTCTCGGACATAATCCACTTTCTCCCGGACAGAACCATTTTTCTTCCGGATATGGTTCGTCTTGCTCGGCCAGCCCGGCCATCCTTCGAATATTTCCCAGTAATCCATCGACTATAGTCTGAATCTCCCATCCATATGGATTTTTCCCTTGACTGAACTCACATTCCTTCGGACAACTTCCTGTCCGGTTCGATCATTCCAGATTTTCTCGGATACGGATGCTACAGATCTTCTCGATTTCCTTATCGATCTCTAGGCATCCGCCTTCATCTTCTTTGACAACTCTTCTAGAATCGAGGAGATTAAAGTACTCTTGAGTCATCTTACTCAGAAAACCAAACTCCCCTGGCTCCTTAGTCAATGCTAGCTTCAAGTGATCCTCTTGTGCCAACTCTTCTAGCAATTCATCCGTCAAAGCATCCAACGTCTCTATGTAGAATGCTTGTCCTTCTATGGTCGGCTTCTTCAGGACCTCGTTGATATAAAAATCAAGCTTTATGTCTTTGCCAAGGTGTAGAGCTATCTTCCCATTCTTGACATCAATGATTGCTCTGGCGGTTGCAAGGAATGGTCTTCCAAGTATAAGCGGATCCTTAGGCTCTTCATCCATCTCAAGCATAACAAAGTCGGTTGGTACATTGACATCGCTTATTCTCACTGGAAGATCTTCTAGCATACCCACTGGAAGTCTTACGCTCCTGTCAGCTAACACAAGGGAGATCCTACACTCTTTGAACCGTGTGAAACCTAGCTTCTTTGCTGTAGAGTGAGGCATGAGATTGATACTTGCTCCCAAATCACATAAACAGCTCTTAAACTTCAATGGACCCAAAGCACAAGGAATGGTGAATGATCCTGGATCTCCTACCTTCTTAGGTACAATCTCCTTGTGAATAATAGCACTACACTCTTCACTAAGCACCAAAACTTCTTTACTCTCCTTGTTTTTCTTCGTAAGGGTGTCTTTGAAGAACTTAGCACACTTCGGCATCATAGCTAGACAATCCACAAGAGGCAACTTGATCTCAACGTCCTTTAGATGCTTCTCAAATAAGAGTCTGTGCTTCTCTATCAGCTGTTTCTTGAAGCGGCCAGGAAAAGGAAGCTTCAGTACATACGGTGGAGGCACATAAGCATCCTTCTCCTTCGTAGCTTGCTCCACTTTCTTCTCTACAGCCACTTCTTTGCCCTTTCTTGGTCTCTCAATCCACACATTATCAAAAGCAATCTCCTCATCAGCTGAAAGCTTATCCTTCCCCTCTTGAACTACAATGTCCTCATTGTCTTTAGGTGAAACTCTCGGCGGAAGCTCTTTACCACTCCTCAATGTGATAGCGTTTGCATACTCTTTCGGATTCTGCTCACACTTGCCCGGTAAGCTGTTTTGATCGCTTGTGCTAGCTTTGCCCTTCTCTAACTGCTTGATCTTGTTGTTCATATTAGTGATCTGTGTAGAGACGTCATTGAGAGAGGAGTCTTGCCGGTTTTTCATCTCAGCAAACTTCAGATTAGTTGAAGCTTGACCTTGAAGCAACTGCTGAAACATTGCTTGTACTGGATCTTGAGGAGGCAGTTGCATCTGTTGTTGTTGTGGAACGAAGCCGGGAGGAAACATAGGAGTGTAGCCTTTGTTGCCTTGCTGTTGCTGCTGACCCTGAAAGTTCCCTAGCCTTTGCCATTGAAAGCCACTATTCGGTTGAAAACCCTTGGTATAAGGTACAAAGGGCTTTGCTTGCTGAGGGGGGTACACCTGATCCTTTGGATTCTCAACGTTTGTACTCCTGTATGAAAGATTGTTGTTTGCTTGGTATCCTTGAGAATATCCCTGAGGTTTGTTGTAGTTCTGACCAGCAATCCAGTTAGCTTCTTCTCGACTCAACTCTAGCTCCTCGGAGACATCTTCGGCTTCTCACACGAAGTGAACTTGCTTCTGATTTGCAAGAACAAGCTTGTCTATCTTCTCATGGAGGGACTTAAGCTCTTTCTTGTGTGACTCTAGCTCGGAACCTCGTGGTGCACGACCGTAATCGTCGGCGTAGTTCCCGTCACTCAAAGCTAAATTTTCGATTAGCTCCATACCCTCTTCCACTTCTTGAGCAAGAAAATTGCCCTTGCTTGCCGTATCAAGCAACATTCTGATCTTGGGTAAGGCTCCTCGGTATATTGTGCTTAGGAGAGTCTCTTCACTGAAGCCGTGGTGAGGACACTGAATGGTATAGTCTTTGAATCTCTCCATAGCTTCATTGAATGTCTCGTTTTGCCTTTGAGTGAATCCGCTGATCTCACTTTGCAGCCTTGCTGTTCTTGTGCTAGAGAAGAACTTCGAGAGAAAAGCTTTCTTACATTCAGCCCAAGATGTAATGGTGCCTTGTGGAAGGGTCTTCTCCCAATGCCTAGCCTTGTCTCCAAGAGAAAATGGGAAGTGTCGTAGCTTGAAAGCATCTTCCGAGATCCCATTGATCTTAATCATCTCACACACTTGCTCAAAGTTGTCAAGGTGCTCTAAAGGGTCTTTGATATTACTGTATATTCTGCATATTTTGCATGCATTTAGGATAGTTTTTCATGCATTCATCTTGCATATTAGGCTAGTTTGCACCATTTTAGGTCCTAGAGCACTTTTGCAATAGCATTCGCATGTTTCTTGCATTATGCATCATATTCAGGTTGTTTTTGGACAGTTTGGAGCTTTGTAGGATTCGTGGACGTGCTAAGGCTCGTGAGGAAGCTTATGGACGCGTGGAGAACTCAACCATTCAGCTAAGGACCCGAGATCGAGTAGCGGATCGAGCAAGGCAGGTCGATCTAGATGAGATCGACCAGAAGATCGAATGCATCTAGTCGATTCAAGGGGAAGGATCGAGATCAAGATCGAGAGAGAAGATCGATCTGGAGTACGGACGTAGATGACGCCATGCAGATTGAGAACCAGATCGAGCTTCCAACCCGATCAACACAAGATCGACTCAGAGATCGACCCAAGCCATCCGATCCAAGACAAAGATCGAGAGCCAGATCGAGCTTCCAGCCTGATCCCAGATAAATCTTATCCGACCAGCTGTCTTTGGCGGCTAGCGAAGGGGGGACCAGCTATAGGTTTAGCCATTTTTGGCACAAGCAGCCATTCACTTTCATTATCTTCATTCTATCTTTTCCTTTTTGTTATCATCTACCTTAGGCGATTTCGCCATTGTAACATAAGCTTTTTCAGTTTTTGAACCTTTGAATCTTTTCAATATTAAGCAATCTTTTCATTTTATCAATCGTTAATCATGATTAGCTTATCGACTATTGCTTTTGATTCGGTCTTAACCATGTGTAGTGAGTAGTCGTTTCGGGTTTTGGGATTGAGGTGATTCAAAGGGGTTGAAAGTGTTTAAAGCTTTGTGTTTTCTTTGTTCTTCATACTTTCTCTTCTAGGATCTTGGGATCTTAAAGCCTAGAGAGCCTTGGAAAAGGTCTCTATGACCCAAAAGCTATCTTACCTTGACGGAATTCAGATGTCCTGGAAAACCAGATCCTAGAGGCTAATCCTTCCTTTCCCACATGCCATGGTTGTTTAGGGGATTAGTTAGGTCAATATTTGAAATCTGTCTTTCTTGCTCTTCGATCTCTTTTTCCACCAAACGCCATGGGTTTGGAGAAGAGATTGAGGAAGTGAACCATACCACATGCCATGGATGGTTCTTGTTTTGTTTTCAAGGCCTAGAGAACCTCACAAAGTGAGTAGATTTAAGTGTTTTCAAACCAAAGCTTAAACCTTTGAGACCCTTGAATAGGACCCTGGACCCTTCTTTTTAGTGTTTTAAATCTCAGTTAATCATTCGCTTGCCATTTAGTTTGTATCATGTTCGTTAGAAGTCATTTGCTTGAAGTTGTTTGTTAGATCGAACCATTTTGCTCGATCCTGTGGTCGATTCACTGGTCGATTTTTAGTTTCTAGTAGCTTTGCTTTTTTTATACTTTCCTTGTTCCTCGTGGTAGTTAACCCTCTTCCAGGGATTTTAAAATTGTTTTGCATTGCATTAGATCGTTGCATTTAGTTTTCCTTGAATTTACCAACCATTTATCTATTCTGCTTAGATTTGCTCATTCCCTTGCATTCTTAGTGTACTTCCTGCTCCTAGGTGTGGATTGATACCTCACTTGCATGCTATACTACATCTCAGTGTTGCATTTGAGTTTTGATAACCTCTCCTGCTTGCATTGCTTAGTAAAAATATTTTATCAAATGGCGCCGTTGCCATCTTAGGTTGCTAGAAAGCATTAAGATTTGGGGTTTAGTAAAGACTAAGCCTTTACTTTAAGTTTGGTTACTAATCTCTTTCTCTTCACACTTGTGTCTTTCAGGTACATGAACCTACGCTCCAGGGGTAACAACAATCTACTAACTCCCCTAGACAATATTCACAACTCGGACATTCAAGAACAAGAAGAGCAAGAGAGCAAGCTAGAGCCTTTGAGGAGATTGTTCAAGCCGGTACAGTAAACTTTGCAACAATGGCTGAGCAAGAAAATCCTGAAGGACCTCCACCAGCTCACGGTGCTGTAGGAAGGGGCAATGGAAACCCCATCCACGCGGCTAGACCCCCACGGATCATTGGCGCTGGAGATGCTCCTAATATGCATCACAATCGCTTTGGGATGACTCCTCCACCAGTCCAGAATAACAACTTCGAGATCAAGCCAGGATTTGTTCAGATGGTGCAAAATAACAAGTTTCATGGGTTAGCTTTGGAGGACCCATTGGCGCATCTAGACAACTTCGAGCAGCTTTGTGGAATGCTTAAGATAAATGGCATCTCGGAGGACAGCTTCAAGATGTGTTTGTTTCCCTTTTCCCTCGGTGACAAAGCGCGACATTGGGAAAAGACTCTTCCACAAGGCACTATCACTTCTTGGGCTGACTGTAAGAAAGCTTTCCTCTCAAAGTTTTTCTCAAGCTCTCGGACAGCAAGGTTGAGAAGTTAGATCAGTGGCTTCACTCAAAGACAGAATCAGTCATTCAGTGAGGCTATGGAGCGTTTCAAGGATTATACTATAGCCTGTCCTCACCATGGCTTCAGTGAAGAGACCCTCTTGAGTACCATATACCGCGGAGCTCTTCCAAAGATCAGATTACTAATTGACACGACAAGCAAAGGAAACTTCCTTGGCCGAGAAGGAGAAGAGGGTATGGAGCTCATTGAGAACTTGGCACTGAGTGATGGGAACTATTCAGAGGATTACGACCGTGCTCCAAGGGGAGCTGATCTTGAAGCTAACAAGAAAGAAATGAAGTCTCTCCATGAGAAGATAGATAAGCTAGTGCTTCCAAACCAAAAGCATGTACATTTTTTTGGGGAAGCTGCAGATGTCTTGGATGAGCTAGAGCAATGCCAAGAAGAAGAAGCTACATGGGTGGCTCGTCAGAACTACAACAAGCCACAAGGCTACTCTCAAGGCTACCAAGGCAACACCAATTTGTCTTACAGAAGCATAAACGTGGAGAACCCTAAAGATCAGGTGTACCCCCCTCAGCAAGCAAAGCCCTTTGTACCTTATAACAAGGGTTTTCAAGCGAATAGTGGCTTTCAAGGGCAGAGGCAAGGGAACTTTCAAGGTCAGCAACAGCAGCAAGGCAACAAGAGCTATACAACTATGTTTCCTCCCGGCTTTGTCCCTCAACAACAACAGATGCAACAGCCTCCTCAAGATCCGGTTCAAGCAATGTTTCAACAGTTGCTTCAAGGTCAAGCCTCAACTAATCAGAAGTTTGAAGAGATGAACAACCGCCTTGACTCCTCTCTTACTGACGTCTCAGCTCAGATAACAAACCTGAACAATAAGATCAAGCAGTTAGAGATGGGAAAGGCTAGTACAAGCTGTCAGAACAGCTTACTGGGCAAGTGTGAGCAAAATCCAAAGGAATACGCCAACGCCATTACCTTGAGGAGTGGTAGAGAGCTCCCTCCGCGTGTTGCTCCTATGAACAATGAGGACATTGTAGTCCAAGAGGGGGAGGGTAAGCTTTCGACTGATGAGGAGATCAACTTTGACAACGTGTGGATTGAGAGACCAAGAAAGGGTAAAGAGGTAGCCGTAGAGAAGAAAGTGGAGCAAGCTACTAAAGAGAAAGATGTCTATGTGCCTCCACCGTATGTACCTAAGCTTCCTTTTCCCGGCCGCTTCAAGAAACAGCCGATAGAGAAGCATAGACTCTTGTTTGAGAAGCATCTAAAGGACGTTGAGATCAAGTTGCCTTTTGTTGATTGCCTAGCTGATGCCGAAGTGTGCTAAGTTCTTCAAAGACACCCTTACAAAGAAGACTAAGGAGAGTAAAGAAGTCTTGGTGCTTAGTGAAGAGTGTAGTGCCATTATTCACAGAGAAATAGTGCCTAAGAAGTTAGGAGATCCAGGATCCTTCACCATTCCTTGTGCTTTGGGCCCATTAAAGTTTGAGAGCTGTTTATGCGATTTGGGAGCAAGTATAAATATCATGCCCCATTCTATAGCAAAGAAGCTCGGTTTTACACGGTTCAAGGAGTGTAGGATCTCCCTTGTGTTAACTGACAGAAGCGTGAGACGTCCAGTGGGTATGCTAGAGGATCTTCCAGTGAGGATAAGCGATGTCAATGTACCAACCGACTTTGTTGTGATTGAGATGAATGAAGAATCTAAGGATCCGCTTATAATTGGTAGACCATTCCTTGCAACAGCTGGAGCAATCATTGATGTCAAGAACGGAAAGATAGTTCTACACCTTGGCAAGGACATTAAGCTGGATTTTGATATCAACGAAGTCCTGAAGAAGCCGACCATTCAAGGACAAACATTCTACATAGACACGTTGGATGCTTTGGCGGATGAACTGCTAGAAGAGTTGGCACAAGAAGATCACTTGAAGCTGGCATTGACTAAGGAGCCAGGGGAGTTTGGTTTTCTGAGTTAGAAGACTCAAGAGTACGTTAATCTCCTCGACTCTAGGAAGGTTGTCAAGGAAGATGAAGGCGGATGTCTAGAGATCGATCAGGAAATCGAGAAGATCACTCAATCAAGGACAGCAATCGACAAGAAGATCGAGGAGACTGGTCGATCCAGAGAAGAGAACGACTCAGACACTCGATCCACTACTCGATCCACATCAAATCGAGTAAGTGATCGACCTGAGTGCAGTCGATCCAGAAAAACAATCGATGGGAAGATCGAGAGAAGCCAACCGATCAGTTCAGAGAACGAGACGAGGACTTGATCTCCTACCCGATCCACATCAAATCGAGTAGGTGAATCGAGTGAAGTTGCTCGATCCGGACCAGAACGAGTGCATGATCGACTGGATGACTCGATCTCTGAGGAGACAACGGTTCAAGAAAGCAGTCTTTTGGGTCATGACTCGGGTTCAAAGGAGGCTACTGAGGATGGGAACATCAACATGAGCCACGAGGATGACTGGAGCGAGCTGCTAGTCCCAAAGGTGGACCTAAAAGAGCTCCCAAAAGGGCTAAAGTATGCTTTCTTAGGGCTTAATGATACCTACCCCGTGATTGTGAATGAGAACTTAAGTGAAGATGAGTTGCACTCGCTCCAAAATGAGCTGAGAAAGTATAGGAAGGCCATTAAGTACTATCTAAGTGACATCAAGGGCCTTTCACCAATACTTTGCACTCATAGGATTCACTTAGATAATGAGAACTCTTCTCCTATTGAACACCAAAGGCACTTAAATCCGAATTTGAAAGAGGTAGTCAAGAAAGAGATTCTTAAGTTGTTAGAGGCTGACGTGATCTATCCCATAAGTGACAGCACATGGGTATCTCCTGTCCACGTGCTGCCTAAGAAGGGAGGGATCACGGTCATTAGGAATGAACAAGATGAATTGATACCTACTAGGACTATAACAGGTCACCGTATGTGTATAGACTATAGGAAGCTCAATTCTGCCACTAAAAAGGATCATTTTCCTTTACCTTTTATTGATCAAATGCTTGAGAGACTTGCTAATCATCCTTACTATTGCTTTCTTGATGGTTATAGTGGATTCTTTCAAATACCAATCCATCCAAACGATCAAGAGAAGACGACCTTTACCTGCCCTTATGGCACCTTCGCATATCGAAGGATGCCATTCGGGTTTTGTAACGCACCGGCTACGTTTCAGCGGTGTATGATGCCGATCTTCTCTGATCTAATAGAGGAGATGGTAGAAGTGTTTATGGACGACATTTATGTATATGGTGCGTCTTTTTCTGCTTGTTTGTTGAATCTTTGCAAGGTACTTAAGCGTTGTGAAGAGACGAACCTTGTGCTTAACTGGGAGAAGTGCCACTTCATGGTGAAGGAAGGGATCGTGCTTGGCCACAAGATATCAGAGAAGGGCATAGAGGTTGATAAAGCCAACGTTGAGGTCATGATGAGTCTTCAGCCGCCGGTTAATGTCAAGGGGATAAGAAGCTTCCTAGTCCATGCAGGCTTCTACAAGAGATTCATAAGAGATTTCTCCAAGATAGCAAGGCCCCTCACACGGTTGTTATGCAAAGAAGCTGAGTTTGTGTTTGATGAGGATTGTCTTCATGCTTTCAAGACCATCAAAGAGGCTCTTGTATCCGCGCCAATAGTACAAGCACTGGACTGGAGTCTACCGTTTGAAATCATGTGCGACGCGAGTGACTACGCCATAGGAGCTGTTCTTGGTCAGAGGAAAGACAAGCGGTTGCATGTCATCTACTACTCCAGCCGGACCTTGCATGACACGCAAGTGAAGTACGCTACAACCGAGAAGGAGTTGCTGGCCGTTGTGTTTTCCTTTGAGAAGTTCAGGTCATACCTCGTAGGGTCTAAGGTTGTTGTCTATACAGATCACGCAGCTTTGAGGTACATCTATTCCAAGAAAGACACTAAACCGAGGTTCTTAAGGTGGATTCTCATGGAGATAAAGGATAAGAAGGGGATAGAGAATGGTGTTGCTGATCACCTCTCAAGAATGAGAGTCAATGAAGCTTTGCCACTTGACGATTCACTTCTTGAAGAACAGCTCATGATGATCACCACGGCGGTTTGTGAGAAGCTTGAAGACAAGTTTGAAGATGTCTTGAGTTTCAAAGAGGAAGGCTTGCCTTGGTACGCTGATATAGTAAGCTACTTAGCTTATGGAGAGGAGCCTACTCACCTTGATCATTACCACAAGAAGAAATTCATGAGGACATTTCCCACTACTTTTAGGACGAGCCATACTTGTACAAGAGAGGCGTGCACAGCTTGTATAGGAGGTGTGTAACAAGGGAAGAAGCTAAGGACATACTCCTACATTGTCACGGCTCATCATACAGCGGTCATTTCGCTTCTTTCAAGATTGCTACAAAGGTGTTACAAGCGGGTTTCTGGTGGCCATATATCTTCAAGGACGCTCACGAGTTTGTTAAGAGTTTTGAAGCGTGTCAAAGGGCAGGAAACATCACCAAGAGAAACGAGATGCCTCAGGTTCCTATCTTTGAAGTTGATGTCTTCGACGCTTGGGGGATAGATTTCATGGGACCATTCCCATCTTCTTACGGCAACAAGTTCATCTTATTGGCGGTTGATTATGTGTCTAAGTGGGTTGAGGCTATAGCTTCCCCAACAAATGATGCAAGGGTGGTGATCAAGCTCTTCAAGACCATCATCTTCCCACGGTTTGGAGTCCCCAAGGTAGTAATCAGTGACGGTGGAAGCCATTTCATCAACAAAGTGTTTGAAGGTCTCTTGAGGAAGTATGGTGTGAAGCACAAGGTAGCAACACCTTATCATCCTCAAACGAGTGGGCAAGTAGAGGTCTCTAACTGGCAGATCAAGGCGATACTCGAGGGGACAGTTAGGGCTACTAGAAAAGATTGGGCAGTTAAGCTTGACGATGCTTTGTGGGCTTACCGAACTGCTTTCAAGACCCCTATAGGCACGACTCCTTTCACTCTCCTCTACGGCAAGGCGTGTCATCTTCCTGTTGAGTTGGAGCATAGGGCACTATGTGCAGTGAAGCAGCTCAACTACAACCTCAAGACAGCTCAGGAGAAGCGGTTGATTCAGCTACATGAGCTTGATGAGCTACGGCTAGATGCATACGACAGCGCTAAGATCTACAAGGAACGGACTAAGGCTGTGCACGACAAGAAGCTTGTTCACAAGAAGTTAAGAGAAGGCAGTCTGGTGCTACTCTACGACTCGAGGTTGAAGCTGTTCCCGGGCAAGCTCAAATCAAGGTGGTGTGGACCGTTTGAGATCAAAGAAGTTCTACCCTATGGAGCGGTTACATTGGTTGGCAAGAGCGAGAATGCCTTCACGGTCAACGAGCATAGGGTTAAGCCTTACTTGGCAGATGGCTACAGCAAGGAGAGCACATCCGTGCTTCTTCAAGACCCCCCTCAGGCCTAAACCAAGTAAAGTCTAGCTAAAGACGTTAAAGAAAGCGCACTTGGGAGGCATTCCCATGTTTATCCTGTATATATTTTTGCTTTATTTCTACTTCAGTTTTATGCTTTTAATGTTTAAGTGTGTAGGTGAATGGATAAGGGATTGTTAGGTGTAATCATGGAGTCAAAAAGAGGCGAGAAGAGTTAAGTATAGGCTAGAGATCGAGTGCTAGATCGACTCATCCTAGCTCGATCTTTACCAGATCGAGCTAGTAAATCGAGAGGAGTCAGTCGATCTAGATGAGATCGAGTAGACAGATCGAGTGGAACAGTCAATCACGAGAGGATGAACACCCTATACGTTTAGCTTGAAAAGCAAACGAGGTGTAGATCGACCGAGTCACTCGATTCTCAAGGATAAATCTAATAGTCTACTCGATCCGCCACTCGATCTAAGCCGAATCGACCCTCAAATCGATCATGGAGCTCGATTCAAGGACCAATGTCTGGTTGACCAAAGTCAAGGAACGAGAGGGTAAAGTCGATCTAAGACTCGATGCAATATGAATAGAGTCCCTGGTCGATCAATCCTCTCGATCCTAGCCATTATGGGCATGAGATCGAGTCCTAGATCGACCAAATGGATTCGATCTCGTGCCGAGGTAACAATTTCTTTTCCCTCTTTTCTTCTTTCCCTCCTGTTTTTAAATTCAAATATTGGTCAAGACAGGAATCTTTGACCATGAAAGATGTGTCTTGACCAAAGTTTTTGTCAGAAACCACTAAATCTTGCCCATGGTTTTATATTTTGTTGGCCTTTATATGTTTTCATGAAACCACACACTCTCTCACTTGTATTCCGTGATTTTCAAAACAAGAGAGAGTGTGATTTTCATTTCCTAAAGGCCAACAACATCTGTTTTCAATCTCTGCAAAGGTATTTTCAAATCATTGTTCAAAATCTTTTGGAAATTTTCCTTTTTATTGCTTTGCTTGAATAATAGATGTTAGGGGTTTAACGAGTTTTTAAAACTAGATAGATATTAGGAAAAATTCTAGATTTGATTCTATCTCTAGATTCCTTTCTCTATTATCTTGCTAGAATTTTTATAAACCCCCCCCCCAAAAATCTAGGGTATTAGTTATAACTTTTTCTTTCTTGCTTACTCTTTCTCTCAACATTCGCCGCCCTTGCTCATTCTCTTGCTTGAGAATTGTGTTTCAGGTACCATGGCTCCAAAATGAACAAGAGAGGAGACAGCACAAGAAGGAGAAGGTCAAGAAGTTGTGGTTCAGGAGAGGGTTAAGTGGACCAAGGAGGAAAAGCAAGCGAAGAAGAGGCTAGAGAGGCTGTTGTTCGAACCAACTAAGTTCGCGGATAGAGGTCTGTTGGCTAAGATGGGAATCTTGAGAGACTTTGATCAACTCCTCAAGAACATAGGGCTCCGATGCTTGTCAAGGATGGACTGCCCGACCTATCCCGAGGTGACAATCGATTTCCTAGCAACCTTGGAGTTCGTGTATGAGAACCCGAGCATCCTTACTCCTTCTCAAGGCCACCTATCCTTCAAGATCAAACGTCAGGCCTTTCGTCTCTCAATCCCGGAGCTTTGTCAAGCCTATGGCCTCAACGCTGCTGCCAACAAGGTTGAATTCCCCTCCTTCACTCAAGCGAATGACCTGTGGGACCTCATAAGCAATGATGACTACAAGGAAAATACAGCAAAGATCAAGAGAGTGAGGAGTCCTGTGCTGAGGTACACGCTGAAACTGATTGCTAACACCTTCAGCGGACGGTCAGTAGCCCCCACGGTCACAAAGACCGAGCTTTGCTTCCTATTCCAAGGCGTGAAGCACCTCGTGTGTGATCCTAAAAAGAACGACGATCCAATGGAAGATAAACTCGGCGATGACGTGAACTATGGGTGTATCCTAGCTGCCTCATTGGTGAAATACAAGGCATACGCCTTGCGATGCAAGGTAAGCTCGGCGCTTATTGGCGCCTTCCTCACGCCCTTGTTTGTGCAAGCTGGCGTACCGCTTCAAGACTTCACTCCTGTTCCAGAGAGAGCCTTCATGGATGAGATCTACCTGAGGAACACTGATAGCCTGGGACGCACGCCAGCCGAGGGCTTCTTTGCCTATATATACACCAACTCAGAGAATGAGAAGCGGGTTTGCATACTACCGAACAAGGAGGAAACCGAGCTGCAAGGAGTTGGCAACATCGAGTTCTTGCCGAGTGTAGAGGAGTGCTTTGCCCGTTTAGGAGCCACAGCCGCCATTCAACAAGCTACTCGCCCAAGATCAGAGTCTCCTGCCTTGGATGATGATATGCCCGAGAGCTTTGTGCTTCCCAAGATCGACTTTGAGCCGCGAACTAAGACCGAGAAGTTCCTTGCTTCTGTTGTGGAGATGCAAAGGAAAATCAGCAAATGGCAGAGAAATGTACTCAAGAAGCTTGCCAAGAAGGTCAAGGCGCTTCAAGGGAGCTCACCTATGAAGGCTGTAAGCGAAGAAGTCGAGCAGCCCGAGAAGAGGAGGAGATCGACTGGTGGTATCGTTTTACGTGAGCCTCAAGGAAGCACCATCCTACCTGCTCGCCACTCGGTTCATGAAGGAGCTGCGAAGGACAAAGGCAAGGCAGTAGCTCACGAGACCCCCACAAAGAGCAAGAAGTCTGGAGCAACCTCATGCTCCAGCACTACTTAGCTCTGAGGTACCAACAACCGTCCCTTGTATATACCACGCATGCTTTCTTTGTTTTTGCTTTATGTTTTGAACTCCTTTGAATTTGTTTGCCACCGAGACGGTGTCATTCAAGTTTGGGGGAGTGTGTGTGTTATTTGACATGTTTTCTTTCTTCTTATTTTCTGTTTGCATCCTTTGAGTCTTCATTGCATCTAAGGCATAGAAAAGAACAAAAAATTGGTAAAATTTTTAAAAATTTTCAAAACAAATTCATGTAGTTGCATTCACTTTGTTAAACATTTTAGGATTGAGTCTAGAATTTTTGAGCATATAGGTTGTTTACATTTGCATGAGGGGTTAAAGTTTTTCTTTAAAAGGTGTTTTAAACTCATGAATTGTTTCAAGGCCCTAGTTAGTAGTTCTTTGATGCATTGTACACTCTTTGAAAGTAAGCTCTAACCATACTCGGATCATGTGTTTTGATTTTCGTGGCTTGACATGAACATTCATGAACTGAATCTTGTCCTAATAAGTGAGAACCTTAATCTGATCTTTAATTATCATACTTATGCATTTGAAAATGAACACATTGGATCATATACATATTTAGGCTCTCTTCCTCCTTTCACCACTATTTTGTGAGCCTAAGTAGAGCTCCCACCATTACCCTTATCCTCCTTTCAAGCCAAATGTTCTTGTGTGATATCATTGTGAGGCCTCTTTTCGGTTTGAACTTAGCATAAAGTGTTAGGTTTAGGCAACATGATTAGGCTCTCATTTGATTGCTGGCTTTGCATTTTGAAGCTAGTTTTAGGCTTAGGATTAGGTTTGGGGTTCATGGGGATTGCTTGTTTGCTTATTTGTTTTCGGTTTCAAAAGAGAGTTTGGTGTTTGAAGTGAATGAAAAGGTTTTAAGTGGAAGGCTCAATATTTTTAAAGATAAAAATCTCTAGTTAATTAAGAAGATAGCTCTCAAAGAAAAAGAATAAGAAAAAAAAAAGAAAAGAGCCTAAGTGCCAAACAAAAAGAAAAGAATAGAAAAGAAAAACAAAATGAGTAGAGAGCTATCAATAAGAATAAAAAAGAGCTAAATGTGTTTTCAGCCTTTCCACTAGCCTAAAGAGTTTTAAAATGATGCTTTTATTTGGGATTTTGCTAAGCTAATTTCTTTATTGATAAGGGTAGTATCTAGGAGGGTGAGTGAGCTGAAAAGAAAAGAAATGAGAGGGGTTTTAGGATCATTGTTAGTGTATTTGGGTAGATGAGAGTCTAGTCATGTATGCATCATTTGCCTTTACCTTTAGCATTTTGCATAAGTTCATACCCTTTTTAAGATAAACCCTTGCATTTAAGAACCCATTTAAATGAGATCATTCTAGTCTTATAGCCCTCGTCCTTAACCAAATGTGTTCGGCTTTAAAATGCATGTGTAATTCACGGTTTTGATCTTAATGAATGTTAAAGGATAAGATTCTTGGATTGCTTGGAATAGGAGAGTCATGATTTGAAATTCATTATGTGATGAGTATGGCTAAGTTCTTTAGAGTATGAGTGTGTGCATTTCATCTTAGAGTTAAGAACTAGGACCATTGAAATGATTCATTTGAAAAGCACCTTTGCAAGAAGCTTAAACCCCCGTTTTTAAAACTTCTCTTCCTTCTTGAATTTTGTTTGCTTGAGGGCAAGCAAAAGGCATGTTTGGGGGAGTTGATATTACTGTATATTCTGCATATTTTGCATGCATTTAGGATAGATTTTCATGCATTCATCTTGCATATTAGGCTAGTTTGCACCGTTTTAGGTCCTAGAGCACTTTTGCATTAGCTTTCGCATGTTTCTTGCATTATGCATCATATTCAGGTTGTTTTTGGACACTTTGGAGCTTAGGAGGACTCGTGGACGTGCTAAGGCTCGTGAGGAAGCATATGGACGCTTGGAGAACTCAACCATTCAGCTAAGGACCCGAGATCGAGTAGCGGATCGAGCAAGGCAGGTCGATCTAGATGAGATCGACCAGAAGATCGAATGCATCTAGTCGATTCAAGAGGAAGGATCGAGATCAAGATCGAGAGAGGAGATCGATCTGGAGTACGGACGTAAATTACGCCATGCAGATCGAGAACCAGATCGAGGTTCCAACCCGATCAACACAAGATCGACTCAGAGATCGACCCAAGCCATCCGATCCAAGATAAAGATCGAGAGCCAGATCGAGCTTGCAGCTCGATCCCAGACAAATCTTATCCGACCAGCTGTATTTGGCGGCTAGCGAAGGGGGGGCCAGCTAACGGTTTAGCCATTTTTGGCAAAAGCAGCCATTCGCTTTCATTATCTTCATTTTGTCTTTTGCTTTTTGTTATCTTCTACCTTAGGCGATTTCGCCATTGCAACTTAAGCTTTTTCAGTTTTTGAACCTTTGAATCTTTTCAATATTAAGCAATCTTTTCTTTTTATCAATCGTTAATCATGTTTAGCTTATCGTTTATTGCTTTTGATTCGGTCTTAACCATGTGTAGTGAGTAGTCGTTTCGGGTTTTGGGGTTGAGGTGATTCAAAGGGATTTGTGTTTTCTTTGTTTTTCATACCTTCTCTTCTAGGATCTTGGGATCTTAAAGCCTAGAGAGCCTTGGAAAAGGTCTCTCTGACCCAAAGGCTGTCTTACCTTGACGGGATTCAGATGTCCTAGAAAACCAGATCCTAGAGGTTAATCTTTCCTTTCCCACATGCCATGGTTATTTAGGGGATTAGTTAGGTCAATATTTGAAATCTGTCTTTCTTGCTCTTCGATCTCTTTTTCCACCAAACGCCATGGGTTTGGAGAAGAGATTGAGGAAGTGAACCATACCACATGCCATGGATGGTTCTTGTTTTGTTTTCAAGGCCTAGAGAACCTCACAGAGTGAGTAGATTTAAGTGTTTTCAAACCAAAGCTTAAACCTTTGAGACCCTTGAATATGACCCTCGACCCTGGACCCTTCTTTTTACTGTTTTATATCTCTGTTAATCATTCACTTGCCATTTAGTTTGCATCATGTTCGTTAGATGTCATTTGCTTGAAGTTGTTTGTTAGATCGAACCATTTTGCTCGATCCAGTGCTCGATCCTGTGGCCGATTCCCTGGTCGATTTTTAGTTTCTAGTAGCTTTGCATTTTTCATCCTTTGTTTGTTCCTCTTGGTAGTTAACCCTCTTCCAGGGATTTTAAAATTGTTTTGCATTGCATTAGATCGTTGCATTTAGTTTTCCTTGAATTTACCAACCATTTATCTATTCTGCTTAGATTTGCTCATTCCTTTGTATTCTTAGTGTACTTCCTGCTCCTAGGTGTGGATCGATACCTCACTTGCATGCTATACTACAACTCAGTGTTGCATTTGAGTTTTGATAACCTCTCCTGCTTGCATTAAAAACATGTTATCAGTCTTCCATAGCCAGCCCGTGGAATTTGCTATTCTGAACCATAGAGATGAATCCAGGCTTTATCTCGAAGTTGTTATTCTGGACTGGAGGAGGAGTGATCCCAAAGCGATTGTGATGCGTATTAGGAGCATCTCCAGCACCAATGATCCGTGGGGGCCTAGCTGCGTGGATGGGGTTTCTATTGCCCCTTCCTACACCACCGTGTGCTGGTGGAGGTCCCTCAGGATGTTCTTGCTCAGCCATTGTTGCAAAGTCTACTGAACCGACTTGCACAATCTCTTCAAAGGCTTGAGCTTGCTCTTTTGCTCTTCTTTGTCTTGTGTGACCGAGTTGGTGAATATTGTCCAGGGGTTTAAGTAAGTTGTTGTCACCCCTGGAGCGTAAGTTCATGTACCTGAAAGACACAAGTGTGAAGAGAAAGAGATTAGTAATTAAATTTAAAGTAAAGTCTTAGTCTTTACTAAACCCCAAATATTAATGCTTCCTAACAATCCTAAGATGGCAACGGCGCCATTTGATACTAGGATTTTTGCAAGTAAGGTGAAGTATCAAATCCCAAACCACAACAATGATGTAGTATAGTATGCAAGAGGAATCAATCCAGCCTACGAAGCAGGAAGAACACTAAGAATGCAAGGATGAAGCAAATCTAAGTAAATCGGATAAATGATGGGTAAAATCGACTAAAACTAAATGCAATGACAAGATGAAATGCAAAACTATTTTAAAATCCCTGGAAGAGGGTTAACTAACACTGAAAGAAAACAGAACAACAAAAGAGCAAATCTACTAATAACTAAAAATCGAGCACTGAATCGACCACTGGATCGAGCACAGAATCGAGTAAAATGGATCCATCTAACAACTTAAAGCGAATGACTTCTAATGATCAAGAATGCAACTTTATGACAAGCTTTAAATGAACGATCTCTAATAGGTTCAAGTTCGCCAGCCCAATCAACGACACCCACCAAATCTGGAAACATTATTACAAAGTGAAATACTTATAAAACGGAATCACTGAATCAAAATCACAATCGAGCGATGCGTAGCAAAACTTACCAACAGGAAAATTCCGTTGAAAGTTCCTAAGGTATAAATCCACAAAACTGAGAAACTGCATATGTGGATAATCTCCCTTTTATAAATCACCAGTTTTGAAATCACCCAATACTTTCGTGCTAGACTAAAACTCAATTTTCCAAGTATTTTTTGTCATCTGTCTAGCCGATCTCGCTGATATCTCTTTGAAATTTCTGATCCTTTTCCACGGGCCTCCCTCATGAAGCCTCTGTAAGAAAAAAGGAACCAGTTCCTCGCTTCCAATAGTTTCTTGTATTCTCGAGCCCTGGAACATACACAGCATTTTTAAAAAAAATCAAACTGGAACAACCATAACCAAGCGGACATAAAGAAGAAACTTATTTGGTCATCGAGAAGAATAAAATGAAGAACATCGCCAGCGTCGGGCACCAATTCAAGCCATCTCTTACGAACCATCACCCTGATTTCCCAATCCTCTCTTCAAGGTTCCAACTCACTTATTCTAGAAACTCTGTCCATTTCGAGAGATCAGAATACGGATGATTGTTTTCAAAGATCCAATTTCCACTAAACAACGTATATGTTCTAGTCGATTTTCGCAATGAACTCAACACAGTATTGATCTTTAGAATATAGAACAGACTGAAGATGAAGAGGCGAATACCAAAAGGTTATATATATATATATATATATATATATATATATATATATTGTTAAAAAAAAATTGTCTTTTTCCACGGGGTAATCATTATGCTTGTACAAAATAAACGAAAAGAGTCGAATGGTTCAGAATTTTTACTATTCGCAACAGTTCACATTTTTCAAGACGTTATCGGGCAATTAAAATAATAATATATCAATTTCAGAAATATATCAATATCATTTGCTAAAACTTGAACACACCAAGGCCCATACAATTTTATAACCGAATTACACTACAAAACTGCTAAACCCAAGCCTACAAAATATTAAGCAATTATGTAGAAATAAGTTTCTCACTTCTTGGATCATTGTTATTATATATCATCATTAATAGAAACAAATAATCGAGACAAAATCTTTTCTAACTGATACTAGGATTTTTGCAAGCAAGGTGATGTATCAAATCCCAAACCACAACAACGATGTAGTATAACAGTAAGGGGAATTAATCCAACCTAGGAAGCAGGAAGAACACTAAAAATGCAAAGATGAAGCAAATCTAAACAAATCGGGTAAATGATGGGTAAAATCGACTAAAACTAAATGCAATGACCAGATGAAATGCAAAACTATTTTAAAATCCCTGGAAGAGGGTTAACTAACACTGAAAAAAAACAGAACAACAAAAGAGCAAATCTACTAATAACTAAAAATCGACCACTGAATCGACCACTGGATCGAGCACAGAATCGAGTAAAACGGATCGATCTAACAACTTAGAGCGAATGACTTCTAATGATCAAGAATGCAACTTTATGACAAGAGAATGATTAACAGAGGTTTTAAAATACTAAAATAGGGTTTAGGGTCGAGGGTCATATTCAAGAGTGTCAAAGGTTTAGGCTTTGGTTTGAAAACATATAGATCTACTCATTTATGAGCTTTCTCTAAGCCTTGAAAACAAAACAACAACCATCTGTGTGGCATGATTCACTTCCTCAATTTCTTCTCCAAACCCATGGCGTTTGGTGGAAAAAGAGATCGAAGAGGAAGGAAAACAGATTTCAATCTTATAGCCTAACTAACCTCCTCTACAACCATGGTGTTTGGGAGAGGAAAGATTAGTCTCTAGGATCTAGTTTTCTAGGATATCTGAATCTGGTCAGGGTAAGATAACCTTGGAATCATAGAGATCTTTTCCAAGACTCTCTAAGCCTTACGACCCCAAGATCCTAGAAGAGAAGGAATGAAGAACAAGAAAAACACAATTTTTTAACCTCTTAAACCCTTTGAATCACCTCAACCCCAAATCCCAAAAAGAACTACTCGCTACTCATGTTTAAGACCGATTGAAATGCAATAAACAAAGAACTAAGCATGATTAACGAACGATTAAAAGAAAACTGCTTAATATTAAAGGATTCAAGTTCAAAAACTAAAAAAAAACTTAGATGTTCAACAATGGCTAATCGCCTAAGATAAGAACGAAGAACAGAAAAAGCTAAAGCAAAATGTAGATAATGAAAGTGATAGCCGCCTCTTTCCCTAAATGGTCAAACAGCTGGACTTGTCCCCGCCACTACGCTCCAAAAACGGTTAAAGTACCCGAGATCGATCTTGAGATCGATCAGTGCACTCGATCGTCTTCAGGGATCACCTTCTGCTGCTCGATCTACAAGTCGATCTGGTTGGATGGATCGAGTACTTCGTCCGATCTTCTACTCGATCTTTGGATGATCGAGTCATGGTCTCGATCCGGCTTTCGTTCTGCATAGCGTCATTCATGTCCGTACTCCCGATCGATCTTCTCTCTCGATCTTGGTCTCGATCTTCCCTCTTGAATTGACTTGGGTCACTCGATCTTCTGGTCGATCTCATCTAGATCGACCTGCCTTGCTCGATCCGCTATGCGATCTCGGGTTCTTTACATGCAAGGTTGAGCTCTCCAAGTGTCCACGAGCTTCTTGCTGATCCTCCTCACGTCCACATAACCTCCACAACTCCAGAGTGCTCCAAACAACCTGATAATAATGCAAAAGTGCAAGAAATATGCAAAATGCGAATGCAAAGGGACCTAGGACCTAAAATGCAACAAATGGAACAAACTAGCCTATAATGCAAGATGAATGCATGAAAAACTATCCTAAATGCATGTAAAATATGTGAAATATATGGTAATATCATAGGTTTCGTGACCTATCACGTGCCTTGTATCCAAACACCCTATCAACAAATTGAAAATATTCATTAGCATAAATACGATAATGACGAAAACATGAAGATCACAAAGTTATGAACCATACCTTATCGTCACTCAGAATAACCTCTATTGTTTTACCGTTGAGATGTGTAGCATGTGTCCAGACACGCATTATCTTTAATGTAATCGAAGACTCAAACATTCCAGGATCTAAAAGGGAAATAACTGATCAAGGCCTAACATTTCCAATAGTTGCATCGCGAGTATGGTCAGAAAGAACTTTACCATATCCAAGAAAACCACTTTCATACTTGATAGGGGTTACAGGGCAAGCAAGATGAACAGTGCTTGGTTTTTTTGTATCAACATCTGGATCATAATCAGCATCTTCGTCGATATCAAAATCAAAAATATAAGCATCACTATCAGAACTTTCATCAGCGGAGTCATCAGGACATCCATCACTAACTACCTCTTCATCAAGACCTTCAAAATCATCATCGTCATCTTCATCATCGTCCACATCTTCATCATACTCAAAATCCCGATCCATATCATAATCATCATCACTGTCATCATATCTGGATGAGGCTCCTGACGATGTATCCGTGTCAAAATCATCATCATCAGTAAAAATATTACATAGAACATTGGAAAAAATATTACATATATTCGAAAGATAATACAGTAAGCAATATTTCATTACTCTGGATAAACTTGTAGATCGTATTATATCTTTGATATTTATCCCTAGAACATTGGCAAGTCCCCTCCGGCAATAATTCTTAATAAAAAAAGGGAAACTGATCTATTTCTCCACAAGAAGTATCATATAGCATCAGATGCACACCAAACTATTGCCTCTTGGTATATCTCCCTAAAAACAAAGTTTAAGATCTAATTACACCCAAATTAAAACTTTGCAATCCAATTACACACAAATATTGGTTATCTTTGTTTATGACGTTAACCAATACCAAACCATCTAAAACCAAATTAAATCAATACCAAACCACCTAAAACCAAATTAAATCAATATCAAACAACCTAAATCATTTCTCAATTCACGCCTCCATCTAGCTGTTACGCAGATGAGATTCTTTAGCCATCCTTCCTTACGTTTCTCTCAATCCGATAACTGGTTGATTTTCATGGTCTAGTAATCCACTTAACCCTTTAGACAGAAGCTAAGAGATCAGCAAGTTCCATGGTTTGACTCTCTTGTCCAAACTCAGACCTAAGACAAAAGGCTACATAGCAAGGACCAATGATACTGGGCTGAAGATCGGCATTATTTACGAGGTAATCGATGGTTCCCAAAATCTTCTCATCAGATATTTTGACAAAGTTTGGGAATCTCTTGAACGCTGCCACAGAATCACCTCTGGACCAGCCAAATTGTTGGTATAGCTCAAACTTGCGTTCCACATTGGATACATAACATTGCATGAACGAAGTAAATATTTCTGGGGTCAAAACCGAAGTCGTGTTGCCATGTTCTAACCGCTTGGCTTTTCCCAGCTCACGCTTGCTCTGCTCTACAGTGACCGACTCCTGCTCCGACACCGACATCCTTCGATCTCGACGACCCATGAAACCCGATGATTCCCACAAATTTTGATTTGGAAAAATTGGGGAAATTTAGTTTGGTTTAGAGATTTTATTATTGTAATTGGTTTAAATCCGGTTGGTATTATATGTAAGTGGATAATGATTGTTTGGTAAACAGTAAACCAAAGGTTGGGGGTTATGAAATTTGGAACTATACTTTAATGCAGATGTAAGTTTGGAAGTTATAATTGGGGTGTAATTAGATCTTAAACTTTGTTTTTGGGGAGATATAACACGAAGCATTAGTTTGGTATGGATATGATGTTATACGATATTTTCGTGGGGGAAATAGATCGTTTTCCCATAATTTTTTTTTTTAATTATGTTTAGACAATAATAAGAGCATGCGAGTACCAGATTTAAAATTACAAATCAGTAATCAATTACCATAGTCAGAAAACGCATGTATGTGAGCTACGTAGCATCGAGAAAAATACAGAGAAAGAACCATTTTATGAGACCAATGAAAATTAGGTTTTCGAATGCATGCAGAACAGTCAATCCAAGATGCGTTTTTATAGCGCGTATAAATTAGGGTTTCATAAATATTTTAAAAATTCATGGGATAATAACTATAAATTACAAAACCTATATCGTTTAATTCATATATATCAATATCCTAAAATACGGAAAATATCCAGTTATTTTCTATAATATATCAAACTCTATAAAAAAGAATATCAATTTCGAGAAGTTTAACATTAGTATCTGATATAAATAGTAAAGTTTACTATTATATAAATATTTAGTTTATTTTTAAAACTATTAAAATAAAAATGATCATAATATATTTATATCGCGACTATGAATTTTTGGTAACGATAATTTAGTCACTATTAACTTTAAGGAAACTTTAAGCATGTGCATACAAACCAAGAGGTCTTATAAAGTAGTATGGACCAAGGATAATACGAAACATGTCGTTTATGTTCGTGATTATATAAATCGATTGAAAGCAAGGATGTCTTATAATAAAGTGCTTATCTAAAGTATTGAATATATACCAAATGTTCAGATCAATATGACCATATAAGTCGACAAATAACATGGTTTCACTAATCGTTCCAGAGTATGTATTTTATTTATAATTTAGAGTACTTAAATTAATCATAATAATATGATTGATATACATATTAATCATTGTATATAACATATAACCACCAATGAATAAATGAATCTCCTTAACGAAGTCAACAATTAAAACTCTTTATATATAATAATATAAATAATTTTATTGTAGTAATTATAAATGTTTGAATTTTAATAATCTAGGAGAAATTGTTTATGCTGTATCCTCAGCGAATGAACTTCTAAACTCATAGACTTCTGTAAAAGGTGGATCGATAAAAACTTGTGTACAATTATACGCTGTTGTTACAATTCAAACACCTGCGCATAATAGAACAAATATTTCAGTTGCTCTATAAACATGCAGTTATAGTTAGTTTTTGAAATATTGTGAGTTGAGGATAACTTTTACGAAATTCAATTCTCGCAAATCTGATGACACCAATAATGTTATCTCTATGGCTACTTCCAAACGAAGAAAGAAAGTCAGAAGCATAGTCCCCTGTTAAGCGACATGGTATATGACAATTCCTGTCAACAAATAAATATTTGTATTTTGTTATATCATATAACATATCAAAATTGTATTTAGGAATATTTGTTTAGGTTTGTACATATGGTTCACAAGATCAAAACATATAATTTTTTATTCCGAAATCATGAAGGAATCTTTACGCTGTAAAAAATTTCCCACGTTTGTAATCCTCCCAATCAGATCTAAGCAACATAATAAATACTATTAGATTCTATCAAACATAAGGATTACGAAACATGTGTTTAAATATACATACCAACAGATAAATCCGGATCGAGATCTCCATTTTTAATATCCTCAAAACGAAAAAAAGTGAAATAGCTCGTTGAGATATTATTGTATGTAATATAGCATTCCGTGTGTTCAGTGAATTTGATAACAAAAGGATGCGACACAATTCGGAAAGATCTTTCTGCTGGATTCAAAGCAAATTTTTTTATACTGATCCAATTACCCTCCAGTAGAGTATTAGCAAAGTTTTTGATATATGCATTCTCAATTATTGCTTGAATTTTATCACCCTGTCAAAAATATAAAATATACAGGCGAATACGCTGTTGTGTATAAGAAGATTAATGTAAAAGTCATAAGAGTCAGCTTACGTTTATATCAACTAATATGAGTTTAAGAGACTTATTCACCCCGTATATCTGATAAAACTTTCGTAATATCTTCACTTTCACATTCCAAACAAACTTCGAAGGATCCAGCTATGAAACACTAATCATAAAAGAACTATATGCTCGATGTATAGAAGCAGAACGAAGATGAGCCATTCTTGCAGATTACTAAAGTCTCAATCATGGTAAACGCATCCACCAGAAATTTTGC
Source organism: Thlaspi arvense (assembly GCA_911865555.2). Taxonomy (NCBI): domain Eukaryota; kingdom Viridiplantae; phylum Streptophyta; class Magnoliopsida; order Brassicales; family Brassicaceae; genus Thlaspi; species Thlaspi arvense. The sequence continues at coordinate 51,157,592 of OU466858.1, read as the reverse complement.
TGGTACAACCTACCACACAGAAAGATAATAGGAGATTCACCATATCTTTCTTGTATACGATATGCTAAAAACTCGCGCATGGTAATTGTTGTCTTTTTTCTACCGGAGGTATCAATGAATCCAATATCAATCCCCAATCTAAATCCATCCTCACCGTAAGGAAACAATAAAGGATACTGCATAGGCAAATAAGAAGGATTTAATTCACTAATCCGTTTGAGACCACCAGTCCTAGTCTCCAGAATAATATCACGACCTTCAACATCAGGACTAAAATCATTAGGAACCAAGGCGACGACTTCATTGGCAGTTGGCGGATTATTAGTCCTTCCATTAGTTGATATTGCAGAAGTTAAAACTAATTTCATATCTGGTACACGAGTACTGCTTGCAATTTTTTCACGAACCATTATGAACGCTTTAACCTGAAAATTATGCATATCTAACATATGCTAAATCATGATAACTACCGATTCTCTCAAACCACCGACCTTTCCCGTATTTCTTTTAAAAAAAATTAGGATTGTTAGACATATTACTGAAAAGAGTAAATAAATTTTTAAAAGGTGGGAGTAAGAAGCAATACCCATACGCAGCTATATGATTTACAGCTTCATTCTCTGTTTCATGTATGTAAAGCTGTAGGAAAGCTGGGGCTTCACCTTCCTTGGGAAATATAGATCCTATAGAGTGATTATTCTCACCACATATTTTGAATAAATAAGGGCCTTTGCCGTTATTGACAGAATGATCAATTAATCCACCAAGAGAAGTAAATGAAAACATCATGTTGTAAGCTCTAATGTTTTCACGAAAATGTTGTCTTAATTCATCTGTGTTATAAACCAAAGAGAGATGCATCTTAGGTGAGGAAGGGTGACCTTTCCTTGACCGCAACATAACGAAAATAAAGGTGCACCAAAAACTGCATGTTTCTTGGTACGTTCCCCAGCCCACATATAAGCTCTACAATGCTCACATACGTACACGAGATCGCCATCATCGTAATAACCTAAGTGGCATAATATTATGATTCAGTAATTAGCTCCAAAAAAATCACAACAAAATATAAATCTCAACAGACAATGATAAACTTACCAATATCAAGCAACCGAGGCTCGACGATTTTGTTTATATCTGTCAGAATAGGAATGTTTTGACAAATTATCTTACTATTCGTTCATCGCTTCTTTACTTGCTTATTCCTACCATACGAATTATCATCCGAATCATCCTCATAGTAGTCATCCTTTTCTGGCTCAGATTCAGTAGCAATGTAGCATAAAAAAATCCTCGACAGTTTTTGGAGAGTGATCAGCGGAAACAAAGTAATAAAATATACAAAACAAAGATACAAAATCATAAACCATAGGCATTTCTATAGATAATAATCACAAAAAACTAATCAATTACTCTCTGTTTGTTTCTTCTTTCTTTAAGTATTGCCATCCGCCTTTCCTTGCCAGCTTAGAAGCCAATTTTCTCAAATTTCCATCATACTAATGATTTATATGATGATATTGTGAAATCGCATAGACAGTTACAGCTGTTGCCACACAAGAAGGGGCATATCGTTCTTGCCTTGTTACAAAAGCTAGAAAGTTTTCAAAATAAAAAATACAGATTAATCCTAAAAGTTTTATAAACAGAGAACAAATATAATGATTAAACATATAGATAGTTCTAAACCATACACTGTAGAGCCGATCGAGGTGGTTTATAACTCTTTCGTCTCTCGGTAATAATTTTTGGTGGCATCTTTTGATAAGCAACGATAAAGCTATGGTTTTATAACCTTGCAAGATATGGTTTTATATTTATAAACATATATATATATATTTGCATATATATAAATATATTGCATCTATATATAAAATGGATTGATTATACTTATTAGACTTTTCTTATAAATTTATCTCAGATATTTTCATCATTAATATATATTAGATAAGAATAATCTAAATATATATATATATATATTTTATGTATCATTAGCCATCTATTATTTTATAAAATAAATACATTATGATATGCAATAAACAATCTAAAATTACAATAGAGTCAGAGCATACAATATAAACTTTATATTAGTTCGATATACAAATATCAGTGCACGACTTATCAAAAGCATCATAAACATTAAAGTTCTACGAAAAAATGATATATAATATTAAGCACCAAAATATTACCCAAAAATGCCTATTAGGAACATTATTATTTTGAAGGAACATTATAAAATAGTGGGCCATTATTTGTATAACATTGTATATTATTTGTTTATTAATCCGATCTAATACTTGAGGTGTTCTTATTATCAAATTGTCGGTTATTAACATTTGCACTTATGTGTGGTATATAATATTGCCTTACATCATTCAAATCAGCAGCTATTGAGTTACAACAGAATTTAAACATAATACTATACATTTCAATCATTTACTTGATAGAAAAAATGAAAAGTTAATAATAAACTTGAATTGCAATATCATATATCACAAATACACACTTAATATCACATTATTGTCATTACGATGGGACTGTAGAAAAATAAAATAATAAAAACATAAGTTATTTTTCAATCTAATTATTATATAATTCCATAATAGAGATCCCCATTGCTTGTCGGCTTATCCCCTAATAGTCTGACCACCAAGGGCACCACGACTGTAGCATATTAAAATTAATACATTATGAAATCAAAAACAGATCAGGCAAAGCCTTAAACAGAAACAAAATAATTAGGTAGAAACACACACATCTCCTGAAACTCACACATCATCGTCGAGAAGATTGAACATGAACTCGAAACATGGATAATGAGAACGCAAAGCAACATCCTGATCGTCGGCGCCTACTCCAATTAAACATTGTGCAAGATGGAATACCTTTATAAAAATTAACATAATAATTATACTTTTTCTAACCAATAAAATTCTCACATATACCATTGGATACCCTCCAGAATCTCTGAACACAAACTATTGATTCACAAAGATTTTGTTCGTATACACGAATAAAATTCCTAGCAAAGGTTCCCCTGGCAATGCAAGTGACAACACCTTCCTTCCTAAAATAATGATTTTTTTTTTCAATTAAACAATAAAACACAACGAACACACGATATCCTAATTGTCAACAAACAGTAACTTATAAAGAAATTACCTCGCATCACTGAGTTTGAAACGAATAAAGCACAAGTCTTATTTGTAGGCGTCGTTGTTAATATTCTGAAGTATTCCAATCCTTACAATGGTCCCCATAACATCTGAAATTTATCAATTTAACACACATGATAATATTCAATAAAATATATTTTGAAAAGTTATAGCAAATGAAAAGAAAAAGAAAAAATTCATACCAACTAAAGATCCAGACTCAAACTCCCTAGAGCGAATATCAATCATTTGTCGACAGTTCAAAAATAGTCCAGGAGGACTGTAATAACCCTGTCAAAGAGCTAAACGACCAGGACAGAGCTTTCGGTTATAGACACCCCTCGGTACAATTTTAAAAATTATGGGACTTTGCATGGAGGTAGCCAAGACCCTACTGAAAGCTGTGGAACATGAATTTCTCCAAGTAAAATTCTGACGAGTTCGCTAAAAATCGAACAGTCCGATAGATGCGTCCGAGCCGCGAAATGGGTTAAACGGAGGAAAAACCAACTCGGTCAAGAACCTATCAACTCGGGAATTAGGGTAACTTATTCAAAGTATAAGAGAAGCCTATCTACCAAAGGAAACCGTCAAAATCCTGGAGGAAAATGATAGACGCACTTGGAATCCGAATTAAAGCCAAACGGAGTGAACGCGGGACGTAAACGGGTATATATCATTACTTCGGAGTTAAGGAGGCAGAAAATGAGTCACATTAATCATATGATTATTCTTGATTGGTGGGGAAGAGATAAGAATGATTAGTTGGCGTGCTGGCATTTTCTGTTTGGTTGGAGGAGAGAAGGTAAGGTGTTAACACCTCATTGGTGGAGAAACTCTATATAAAGACCCTTACCCTCAACCCACCCCATTAGTTACTACCTTAAGCGTGCTAGTGAGTGTGTGTGAGAGAAAGAAAGAGAGAAGAAAAGAGAGTGAGTCTGTGTGAGAAAAAGAGTGAGTTAGTTCGGTTTTGTGAGAGAGTGTTCGGATCTGTGTTTTGAGTGAGTGAGAGGTATCTTAGGTCTTAGATCTGAGTGTTGTGTGGTCGTGAGTGCTGAGAACTGAGGAGTGGTGGACTATCGCGGTTGTTGTTCGTGGTGCAGTGTAGATCTCGGATCTGCATTGTAACACAACACTAGCTTCGGTACATTAGGTTGTGTGCTTGTGTGTATGTGTGTGACAAACGTGTGATGCAGAGAAGCTCGGATCTGAATAGATCCGAGTGTATACTAATGTTTTTGTGCAAGATCAGCCTCAGATCTGTTAGATCCGAGTGCTGCGAAACCCGTTGGGTGAGGTAACGGTTTGATACATGTTCGTGGGGCATGTTATCATCATTACCGAGTGATGAGAAGGGTGTAAGGACTGCTGGATCTCAGATCCATTTGCATGTTCCTTCACCGAATGAGCGAGTGAACGGTTTATGGTAAAACACGCTGCATGACTGGAAGGTCATGTAAGTGGAGTTATAATAAACGTGCATGAGCAAGGTTCAAGCGTGAAGCTTGTAACCGTAAACGAGAGTTGAGACTAGAGAAGTTCTGACTTAGCCGTCACTCTAGGGCGCTAACTTCTCGGAGGTTGTGTGGAGAGGTGTTGGCGTTTGATCAAGTGTGGATCAACGCGGGTGTGAGGTATAATGGCGTGAGATCCATTATACCGCGGAGTCATGTTGGTGGTGTATCCTTCATGACTTAGTGACAGTGTGGTCGGAGTTCCCCGCTCCCCATGGTTAGCGATGGACTGCTAGATGGGAAGACTCAGAGGTGTAACGGGCCTTGCTAGCCTGGCCGAGTACTATCCGACGGGATAGTGGGAAACCAGCAGTGAGGCGTAGTTGTCCTGCCTGGGATGTGAACTCACTCGGCGGCTCTCGGATGGAAACTCCACCGAGATGTGAACCGACCAAGGAGCTCCCGGGGTAAACGATGTTCCGGCTTGGCTTGTCTTTGTGATAATCAAGTGCAGGGTGTTCGTAGTAGTGATGTTCCGGCTTGGCTTGTCTTTGTCATAGCCAAGTGCAGGCTGATCGCGGAGGGGAACTCGCCGACCAACTTAGAGATCTTTGTGTCCACGCGAGTGAGGCGTGTGGTGTGTGGTAGTGTGTGTGCGTTGTGAGAACACGATTTGGTGCAGAAGTGGTAGCACCTTTGCATATAGTTTAGCTTGCATATAGATCTAGGATTGCATGCTTCGACTATTTATTTTATGTTGCTTTGGCTATTGCGTGTTTGCTTGCTTGCTTGTTGCTTGGGGTTTCTTGGGTGTTATTGGTGTTATATTGTTAGAGAGTCCTGGACTCACTGAGTAATCTTAGATTACTCATCCCCCTTTTCCTTCCTACATGTAACCAGTAGATGGCCTTAGTAAGCGAAGCGGAATGTTAGGACACCGGAGTAGATTTGCGTTCGTTTTTGTAAAACTCGGTTGTGGGATAAAGTATGTACTAGACGCCTTATTTTTTTGGGTTTACCCTCCGCTGCAGCGTTATATATATATGGTTTGTAAGAACTTATTTTCAAGAATGATATCGTATTAATATTAAGTACATTTTTACAAACTTAGGCTTGCTTAATGATATTAGTCTAGTCCGGACTAACACAACTCGAGATCGGGGTACGGGTTGAAAATCCTTAGGCCTTGGTCGAGAGGGTTCGAGCTAACTTGGAAAGACGGCCTTATGCTTGGATTCGTTCCAAGACGGGGTGACTTATTAAGTGAACCATGGCTTTGTGACATTTGCGGTTCAGTCTTGGGTATAGATCGAAGCTGGGGTGTTATAAATGGTGGTATCAGAGCATGGTTGTAGGATCATGCTCACGGGACAAGCCTTTTTTCAATGTTTTATCGAGTCAAAGGTGTCGTAAAAACCAACTTAGGTAATCCGGTAGGTTCCGCCCAATAGGTAGTTTAATAGTTTGTTACATGTGGCAGATGTCTGACTGTTGGCTAGGCAGGCAAAGGATGAGGGGTTTGTCATTGAGCCAAGAGGAAGATCAGCCGTTCTAGAACTCGTGATCGATGGATAACTATATGACTCTAAGTAACGGGTGTGGGGAACATATGACAAGATCAATTCATAGCACTAGTAAAACCCAACCTTCAAGGAGTGAGTACTCATGGATGCTGGAACCATCCACTTTATCCTTTCTATCTCTAAGCCCACCTGGATCTAGTGCCACCGCATCTAGAACTCAAGAGCCGCCCCAGCCCCGGACGAACCACCAAAACGGCGTAAACAATGAAAGGACGGAACCTGCAAAGCCGACAAACGGGAACGAGTCACAGCGAGCCGACCCTACCTTGGCCATGGTGCATGACCTACTATCTAAGGTGATCTTGAAGCAGACGACACCGACCCAAGTGCTGGGACCGCACCGACTCCAGACTTTCTAAAGATCGTAACTACTATGAAATCATTGGGAACCAACCGGTTTGAAGGGACGCCAAATCCTTATGAGGCTGACGCTTGGCTGCTATGTATGGAGAAGAACTTTGGGGCAACAAGATGCCCGTCCGAGTTCAAGAAGGATGTGGGTGTGTATAATCTTGAGAAGGAGGCGCTGAATTGGTGGAGTAGCATCGACCGTCAGACCGGCTACACCATTACCTCATGGGAAAGGTTCAGGGAGGAGTTTGAACAGAAGTACTTTCCGCTGGAAGCTCGCGATAGACTAACTCAAGAGTTCCTCCGACTGGAACAAGGAGATAAGACTGTGAGAGAATACAAGGCTGAGTTTATGAGACTCCAGTGATACGCTACGGACTGCAACATAAGCGACAAAGCATTGGCAATGCAGTTTATGCAAGGGCTGAATCCGGAGATAGGAGGCCGACTTCAATCAGTAACCTTCACTAACCCGCATGAGGCCATAGAAAGAGCAGTGAATGTGGAAGTTTATTTACTACGAGAAAAGACGGCAGGAAACAAGAAGAGAGGAAACATAGAATCCAGCACAACTACGAACCCGAGACCAGTCCAGTCTGATAGACGTGGCCAACCAACTTTCTGTGCAAAGTTCAGGGGAGGAGGAAATTTCCGACCTAGAGAGGTGAACCCTATTGAGAGATGTTTCAGCTGTTGAGGAGAGGGTCACATGTCCAGAAACTGTCCTGGTCACCGAACCACTGAGTTCCCTGCATTCGTTACTTGCTATTCCTGTGGAGAGAAAGGACATCTCGCGTCGAACAGTCCGACAAGGTGGAGAAACAAACCAGAGGCACTGGCTCAATTGACAAATGGACCCCTAGCCAAACACCAAGCCACAGCGGGCAGAGTCTATGCTCTTGAGGGAGTAGCATTAGACTCCACAGGACCAACTAACAGTGTTATAACAGTTATAGTTTGAGCGCTAACCCTCTTTTGTGTGTGATTGCTTGTTTGATTGTTTGCATTTTGAATTGCGTTCTTTTTGATTCAGTAGGAACACTACATGTTGGTGGGATTTCCACACATGTTTTGTTTGACTTGGGAGCGACGCATAGTTTTGTGACTCCCGAGGTAGCATCTAGGTTTAGTGTTCCGTTGGTGAGTGAGGATTTGAGTGTTTCCGTGTTAACTCCCGGAAATGAACACCTTAGTGCAGTTAGAATGGTCTTAGGAGTACCCATAGAGGTTAGGGATAAAACCTTTAAAGCAAACCTGTTAGTAATTCCCCTAGGCCATTTCGAGGTGATCTTCGGGATGGAATGGCTGTCTAGTTATAGGGCCCAGTTAGATTGTGAGAGAGGGCGAGTGAACCTTAGGGAGAACCAGAAACTCGATACGACGTACTATGGGATAAAACCTAGTGCAGTAGTATTAGTAGCAGCCGCAAGGGTAGTAACACAACTAGAATACGGGGAAGCATATTTAGTTGTCATTAGGGTGGTTGAGGAAGATAAGAACGAGGAGTTAAGGGTAGATGATATCCCAACAGTTTGAGAGTATGCAGATGTGTTCGAGCCGCTGACAAAGTTGCCCCTGCCAAGAAAGAACCCGTTCACTATAAATTTAGAGTCAGGAGCGACGCCAATAGCAAAGACCCCCTTTCGAATGGCCCCAGCCGAGTTAGCTGAATTAAAGAAGCAGCTAGAAGATCTGATGGGGAAAGGATTCATTCGACCGAGCTCATCGCCTTGGGGAGCATCGGTCTTATTTGTGAAGAAGAAAGACGGCAGTATGAGGCTATGCATCGACTATCGCGAGATTAACAATATCACGATCAAGGATAAGTACCCACTTCCTAAGATCGAAGAATTTTTAGACCAGTTACAAGGAGCCAGTTGGTTCTAGAAGATAGACCTTGCGTCAGGCTATCATGAAAACTCAATCGCAGAAGGAGATGTCCATAAGGCGGCGTTTAATACGAGATACAGGCAGTATGAGTTTGTAGTCATGCCATTTGGACTGACCAACGCCTCAGCAGCATTCATGAGACTCATAAATGAGGTGTTCCACGACTACTTGGATCAATTCGTGATAATCTTTATCGATGACATCTTGATCTATTCTCGGCCGTAGGAGGAGCATAAGGAACACTTACGGAAGGTTCTAGAAAGATTAAGGGACGAGAAACTGTATGCCAAGTTCAGTAAGTGCCGTTTCTGGAAGAGGGAGATTGGTTTTCTAGGAGATCGAGTCTCGAAAAAAGGTGTAACAGTGGATCTAGAGAAAGTGGAAGCCATTCAATAATGGCCGTGTCCAACAACTGTTACCGAGGTCCGATGTTTTCTCGGCTTAGCTGGATATTATCGGAAGTTTGTTAAGGGTTTCTCTTCTATTGCGAAACCTTTGACAAAGCATACGGAAGAGGAGGTTCCTTTTGTTTGGGGTTCAGAGGCCGAGGAAGAGTTTGTGAAACTCAAGGAAGCACTAATGTCAGCACCTATACTGACATTACCGGAGCCGGGCAAGCCCTATGTAATATACACGGATGCCTCGAGAGTAGGATTGGGTTGTGTCCTAATGCAAGAAGGCAAAGTTATCGCCTACGCCTCGAGACAGTTATGTAAACACGTAGAGAACTATCCGACGCACGACTTGGAGATGGCCGCAGTTGTATTCGCATTAAAGATCTGGAGATCCTACTTATACGGAGAAAGTATACAAGTGTTCACGGACCATAAAAGCCTGAAGTACTTGTTTACCCAAGAAGACCTTAACCTATGACAAAGATGATGGATGGAGTTCATTGCAGATTACGACGTACAAATCCAGTATCACTCGGGCAAAGCCAACGTAGTCACATATGCATTAAGCCGACGAAGGGCCGAAGTGAGCGCAGAAAAGGAAATAGAAGAGCTAAACCAGGAACTGAAACTGGTAAGCCTATCAGCTTTGGAGGGCAAACCAAGCCAACCCTTGGGACATCAAGCAGTGAATCAAGTCGGATTAATTCAATGGATTCGAGAGGAACAACGGCGTGACGACAAGATCCTTAAAATCATTGAAAGAGTTGAAGGAGCCGAAACAGAAGATCCAAGCGGATATCACCTGGCTGGAGACGGAACCCTATTACTCAAAGGTAGAATCACCGTACCAGAAGGCGCAAGACTAAGAGAGGAGATCCTACAGATGGCGCACCATTCAATATATAGCATTCATCCCGGAAGCACAAAGATGTACAAAGATATTCGAAGGTACTATCATTGGCCGGGAATAAAACGAGCGGTGGCGAAATGGGTAGCTCAATGTCAAGTGTGCCAGCAAATCAAAACAGAACACCAAGTGCCGGGAGGATTACTACAAAGTCTTCTGATACCCCAGTGGAAATGGGATTCAATCTCCATGGACTTCATAGTGGGATTACCCATTTTAAGGGGAAGAATGAACAATGCCGTGTGGGTGATTGTGGACCGACAGACAAAAGCTATGCACTTATTGGCGATTAGGGACTCCGACAAAGTGGAAACCTTGGCGATCCTATACTTGAACCAGATCGTGAGACTGCACGGAGTACCAATGAACATAGTGTCGGACTGAGACCCGAGGTTTACAGCAGCGTCCTGGAGAGCATTGCAAGGTGCGTTAGGAACCGAGCTGCATATCAGTACAGCTTTTCATCCGGAGAGAGACGGGCAGCCCGAAAGGACGATCCGAACGTTGGAAGACTTGCTAAGGCTGTGTATCTTAGATTACTTGCCTCTAATCGAGTTCTCTTACAAGTATTGGTATGTCGCCATATGAAGCTCTATATGGAAGACCGTGCCGAACCCCTCTATGCTGGACAGAAATTGGGAAAATGAGAGTGTTTGGGGCTCCAATAGTGGAGGAAACGATGGAAATATTGCAAGTTGTTCGGAAAAACATGAGGAAGGCTCAAGAGCGCCAGAAGAAGTACGCTGATCAAGGACGACGAGAAGTCACCTTCGAAGTTGGAGATTGGGTATACCTGAAAGTATCTGCACAGAAGGGAAAAGATAGATTCGGGAAAGTAGCCAAACTGGCAGTGCGATATATTAGACCGTATCAGATCAAAGGAAGAGTGGGCGAAGTAGCGTTTAGACTAGAGCTGCCATCGGACATGAATCTGCACACAGTATTTCATGTGTTAATGCTACAAAAGTACATTCGAGACCCGGAAGCAATCGAACCCGAGAGGATAGAAGAACTACAAGCGGATTTGACCTATCCATAAGGACCCCTTAAGATCAGACTCAGAAGGATACAGAAAATGAAGAACATAGAGATTCCTCAAATACAAATCTTTTGGGGAAGGCAGCATCGAATGGTGGTTACATTGGAGGACGAGCAGCAATTTAAGGAGTAGTACCCGAAGTTCTTCGCATCGAATGCAACAATGGAGCAAGGAGAACCATCTCAAGTCTAAGAATTCGAGGACGAATTCTCTTAACGGGTGGGGGGGGAGAATGTAATAACCCTATCAAAGAGCTAAACGACCCAGATAGAGCTTTCGCTTATGGACATCCCTCGGAACAATTTTAAAAATTATGGGACTTTGCATGGAGGTAGTCAAGACCCTACTGAAGGCCGTGGAAGAAGAATTTCTCCAAGAAACGTTCTGACGAGTTCGCTAAAAATCGAACAGTCCGATAGATGCGTCGAAGCCGCGAAATAGGTTAAACGGATGAAAAACCAACTCGGTCAAGAACCTATCAACTCGGAAATTTAGGTATCTTATTCTAAGTCTAAGAGGAGCCTATATACCAAAGGAAACCGTCAAAATCTCGGAGGAAGTCGATAGACACACTTGGAATCCGAATTAAAGCCAAACGGAGTGAACGCGGGACGGAGACATGTATATTTCATTACTTCGGAGGTAAGGAGGCAGGAATGAGTCACATTAATCACATGCTTATTCCTGATTGGTGGGAAGAGGTAAGAATGATTAGTTACCGTGCTGGTTTTTTCTTATTGGTTGGAGGAGAGAAGGTAAGGTGTTAACACCTCATTGGTGGAGAAACTCTATATAAAGACCCTTAACCCTCAACCCACAGCATTAGTTACTACCTTAGGCGTACTAGTGAGTGTGCGTGATAGAAAGAAAGAGAGTGAGTCTGTGAGAGAAAAAGAGAGAGTTAGTTCGGTTTTGTGAGAGAGTGTTCGGATGCTGTGTTTTAAGTGAGTGAGAGGTGTCTTAAGTCTTAGATCTGCGTGTTGTGTGGTCGTGAGTGCTTAGATCTGAGGAGTTTGTGGATGATTTCGTCAGATCTGGTGAGTCCCAGTAGTGGTGGACTATCGCGGTTGCTTTTCGTGGTGCAGTGTAGATCTCGGATCTGCATTCTAACACAACACTAGCCTCGGTAGATTAGGTTGTGTGCTTGTGTGTATGTGTGTGACTAACATGTGATGCAGGGAAGCTCGGATCTGAATAGATCCGAGTGTATACTAACGTTATCGTGCAAGATCAGCCTCGGATCTGTTAGATCCGAGTGCTGCAAAACCCGTTGGGTGAGGTAACGGTTTGATACATGTTCTTGGGACATGTTATCATCATTACCGAGTGATGAGAAGGGTGTAAGGACTGGCGGATCTCAGATCCATTTGCATGTTCCTTCACCGGATGAGCGAGTGTATGGTTTATGGTAAAACACGCTTCATGACTGGAAGGTCATGTAAGTGGAGTTATAATAAACGTGCATGAACGAGAATCAAGTGTGAAGCTTGTAACCGTAAACGAGAGTTGGGACTAGAGAAGTTCTGGCTTAGCCGTCACTCTAGGGCGCTAACTTGTGTGGAGAGGTGTTGGCATTTGATCAAGTGTGGATCAACGCGGGTGTGAGGTATAATGGTGTGAGATCCATTATACTGTGGAGTCATGTTGATGGTGTATCATTCATGACTTAGTGACAGTGTGGTCGGAGTTCCCCGCTCCCCATGGTTAGCGACAGACTGCTAGATGGGAAGAGTCGGAGGAGTAAGGGGCCTTGTTAGCCTGGCCGAGTACAATCCGATGGGATAGTGGGAAACAAGCAGTGAGGCGTGGTTGTCCTGTCTGGGATGTGAACTCCCTCGGCGGCTCTCGGATGGAAACCCCACCGAGATGTGAACCGACCGAGGAGCTCCCGGGCTAAATGATGTTCCGGCTTGGCTTGTCTTTGTGATAGTCAAGTGCAGGGTGTTTGTAGTAGTGATGTTCCGGCTTAGTTTGTCTTTCTGATAGCCAAGTGCAGGGTGATAGCGGAGGGGAACTGACCGACCCACTTAGAGATCTGTGTGTCCACGCGAGTGAGGCGTATGGTGTGTGGTAGTGTGTGTACATTGTGGGAACGCGGTTTGGTGCGGAAGTGGGAGCACCTTTGCATATAGTTTAGCTTGCATATTGATCTAGGATTGCAAGCTTCGGCTATTTACTTTATGTTGCTTCGGCTATTGCGTGTTTGTTTGCTTGCTTGTTGCTTTGGGTTGCTTGGGTGTTATGGGTGTTATATTGTTATAGAGTCCTGGACTCACTGAGTAATGTTAGATTACTCATGCCCCTTTTCCTTCCTACAGGTAACTAGTAGATGGCCTTACTAAGCGGAGCAGAACGTTAGGACACCGGAGTAGATTTTCGTTGGTTTTTGTAAAACTCGGTTGTGGGATAAAGTATGTACTAGATGCCTTTTTTTGGGTTTACCCTCCGCTGTAGCGTTATATATATATGGTTTGTGAGAATGTATTTTCAAGAATGATATCGTAATAATATTAAGTACATTTTTACAAACTTAAGCTTGCTTAATGATATTAGTCTAGTTAGGACTAACACAACTCGAGATCGAGGTACGGGTTGAAAAGCCTTAGGTCTTGGTCAGGAGGGTTCGAGCTAACTTGGCAAGACGGCCTTATGCTTGGATTCGTTCCAAGACGGGCTGATTTATTAAGTTAACCTCGGCTTTGTGACATTCGCGGTTCGGTCTTGGGTATAGATCGAATCGGGAGTGTTACAAGGACCGTCTTCAAATCTCCTAACTCTAGTTAAAGGACAAAACTGGATTTTTTGTTTGTAATCAGACAAAATCACGGATCCACACTCGCGCTTCAATTCAAATCTACAAACCTCATACCAGGAACCCTGTCTAAAGCAGTTTTCAAAAACCAGTAGTCTATCTGGTATGATAGTCGCTGAGATCTGGGTTTCCAAGTCAAAAATAAATTTTCATAAAATCAAAAATTAGAGCAAGAAGACTTACATGCAAGGCGAATTAAATTCTCAGTTAAATTATGTAAATTATTACTCGATTATCACTAAGTATCAGCTCCAAGGTTCGCCCAAAGAAGTTTATCTGCTTCCAAAAATGGAGAATCTTAACACAAACTGACTTTTCAATGTATCCAATTTTGTAAACCAGAAAGAGAACTCATGGCGAATTGTAGGAAAGATACTTCCAAAAAAGGAAAGAGAAGCGAGTAAGACCGGTGAATAAAAAGAACCCTAGATAATTATATATATAATATCTAAACAGGCACCAACAATTTTCTAGCAGTTTTTTTCTCATATAAGAAACCGATACCTTTTCAGCTGCACATTCCTTGTCTTTATCAAGATTACCTCGAGACAAACTGGGCCCAAACCAATGAATAGTTAATTAATTAAAACCCATTCGAATAAAACAGTGATAAATCCACATCAGATAAAGAAGCACAATATCTAAACGGCCCAGAAGATATAATAATAACAGCTAGGACATATGCATTACATTTATCTATAACGGAACTGAAAACAAAATATCCAGAGTGAATGCAAAATAAATGCGACCAAGAAGGACATGTGTAACCAAGACAAGCTAGGGTTTTTTAGTGCTCCAAATAGATAAAAAATTGCCTATAAAACTCAATTATTTTAAAAATTACCAATTTTAGGAATTTAATATGTATCTAAGTATATATTAAATTTACAAATGTTTGACAATTAGAATTCCATGTTTCCCCATCACTTAGATATGCTCTAAAACAATGATTAATAGAAATAGCAAATTTGCATATACCAATACTGAATTTTTCACAATACCAAGAATATTATCCTAAGCTACATAAAAAAAATTCATAAAATACATTCCAATGTCTTATTTATAAACAAACACGAAAATTCCAAGTTATATCGCAATCAAATAAATAAATACACTCTTACTATTAAATCTAATTATATACGCAGACCATATAACATTTAGATAAAAAGTTTAACTTCTGTTAAAGAGTTACACATATCCATTCATTAAATTATCATACTGATTATTTACCCTGATCTAATATGCAAAAGTAAGCAAAACTAAAACCTCAAATAAGTACGATTATCCAATACTTAATTAAGAGTTTTAAATTCTGCAACCGTTTAAGACAACTGAAAATAACAACAATCTTAAAAAACAAAATAACATATTACACAAATCCATAACATAGTCATAAGATACCAGAGAGCTTTAGTAAAAACACCAATATGCAAAATATATAATTTAACATAGAGACGTTGTGGAAGAGGCTAGCATCCATCCATATTCAGCATATGATCATGCATAGAACGATCGAGACGAATAGTACTACACACAAAGAGTCCTACGGCTGCAAGACATTTAAATATTTTATCAGTATAACGATACTTTTCTATGCATCAAATTAAACAATAAAACAGTAAACACTAACTTACATATCCCCAAACTCTCGGACATCATCATCAATAGGATCAAACGTGAACTCAGAATACGGACACTGAGACCGCAAAACAACCGATCTTGCGTCAATGCCTATTTTATAATATAAAATATCATAAGTTAGAAGCACTCTAAAAATAATGTAACATATTAACACCACAATTAATTGATCGCCAACATAACACCAACAAATCACAATATTGACTAAACACATTAATTATAACACAGTAGATCATACCTTCTCCTTCGGATAACCGCCAGAACCTAAGTACATAAACAACTGCCTCATGGTTGTTTCGTTCATATGCACGAACGAATTCTCTAGCAAGAGCACCCGTTGCAATACACACGATCACACCTTCCCTACTAATATAACAAAAAATTGCAAATTAAATATAAAAAACTAAAGTAAAAACTATATAAAGCGTTAATTTAAAATATCGTGAGACAGCATAACCTGGCATCACAAAGCTCGAAACGAACATGACACAAATCATCCTCAAATACGTCACTACTAATACACGAAAGCGTCCCCATCCTTAAAATTGTTCCCATAACATCTGAAATTAAATTCACACAACAAACACGAAATTATTATATTTCTTGAACAAAAGATTAATCCGAGAAAATAATGAAATCTTATAAGAAATTACCGATTAAAGTCCCAGCATCGAATTCCCTAGTGAAAATGTCAATAAATCGATGGCAATTAAGAAAAAGTCCAGGAAGACCATCCGTAAACCGCCTAACCCTTGTCGAGTGTCGAAACTGAATCATCTGACCGTAGAACGACACACTAACAGAACCAGTTTCGGGCTTCACATCAAACTTGCAAATATCATACCACGAATTTTGCTCAAAGTAATTACTGAAGATGAGCCATTGATCGAGCATGATAGCTACAAAAATCTGAGTTTCCTAATGAAAAATCAAACATGCAGAGATCTAATCAAATTGATCCAGCCGCAAAAAGTGTAAAAAAAAAGAATCTATATAATTTTTTTTATCTTATCATCACTAACAATGAGCTCCAAGGTAGGACCGAATGAATTGATCTGCTTCCAAACACGAAGAACATTCACGCGGATTATTGAATCAGTGTACCCATTACGTAAATCGGAAATAGAACACATGACCGACGAAGATAATGCCATCGGACTGTTTGTTGGTTTGGTTGTGTTTAAGAACGGCGATGAGAAGTGAAGAAGTGGTTTTGAGCAGCCCTAATTACTAAGTCATAAGCGACAGGAAGAGAGAGATGAAGTCATCGAGAAAGAGATTTTTAAATTAGTTTCTTATTAAAAGACACCCCACATTCCAACATGTTGTCGGTATTACCACAATCGTTATCTAACTTCGGCCTAAGTACATTGTGAAAAGATTCTTATGGTTTACCCAAATCAAGGTAACATTTTATTTGTTCTAATCTAACCAACAAAACATCGACATTAATTATTTTCGAAGATAAATTTAAATCAAGATGGAGTACCTATCTAAACATTATAAATCTTAATTTTTTATAACATAATATTAATAGGGTGTAAGCTTATACAGCACATTTTCAAATAAGAATCAAAATATTATAATCATTATAAAGCAATATAGAATATCTTTTTAGATCAGAACATAAAGAAACTATCAACCAAAGACAATATTATAAACTATAAGAAAAATGATTATAGAAGAACAACTAATTGATGTACCCACAGTACATACAAAACATGTTTAAAGATTGAACGGCATATTTAGTAATTATAATCTATGGTTTTTGGAAGTCTCATAACCAATATCAATGCTAAATAAAAAACACACAAGAATAATTATATTTGTTTCAATATAAACATTAATTTTAGTTTTAAACAAACAACAACTTTCTGAGTTTTTTAAAGAGAGCGTAAATAATTATATTTAACATATATAGATAAATACTATTCATATATTTATTAGAAAATTTCTCAATATTATAAGTCTTATAAATCATAAAATTACAAAAATCATAAAAACATTTTCTCGAGATTGAGATTTCAAAGCTGATGATATAACCTCTAATTATAACTACAAGTTGCTTTATGTGGCATAATCCATGTATGTGTTACGTACATGTACCACAGTCCACAGATAACGAAAATATCAATGCTTGATATATAAGAAAAAGCCCAATACTTAACAAAACGTCCACATTACAACTGCAGGTCCTCATTTGCAATGATAGAATTACGAAGATCATCAACTTCTCGACAGCGAGGCTCCAGATAAATTTGTGAAACACCACAAATTATCGAAGCTATGAGACCACCATTATATCGTTCAATCCTTACTAACCGAACAAGACATATAATAACATTATGGATGCATTTGCTCAGACTCGCAAGAAAGTCAGCAGATAGATCGCTCCTTAACAACACTGGCAAACATACATCCCTGCAAAATACCATATACTATGTAAGACATGCCAACTATGAAATAAAACTAGATAAGTAATTAATATTATAACCAATTATATTTAAAACAAAAGCCTTTCATTCTGAAGTTCTAGATATATATCACCGAATCGGTTTCGATGATCCGTGAGACTATCAACATGATTCCCAACACTTGCAATTTGCACCATTACATCTATAAAAAACGATAATCACGTATTATGGATGTAGAATAAAAATATGCAAAAAAAGCAAACCTTCAGAGTTTTCAATCAAAAAGAGAAAGTAAACATACAAAGTAAAACAATGTCTCACCAATACAGACTTTTGATTCACGTAGACCACCAATGATAAGGCAACACAGGAGAAATAATAGGAATTGTCTCCTGAAGGCTGCTTAACAAACACAGTTCTCTTTCTACACTCAATCCTAAATGAATGAGGAGTGTATAACAGATACCAGTAACCGACGTAAGGTTAATATCCGTCAAAACAATCCAATCACCTTCTATGATAGTTGCAACAAACAATTCTTTGAAAACTTCGTCCTACAATGCATAGATTCTATCACCCTAACCAAATAAGGTTTGAACAAAAACTTATCAGATATTAACAACAAAACCACCAAAAATAGACAAAATAAGAATATACAAAACTATCTTACCTTATCATTAACTAATATCATATTACACACACTTTCGCCTTCATAAAAAGTTATGAAGATACAAAGAACTTTAACCCTAATATCAGTCACAGAATTCAAGGGTTCAAGATCTGCAACACCGAAAAGAGCCATGATTTGTAAGAAAAGAACAATATATCTCTTCTTTCAATCTTTCTCTCTCTCTATATATATATATATATCAAACTTGTTTTACATATATCGTTTTAGTAAACAATCAAACAAAAAAGTAAATCTTCCATATATTTTAGATATGCTTACACTTATCTAAACTTAAATTGAATTGAATATGCTGGTACTTGTTTGCATAAAACAGGCTAAAGTATAACTAATTGGTACTTGTTTGCATAATACAGACTAATGTATAATTAACCAATTATATAGTGAACAATAACTTATATAACTATACACAAACGAATTCCTTTATACTTCGAAAAATAAAAGAACATGTTAGTATAACAATGGAATTCACGGGTATGCTAAAATCAAGTGAAATCAAAAGTCAAAAGAAAAGATGATCATAGATAGATAAAACACCATTACATAGAAGTTCATAAAGAAGACGACAATACAAGGAAGTTTAACAATGGAATTCACTTTCTGAAGCCGACATCATCTGGGCCAAAATTCCTCAAACATATCGACCAAATTATTCCACACTATCATATTAATCCACTCGGGCTTATCCTCACCACTCGCCCATATCCTCTTCAACGCACGCATCTGGTCTCGGAATAATGTTCTAGCCACCAAATTAAACTGCGTCCAAACCGTTGAAGTGTGTTTTGGATCCCACTGTATTTACGCTACAAATAAAGAAAATAAAAAAAGTTATAAGAGTATAGAACCATATTAGTGTTTTTGTTTTAGTGTGCTTTATATCAAAGATCGATGCTTACCGCGAGGAGGAAAAACCATCGTGTCTTATAATAGACGGGAACCAAGCGGTACGTCGGCCACTCATGGTGCCAGTTGTGTTGAAGGATCTTTCCGATCGCGATATAGAGAAATTTGAACTACGTAACAGTGGTTTTGTAAATCCAGAAACCCGCACCAGGGTATAGAACGGGAAGATTCTACGTTAAAGATCGCTTCAACATCTCTGAGAAACTGTCCTGTGATGGGAGGAACAACGTCCATGTCGAAAGGTTGTAACAGAGAGAATGAGATGGAATATAAGATTTAGGAGAATCTGATATAAAGAGAAGAAAGAGAAAGGAAGACGAAAGGTTGCGTAGACTAACTTATGGTTTGATGTTATTGCATATTGCATACATTTTGCATACTCATTAGTTAGCTTTTCATGCATTTGTATCACGTTTTAGGTTAGATTGCATCACTTAGGGTCCTAGAGCATTCTTGCATCAGCATATGCATTTTCCTTGCATTTTGCATCACATTCAGGTTGTTTCTGGCTGCTTTGGAGTCGTGGAGGTTCGTGGACATGTTGAGGCTGACGTAGCAGTTTGTGGGAGCTCGGATATATGCTAAGGATCAGAGATCGAGGAGCAGATCGAGCATGGCCGGTCGATCTAGGAGTTGATCGACCAGAAGATCGAGCCAACCAGGCGATTCAAGGAGAATGATCGAGACAAGGATCGAGTGAAGCAATCGATCAAACGGTACAGACGTAAATGATGCCATGCAGAGCGAGAGTCAGATCGAGTACACCACTTGATCCAGCCGAAGATCGATACCGAGATCGGATGCAACACTCGATTCGCCGATGATGATCGAGACCCAGATCGAGCCGAAGACACAATGTCCGGATATGATCGAGAGAACCACTCTATCAGTCGATCTCGGTCCTTTTAACCGTTTTTGGCCGTTAGCGAGGGAGGGACCATCAGCTTGTTTGAGCATTTTTGGAAGGCGGTGACGTCCTTTTCCAACAACAATTTTAGATCCTTATCTTTTCCATTATGTTTTCTATCTCGTTTTCGTGAAGAACACCATTGTTGAACTCGCGTTTTTCTTAAGCTTTGTAATCAAATCATTTTCCGTTTAATCTAGTTTTCTTTTCATGTTCATCGTCTATTTTCATATGCTTTGCTTGATTTACTCTATGTGTAGCGAGTAGTTTATTTGGGTTCGGGGTTGAGAGGATTAAGGGGTCTAAAGGGTTTCGATCTTGGGGTTTTTTCTAAACATTTTCAATGGCTATCTCTTCTAAGGTGTTGAGATCTCAATGCTTGAAGACTCTCACGCCAAGAGCTTCATGATCCGAGAGGTTCCTTACCTTGACAGGATTCAGGAGCCTCGGAAGATCACACATTAGAGACTAGTTACCCCTTCCCAAAAGCCATGGAAGTTTGGGGGATTAGTTAAGCCATTCATTTGAAATCTGTTTTCCTTGCCCTTCGACCTCTCTTTCCACCAAAAGCCATGGGTTTGGAGGAGAGGATGAAGGAGTGATCTATACCGAAAGCCACGGATAGATCTTGCTTAGTTTTCAAGGCTTAGACATCCTCACCAAGTGAGTCGATTTAAAGTTTTAAACCAAGGTCGAACCTTTGAAACCCCTGACCATGAATCTCAACCCTAGGCCCTTTCTTTTAGCATCTTTACATCTTATCTCGTCTTTCGCTTGATCTCTGATAGCATCCACGTCATTAGTTTTACTGTTCTTGCATTTTTAGACGAGATCGATTGTTACTGCTCGATCTAGTGGTCGATCTCATGGTCGATCCACTAGTCGAATTTTAATAATTCGAAGCTTTCTCCTTTAATTATTCTGTTTGTTTCTCGTAGTAGTTTCTTTATTTCTAGTATTTTTAAAATAGGTTCTATTCTGTTTAAGTTGCTGCATCTAGTTTTTAGAGATTTTCTCATAACCAATCTCATTTTGCTTAGATTTGCATTAGTCCTTGTATTCTATGTGCATTCTCTATCATCCTAGGCATGGATTGACTTTCTCTTGCTTGCTGTACTACAACATGTTTTGCATTTGAGTTTGATAACCTCACTGCAATCTAATCCTTGCTCCAAAGAAGTAGCTATCAAATGGTGCCGTTGCCATCCTAGGACTTTTTAGAGAACATAGAGATTTGGGACTTAGCAAAGACTAAGTCTTTACCTTTTTCAAGTTACTAATACTTCTACTCTCAAACATGTGTTTTCAGGTACATGAATCTTCGTTCAAGGGGAGACAACAATCTACTACAACCCTTAGACAACATTCATCAACTTGGTCACTCATGGCAAAGGAGAGTCAGAGAACAAACAAGAGCCTTTGAGGAGATTGTTCAGCACGGTTTGGTTGACTTTGAAGCTATGGCTGAACACGAGCATCCAGAAGGACCACCTCCAGCTCACGGGGCAGCAGGAAGGGGCAATGGAAACCCCCACCACGCGGCTAGACCCCCAAGGATCATAGGAGCCGGAGATGCTCCCAATACTCATCACAATAGGTTTGGGATCACTCCTCCTCCTGTGAAAAACAATAACTTCGAGATCAAGCCAGGTTTCATCTCAATGGTGCAAAACAACAAGTTCCACGGCTTAGCAATGGAAGATCCCTTGGAGCACCTAGACAACTTCGAGCAAGTATATGGGATGATAAAGATCAATGGCATATCCGAAGATGCTTTCAAGCTGCGTCTCTTCCCCTTTTCACTCGGAGACAAAGCCAGACATTGGGAGAAGACCCTCCCACAAGGCACCATCACATAATGGGCCGCGTGTAAGAAGGCCTTTCTCTCAAAGTTCTTCTCAAGCACCAGGACAGCACGGTTGAGAAGCGAAATCAGCGGTTTCACTCAAAGGAACAATGAGACATTCAACGAGGCAATGGAGCGTTTCAAAGACTACACGATCCAATGTCCTCATCACGGGTTCAGCGAGGAGACACTACTCAGTACCATATACCGTGGAGCTTCACCAAAGATCAGGTTGTTGCTTGACACAGCTAGCAAAGGGAACTTCCTCGGTCAGGCGGTAGAAGAGGGTATGGAGCTGATAGAAAACTTGGCATTGAGTGACGGCAATTACGCTGAGGATTATGACCGTGCACCGAGAGGATCAGAGTTAGAGTCTCACAAGAAGGAGCTCAAATCTTTGCATGAGAAGATAGATAAGCTGGTGTTAGCCAATCAGAATCATGTTCACTTTGTTGGTGAAGCTGATGAGAACCAAGAGGAGTTAGAGTTAAGCCAAGAAGAAGCCAATTGGGTGGCGGGACAGAACAACTACAAACCTCAAGGCTACAACCAAGGCTACCAAAACAACAACCTCTCTTACCGAAGCACCAACGTAGCCAACCCTAAAGATCAAGTGTACCCTGCTCAGCAAGCAAAACCTTTCATCCCTTACAACAAAGGTTTTCAACCGAGTGGTGGTTTCCAAGGTCAAGGGCATAACAACTTCCAAGGGCAACATCAAAACAACAAGAGTTATACACCTAACTACCCCCCGGGCTTTGCACCTCAGCAGCAACAACCGATGCAACAACAAGTTGATCTGGTTCAAGCAATGTTTCAACAGCTAATACAAGGGCAAGCCTCTACAAACCAGAAGTTCGCCGGGATGAACACTCGTCTAGACTCGTCTCTCACTGACTTCTCCACTCAGATCACCAACTTAAACAAAAAGATCAAGCAGCTGGAGAAAGGGAAAGCAAGTACGAGTGGTCAGAATAGTCTTCCGGGGAACTGTGAGCAGAATCCCAAGGAGTATGCTAATGCCATAACGTTGAGAAGCGGCAAAGAGCTCGAACCTCCGGTCTCTACCAAGAACAACGAGGACGTTGTAATTCAAGAGGGGGAGGGTAAACCTTCGGCTGATGATGATGAGATTAACTTTGACAACGTTTGGATCCAAGGGCCAAGAAGAGGAGACAAAGCAGTTGCTGAGAAGAGGAGATCAGGCTTGACTTCGACATCAACGAGGTTCTAAAGAAGCCGACCATTGAAGGCAAGCTTTCTATATTGAAACGATGGATGCTTTAGCGGATGAGTTGCTGGAAGAGCTGGCTCTAGAGGACCATCTGAAGCTAGCACTGACTAAGGAGCCAGGGAAGTTTGGTTATGTGGACCAGAGGACCCATGAGTACGTCAACCTGCTGGATGCTAGGAGGATTGTTAAGAATAAAGAAGGTTGCTGCCTAGAGATCGACCCCGAGATCGACGCTATCACTCGATCCAGGAGTCAGATCGACAAGGCAATCGAGAACACAACTAGATCCGGTGCAACAATCGACGGACAGATCGAGAAGAATGCTCGATCAGGAAAAAGAATCGAGTCGGCAATCGAGGAAGACCGCCCGATCATTTTGGGGTCCAATCAAGAGATCGACTCAGCGTCTCGATCCCTTACTCGATCCACATCAAATCGAGTAAGTGAATCGAGCGAAATGGCTCGATCTAGACGACATCGAGAGGAGAATCGACCGGAGGACTCGATTTCAGAAGGGATAGCGATGGAGGAAAGCAGTCTAAAGGGCCATACCTCGGGTTAAAGGGAGAATTCCAAGGAGGAAAGCAACAACAACAGCCACGAGGATGACTGGAGTGAGCTGTTAGCCCCAAAGGTGGATCTTAAGGAGCTCCCAAAAGGGCTAAGGTATGCTTTCTTAGGGCCTAATAATACATATCCCGTGATTGTGAATGAAAACCTTAGTGATGATGAGTTGCACTCGCTCCTGACTGAGCTGAGAAAGTATAGGAAGGCCATTGGGTACTCTTTAAGTGACATCAAAGGCCTTTCACCAATGCTTTGCATTCATAGGATTCACTTGGATAATGAGAACGCTTCTTCTATAGAACATCAAAGGCGTTTGAATCCTAATTTGAAAGAGGTTGTTAAGAAAGAAATCCTTAAGCTTTTAGAGGCTGACGTGATCTATCCCATAAGTGACAGTACGTGGGTTTCTCCTGTACACGTGGTGCCTAAGAAGGGAGGGATCACGGTCATAAGGAATGAAAAGGATGAGCTTATCCCTACTAGAACCATCACTGGTCATAGGATGCGTATTGATTATAGGAAACTTAACCTTGCCACTAGGAAAGACCATTTCCCTTTGCCTTTTATTGATCAAATGGTTGAGAGACTTGCTAATCACCCTTACTACTGTTTTCTCGATGGGTATAGCGGTTTCTTTCAGATACCAATTCATCCAAATGATCAGGAGATGACGACCTTCACATGTCCCTACGGTACCTTTGCATATCGAAGGATGCCGTTTGGATTGTGTAATGCACCGGCTACGTTTCAGCGGTGTATGATGTCGATCTTCTCCGATCTTATAGAGGAGATGGTAGAGGTGTTCATGGATGACTTCTCTGTCTATGGTGCGTCCTTTTTTGCGTGTTTGTTGAATCTTTGCAGGGTACTAAAACGTTGTGAAGAGACAAATTTGGTGCTGAACTGGGAGAAATGCCACTTTATGGTTAAGGAAGGGATCGTGCTTGGTCATAAGATATCAGAGAAGGGCATTGAGGTTGATCAGGCTAAAGTGGAGGTCATGATGGGTCTTGAGCCGCCGGTTAATGTTAAGGGAGTCAGAAGCTTCTTGGGACACGCAGGGTTCTATAGGCGCTTCATCAAGGATTTCTCCAAGATTGCACGCCCTCTTACACAGCTGTTGTGCAAGGAAGCTGAGTTTGTGTTTGATGAGGAGTGTTTGAAAGCTTTCGTGACCATCAAGGAAGCCCTTACATCAGCTCCTATAGTCCAAGCACCAGACTGGTCTCTTCCTTTTGAGATCATGTGTGATGATAGTGACTACGCCGTAGGAGCCGTTCTCGGTCAGAAGAAAGACAAGAAGCTGCACGTGATCTACTATGCTTCAAGAACCTTGGATGACACGCAATCAAGATACACCACTACGGAGAAGGAGTTGCTTGCAGTAGTCTTCGCCTTTGAGAAGTTCAGATCGTATCTCGTTGGTTCCAAGGCTATTGTATACACAGATCACGCTGCCTTGCGATACATCTACTCGAAGAAAGACACTAAGCCTCGGCTCTTAAGATGGATTCTCTTACTCCAGGAGTTTGACATGGAGATTAAAGACAAGAAAGGAATAGAAAACGGGATTGCTGACCATCTCTCACGCCTAAGGATCAACGAGTCTCTCCCCTTAGATGACTCTCTTCCAGAAGAGCAGCTTATGGCGATTACCACGGCTGTTTGTGGAAATCTAGAAGGGAGGTTTGAGGAGGTGTTGAGTTTCAAAGAAGAGGATCTACCGTGGTATGCTGATGTGGTGAACTATCTAGCGTGTGGGGAGGAGCCAACACATCTCAACAGCTATCACAAGAAGCGGTTTATGAGAGAGGCTAGTGACTACTTTTGGGACGAGCCCTACTTATACAAGAGAGGAGTAAACGGTTTGTACCGGAGATGTGTTACAAAGGAAGAAGCCAAGGACATCCTCTATCATTGCCATGGCTCTTCCTACGGAGAAAACTTTGCCTTATTCAAGACTGCCACGAAAGTGTTGCAAGCCGGTTTCTGGTGGCCGTCCATTTTTTAAGATGCACACGAGTTTGTGAAGAGCTGTGAGGCATGTCAACGAGCAGGGAATATAACTAAGAGGAACGAAATGCCTCAAATTCCTATCTTCGAGGTTGACGTGTTCGACGCGTGGGGGATAGACTTCATGGGGCCATTTCCATCTTCATACGGCAACAAATACATCTTAGTAGCAATGGATTATGTCTCTAAATGGGTTGAGGCTGTTGCTTCCCCTACAAATGACTCTAAGGTGGTAATCAAGCTGTTCAAGAGTATCATCTTCCCGAGGTTTGGGGTACCTAAGGTTGTCATAAGCGATGGAGGAAGCCACTTCATAAACAAGGTGTTTGAGAACCTCTTGAGAAAATATGGAGTTAAGCATAAGGTGGCTACACCGTATCACCCTCAAACAAGCGGTCAAGTGGAAGTCTCCAACAGGCAAATCAAGGCTATACTAGAGAAGACCGTCGGAGCAACAAGGAAGGACTGGGCAGTGAAGCTGGACGACGCTCTTTGGGCCTACCATACCGCCTTCAAAACGCCAATTGGTACAACTCCTTTCACTCTACTCTATGGCAAGGGCTGTCATCTCCCGGTTGAGCTGGAACACCGCGCGTTGTGGGCTGTGAAGAGGCTGAACTTTGACCTCAAGACTGCTCAAGAGAGGCGCCTTATTCAGCTACACGAACTGGACGAGTTGAGGCTGAACGTTTACAAGAGCTCTCGGATATACAAGGACCAGACTAAGGAGACTCATGACAAGAAGCTGGTCGCCAAGGAGCTTAAGGAAGGAGGGCTAGTGTTGCTGTACAACTCAAGGCTCAAACTCTTCCCGGGTAAGCTGAAGTAAAGGTGGAGTGGACCGTTCGTGATTCAGGAAGTGTTGCCTTATGGAGCTGTTACTCTGATGGGAAAAAGTGGCAGTGCATTCACCGTCAACGGACACAGAGTCAAGCCTTACTTGGCAGACAGCTATGACAAGGAGAGTACCTCGGTGCTTCTCCAAGACCCACCATCCGCTTAAACCAAGTAAGGTCTAGCTAAAGACGTTAAAGAAAGCGCACTTGGGAGGCATTCCCATGTTTATCTTGTACATACTCCTGCTTTATTTCCCTTTCAGTTCTATGTTTTTATTCTGCAAGTGTGTAGGATCATGTATAAGGAGTCTAAACCTTGACCTTGAGGTCTAAAAGAGGCGATAGGGGTTAAGATAAGGCTAGAGATTGAGTGCTAGATCGACTGATCCTGGCTCGATCTTTGCTAGATCGAGTCAGTGAATCGAGAGGAGCCAGTCGATCTAGACGAGAACGAGTGACAAGATCGACCTTGACGAAAAAGGATCGATCGATCCAAAACGGATCGACCGATCTAATTTCTCTCGGGAAAATCTGTTGAAAATAGATCGATCACAAGACTCGATCCATCACTCGATCTGTGCCAAATCGACCCCTAAATCGAGGACATAGCTCGATCATGAGGACTTAGCCGTGGAGCCAACATCTCAATGATCGAGAGAGCCAATCGATCCAAGACTCGATTCACCATGAATCGAGTCTCAAATCGAGTAACCCTCTCGATCTAAGCCATTATGGGCATGAGATCGAGTCCTAGATCGACCAAATGGACTCGATCTCATGCCGAGGTAACATTTTCTTTCCCTCCATTACTATTTTCCCTCCAACTTTTGAATTCAAAACTTGGTCAAGGCAAGCATCTTTGACCATGAAAGATGTGCCTTGACCAAGACTTTGTCAGAAAAACCACTTTTACTACCCATTGTTTTGATTTTTGCTAGCCTTTAAATATTTCAACAACCTCTCACCCTCTCATTCCTGTTTTTTTCGAAAATTTTAAACAAAGAGAGTGAGAGTTTTGGTTTTCAAAAGCTAGCAAAGATATTCTGCATTTCTTGCAAAGGTATTTTCAAAAATTTAATGATTTAATTTTAGAAAATTTCCTTTAATTTCGCAAGATCTTATTCTAGAATATAGGGTCGGTTTGGATTTTTCAAAAACTAGCTAAGTAAAAAGAATAATTATAGATTTTTCAGTATCTAAAGATATGATTCTCCTTTATTTAGCTATGATTTTTATTTATTCCCCAAAATTCTAGGGTAGTTTTTATAAGTTCTCTCCTTCTCTTCTCTCATTCTCATCAAAACCGCCGTGTGCTTATCAAATTTCTTTAGAAACTTGTTTCAGGAACAATGGCCCCAAAGAGAACAAGAGAAGAGACAGCACAAGAAGGAGAAGGACAAGAAGTGGCAGTTCAAGAGAGGGTCAGATGGAGTAGGATGAGAAGAGGGACAAGAAACGGCTGGAAAGGCTTCGGTTTGAGCCTACCAAGTTTGCTGATTGAGAGCTGCTGTCTAAGCTAGGGATTCTTGGGGATTTTGACCAACTCCTCAAGAACATTGGCTTAAGATGTCTGTCACGGATGGATTGCCCAACCATTCCTGAAGTGACAATAGACTTCCTTGCAACCTTGGAGTTCCGTTACAAGAATCCTAGCGCACCCGTCCCTTCTCAAGGTCGCCTCTACTTCAAGGTTAGCCGTCAAGCCTATACACTCTCCATCCCTTAGCTATGCCAAGCTTATGGTCTCAACGCGGATGCCTACAAGGTCGAGTTCCCAGTCTTCAAGAAAGCCAACGACTTTTGGGACCTGATCAGCAATGAAGACTACAAGGCCAACACCGCCAAGATCAAGCGAGTAAGGAGCCCAGTGCTGAGGTAAACTCTGAAGCTGATTGCCAACACATTTAGTGGAAGATCTGTTGCTCCTACGGTCACGAAGACAGAGCTGTGCTTCCTATTCCAAGGTGTGAAGCACTTGGTGTGTGATCCGGATGCAAATTACGAGCCCATGGAGGATGAACTCGGCGATGAAGTGAACTACGGGTGTGTGCTCGCGGCTTCTTTGGTGAAATACAAGGCTTATGCCTTGCGGTGCAAGGCAACATCCTCTTACATTGGCGGTTTCCTTACTCCTCTGTTCGTGCAAGCTGGTGTGCCCATTCACGACTTTACTCACGTCCCAACCAGAGCTTTCATGGACGAGGCATACATGAGGAATACTGACAGCTTGGGACGCACGTCAGCAGAAGGGTTCTACGCCTACCTCTTCATAGATGACCAAGACGAGAAGAGAGTGTGCATCCTGCCCAACAAAGATGAAACGAGCTGCTTGGTGTTGGGAACATCGAGTTCTTGCCCATAGAGGAAGAATACTTTGCCCCTTTAGGAGGACCACCTGCTTCAGCGATTGCCCCTCGTCAAAGGTCAGAGTCTCCAGCCACGGAAGATGAGATGCCCGAGGCCTACACACTTCCCAAGCTAGACTTCGAGCCGAGGACAAAAACCGAGAAGTTCCTAGCATCAGTTGTGGAAATGCAAAGGAAGATCAACAAGTGGCAAGGCAAGATGCTCAAGAAGCTTGGAAAGAAAGTCAAGGCACTTCAGGGAGGCTCGCCTAAGAAAGCTGCAAGTCAAGAGGTGCAACAACCCGAGAAGAGAAGGCTCTCAACCGGTGGTATTTTCATCCGCGAGACCCAAGGAAGCACCATTCAGCCGGCGCGCCACTCTCTCCAAGAACCAGCTGACAAAGGCAAAGCAACAATCTCTAGCTCCTCTGGAACATCCTCAAGTTCCAGCCGAGACTAGACCAGAGGTAACAACCTTCTTCCATTGTACATAACCGCTCATATTTGCTTCTTTTTGCTTTGTGTTTTGATGCTCCTTCAAATGAGTTTGCCACCGGGACGGTGTCAAGCAAGTTTGGGGGAGTATATGTGTGATTTGACTTATGTTCTTTGATCTTATTTTCCTTTAGCATCCTTGAGTCTTTAGTTTATGAAAAATTGGTAAAATTTTTTAAAAATTTTCAAAGATTCATGTAGTTGCATTCATCTTGTCAAAACATGTTAGGATTGAGTCTAGAGTTTCTCATAGCATCTAGGTTGTTTGCATTTTGCATAAGGGGTTAGAATTTCTTAAAAATGTGTTTTTACTTATGAATTGTTTCAATGCCCTAGTTAGTAGTTCTCTAATGCTTTGTCTATGCTTTGAAAGTAAGTTCTTACCATGCTTGGATCACTTATTAGGATTTTCGTGGCTTAAATTGAACTCTCATGATTTGAAACTCATCCTAATAAGTGAAAACCTTAATTTAAAATTCTAATTATCATTCTTATGCATTTGAAAATGAACACATGGTTTTAAAATATTTAGGCTCTCTTCTTCCTTTTTACCACTCTTTGTGAGCCTAAGTAGAACTCCCTCCTTGAACCTTACCCTTCTTTGAAGTCAAATGTTCTTGTGTGACATCTTTGTGAGGCCTTCCTTTCGGTTTGAACTTGGCATAAAGTGTTAGGTTTGGGAGACATGATTTGGTTTACATATGATTGCTAGCTTTGCATTTTGAAGCTAGGTATAGGCTTATGATAAGTTTGGGGGATCTTTGGGGTTGCTTTCTTGCCTATTTGTTCTCGGTTTCAAAGAGCTTTGTGTTTAAAAGAAAGAAATGGGTTTTAAGTGAAAGGTTGTTTTTAAAACTAAGTATGCTCTAATAAATTTCAGGAGGTAGCTCTCCCATAATAAAATTAAAAAAAAAAAGAAAAGAAAAGAAAAAGAAATAAAAAGAGCCTAAGTGCCAAATAAAAAAAAATAAAAAGAAAAAAATAAGAGAGCTACTAATAAGAAATATCTAAAGAGCAAAAATATTTTTCAAAACCTTTTCATTAGCCTAAAAAGTTTAAAAATATCTTTATTTCGAATTGGGGATTGCTAAGTTTGTAAAGAATAAGGGTAGACTCTTAAGTGGTGAGTGAGGATAAAATTTGTTAAATGAGAGGGGTATAGGATCGTTTGTTAGTTTACATGGGTAGATGAGAATCTAATCATGTATGCATAAATTGTCTTTACCTTTAGCATTATGCACAAGTTCAACCATTTTTGAGAGAAACCCTTGTTCTAATTATAAACCCTTTTCAAATGAGATCATTCAATGCTCATAACCTTCACCCTTAGCCAAATGTGTTTTGCTTTAAAGTGCATATGTTTGATTCATGGTTCGAATGTTAATGAATGTTAAAGGATGAGTTTCTTTGATTGTTAGGATTAGGAGAGTCATGATTTGAATTTCTTTGTGTGATGAGTATGGCTAAGTTCTTTGGAGTATGAGTGTAAGCATAACATTTTAGAACTGCTAACTAGGACATTGAGATTGATTCATTTGAAAGGCACCTTTGCAAAAAGTTTAAACCCCCACTCATTTTTCGGAAAACCTCTCTTCCTTACTTATTTTCTGTTGCTTGAGGGCAAGCAAGAAGTAAGTTTGGGGGAGTTGATGTTATTGCATATTGCATACATTTTGCATACTCATTAGTTAGCTTTTCATGCATTTGTATCATGTTTTAGGTTAGATTGCATCACTTAGGGTCCTAGAGCATTCTTACATCACATTCAGGTTGTTTCTGGCTGCTTTGGAGTCGTGGAGGTTCGTGGACATGTTGAGGGTGATGTAGCAGTTTGTGGGAGCTCGGATATATGCTAAGGATCAGAGATCGAGGAGCAGATCGAGCATGGCCGGTCGATCTAGGAGTTGATCGACCAGAAGATCGAGCCAACCAGGCGATTCAAGGAGAATGATCGAGACAAGGATCGAGTGAAGCAATCGATCAAACGGTACGGACGTAAATGATGCCATGCAGAGCGAGAGTCAGATCGAGTACACCACTCGATCCAGCCGAAGATCAATACCGAGATCGGATGCAACACTCGATTCGCCAATGATGATCGAGACCCATATCGAGCCGAAGACACGATGTCGGATATGATCGAGAGGAGCACTCGATCTTGGAGTCGATCTCGGTCCTTTCAACCGTTTTTGGCCGCTAGTGAGGGGGGACCATCAGCTTGTTTGAGCATTTTGGGAAGGCGGCGACGTCTTTTTCCAACAACAATTTTAGATCCTTATCTTTTCCCTTATGTTTTCTCTCTCGTTTTCGTGAAGAACACCATTGTTGAACTCGCATTTTTCTTAAGCTTTGTAATCGAATCATTTTCCGTTCAATCTAGTTTTCTTTTCATGTTCATCGTCTCTTTTCATATGCTTTGCTTGATTTACTCTATGTGTAGCGAGTAGTTTATTTGGGTTCGGGGTTGAGAGGATTAAGGGGTCTAAAGGGTTTCAATCTTGGGGTTTTTTCTAAACATTTTCAATGGCTATCTCTTCTAAGGTGTTGAGATCTCAATGCTTGAAGACTCTCACGCCAAAAGCTTCATGATCCGAGAGGTTCCTTACCTTGACAGGATTCAGGAGCCTCGGAAGATCACACCTTAGAGACTAGTTACCCCTTCCCAAAAGCCATGGAAGTTTGGGGGATTAGTTAAGCCATTCATTTGAAATCTGTTTTCCTTGTCCTTCGACCTCTCTTTCCACCAAAAGACATGGGTTTGGAGGAGAGGATGAAGGAGTGATCTATACCGAAAGCCACAGATAGATCTTGCTTAGTTTTCAAGGCTTAGAGATCCTCACCAAGTGAGTCGATTTAAAGTTTTAAACCAAGGTCGAACCTTTGAAACTCCTGACCATGAATCTCAACCCTAGGCCCTTTCTTTTAGCATCTTTACATCTTATCTCGTCTTTTGCTTGATCTCTGATAGCATCCTGGTCATTAGTTTTACTGTTCTTGCATTTTTAGACGAGATCGATTATTACTGCTCGATCTAGTGGTCGATCTCATGGTCGATCCACTTGTCGAATTTTAATAATTCGAAGCTTTCTCCTTTAATTATTCTGTTTGTTTCTCGTAGTAGTTTCTTCATTTCTAGTATTTTTAAAATAGGTTGCATTCTGTTTAAGTTGCTGCATCTAGTTTTTAGAGATTTTCTCATAAACCATCTCATTTTGCTTAGATTTGCATTAGTCCTTGTATTCTCTGTGCATTCTCTATCATCCTAGGCATGGATTGACTCTCTCTTGCTTGCTGTACTACAACATGTCTTGCATTTGAGTTTGATAACCTCACTGCAATCTAATCCTTGCTCCAAAGAAGTAGCTATCATGGTTTCGCGGCAAATGTACATTTCACGGCTGAGTTATAATACTTCACGGAAGACGAAAGGTTACCTAACCAAATAAGGTTTAAACAAAAACTTATCAGATATTAACAATAAAACTACCAAAAGTAGACAAATTAAAAATATACAAAACTATTTTACCTTATCATCAACTAATATCATATTACGCACACTTTCACCTTCATAAAAAGTTGTGAAGATACGAAGAACTTTAACCCTAATATCAGTCACAGAATTCAAGGGTTCAAGATCTGGAACACAGAAAAGAGCCATTTGTGAGCAAAGAACAATATATTTCTTCTTTCAATTTTTCTCTATATATATATCAAACTTGTTTTACATATATCGTTTTAGTAAACAATCAAATAAAAAAGTAAATCTTAAATATATTTTAGATATGCTTACACTTATCTAGACTTAAATTAAATTAAATATGATGGTACTTGTTTGCATAAAACAGGCTAATGTGTAATTAACCTAGACTCAAATTAAATTAATGATGCCGGTACTTGTTTGCATAATACATGTTAAGGTATAACTAATCAATTACATAGTAAACAATGAATTATATAACTATACATGAACGAATTTGTTTATACTTCGAAACAATATAAGAATATATTAGTATATGATATAATTCTAAATTAGCATATGATACAATTCTAAATAACTTAAAGTTGCTAATATTCAAATGTTAATCATAATTTATGGTCCTTGTAATTCTTATTGTATAAAATCATCTGAATAATTTTAATAGATAATAAACTATCAAACGATAACCATAATATAAAAATCATACTTATTCCGACTAGCAAAGTCATAAAAATTAACGAAGATAAAAAATCACCCCCAAACGAAATTACCAATACTTTAAAAACCAAAACAAAAAACAAAAGTTTATATATTAATTTAAGCATCATTTATTATCCATCCTCTTCGGCAAGCTACTCTTAACCGCACTTCCAGTATCACCAAGCTTCACTTGAGAGAAGCATCAGGTGTAGACAACAAAGAATCACTCCAAGCTTCTGTTGTACCAGAGTAAATTATCGGAGCCTACAACATTCATATATCTAAATTAGTGAACCAGTTAATATATAAATGCAATACTCTGACAAGCGTTACTAAAACTCACCCCTGCATGAAATACCTCATCAAACTTGGAAATTAAGTCATCATCATTTGAGAACCTCTCAACCACATAAGAAGAAGACTTCATAGCAATATGTTTTTCAGTTACAGAAATCTTGAAAAGCATGTCCTTTCCAATCATATTCCTAATAGAAAATGGCATCTCTCGATCACCCCCCTAACAAAATAGAAAAGCATGAGACCATAAAACTTAAAATATATATATAAACCACAAACAAAGCACCTCCAAATAAATACATATATCATCGACCTCCTCATATAGCTCCTCTGCCGTCTTATCAAAAAATCGAACCGCCATCTTATCAAAGAAAGAAACCTTCAAAGGAGTCCCCTCCGAATCGGTCACATCGAGAACCAAAAAGTAACTAAGTATATAAGATAAAACGACTACGATTAGAACATTTAGATAACTACAATTGATACAAAATGAAAAGATAATATTCATCTAAAATACCTTGCAACAACCGATGAAACGTCCGTATTACACTCATTATCCCTGACTATCCACCTTATCACGGTAAGGAAAAACCTTCATATTGCACCTCTTACAAGCAATATAATACCACTTGCCATTGTTACCAGTAGAGACGATCCTAACCATAACAATACACTTCCCAACCTACATCAACATATAAATGATATCGCTAAATAAATCGACCAGCGAGAAACGAAACCCTGAATAATAATATACTAAACACTACCTCAGTTGATTCGTGTACAGCTCTTAAAGACTTCCAAGCAGTCTTAACAAAGAAATCATCATACACAGGCAGAAGGACCTCCATGGACTGAAAATCATTAGAAGGCTCCAGGCTAAATTTATCAGCAGACAGCCTAAAATTACATAAAATTATTAGATACACGCAATCTAACAAAACACCAGGATACAAAGAATATACTATAATAACATAATAGCCAAAATAAACATACCAATTAATGAAACTCTTCACAAGAGTTGTGTTCGGATTAAACAAAATATCAGTCGAGCTATAAGGGTTGGAGATACTAATCTCACTTACATTTAAAAAACAGATTTTAATAAACTCATTCTAAT
This sequence comes from Thlaspi arvense, assembly GCA_911865555.2. Classification (NCBI taxonomy): domain Eukaryota; kingdom Viridiplantae; phylum Streptophyta; class Magnoliopsida; order Brassicales; family Brassicaceae; genus Thlaspi; species Thlaspi arvense. The sequence goes on along the minus strand of OU466858.1, from coordinate 51,122,523 downwards.
ATGATATTACATACTCAGCTACGCAGGAAAGATTACATCAGACAAACCTCTGTATTCTCTAATGCATGCAAGTCTAATGACACACACAACAACGGTGTCAACATGTGCAGCTACATAATCAGCCATCGCTGTAGCGTAATCGTCTCATAAAGTGCACCATAAACGAAGATCACTACATCCACATCATGAAAACAACCATGTATAAATAAGAACTGAAAAATTAAAAATATACAAACAAATCAAATTACCATACCTTGTATCACGAAGAGTAAGTTTAAGCCTCATGCTGATTTTTCCCTGGGCCATAACCTGATCAACGGTCCCCAAACTAATGACTTGACCTATGACATCTACAAATATAAATTTGTACTTAGTAATCATAAGGATAAGTAACCAACATAATAACTGCTTTCAAAAACTTACCAATCAAGTATGACTTATCCAAATCGGTAGACAAAATCTCACCAAACGTCATAAAATATTTCTCGGGGATGGTTTTCAGAAAATCATGACAGTCACTCAGCTCGGTGGTGTCATAAAAATAAATTTTATAAGGATGACGACTTGTCCGATAATCACTCTTGTACTCGATGACCTTGAATGTATCGAAGATGTATACACTACCATAAACCAGTTTATTTGAAATTTCTTGACACAGTTCTAATCAAGAGTAGCATGTATGCGCTCACCCTTGATAATTATTTAGGAGTGTTAATCGAACATATATTAAGAAGATGCAACACAGTAAAACGACAATAATTTCATCAGAAAAAATAGTAAAAAACTCACATGTCCATCAACGAAAACGACATCCATCAATTGCCCAGCTCTAACACAAAGCTTGAGTACACAAATCTTTATCATATAGAAGATTTGTGTTGATCACACTTATCTAGGATTTGAGCTTTCTCTTATGCCCACCAAGTCTTTGATGAAATGCTGATCTTGTTTGATAGAGGATTTGCTGGCCCTGGCTTAAGAGATTGACTGTTTGAGGAGCATTTTGACATGAATAGAGTTGATTGTTATTGGTTGTTAAATGTTTTAGCACTAATGAGAGTTAGTTCTTGCTAAGGTGTTTAGTAAAAGGCTATTTACCAAGAGATTGGACTTAGCTTGCTTGTTTGTGAACTCTATGTCTAGGAACCACAATTGCTAGCTTGTTTGCTTGATCAATGCTGTTTGAAACAACCTTAGTTAGTCTCTGAATTCCCCAAAGTCAATAACCACATCTAAGAACTTGCTTTCTATTTTATTGAATTTCGAATTTGCTTTAGTACTTTGTTTATTTGTTCTGTTTTACTTCTTTGATCATTACCGAACTGTCTCTTTTGAGTTTTCTTTGGTGATTGATCATTCAAAGCAAGTTCTTCTTCTCTCAAAAGATAAAAACATTCAAAGCTCATACCAGTTAACACTACCCTTTCCAAATCTCCTAACCTAGTACTAAGTTCAAAATGCAAAACTGGTATCTACAAGAGAGACTCTCCTTGCCAGCCTTAATCCCAACATTTTTTACCAAGATAAAATCAAAAATATGCAATGCAAGGCCTCCCAAAATAGTGTTTGGGTTTAGAAGGAAGGATTGGTTTAAGGTGTGGATAACTGTCCCATAATGATAAGGATCAGCTACTTGGATTAACAAGAGTGGTAAAAAGGGAAGAAGATAATCCAAGTATGTATAGGGGTAGCCATGTAATCACTTTCAATGCATAAACAAGATAATTAAAATTCATGATTATGGTTCTAATAAGATAGAGTTGATTTTCAATGAACAAATGATTTCATCATAAGTTGAGAGAATCAAAATTAGTATTCAAAGCATGGTTCAGCCATAGCTTCTAAACATTTAAAGATGCACCACAGACTTAACCACTTAGACATTAAATCCATTTCTAAACAGTTAAAACTATCATCATTGTACCCTATGCAAATGTAATGCAATCCTCTATGAAAACACAAGACTCAATCTTAAACAACTGAATGCAACTACATGACTTTCTTTTTGGTTTGCAAAAGATGCAAAAATTTTCAAATTTTACGATTGTTTTGGTTTTGTCTATGCACTTAGATGTATGCATGAAATGCATGAGACTTAAAGGATGAATGCAAAGAAAAACTAAGAAAAGAAAACACAATGTCAAATATACACAAGCCTCTCCCCCACACTTAGATTACATAATACCTTTGTGTAATAACAGAGAGAGAGAGAGAGGGAGAGAGAGAGAGAGAGAGAGAGAGAGAGAGAGAGAGAGAGAGAGAGAGAGAGAGAGAGAGAGAGAGATAGAGAGAGAGAGATGCAAAAACAAACACACAAAAAATTAAAATGCATGGTATATACGATGGAAGGAATGTGGTGCCTTAGTTTTGGTGGGAAGTGTGATGGGTGGAGTAAGAGATCTCCTTAGTATCTCATTGCTCATAAGAGGAAGCAGGTTGTGTAGATTTGCTTGCCCTCCTCTTGTTCCTTCTTCTCTCTTGAGAGGATGATGTTGGAGGTTCTCATCCAGACGATTGTGCAGTTACTTGAGTTTAGGTGCCTTGAGAATCCCACTCTTGCCGAATGGTGTTGTAATGCCGAGAAGAAGAGTAAAGAGGCGCCTCCTGACTGACAAAGGTTGGGTCCTAGGCTCATAAGTTGAAGCCCTTGAAGGTTCCCATGCTGGCCATTGTTGTGTCTCCTGCTCATGGAAGGAGTGTCTTCTTGTTGGTGGCATCCAATTCGCCTCTTCTTCCTCCTCTTGGTCATCTTCTTCTTGCTCATGCTCTTGCTCATGTTCATATCCTTGGTGAGAGGCTTCTTGGGTTTTGGACTTTCCCTTCTTGAACTTCCATTTCACCAAGTTAACAAGCTTCTTGATTGTTTTGTCTTGCCACTTGCACCACTTCTGAAGCTTGTTTATATGGTCATGAGCATACTTGAGAGAGCTCCCTTGGCTTCACACTTCATAAGGCTCGAAATGGAACTCTTCAGCATTGTACTCTACTTTAAATCCCACATATACTCATATCATTGTAGTATGTAGGTATCAATCCAAATGGGCAAAGTAAGACATTAGGAATGCAATAGATTATCAAATTCAAGCAAGCATAATTGGGTGATTGAAACTATGAATGTAACAACTAGAAGAGACTTCAAATAAGCAAGAGTAAGTAAAATAAGCAGAGAAACTAAAGCAAGTTCGAATTCAAACAATCAAAGACTAGTAGGCTTGAGATAGGGTAATTGATCTAGGGAGACTCTCCGCTTAACAAGTGATGCATACAAATCCACAACAAGCTATTCCTAGGCATAGAATTAACAACTATAACTAGCTCAATTCCTTGACTCTAGCTACTTTGCTAAGCACATATTCAAGACAAATTCCATTACTCAAACACATGATCAGCAAGAATTATAAGCAATTAATCCAATTCTGTATTGCCAATCTACTCATTAGACAGCTAATTCCTTATGCTAAGATAAGCTGATAAACGCTTTCTAGCGAGGGTTTATGATGCAGAGAGGTTATCAAACTCTAATGCAAGCAATGTCGTAGTATAGCAAGCAAGAGAGAGTCAATCCACTTCTAGGAGATAGAGAATGCACAGAGAATGCAAGGACTATAGCAAATCTAAGTAAAATGAGACAGTTTAAGATAAAATCTCTGAAAACTAGATGCAGCAACTTAAACAGAATGAAACATATTTTAAAAATACTAGAAAGGAAGGTACTACCACGAGAAACAAACAGATTAATTAAAGGAGAGAGCTTCGAATTATTAAAATTCGACTAGTGGATCGACCACGAGATCGACCACTAGATCGAGCAGTAACAATCGATCTCGTCAAAGCAGTAAAGCTAATGACCAGGATGCTATCAGATAACAAGCGAAATATGAGAATAGGCGTAAAGATGCTAAAAAGAAGGATCTAGGGTTGAGATTCATGGTTAGGGGTTTCAAAGGTTCGACCTTGGGTTTAAAACTTTAGATCGACTCACTTGGTGAGGATCTCTAAGCCTTGGAAACAAAACAAGATCTATCCGTGGCTTTCGGTATAGATCACTCTTTCATCCTCTCCTCCAAACCCATGGCTTTTGGTGGAAAGAGAGGTCGAAAGGCAAGGAAAACAGATTTCAAGTAAATGGCTTAACTAGTCCCCCAAACTTCCATGGCTTTTGGGAAGGGGTAACTAGTCTCTAAGGTGTGATCTTCCGAGGCTCCTGGATCTTGTCAAGGTAAGAAACCTCTCGGATCATGAAGCTCTTGGCGTGAGAGTCTTCAAGCTTTAAGCTTTCAACACCTTAGAAGAGATAGCCTTTAAAAACGTTTAGAAAAACCCCAAGATCGAAACCCTTTCTACCCCTTAATCCTCTCAACCCCGAACCCAAAGGAACTACTCACTACACCTAGAGTAAATCAAGCAAAGCATATGAGACGAACGATAAACATGAAAGGAAAACTGGATTAAACAGAAACGATTCGAATACAAGAGCTTAAGAGAAAAACGAGTTTCAACAATGGTGTTCTTCACGAAAACGAGAGAGAAAACATAAAGAAAAGGATAAGGATCTAAAAGTTATCGAAAAAGGGCGTCGCCGCCTTGCCTAAAATGCCCAAACAAGCCAATGGTCCCCCCTTCGTTAGCAGCCAAAAACGGTTGAAAGGACAGAAATCGACTCCAAGATCGAGTGGTTCTCTCGATCATATCCGGACATCGTGTCTTCGGCTCGATCTTCATAGGCGAAACGAGTGTTGCATCCGATCTCGGTATCGATCTTCGGCTGGATCGAGTGGTGTACTTGATCTGTCTCTCGCTCTGCATGGCGTCATTTACGTCCGTACCGATTGATCGATTGCTTCACTCGATCTCCGTCTCGATCATTTTCCTTGGATCGCCTAGTTGGCTCGATCTTCTGGTCGATCAACTCCTAGATCGACCGGCCATGCTCGATCTGCTCCTCGATCTCTGGTCCAAAGCAGCCAGAAACAACCTGAATGTGATGCAAAATACAAGGAAAATGCGTATGCTGATACAAGAATGCTCTAGGACCCTAAGTGTTGCAATCTAACCTAAAACATGATACAAATGGATGAAAAGCTAACTAATGAGTATGCAAAATGTATGCAATATACAATAACAACAACTCCCCCAAACTTACTTCTTGCTTGCCCTCAAGCAACAGAAAATAAGTAAAGAAGAGAGGTTTTAAGAAAAATGAGTGGGGTTTTAAACTTTTTGATGAATCAATCCCAATGTCCTAGTTAACAGCTCTAAAATGCTATGCTTACACTCATACTCCAAAGAAATTAGCCATACTCATCACACAAAGAAATTCAAATCATGACTCTCCTATTCCTAACAATCAAAGAAACTCATCCTTTAACATTCATTAATATTCAAACCATGAATCAAACTTATGCACTTTAAAGCAAAACACATTTGGCTAACGGTTATGGTTATGAGCATGGAATGAACTCATTTGAAAAGGGTTTATAAATAGTTTAAGGGTTTCTCTCGAAAATGGTTGAACTTGTGCATAATGCTAAAAGTAAAGACAATTTATGCATACATGATTAGATTCTCATCTACCCATGTAAACTATCAAATGATCTTATACCCCTCTCATTTAAGAAATTTTATCCTCACTCACCACTTAAGAGTCTACCCTTTCCTTCACAAATTTAGCAATCCCCAATTCAAAATAAAGACATTTTTAAACTTTTAGGCTAGTGAAAAGGTTTTGAAAAATACTTTTGCTCTTTAGAAATTTCTTATTAGTAGCTCTCTTATTATTTTTTTTTCTTTTTTTATTATTTTTTTTTCTTTATTTGGCACTTAGGCTCCTTTTTATTTCTTTTTCTTTTCTTTTCTCTTTTTTTTGTTATTATTTATTTATTTTATTATTATGGAGAGCTACCTTCTGAAATTAGAGCATACTTAGTTTTAAAAACAACCTTTCACTTAAAACCTCATTTCTTTCCTTAAAACACAAAGCTCTTTGAAACCGAAAACAAATAGACAAGATAGCAACCCCAATGATCCCCCAAACTTATCCTAAGCCTACACCTAGCTTCAAAATGCAAAGCTAGCAACAATATGAAAACCAAATCATGTCGCCTAAACCTAACACTTTATGCCAAGTTCAAACCGAAAGGAAGGCCTCACAAAGATGTCACACAAGAACATTTGGCTTCAAAGGAGGGTAAGGTTCAAGGAGAGAGTTCTACTTAGGCTCACAAAGAGTGGTAAAAAGGAAGAAGAGAGCCTAAATATTTTAAAACCATGTGTTCATTTTCAAATGCATAAGAATGATAATTAGAATTTCAAATTAAGGTTTTCACTTATTTGAATGAGTTTCAAATCATGAGAGTTCAATTTAAGCCACGAAAATCCTAACAAGTGATCCAAGCATGGTAAAAACTTACTTTCAAAGCATAGACAAAGCATTAGAGAACTACTAACTAGGGTATTGAAACAATTCATAAGTAAAAACACTTTTATAAGAAATTCTAACCCCTTATGCAAAATGCAAACAACCTAGGTGATATGAGAAACTCTAGACTCAATCCTAACATGTTTTAAAAAAATATGAATGCAGCTACATGAATCTTTGAAAAAAATTTAAAAATTTTACCAATTTTTCATGACTAAAGACTCAAGGATGCAAAAAGGAAAATAAGATCAAAGAACACAAGTCAAATCACACATGTACTCCCCCAAACTTGCTTGACACCGTCCCGGTGGCAAACTCATACGAAGGAGCATCAAAACACAATGCAAGAAACAAATATGAGCGGTTATTTACAATAGAAGAAGGTTGTTTACCTCTGGTCTAGGCTCGGCTGGAACTTAAGGATGTTCCAGAGGAGCTAGAGATCGTTGCTTTGCCTTTGTCAGCTGGTTCTTGGAGAGAGTGGCGCGCCGGCTGAATGTTGTCTCCTTGGGTCTCGCAGATCACAACTCCTCCAGTTGAGAGCCTTCTCTTCTCGGGCTGTTGCATCTCTTGACTTGCAGCTGGCTTAGTCGTGCCTCCCTGAAGTGCTTTGACTTTCTTCCCAAGCTTCTTCAGCATCTTGCCTTGCCACTTGTTAATCTTCCTTTGCATCTCTACCACCGATGCTAGGAACACCTCGGTTTTTGTTCTCCGCTCAAAGGTGGGAAGTGTGTAAGCCTCGGGCATCTCATCTTCCGTGCCTGGAGACTCTGACCTTTGTTGCGGGGCAATTACTGAAGCAGGCGGTTCTCCTAAAGGGGCAAATTATTTTCCTCCGTGGGCAAGAACTCGATGTTCCCAACACCAAGCAGCTCGGTTTCATTGGGAAGGATGCACACTCTCTTCTTATCTTCGTCGTCAATGAAGAGGTAGGCATAGAACCCTTCTGCTGGCGTGCGTCCCAAGCTATCAGTATTCCTCATGTATGCTTCATCCATGAAAGCTCTGTTTGGGACGTGAGCAAAGTCATGAATGGGCACACCGGCTTGCACGAACAGAGGAGTAAGGAAACCGCCAATGTAAGAGGAGGTTGCCTTGCACCGCAAGGCATAGGCCTTGCATTTCAGCAAAGAAGCCGCGAGCACACACCCGTAGTTCACTTCATCGCCGAGTTCATCCTCTATGGGCTCGTCGTTTGCATCCGGATCACACACCAAGTGCTTCACGCCTTGGAACAGGAAGCACAGCTCTGTCTTCGTGACTGTAGGGGCAACAAACCTTCCACTGAACGTGTTGGAAATCAGCTTCAGAGTGTACCTCAGCACAGGGCTCCTTACTCGCTTGATCTTGGCGGTGTTGGCTTTGTAGTCCTCATTGCTGATCAGATCCCAAAACTCGTTGGCTTTCTTGAAGGCTGGTTACTCGACCTTGTATTCATCAGCGTCGAGGCCGTAGGCTTGGCATAGCTCGGGGATGGAGAGTGTGTAGGCTTGACGTCCAACTTTGAAGTAGAGGCGGCCTTGGGAAGGGACGGGTGCACTAGGATTCTCATACCGGAACTCCAAGGTGGCAAGGAAGTCTATTGTCACTTCAGGAATGGTTGGGCAATCCATCCGTGACAGACATCTTAAACTAATGTTCATGAGGAGTTGGTCGAAGTCCCCAAGAATCCCAAGCTTAGACAACAGCTCTCGATCAGCAAACTTGGTAGGCTCAAACCGGAGCATCTCTTGCCGCTTCTTATCCCTCTTCTCATCCTTGCTCCATCTAACCCTCTCTTGAACTGCCACTTGTTGTCCTTCTCCTTCTTGTGCTTGCTCCTCTCTTGTTCTCTTTGGGGCCATGGTTCCTGAAACAAATTTGTAAAGATATTGATAAGTACACGGCGGTTTGATGAGAATAAGAGAAGAGAAGGAGAGAATTTATAAAAAGCTACTTTAGAATTTTGGGGAATAAATAAAAATCATAGCTAAATAAAAGGGAATCAAATCTTTAGATACTGAAAAATCTGGAATTTTTCCTTTTACTTAGCTAGTTTTAAAAATTCAAAACCGATCCTATATTCTAAAACAAGATCTTGCGATATTAAAGGAGATTTTCTAAAATTAAACCATTAAATCTTTGAAAATACCTTTGCAAGAAGTTCAGAATATCTTTGCTAGCTTTTGAAAATTGAAACTCTCACTCTCTTTGTTTAAAATTCTCGAGCAAAACAGGAATGAGAGGGTGAGAGGTTGTTTGAAATATTCAAAGACTTAGCAAAACCAAAACAATGGATAGTCAAAGTGGTTTCTGACAAAGTCTTGGTCAAGGCACATCTTTCATGGTCAAAGATGCTTGTCTTGACCATGTTTTGAATTCAAAAGTTGGAGGGAAAAGAGTAAGGGAGGGAAAGAAAAATGTTACCTCGGCATGAGATCGAGTCCATTTGGTCGATCTAGGACTCGATCTCATACCCAAAATGGCTTAGATCGAGAGGGTTACTCGATTTGAGACTCGATTCATAGTGAATCGAGTCCTGGATCGATTGGCTCTCTCGATCATTGAGATGTTGGCTCCTCGGCTAAGTCCTCATGATCGAGCTACGTCCTCGATTTAGGGGTCGATTTGGCATAGATCGAGTGATGGATCGAGTCGAGTGATCGATTTGTTTTCAACAGATTTTCCCGAGAGAAATTAGATCGGTCGATCCGACTTGGATCGATCGATCCTTTTTCGTCAAGGTCGATCTTGTCACTCGTTCTCGTCTAGATCGAGTGGCTCCTCTCGATTCACTGACTCGATCTAGCAAAGATCGAGCCAGGATCAGTCGATCTAGCACTCGATCTCTAGCCTTATTCTAAACCATATTGCCTTTTTAAGACCTCAAAGTCAAGGTTTAGACTCCTTATACCTGTTCCTACACACTTGCAAAATAAAAGCATAAAACTGAAAGGGAAATAAAGCAGAGATATGTACAAGATAAACATGGGAATGCCTCCCAAGTGCGCTTTCTTTAACGTCTTTAGCTAGACCTTACTTGGTCTAAGCGGATGGTGGGTCTTGGAGAAGCACTGAGGTACTCTCCTTGTCATAACTGTCTGCGAAGTAGGGCTTGACTCTGTGTCCGTTGACGGTGAATGCACTGCCACTTTTTCCCATCAGAGTAACAGCTCCATAAGGCAACACTTCTTGAATCACGAACGGTCCACTCCACCTTGATTTCAGCTTGCCCGGGAAGAGTTTGAGCCTCGAGTTGTACAGCAACACTAGTCCTCCTTCCTTGAGCTCCTTGGCAACCAACTTCTTATCATGAGCCTCCTTAGTCCGCTCCTTATATATCTGAGAGCTCTCGTAAGCATTCAGCCTCAACTCGTCCAGTTCGTGTAGCCAAATAAGGCGCCTCTCCTGAGCCGTCTTGAGATCAAAGTTCAGCCTCTTCACAGCCCACAACGCACGGTGTTCCAGCTCAACCGAGAGGTGACAGCCCTTGCCATAGAGTAGAGTGAAAGGGGTTGTACCAATCGGCGTCTTGAAGGCGGTACGGTAGGCCCAAAGAGCGTCATCCAACTTCACTGGCCAGTCTTTCTTTGTGGCTCCAACGGTCTTCTCTAGAATAGCCTTGATTTGCCTATTGGAGACTTCCACTTGACCGCTTGTTTGAGGGTGATACGGTGTAGCAACCTTATGCTTAACTCCATACTTTCTCAAGAGGTTCTCAAAGACCATGTTTATGAAGTGGCTTCCTCCATCGCTTATAACAACCTTGGGTACTCCAAACCTTGGGAAGATGATACTCTTGAACAGCTTGATTACCACCTTAGAGTCATTTGTAGGGGAAGCAACAGCCTCAACCCATTTGGAGACATAATCCACAGCTACTAAGATGTATTTGTTGCCGTATGAAGAAGGGAATGGTCCCATGAAGTCAATTTTCCATGCGTCGAACACGTCAACCTCGAAGATAGGAACTTGAGGCATTTCGTTCCTCTTGGTTATATTCCCTGCTCGTTGACATGCCTCACAGCTCTTCACAAACTCGTGTGCATCTTTAAAAATGGAGGGCCACCAGAAACTGGCTTGCAACACCTTCGTGGCTGTCTTGAATGAGGTGAAGTGTCCTCCGTAGGAAGAGCCATGGCAATGATAGAGGATGTCCCTGGCTTCTTCCTTTGTAACACATCTCCGGTACAAGCTGTCTACTCCTCTTTTGTATAGATAGGGCTCGTCCCAGAAGTAGTCACTAGCATCTCTCATAAACCGCTTCTTGTGATAGCTGTTGAGATGTGTTGGCTCCTCACCACACGCTAGATAGTTCACCACATCATCATACCACGGTAGATCCTCCTCTTTGAAACTCAGCACTTCCTCAAACCTCCCTTCTAGCTTCCCACAAACAGCCGTAGTGATAGCCATAAGCTGCTCTTCTGGAAGAGAGTCATCTAAGGGGAGAGACTCGTTGATCCTTAGCCGTGAGAGGTGGTCAGCGACTCCATTTTCTATCCCTTTCTTGTCTTTAATCCCCATGTCGAACTCCTGGAGTAACAGAACCCATCTTAAGAGCCGAGGCTTAGTGTCTTTCTTCGGGTAGATGTATCGTAAGGCAGAGTGATCCGTGTATACAATAGCCTTGGAACCAACCAGATATGATCTGAACTTCTCAAAGGCGAAGACTACTGCAAGCAGCTCCTTCTTCGTAGTGGTGTATCGTGATTGCGTGTCATCCAAGGTCCTTGAAGCATAATTGATCACGTGTAGCTTCTTGTCTTTCTTCTGACCAAGGACGGCTCCTACGGCGTAGTCACTAGCATCACACATGATTTCAAAGGGAAGAGACCAGTCTGGTGCTTGGATTATAGGAGCTGATGTAAGGGCTTCCTTGATGGTCACGAAAGCCTTCAAACACTCCTCATCGAATACAAACTCAGCTTCCTTGCACAACAGCCGTCTAAGAGGGCGTGCAATCTTGGAGAAATCCTTGATGAAACGCCTGTAGAGCCGTGCGTGCCCCAAGAAGCTTCTGATTCCCTTGACATTAACCGGCGGCTCAAGACCCATCATGACCTCCACCTTAGCTTGATCAACCTCAATACCCTTCTCTGATATCTTGTGACCGAGCACGATCCCTTCCTTAACCATGAAGTGGCATTTCTCCCAGTTCAGCTCCAAGTTTGTCTCTTCACAACGTTTAAGTACCCTGCAAAGATTCAACAAACACGCAGGAAAGGACGTACCATACACAGAGAAGTCATCCATGAATACCTCTACCATCTCCTCTATAAGATCAGAGAAGATCGACATCATACACCGCTGAAATGTAGCTGGTGCATTACACAATCCAAACGGCATCCTTCGATATGCAAAGGTACCGTAGGGACATGTGAAAGTCGTTTTCTCCTGATCGTTTGGGTGAATAGGAATTTGAAAGAAACCGCTATACCCGTCGAGAAAACAGTAGTAAGGGTGATTTGCAAGTCTCTCAAGCATTTGATCAATAAATGGCAAGGGGAAATGGTCTTTCCTAGTTTCAAGGTTAAGTTTCCTATAGTCAATACACATTCTATGACCAGTAATGGTCCTAGTAGGGATAAGTTCATCCTTTTCATTCCTTATGACTGTGATCCCTCCCTTCTTAGGCACCACGTGTACAGGAGAAACCCACGTGCTGTCACTTATGGGATAGATCATGTCAGCCTCTAAAAGCTTAAGGATTTCCTTCTTAACAACCTCTTTCATGTTAGGATTCAAACGCCTTTGATGTTCTATAGAAGGGGCGTTCTCATTATCCAAGTGAATCCTATGAGTGCAAAGCATTGGTGAAAGGCCCTTGATGTCACTTAAAGAGTACCCAATGGCCTTCCTATACTTTCTCAGCTCAGTTAGGAGCAAGTGCAACTCATCATCACTAAGGTTTTCATTTACTATCACGGGATAGGTGTTATTAGGCCCTAAGAAAGCATACCTTAGCCCTTTTGGGAGCTCCTTAAGGTCCACCTTTGGGGCTAACAGTTCACTCCAGTCATCCTCGTGGCTGTTGTTGTTGCTTTCCTCCTTGGAACTCTCCCTTGAACTCGAGGCATGGCCCTTCAGACTGCTTTCTTCCATCGCTATCCCTTCTGAGATCTAGTCCTCCGGTCGATTCTCCTCTCGATGTCGTCTAGATCGAGCCATTTCGCTCGATTCACTTACTCGATTTGATATGGATCGAGTAAGGGATCGAAACGCTGAGTCGATCTCTTGGTTGGACTCCAAAATGATCGGGAGCTCTCTCTCGATCGTCGACTCGAGTGTTTTTCCTGATCGAGCATTCTTCTTGATCTGTCCATCGATTGTTGCACCTGATCGAGTTGTGTTCTCAATTGACTTGTCGATCTGACTCCTGGATCGAGTGATAGCGTCGATCTCGGGGTCGATCTCTAGGCAGCAACCTTCTTCTTTCTTGATAATCCTCCTAGAATCCAGCAGGTTCACATACTCTTGGGTTCTCTGGTCCACAAAACCAAACTCCCCTGGCTCCTTAGTCAGTGCTAGCTTCAGATGGTCTTCTAGAGCCAGCTCTTCCAGCAACTCATCTGCCAAGGCATCCATTGTTTCAATATAGAAAGCTTGTCCTTCGATGGTCGGCTTCTTTAGAACCTTGTTGATGTCGAAGTCTAGCCTGATCTCCTTCCCCAAATGCAAGGCAATCTTTCCATTCTTCACATCTATTATAGCCCCGACGGTTGCAAGGAACGGTCTCCCTAAGATGAGTGGGTCTTTAGGCTCTTCATCCATATCCAACACTACAAAGTCTGTGGGTACGTTCACACCACTGATTCGTACCGGTAAATCTTCAAGCAACCCCACTGGTAACCTCACGCTTCTATCAGCCAGCACCAATGAGATCCGACAGTCTTTAAACCGAGTAAAACTAAGCTTCTTAGCCACGGAGTGAGGCATCAAGTTTATGCTGGCTCCGAGATCACACAAGCAACTTTTGAACTCTAGAGGACCCAAAGCGCAGGGTATAGTGAAGCTTCCAGGGTCTCCCAGCTTCTTAGGGACTATCTCCTTGTGTATAACCGCGCTACACTCTTCACTTAAAACAAGTACCTCTTTGCTTTCTTTGTTCTTCTTCACAAGGGTGTCCTTGAAAAACTTGGCGCACTTGGGCATCATAGCTAGACAATCAACAAGAGGCAGCTTGATTTCCACGTCTCTCAGGTGCTTCTCAAACAAGATTTTGTGCTTCTCAATGAGCTGCTTTTTGAAACGACCGGGAAATGGCAACTTTGGTACGTAAGGTGGGGGCACGTAAGAGTTCTTCTCCTTGGTGGTTTGCTCACTTTTCTTCTCAGCGACCGCCTTATCTCCTCGCCTCGGCCCTTGGATCCAAACGTTGTCAAAGTTTATCTCATCATCATCAGCCGAAAGTTTACCCTCCCCCTCTTGAATTACAACGTCCTCGTTGTTCTTTGTGGAGACCGGAGGTTCGAGCTCTTTGCAGCTTCTCAACGTTATAGCATTGGCATACTCCTTGGGATTCTGCTCACACTTTCCCGGAAGGCTGTTCTGACCACTCGTGCTTGCTTTCCCTTTCTCCAACTGCTTGATCTTGTTGTTTAGGTTGGTGATCTGAGTTGAGAAGTCGGTTAGAGATGAGTCTAGGCGAGTGTTCATTTCAGCGAACTTCTGGTTGGTAGAGGCTTGCCCTTGTGTTAGCTGTTGAAACATTGCTTGAACCGGATCAACTTGTTGTTGCATCGGTTGTTGTTGCTGAGGTGCAAAGCCCGGAGGGTAGTTAGGAGTATAACCCTTGTTGTTTTGTTGTTGCCCTTGGAAGTTGCTCTGCCCTTGACCTTGGAAACCACCACTCGGTTGAAAACCTTTGTTGTAAAGGATGAAAGGTTTAGCTTGCTGAGCAGGGTACACTTGATTTTTAGGGTTGGCTACGTTGGTGCTTCGGTAAGAGAGGTTGTTGTTCTGGTAGCCTTGGTTGTAGCCTTGAGACTTGTAGTTATTCTGTCCAGCCACCTAATTTGCTTCTTCTTTGCTTAGCTCTAACCCCTCTTGGTTCTCATCAGCTTCACCAACAAAGTGAACATGCTTCTGATTAGCTAACACCAACTTATCTATCTTCTCATGCAACAATTTGAGCTCCTTCTTGTGAGACTCTAACTCTGATCCTCTTGGTGCACGGTCATAATCTTCAGCATAGTTTCCATCACTCAACGCCAAGTTTTCTATCAGCTCCATACCCTCTTCTACCTCTTGACCGAGGAAGTTCCCTTTGCTAGCTGTGTCAAGCAACAACCTGATCTTTGGTGAAGCTCCACGGTTTATGGTACTGAGTAGTGTTTCCTCGCTGAACCCGTGATGAGGACATTGGATCGTGTAATCTTTGAAACGCTCCATTGCCTCGTTGAATGTCTCGTTGTTCCTTTGAGCGAAACCGCTGATTTCGCTTCTCAACCGTGCTGTCCTTGTGCTTGAGAAGAACTTTGAGAGGAATGCCTTCTTACACTCAGCCCATGATGTGATGGTGCCTTGTGGGAGGGTCTTCTCCCAATGTCTAGCTTTGTCTCCGAGTGAAAAGGGGAAGAGGCGCAGCTTGAAAGCATCTTCGGATATGCAATTGATCTTGATCATCCCACATACTTGCTCGAAGTTGTCTAGGTGCTCCAAGGGGTCTTCCATTGCTAAGCAGTGGAACTTGTTGTTTTGCACCATGGAGATGAAACCTGGCTTGATCTCGAAGTTATTGTTTTGTACAGGAGGAGGAGTGATCCCAAACCTATTGTGGTGGGTATTGGGAGCATCTCCGGCTCCTATGATCCTTGGTGGTCTAGCCGCGTGTTGGGGGTTTCCATTACCCCGTCCTGCTGGAGGAGGTCCTTCTGGATGCTCGTGTTCAGCCATATCTTCAAAGTTAACCAAACCGTGCTGAACAATCTCCTCAAAGGCTCTTGTTTGCTCTCTGACTCTCCTTTGCCGTGAGTGACCAAGTTGATGAATGTTGTCTAAGGGTTGTAGAAGATTGTTGTCTCCCCTTGAACGAAGATTCATGTACCTGAAAACACACGTTTGAGAGTAGAAGTATTAGTAACTTGAAAAAGGTAAAGACTTAGTCTTTGCTAAGACCCAAATCTCTAAGTTCTCTAAACAGTCCTAGAATGGCAACGGCGCCATTTGATAAACGCTTTCTAGCGAAGGTTTATGATGCAGAGAGGTTATCAAACTCTAATGCAAGCAATGTCGTAGTATAGCAAGCAAGAGAGAGTCAATCCACTTCTAGGAGATAGAGAATGCACAGAGAATGCAAGGACTATAGCAAATCTAAGCAAAATGAGACAGTTTAAGATAAAATCTCTGAAAACTAGATGCAGCAACTTAAGCAGAATGAAACCTATTTTAAAAATACTAGAAAGGAAGGTACTACCACGAGAAACAAACAGATTAATTAAAGGAGAGAGCTTCGAATTATTAAAATTCGACTAGTGGATCGACCACGAGATCGACCACTAGATCGAGCAGTAACAATCGATCTCGTCTAAAAATGTAAAAGCAGTAAAGCTAATGACCAGGATGCTATCAGATAACAAGCAAAAGATGAGAATAGGCGTAAAGATGCTAAAAAGAAGGGTCTAGGGTTGAGATTCATGGTTAGGGGTTTCAACGGTTCGACCTTGGGTTTGAAACTTTAGATCGACTCACTTGGTGAGGATCTCTAAGCCTTGAAAACAAAACAAGATCTATCCGTGGCTTTCGGTATAGATCACTCTTTCATCCTCTCCTCCAAACCCTTGGTTTTTGGTGGAAAGAGAGGTCGAAAGGCAAGGAAAACAGAGTTCAAGTAAATGGCTTAACTAGTCCCCCAAACTTCCATGGCTTTTGGGAAGGGGTAACTAGTCTCTAAGGTGTGATCTTCCCAGGCTCCTGGATCCTGTCAAGGTAAGGAACCTCTCGGATCATGAAGCTCTTGGCGTGAGAGTCTTCAAGCTTTAAGCTTTCAACACCTTAGAAGAGTTAGCCTTTAAAAACGTTTAGAAAAACCCCAAGATCGAAACCCTTTCTACCCCTTAATCCTCTCAACCCCGAACCCAAAGGAACTACTCACTACACATAGAGTAAATCAAGCAAAGCATATGAAACGAAACGATAAACATGAAAGGAAAACTGGATTAAACAGAAACGATTCGAATACAAGAGCTTAAGAGAAAAACGAGTTTCAACAATGGTGTTCTTCACGAAAACGAGTGAGAAAACATAAAGAAATGGATAAGGATCTAAAAGTTATCGAAAAAGGGCGTCGCCGCCTTGCCTAAAATGCCCAAACAAGCCAATGGTCCCCCCTTCGCTAGCAGCCAAAAACGGTTGAAAGGACAGAAATCGACTCCAAGATCGAGTGGTTCTCTCGATTATATCCGGACATCGTGTCTTCGGCTCGATCTGGGTCTCGATCTTCATCGGCGAATCGAGTGTTGCATCCGATCTCGGTATCGATCTTCGGCTGGATCGAGTGGTGTACTCGATCTGTCTCTCGCTCTGCATGGCGTCATTTATGTCCGTACCGATTGATCGATTGCTTCACTCGATCTCCGTCTCGATCATTTTCCTTGGATCGCCTAGTTGGCTCGATCTTCTGGTCGATCAACTCCTAGATCGACCGGCCATGCTCGATCTGCTCCTCGATCTCTGGTCCTTAGTATATTTCCGAGCTCCCACGAACTGCTACATCAGCCTCAACACGTCCACGAACCTCCACGACTCCAAAGCAGCCAGAAACAACCTGAATGTGATGCAAAATGCAAGGAAAATGCGTATGCTGATGCAAGAATTCTCTAGGACCCTAAGTGATGCAATCTAACCTAAAACATGATACAAATGCATGAAAAGCTAACTAATGAGTATGCAAAATGTATGCAATATGCAATAACATCATAAGCAAATCTCTTACTTGACTCATTCAGACAATTCATCAAACACTTATCAAGCATAAGAAAACCTTAGGACCTAGATCAACTTAGAAAGGGGTAATCTAGCATTAAACACAGCCAATAAGAAAGAACAATAATATTAAACACTAAGCAATCACTAATCTAGCCTTAAATCTCCCTATCTCTATCCTATTTCAAGCCCTTAGAAAACTACTCACTAAAATGGTTTTAGCCATGAACCCAAGCAAAGAAAGATGGCTAATCATGAGAAGAGAGAAGATAAACAAAAACTTAGATTGATTAAGGCAGATTCAAAGCAGAAATTCAAGATTACAAGGAAGAAAACTAGAGAGAAAACTATTGTTTAAAAGCTAAAAAGATAGATAAAAGATGATAAGAAGATCGATCCCAACAATTTGGTCTTGATATATTTATAGTGTTTCAGAAAAACCCTTTATAAACCAGGAATAAACCAGAAATTTCTTAATTCAGAGGGGGTGTATTGAGGTGTACTGGTCGATACGCTGGTCGATATTGGCTTCCTTCTGGTTGCAAAGGGTGTTACTGGAATAGCCGTATCTTTCGAACCATGAACCGGAATGATTTGATTTAACCTCCATTGGAAAGCTAATTCGATGCATTGCAACTTATATGAAGGCTGCTGAGGCTGAATGATACAAGAGTTTTGACTCTCTTGGTCAATCACCCATTGTACTAGTCATTGTAGCATTGGGTTTTAATGTCAATCCAAAGGGGAAGATTGAAACACCAGGATTATAGTAGATTTCCTTATTCAAGCAGATATAAAAAGGGGTTTAGAATATCTAGCAACCTAAGTGATCAAGCAGAAACAAAACAAACACAAACTAAGGAGAAAAGCAAGCAAAACAACCAAAGTAAAGGTTAAAACAGGGCAATTTCGAATTCAAGCTAAAAACAGAGATAAGATGGGACTTGAGATGAGATTATTGGTGTTAGGGAACTCTTGACTCAAACTATGATGCTTACAAGCTCACACAATGCTATTCCTTATGCATATTATTCATTTATATGACTAATCCAATCTCTTGGCACTAATCTCTTTGCTAATTACCAAGTCAAGAACTAATTCTCATTAGTGAAATAATAAAGAGCAAGCATTAAGACAAATGTATCAACCCTATATTGCCAAATCAAACCCTAGACAGTCAATCTCTTGAGCTAGGATAAGCAATTCTCTTGCAAAGCAGTTCAGGCATTTCATCAAACACTTGGTGGGCATAAAATGATCCTAAGATCTTAATCAACTTAGCTATAGCTAATTAAGCATTAAACACAGGAATCAAGAATGAAAATGAAAGAATTAACACTAAGCAATCATAGACAGAGCCTCAAATTCCCTAAACCTAACCCATCTCAAAATCCCTAAAAGGACTACTCACTAAGCACCATTAAAACTAACAATTCAAAGAGAGAAAGATGAATAATCATGATTAAAGAGCTTAAACAAGATGAAAGATACAAACTTTAATTAAAATCAAGCAAAGATTCAAATTACAAAACCCAAGGGTCTAAACAAGGAAGAAAGAACTGCTGGATAAAAGGCTGTTCTAAGAAATTAGGGATTTTTCGTATTTATAAGAGTCTATGCGAAAATGGCAAAATTGTAAATAAATGGTCTTCAGTCTAGGTTTACATCGATCAGCAACAACAGTCAGGGGTGATCGATGTAAATCACATCGGTCTGGGCAGTGATCGATGTGGTGACCGAAATTCATCCGAGGCGTTTGTGTCGATCACTTCTGATCGATGCTGTTGATCGATGTGCTCGTATCGGTCACCTTATGATCGATGCTCCTGACCGAAAATCTGGTATCGGTCACCCCCTTGATCGATGTTCTCCGTGCTCTGACCGAAAACCTTTGCAGAGATTGTCTGCATTGATCCCTCTTGCTCCCTTTGATCCAGCTAGTATCCTGAATCATCCTCAAAGCTCCCCCAAGCTCCTTTTAGCACCAAAAGCACCTACAAACATCCAAAATGCAAGGAAAATGTAAACTATACCCTAAATGCAACCTAAGTCTAAAAGGAGAAGAAAATGAGACAAAGACTAAGGGAAAACATGCAAAAGAGAACCAAAACATGTACTAAATGCAGTCCTAAATGGTGTAAGTACAAGAGATATCAACACCCCCACACTTGCCTTTTGCTTGTCCTCAAGCAAATAAGAACAAAGGAGAGAGTGAGGTTTGAAGGTGGGCATTCAGATTCCAAAAGTGCAAATGTAAAGAGATGGTATCAATGCTTAAGTGCCTAGTTGTAGGATGCAAACATAATCAGCTATAGTGTAAAGAACCTAGCCATGCTCATCATGTTTCAAAATGATCTCAAATCTCAACTTAGGCAAATGCTCAAATCAACCAACTCTTTACATTCAATTAAGATCAGAACCATGAATCATGCTTATGCAAATCAAGTGAAGACATTTGGTTGAAAAGGGTAAGGTTATGAGATAAGAATGATCTCATTTTAGCAAAGGGTTAATAAACATAAGGGATCACTCAATGAAAATGATTTCATCTTAGGCAAAATGCTAAAGGTAAAAGCACACTTATGCATGCAAATCAAAGCTCCCTTCTACCCAAAGATGAATCCTAAGCACTTCTAAACCCAAAAGTGAACCCCTAAGTCTACCCTTTCCTAAACTCTACCCTTTACCCTTCTTCATGGCTGGGAAAACTTCTTCTTTTTGCTTGTGTGGTTGCTTCTTTTTGGTTGGGACTTGCTCTTCTTTGTTGTATTGGCACCTTCATCACCTTTGGTGGATTGCTCCTGGTCTGATTTTTCTTCTTTAGACCTTTCTGAGCTTTGTTGCTGGCGCCTTACTTCTTTGTACTTAGAGATTTTTCTTCCCTTTACTTAACCACAATTTTTAGACTGTTTCCCCTTTTCTACCATTTCAAATCGTTTTCCTTTCTTTTAAAACATACATACATGAAGTTCAAACCACTTACACTATCCTTTTAAACCCCAAAACTCCTATCCTAGAATCAATCTCAAGATGCAAGCTGATATCTACAAAAGAGCTAATCATTGCCATCCTTATTCCTAACACTTTTTGCCAAGACAAAATCGAAAATGCAATGCAAAGGCCTCACAGCTCTCACAATAGTGTTTAGGCTCAAAAGGAGGTTTTGGTTAAGGGTGAGGATGTAACTGTCCCATAAGTATGAGGATCAGCTATTTGGACCAACAAGAGTGGTAGAAAGGAAAATGATGATCCAAATATGTATATGGAAGCCATGAATTCACTTTTCAATGCATAAGACATGATAATTAAAAGTCCAAATTAAAGTTCAAGTTCATAGAGTTGATTTTCAGAGAACAAGTGCTTTCAGAATGAGATGAGAAGACCAAATCTAGCAATCTAAGCATGGTTCAGCCTTAACTTCTAGCAATCATATGATGCATCAAACAACTAGCCACTTAAACATTGAAATCATCTCTAAACACTAAGCACTTTATAAGCAAAACTCATCATAATGCCCTATGCAAATGCAATGCAACCTATATGTCAACACTAGACTCAATCCTAGAAGAATGAAATGCAACTACATGCTTTCTTTTTGGTTTGCAAAAATGCAAAATTTTTCAAATTTTTCGATTTATTTTGTGTTTTTCTATGCCTTACATGAATGCATGATTTGCATGAGACTCAAAGTGAAAGAAAAAGAAAAACTAAGAAAACAAAACACAAAGTCAAACCCCGAATTTCTCCCCCACACTTAAATTACACAGTCTCTTGTGTAATGAAAGTAATGAGAGAGAGAAGCACAAAATATAATACAAAACTGAAAAAGATGCAATGGTATAAACAATGGAGAGGATGTGGTACCTTGCTTAATAGTAGGAGTGGTGGGAGGAGTGGTGAGAATATCCCTCTTGTGTGTCTTCATGACTGTCATTTCGCTCTTCAACTACTGATCCCTCTTGGTAGAGTTGGCTCTCATCAGGGTAAAAACTCAAGTTACTTCTGATATTGATGCTTGTTTGTTGTGGGTTTGGGAGGAGGAACCCTGCTGGTGTTTGGGGATTCTTGAAGAAGGTGTAGATATGTTGGCTGCTGATGCCTCTTTCAAGGAAATGCCTTCTTCTTAGGTAGTTCAAATCTATCCACAGTGGTTGTAAGGCACGGTCAGTATGCTCCTCTAGGTTCACTCCACATGCTATTAAGATAGCTGTCACAACGCCTCCGATGCAGATTTGTGGGTTGCGCTCAGTGAGAACCCAGTGTTTGTAGGAGAAGAGGTGCTCCATCAGCATAGCGGTGTAGCAAGGATACTTGTTAGGCGGCTTGAGAGGTGTTCCATTGGTGCTGTAAATCACTAGTGGCTGCATGACATTGTACATGAAGTCTTTCTCCTTATATGTGAGGATATCTGCATCTTCCCTTGCAAAGAATGTGTTTGCTAGAGCCATGTGGGCATACCTCACTGCTGGATGCTTCAAATGTTTGTTTCTCAAGGTTTCTGCAGCGGATTTGCCAGCCCCCAATACCTCCCATAGCATCTTGTGTTGCCGTTGGCTGATATTGAAATGGCTCCTCGATTCAGTATATCGGTATGTACCTAGGGCCAGTGCAAGCTTGAAGAAGGTTGTTGTAAAAGTTCGATCGCCAATTTGGAATCATATTCAGCCGTCCCCATTCACCAGCTTATTGTCGTCATAGTGCACCACCTTCAGCGTGGAGAAGAATTGGTAGGTCAGGTCCTTGTAAGAGGGAAGTGCTCTCGCTATAAAGTCAGTGAGCCCCATGCCCTCAAAGATTGTTTTGCAGTCCAAGTTTATCTCAAGTGCTTCCATAGTGGAGGCGCAAGGATATCTTGTGGGCTTGAAAGTGCATTGGTTGAATCTTTCCATGAGCTGCTC
The DNA here is from genome assembly GCA_911865555.2 of Thlaspi arvense. NCBI lineage: Eukaryota > Viridiplantae > Streptophyta > Magnoliopsida > Brassicales > Brassicaceae > Thlaspi > Thlaspi arvense. The sequence continues at coordinate 51,100,302 of OU466858.1, read as the reverse complement.
AGCACTTGGCCTATCATAAGAGACCTCCGCTACAATTGTGCCTTTTCCCTTTGATGAGGCAACCTCTCCTGCAACTGGTTTTGGTACAACATCTCTTGAGGGCTGCCCTCCAGCAATGCCTTTGCCCTTGGTGCTTGTAGATCTTGGAGAAATAGACGCCTCCTCTTGTTGTGCTTTCTTTTTGCTTGCAGTTGAGCTGCTCCTTCTTCTCATTGTACCTGAAAGGACAAGGCTCAAAGGAGTTTCTGAGCACTCAAAAGAGTTAGAATAAAGAGAAAGAGAGCTTTGAAATTTTCGAGCTCAAGCAATGAGAGACGTAGACAGATGAAGTTAGGGAGAGTAGGAAGAGTTTATTGACTTATAAAGAGGTGGGTGGGGAACCAAGGGAATCTAATGAGAGGGAGACAAGGGCAGAAGTGCTCACGAGCTTTTCAGGTGGCAGGAAGGGCCCAAATTTTAAATTTAAACCTCCTTGGCTCCAAACCAAAGGAGAGAAATTTTTTTGAAAAATTGAAGTACTTACCTCGGGTGGACATCGATCACAAATGACTGTTGTTACTGACTGAAAGGTCAGTATCAATCATGAGTTATCGATGCTAGTGATCGATGTTCCTCCTAGGGATCACATCGTTCATCACATTATCGATGTTGTTGACCGAAATTCATCCTCTGGGTTTATATCGATCAGTGTATGATCGTTGTTGGTGATCGATATGTTTCTGAGAATCACATCGATCACCAACTGATCGATACACTTGACCAAAATTAGTGCGGCGGGTTTATATCGATCAAGCTTGATCGATGTGATTGACCGAAATGTATTCCCCTTTCAAACTTCCTTCCATATCGATCACAAGTGATCGATATGTTGACTGGTGTAAACTGGCTCCACTGACATCGATCAAATATGATCGATATTCATGACCGAATGTCAGTATCGGTCTTGTCATGACCGATACAGTTGATCGATGTCAGCCAGAAAGCACCTGTTTTTGCCTCCTTAACTCATAACAATTTGCCTTAGCTCACAGCTGCTCCTATTGATTGAAAGAAAAATACAAAGGGAAACATAAAATGCAAGAATATGTACAAGGATAACAGGGGAATACCTCTCAAGTGCGCTTGTTTAACGTCCTTAGCTTGACTTTCCTTGGTTGATCACTCTTGTGGAGGTTCATCAAGGCTGATGTCTACTTCATCTCCAAGAGTCTCACTTGCCATGTATGGCTTCAGCCTGTGACCATTCACTGTGAAGTCTTCTCCATTCTTGCTAAACAAAGTCACAGCTCCATATGGCAACACTTCCTTGATCTTGAATGGTCCTGACCATCTTGACTTCAGCTTTCCAAGAAATAGCTTCAACCTTGAGTTGAATAGCAGCACCTGATCCCCTGCCTTGAAGTCCTTGTGTTTGATCCTTTTGTCATGGAAGGCTTTTGTCCTCTCCTTGTAGAACCTAGAACTCTCAAAAGCTTCAAGGCGGTTTCCCTCTAGTTCATGCAAGTTGATAAGTCTCTTTTCTTGAGCTGTCTTGATGTCAAAATTCAGCAACTTTGTTGCCCACAAAGCTTTATATTCCAGCTCAACAGGTAGATGACATGACTTCCCATAAAGGAGTGAGAAAGGAGTTCTGCCAATGGGTGTCTTGAAGGCTGTCCTATAAGCCTACAAAGCATCATCAAGCTTATTAGACCAGTCCTTATTTGAGGCTGGTAGGGAGTCTTGAAGGCTTTGATCTCTCTGTTGGACACCTCCACTTGGCCACTTATTTGAGGATTGTAGGGAGTAGCAACCTTGTGCTTGACACCATTCTTCTTGAGCAAGCTCTCAAAAACCTTGTTGATGAAATGACTTTCACCATCACTGATCACACACCTTGGAGTACCAAACCTTGGAAAGATAATTGTCTTGAAGAGCTTCAGCACAACTCTAGCATCATTTGTTGGACTAGCAATGGCTTCAACCCACTTTGACACATAATCAACAGCTACAAGAATGTATTTGTTCCCATAGGAGGAAGGGAAGGGTCCCATAAAGTCAACCCCCCACACATCAAACAGATCCACTTCAAGGATAGAGTTCAGAGGCATCTCATCTCTCTTGGAGATGTTTCCCATCCTTTGGCAAGCATCACATTAGTTGATGTGAGCCTGGGTGTCCTTGAAGAGACTGGGCCACCAAAAGCCAGCTTGGAGGACCTTAGAGGCTGTCTTGAATGTTGCAAAATGCCCTCCATAGGCTGAGCCATGGCAATGATGCAAAATTCCTGGAATCTATTCTTCAGCTATACACCTTCGAACAACCCATCATTCCCTCTTTTGTACAAATAAGGCTCATCCCAAAAGTAATGGGAGACATCTCTTAAGAACTTCTTCTTCTGATGTGAGTTGAGGGTCTGTGGTATCTGGCCAATCACCAAGTAGTTCACAGAGTCAGCATACCAATGCAGTTTATCCTCTTCTAGGCTTTCTACTTCAGCTTTCTTGACTCCTAAATCATGCAACTGTTCTTCTGGTAAAGTGTCATTGATTGGGACAAAGTCATCTATCCTCAGTCTTGACAGGTGATCAGAAACTCCATTCTCAATGCCTCTCTTAACCACAATTTCCATATCGAACTCCTGTAAGAGGAGAATCCATCTCAGAAGCCTTGGTTTGGTGTCTTTCTTGGTATAGATGTGTCTCAGCGCAGCATGATCAGTATAAACAATCACTTTGGAGCCTACTAGGTAACTTCTGAACTTCTCAAATGCAAAGACAACTTCCAAGAGCTCTTTCTCAGTTGTAGCATATTTTGACTGAGCTTCATCCATAGTTCTGCTGGCATAGTAGATAACATGAAGCTTCTTGTCTACTCTCTGCCCCAAAACTGCTCCAACTGCATAGTCACTAGCATCACACATTATTTCAAATGGCAAATCCCAGTTTGGGGCTTGGACTATTGGTGCTGATATCAGAGCTTGTTTGAGAGTAAGGAAGGCTTGCAGGCAATCTTAATCAAATACAAACTCTGTCTCCTTACACAACAATCTTGTCATGGGTCTTGCAATCCTTGATAAGTCCTTGATGAATCTTCTGTAGAAGCCAGCAAGCCCCAGAAAGCTTCTGATCCCCTTGACAGTGGTTGGAGGTTCTAAGTGCACCAGTACATCAATATTAGCCTTGTCTACTTCTATCCCTTTCTCTGAGATCTTGTGACCCAGTACAATTCCTTCCTGCACCATGAAGTGACACTTCTCCCAATTCAGGACCAGATTTGTGTCTTCACACCTTTGGAGGACCTGAGAAAGGTTAGACAAGCAGACACCAAAGGAGGATCCATAGACACTAAAGTCATCCATGAATACCTCCACCATTTCTTCAAGCAAGTCAGAAAAGATAGAAGTCATACATCTTTGAAAAGTAGCAGGAGCATTCCATAAACCAAAAGGAATTCTTCTATAAGCAAAAGTTCCATATGGGCAAGTAAAAGTAGTTTTCTCTTGATCATTAGGATGGATAAGGATCTGAAAGAATCCACTATAACCATCTAAAATGCAGTAATACTTATGATTTGCTAGTCTTTCTAACATCTGGTCTATAAATGGCAAAGAGAAGTTATCTTTTCTTGAAGCAGAATTAAGTTTTCTGTAATCTATGCACATTCTATGACCAGTAATTGTTCTAGTTGGTATTAGCTCATCATTTTCATTTTTAACAACAGTGATCCCTCCTTTCTTAGGTACCACATGGACTGGTGAGACCCATGTGCTATCTGAGATGGGATAGATCACTCCTGCTTCAAGCAACTTCAAGATTTCCTTTTTTTTACTACTTCTTTTAAATCTGGATTCAGCCTTCTCTGAGGTTCAATAGAAGTTCTTGTCTCATCCTCTAGATGGATCCTGTGAGTGCAGAGGTTAGGAGATATGCCTTGGATATCATCTAGTGAATATCCAATAGCTTTCCTAAACCTCCTTAACACCAGGGCAAGGGCCAGGATCTCATCATCATTGAGGTTGTCATTGACTATAACAGGATAAGTGGAGTTAGGACCTATGAAAACATGCCTTAGCCCTTGAGGAAGTGGTTTGAGCTCCACTTTTGGTGCCTTGAGTTCACTCCAGTCATCATCTAAGCTGCTTTGCTTCTTGGCGTCAGCTTCATTGCTTGGGGAATCAGTTTCTTGAGCTGAGAAGACTTCTTTTCTTGTGCACTCCAACTTCTCAAATGGCTCTTCCTCTTCAAAGAATTTGTGAGAGTCCAATCTCAGCTGATAACCCAAGCTTTCCTTATACAAGTATCCATCATCTACATTATCACTTGTCAAAGCTACTTGAAGCTTGTCTCCACAACATAACTCTTCTTAAAGTTCATCATGCAGCTTTTCTAAAATATCAATCTGGAACACTTGGCCTTTAATAGTAGGCTGCCGCATAATCTGCTTGATGTCAAACTTCAGAGACATGTCTTTACCCAACTGTAGCTCAATCTTCTCTTTCATGACATTAATGACAGCTCCTGTTGTGGCTAGAAAAGGTCTCCCAAGAATGAGAGGATCTTTAGGTCCCACATCCATATCCAAAACCACAAAATCAGTAGGTATCTCTATACTCCCAATTCTGAGTGGTACATCTTCAAGCAAACCCTTGGAGAGTCTTACTGATCTATCAGCCAACACCAAAGAGATCCTACAATCCTTGAACTTGGTGAAACCTAGGCGCTGTGCTACAGAGTAGGGCATTAAGCTGACACTGGCTCCAAGATCACACAAACATTTGTCAAACAGAAGTGGACCTATAGAGCAGGGCAGAGTAAAGCTTCTTGGATCTCCAAGCTTGTTGGGAGTCACTCTCTTCTTTTGGATAATAGCACTGCACTCATGTGTGAGGATCACCATCCCTTGTAGGTCCTTGGTTCTTTCAGCAACAACATCCTTTAAGAATTTCTGATAAGGAGGAACTAGAACAAAGGCATCCAGCAATGGCATTGTGAGCTGGATCTTTGTCATCTGTTCATCAAAGAGCCCTTTGTATTTAGCAACCAGCTGGTTCTTAAATCTACCAGGGAAAGGTATGGTTGGCTGATAAGGAGGAGGGATAAATCTTGGATCCTTGACCAGCTCCTTAGAGGCTTCCTTTGGTTTTTCCTTAACCACTTCTTTGGCTTTGGTGTTATCTGAACCTCTTCCAGCTTCAGCTACTTCATCCTCTTGAGCTTCTTCAGTATCTTTAGCTTCCACCCCCTCTTCTTGTTCCTCAATGTCCACATTGGGTGTAGAAGGTGCCACTCTTGGTGGAAGTTGCCTCCCACTTCTTAGAGTAACAGCTTTAACACACTCTTGTGTTAGTGAAGATGTGGATGGTGGAGCCATGTTCTCTAGTTGGTTGATCTTCATATTCATAGGGCCTATGTGTGACGGAAGTCTTGAGTCAATGCATTTATGTATTTCATCAGTCATACTTCTTTGAATATCAGTCAAGCTGTTTTGGATCTCAACAGCCATCATTTTCTGAAGTCCCCCATTGGTAAGTTGTTGGAGTTGGATGAGCATCTCTTTATAGTCCAAATCCTGTGAAGGAGGAGAAGTGTTTATGCCAACTGTTTTAGAAGAGGAGGCTTGATATTGTTGAAGATGAGTGTCTCCATAGGACTTGTGGACACAAACATCATAGTCTTGATGAATGATAAAAGGATTTTTGCAAGTCTATATATCAAAGCTCATGCAACCTATTACGAAGTAGCATAGTATGCAAGAGGTATCAATCCAGCCTGGGTGAAGAAAGAACACTAGGAATGCAAGAGTAAAGCAAATCTAAGCAGAATCGGGTAAATAGATGGTAAAATCAAAGAAAACTAAATGCAACGACCAATTGCTTATGAAAGCTATTTTAAAATCCCTGTAAGAGGGTTAACTACTACTAGGAGAAATCAGAAGATTAAAAATGCAACTCTACTAATAACTAAAAATCGAGAGCTTAATCGGGTAAAACAGGTCGATTCTAACAACTTAAGACAAATGACTTCTAATGATCAAGATGCAAGCTTTGTAACTAAAAGATGATTCCTTGGGGTTTAAAAATGCTAAAAGAGGGTTCAGGATCGAGGGTCATATTCAAGAGTGTTCAAGGGTCAAGCTTTGGTTTGAAAACACATAGATCTACTCATTGATGAGCTTTCCCTAAGCCTTGAGAATCATAAATAGACTCATCCATGGCATATGGTATGATTCCCTTCTTCAATCTCTTCTCCAAACCCATGGCTTTTGCTGGAAAAAGAGATCGAAGAGCATGGTACAGATCTCAACTAATGGCTTAACTAACCTCCTCTACATCCATGGCGTTTGAGAGAGGGTAGATTAGTTTCTAGGATTTGGTTTTCAAGGATCTCTGAATCCGGTCAAGGTAAGAGAAGCCCTGGAATCATGGAGATTTTTTCCAAGACTCCCTAAGCCTTAAGACCCCAAAATCCTAGAAAGGAATAAGTGAAGAACAAGAAAAACTCAAAGCTTAAACCCCTTAAACCCTTGAATCGCCTCAACCCCTTACCCAAAGAAAACTACTCGCTACTCATGTTTAAAACCGATTGAAATGCGATAAACGAAGAACTAAGCATGATTAAGCAATATATTAAAGGAAAAGACTTAATATCGAAAAGATTCAAAGGTTGAAAACAAGAAAAAGCTTAAGGTTCGACAATGGCAGAATCGCCTACAAGAAGACTGAAAAAGAAAAGACAAAGCGTGGATAATAGAAAGTGATCGCCTCCTTTGCCTAAAATGGCCAAACATCTCCAAATGGTCCCCTCACTAGATGCCAAAAACCAGCTGGTCAGATAAGGCTCCAGAGATCGATCAGTTCACTCGATCTTCTTCATGGATCGCCTTCTTCTGCTTGATCTTCAAGTCGATCTGGTAGGATGGATCGAGCATTTCCTTCGATCTTCTACTCGATCCTAGGATGATCGAGTCGTGGTCGCGATCTGGCTCTCGTTCTGCATGGTGTCATTCACGTCCGTACTCCAGATGGATCGCCTCTTTCGATCTTGGTCTCGATCCTTCCCCTTGAATCGACTTGGGTCACTCGATCTCTTGGTCGATCTAGTCTGGAGCGACCTGCCTTGCTCCGTTCGCTACTCGATCTCGGGTCCTTTGCATGCATCGCTAGGTTCTCCAAGTGTCCATAAGCTTTGTTTTGATCCTCTTCACGTCCACACAACCTCCACAACTCCAGAGTTCTCCAAACAACCTGATAATGATGGAAAAGTGCAAGAAATATGCAAAATGCGAATGCAAAGATACCTAAGACCTAAAATGCAACAAATGGTAGAAACTAGCCTATAATGCAAGATGAATGCATGAAAACTACTCTTAATGCATGTGAAATATGCTAAATATATAGGTATATCAACTCCCCCAAACTTGCCTTTTGCTTGCCTTCATGCAAACAGAATACAAGAGAGGAAGAGAGGTTTTTAAACGGGGGCTCAAGTTCCTTGCAAAAGTGTTTTTCAAATGAATCAATTCAATGGTCCTACTTCTTAATCCTACGACACAATGCACACACTCATACTCCAAAGAACTTAGCCATATTCATCACATGTTGAATCTCAAATCATGACTCTCATATCCCAAACAATCCAAGAATCCTAACCTTTAACATTCATTAAGATCAAAACCGTGAATCACACTTATGCACTTTAAAATCGGATACATTTGGCTTAGGGACAAGGTCATGAGATAAAAATGATCTCATTTATCTGGGTGATTCAAACAATGGGTTATCTCAAAGAATGGTTGAACTTATGCATAATGCTAAAGGTAAAGACAATTGATGCATACATGACAAGACTCTCATATACCCATATACACTAACATTGATCCTAAACCCCTCTCATTTTTCTTTTCTTTTTAAGCTCACTCAACCACCTAAGGACTACCCTTAACAACAAGGCAATTCGCTAAGCAAAATCCCAAATAAAAGCATCATTTTAAAACTCTTTTGGCTAGTGGTAAGGCTATAAACATACTAAGCTCTTTTAAACACTTTGATAGCTCTCTTCTTATAATATTTTTTTTCTTTTTAATTGGCACTTAGGATCTTTTATTAGTCTTTTTTTTTTTTTTTTTTTTTTTTTTTGAGAGTTATCTTCCTTTTTAAAACATGAGCTTTTATTTTCAAACACAAAGCCTACCACTTAAAACCATAAAACCTTTTTTATTAAACTTCCAAACTTCAAACTCTTTAAACCGAAACAAAAACAGAACAACTCCCATGAATACCCGCCCTATCCTAAGCCTAAACTAGCTTCAAAATGCAAAGCTAGCAACAATATGAAAGCCTAATCATGTCGCCTAAACCTAACACTTTATGCTAAGTCCAACCGAGAAGAGGCCTCACAAAGATTCATCACACAAGAACATTGGCTTGAAAAGAGGGTAGGGTAAAGGTGGGGAAGCCTATTTAGGCTTACAAGAGAGTGGTGAAAGGAAGAAGAAAGCCTAAATATGTATAAGTGATCCATGTATCCTTTTTCAAATGCATAAGTATGATAATTCAAGAAATTCAAATTAAGGTTCTCACTTTTTAGGAAATGATTCAATTCATGAATGTTCAACTTAAGCCACGAAAATCAAAACAAATGATCCAAATATGGTTAGAGCTTACTTTCAAAGTAGGAACAATGCATCAAAGAACTACTAACTAGGGCCTTGAAATAATTCATGAGCTTAAAACACTTTTTAAGAAAAACTTTTGCCTCTTATGCAAATGTAAACAACCTAGATGATTTTAAATATTCTAGAGTCAATCCTACAATATTTAACAATGCAAATGCAAACTACATGAATTTTGGTTGAAAATTTTGAAAATTTTTATTATTTTTTGTATTTTCTATGCCTTAGATGATGCAATGCAAGACTCAAGGATGATAACAGAAAATAAGATCAAAGAAAACATGTCAAATAACACACACACTCCCCCAAACTTGAATGACACCGTCTCGGTGGCAAACAAAGTTCAAGAAGAGTCAAAAACACAAAGCAAAAATCAAACGATGCATGGTATGTATAATGGTTCGGTTGTTGGTACCTCGGAGCTAGGCATGGTGGAGCTTGAGGATGCTCCAGACTTCCTGCTCTTTTTAGGAGTCTCGTGGGTAACCGCCTTGCCTTTCTCCTTGCTTGCTCCTTAGTGTAGAGAGCGGCGTGCAGCTTGGTTATCGCCTTGGGGCTCACGAATCACTATCCCACCAGTTGATCTCCTTCTCTTCTCGGGTTGCTCAACCTCTTCGCTTGAAGATGCCTCGGAGGACTTCTTTTGCAAGCCCTTGATCTCCTTAGCAAGCTTTTTAATCATCTTGCTCTGCCACTTATTCACTTTCCACTGCATCTCCATAACAGAAGCAAGAAACTTCTCCGCCTTGGTCCTTGGCTCGTAATCAAGCTTAGGAAGGTCGAAACTAGCTGGCATCTCGGCATCGGAGGGAGGTGACTCTGAACGTGGGCGAGCAACTCGTGGAGGTGCGGCTTTGGCTCCTAGAGGTGCATAGCATTCCTCAACACATGGCAGAAACTCAACATTTCCAACACCTAGCAGCTCCGTTTTGCTCTTTGTTTGGCAAGATGCACACTCTCTTCTCATTCTCACAATCGTAGAACAGGTAAGCAAAGAATCCCTCAGCTGGCGTGCGTCCCAAGCTGTCTGTGTTGCGCATATAAACCTCATCCATATAGGCTCTATCCGCGCAAGGTACAAAATCAGGAAGAGGTACACCGGCTTGAACAAACAGTGGTGTAAGGAAGCCTCCTATCAGTGCTGAACTCGCCTTGCACCTCATTGCCCACGCCTTGTACTTAAGCAAAGAGGAAGCCAAAATGCATCCATAATTGACATCATCCACAAGCTCGTCCTCCATCGGCTCGTCATTCTCCTTAGGGTCGCATAGAAGGTGCTTAACGCCTTGGAACAAGAAACACAGCTCGCTCTTGGTGACTGTGGGAGCCACGGACCTTCCACTAAAGGTGTTGGCGATGAGCTTGAGCGTGTATCTTAGCACGGGGCTGCAGACTCTCTTGATCTTCGCCGTGTTTGCCTTGTAGTCATCGTTGCTGATTAGATCCCATAGATCGTTGGCTTGAGTGAAAGCAGGAAACTGAACGAGCTTGGCACTAGCCTTCAGACCGTAGGCTTGGCAAAGCTCTTGGATGGAGAGATGATAGGCTTGTCTCCTGATCTTGAAGGTGATGTGACCTTGTGATGGCGTGGGGAGGCTCGGATTCTCGTAGGTGAACTCCAAGGTGGCTAAGAAGTCTAGGGTTGCCTCGGGATAGGTTGGGCAATCCATCCTTGACAAGCACCGGAGCCCAATCTTCTTGAGAAGCTGATCAAAATCTCCCAATATCCCCATCTTAGCCAACAGATCCCTGCTCGCGAACTTCGTGGGGTCAAACCGGAGCCTCTCCAGCCTTTTCTTAGCTAGCTTCTCCTCCTTGGTCCATCTAACCCTCTCCTGGACAACTTGTTGAGCTTCTCCTTCTTGTGCTGTCTCTTCTCTTGTTCTCTTTGGGGCCATTGGTACCTGAAACACAAATCTCAAGGAGGAGAATGAGTATAGGCGGCGAGATTGAGAGAAGAAAAAGCTAAGAAAGAAAAACTTCTAACAATAATCCTAGATTTTTTAGGGAATTTATAAAAAGTATACCTAAATACTAGGAGAGAATATCTAGAGATAGAATTAAATCTAGCAATTTTCCTAATATTTAGCTATTTCTAAAAAATATTCTAATTCCCTAACAACTAACAACAAACCAACTCAAAGAAAAGGACGTTTTCTAAAAAAAATAAACAAGAAAATCAAGAAACTTCGAAATACCTTTGAAATGATGAATGCTAGATGCTTACAGCCTTAAGAACTAAACACACACTCTCTCTTCTATTTAGAAAACGGTTTCGAATGCAAGTAGAGAGAGTGGTAATGCACAAGTGTTTATAAAAGCTGAGGAAACTATGGATTATGCAAATGGTTTTCTGACAAAGCTGGTCAAGGCACATCTTTCATGGTCAAAGATGCTTGCCTTGACCAAGATTTGAATTTAAAAACAGGAGGGAAGAAGAAAAGAGAGGGAAACAAAAACTTACCTCGTCACGAGATCGAGTCCATTTGGTCGATCTAGGACTCGATCTCATGCCCATGTTGAATAGGATCGAGAGGGTTGATCGATCAGGGACTCGATTCAGATTGCATCGAGTCTAAGATCGATTGTGCCCCCTCGTTTAATGATTTTTGGTCACTCAGGCTATGCTCCTTGGATCGAGCCACGTGATCGATTTGGGGGTCGTTTGAGCTAAGATCGAGTGGCAGATCAAGTAGACTGATTGATCTATCCTCGAGGATCGAGGTAGGTCAGTCGATCCACACCTCGTTTGCATTTCAAGCTAAACGTATGGGTGGTTTATCCTCTCATGATCGACTGACTCACTCGATTGTCTACTCGATCTCGTCTAGATCGACTGACTCCTCTCGACTCACTAGCTCGATCCAGTACAGATCGAGCCAGGATAAGTCGATCTAGCACTCGATCTCTAGCCTATACTTCCCCTTTCTCACCTCTTTTGACTCTAAGATCATGATCTCCAATCACCTATCCTTTCACCTACATACTTAAACATAAAAAGCATAATACTGAAATAGAAAGAAAGCAAAAATATATACAAGATAGACATGGGAATGCCTCCCAAGTACGCTTTCTCTAACGTCTTTAGCTAGATTTTAGTTGGTTTAGGCCTGAGGTGGGTCTTGGAGAAGTATGGTGGTGCTCTCCGTGCTGCAATCACTCGACAGGTAGGGCTTGACTCTGTGCCCATTGACCGTGATAGCCTTTCCACTCTTGCCAACCAAAGTAACCGCTCCATAGGGCAGAACTTCCTTGATCTCAAACGGTCCAAACAACCTTGACTTTAGCTTCTCTGGGAATAGCTTCAAGCATGAGTTATAAAGCAAGACCAGATCTCCCTCCTTAAGCTCCTTGAGTACCAGCCTCTTGTCATGAATCGCCTTGGTCCTTTCCTTGTAGATTTTGGCACTCTCATAAGCTTCTAGCCTTAACTCACAAGCTCATGGAGTTGAATCAACCGCTTCTCCTGTGCCGTCTTGAGACTGAAGTTAATCTGCTTTACTGCCCATAGTGCTCTATGCTCCAACTCAACAGGAAGATGACATGCCTTGCCGTATAGTAGATAAAGGGAGTGGTACCAATATGAGTCTTGAAGGCGGTTCTATATGCCCATAAACCATCGTCTAGCTTACTTGCCCAATCCTTCCGAGTTGCTCCCACTGTACTCTCTAAGATAGCCATGATCTGTCTATTCGAGACCTCTACTTGCCCACTAGTTTGTGGGTGATAAGGTGTAGCTACCTTGTGCTTCACTCCATACTTCTTCAAGAGACTTTCAAATACTTTGTTGATGAAGTGGCTGCCCCCATCACTGATCACTACTTGTGGTACTCCAAACCGTGGGAAGATGATGGTCTTAAAGAGTTTAACCACCACCTTTGCATCGTTGGTTGGGGAAGCTATAGCCTCAACCCACTTAGACACGTAATCAACAGCCACCAAGATGAATTTGTTGTCGTAAGAAGATGGGAACGGTCCCATGAAGTCTATCCCCCAAGCATCAAACACATCAACTTCAAAGATTGGCACACGAGGCATCTCGTTTCTCTTGGTGATGTTTCCAGCTCTTTGGTAAGCCTCACACACTTTTACAAACTCGTGAGCGTCTTTGAATAGCGATGGCCACCAAAACCCGGCTTGTAAGACCTTTGTTGCCGTTTCGAAAGAAGCGAAATGTCCTACATAGGATGAACCGTGGCAATGTAGAAGGATGTCCTGTGATTCCTCTCTTGAAACACATCTTCTGTACAAGCTATCTACTCCCCTCTTGTACAAGTAGAGCTCGTCCCAAAAATAGTAGGAGATGTCCCTCATGAACTTCTTCTTGTGGTAGTGGTCAAGATGAGTAGGTTCCTCTCCACAAGCTAAGAAGTTCACTATATCAGCATACCAAGGCAGGTTCTCTTCTCTCAAAGCAAAAACATCTTCAAACTGATCCTCTAGCCGCGTGCATACAACCGTGTTGATCATCATGAGTTGCTCTTCAGGAAGTGAATCATCCAAGGGTAAGGCTTCATTCACTCTTATTCTAGAAAGGTGATCAGCAACAACATTCTCTATCCCCTTCTTATCCTTTATCTCCATATAAAACTCTTGTAGAAGAAGAATCCACCTTAAGAGCCTCGGCTTGGTATCTTTCTTTGAGTAGATATACCTCAACGCCACGTGATCAGTGTATACAACAACCTTAGAGCCCACTATATCCATCAAGAAATCAGTAATATGGGTGATTAGCTAATCTCTCAAGCATCTAATCAATAAAGGGAAGATGAAAATGATCCTTTCTAGTAGCTGAATTGAGCTTCCTATAATCTATACACATTCAGTGACCAGTTATGGTTCTAGTAGGTATCAATTCATCTTTTTCATTCTTAATGACTGTGATTCCCCCTTTCTTAGGCACCATATGGACAAGAGAAACCCACCTGCTATCACTGATGGGGTATATCACATCAGCCTAACAGTTTCAAAATCTCTTTCTTAACTACTTCTTTCAAATTCGGGTTTAAGCGTCTTTGATGTTCAATAGAAGAAGAGTTTTCATTTTCTAAGTGAATCCTATGAGTACAAAGCATTGTTGAAAGGCCCTTGATGTCACTTAGAGAGTACCCAATGGCCTTCCTATACTTTCTCAGCTCCTTAAGAAGCGAGTTTAACTCATCATCACTCAGACTTTCATTCACAATCAAGGGATAAGTCTCATTAAGCCCTAAGAAAGCATACCTTAGCCCTTTTAGGAGCTCCTTTAGGTCCACCTTTGGGGCTAGCAACTCGCTCCAGTCCTCCTCGTGGCTTCTGTTGACGTCGCCATCCTCACTTGCCTCCTTAGAACCCGAGTCATGAGCTTTAAGGCTGCCATTTTGAACCGTTGTCCCCTCAGAGATTGAGTCATCCAGTCGATCTTCCACTCGTTCTGGTCTGGATCGATTGCACTCACCTTCATCACTTGCTCGATTTGATATGGATAGAGTAGTAGATCAACTTGCTGAGTCGTTCTCTGAACTGATCGAGTTGGCTCTCTCGATCTTCTCATCGATTTCATTCCCGGATCGACCAGCCTCCTCGATCTTCTTGTCGATTGCTGTCCTGGATTGAGTGAAGTCCTAGATTTCCTGATAGATCTCTAGGCACCCGCCTTCATCTTCCTTCACAACCTTGCGAGAATCAAGGATATGAACGTACTCCTGGGTCTGCTCATTCAGGAAGCCATACTCCCCTGGCTCCTTAGTCAAAGCTAGCTTTAGGTGATCCTCTTGTGCCAACTCCTCAAGCAACTCATCGGCCAAAGCATCCAAAGTCTCAATGTAGAAAGCTTGTCCTCCAATGGTTGGCTTCTTCAAGACTTCATTGATGTCAAAGTCTAGCTTGATGTCCTTGCCCTAGTGTAGAGAGATCTTGCCATTCTTCACATTTATGATGGCTCCAGCGGTTGCAAGAAACGGTCTTCCAAGGATAAGAGGATCCTTTGGCTCTTCATCCATTTCAAGAACAACGAAATCTGTTGGCACGGTAACTCCACTGATCCTCACGGGCAAATCATCAAGCATACCCACAGGAAGCCTTATGCTTCTATCAGCTAGCACGAGAGAGATCCTACACTCTTTAAACTTTGTGAAACCGAGCTTCTTTGCAATGGAGTGGGGCATGAGATTGATACTTGCACCAAGATCACATAAGCAGCTATCAAACTTCAAGGGACCAAGAGCACAAGGAATGGTGAATGATCCTGGATCTCCTAACTTCTTGGGTACTATCTCCTTGTGGATGATAGCACTACACGGTTCACTAAGCACCAAAACTTCTTCACTCTCCTTGTTCTTCTTAGTTAGTGTATCTTTGAAGAACTTGGTACACTTAGGCATCATGGCTAAACAATCAACTAAGGGCAGCTTGATCTCAACATCTTTCAAATGCTTCTCAAAGACTGCTCTATGCTTCTCTAGCAGCTGTTTATTGAACCGGCCAGGAAAAGGAAGCTTAGGTTTGTAGGGTGGAGGAACAAACGCATCTTTCTCTTTGCTCACCTCCTCTACCTTCTTCTCTACAACCGCTTCTTTACCCATTCTTGGTCTTTCAATCCACACATTGTCAAAGGTAATATCATTTGAAAGCTTACCCTCCCCCCTCTTGAATCACAATGTTCTCATTGGCTTTTGTTGCAACTCTCGGCGGAAGCTCTTTCCCACTTCTCAAAGTAATAGCGTTTGCATACTCCTTGGGATTTTGCTTACACTTGCCCGGTAAGCTGCCTTGCCCGCTTGTACTAACTTTGCCTTTCTCTAACTGCTTAATCTTGTTGTTCAGATTGGTGATCTGTGTAGAAACGTCAGTAAGAGAAGAGTCTAGCCGGTTGTTCATCTAAACAAACTTCTGATTTGTAGAAGCTTGACCTTGAAGAAACTGTTGAAACATTACTTTAACCGGATCCTGAGGTGGGGGTTGTATTTGTTGCTGCTGTGAAACAAAACCAGGAGGAAACATAGGAGTGTAGCCTTTGTTGCCTTGATGTTGCTGCCGACCATGAAAGTTCCCTTGCCTCTGACCTTGATATCCACCATTTTGTTGAAAACCCTTGTTGTAAGGAATAAACGGTTTTGCTTGTTGAGTGGGGTACACCTGATCTTTTGGATTCTCAACGTTGGTGCTCCTGTATGAGAGATTGTTGTTGGCTTGGTATCCTTGTGAATATCCTTGAGCCTTGTTGTAGTTCTGACCAGCAACCCAATTAGCTTCTTCTTGACTCAGCTCTAGCTCCGCTAAGACATCTTCGGCTTCTCCCACGAAATGTACTTGCTTCTTATTTGCAGGCACTAGCTTGTCTATCTTCTCATGGAGGGACTTAAGCTCTTTTTTTGTGTGATTCCAGCTCAGAACCTCTAGGTGCTCGGTCATAATCTTCGGTGTAATTCCCATCACTCAGAGCCAAATTTTCTATGAGCTCCATACCCTCTTCCACTTCTTGACCAAGAAAGTTACCCTTGCTTGCCGTATCAAGTAGCATTCGGATCTTGGGTAATGCTACTCGGTATATTGTGCTCAAGAGAGTCTCTTCACTGAAGCCGTGGTGAGGACACTGAATGGTATAGTCTTTGAATCTCTCCATAGCTTCAATGAATGTCTCATTCTGTCTTTGAGTGAATCCGCTAATCTCACTTTGCAGCCTAGCTGTCCTTGTGCTCAAGAAAAACTTGGAGAGGAACGCCTTCTTACAGTCAGCCCAAGAAGAAATGGTGCCTTGTGGAAGGGTCTTCTCCCAATGCCTAGCCTTATCTCCAAGAGAAAATGGGATGAGCCGTAGCTTGAAAGCATCTTCAGAGATCCTATTGATCTTTATCATCCCACACACTTGCTCAAAGTTTTCAACGTGCTCCAAAGGGTCTTCCATAGCTAGCCCGTGGAACTTGTTGTTCTGAACCATAGAGACAAATCCAGGCTTTATCTCGAAGTTGTTGTTTTGGACTGGTGGAGGAGTGATCCCAAAGCGGCTATGATGTGTATTTGGAGCATCTCCAGCACCAATGATCTGTGGTGGTCTAGCTGCGTGGTTGGGGTTTCCATTACTCCTTCCTACACCACCGTGAGCTGGTGGAGGTCCCTCAGGATGTTTTTACTCAGCCATACTTTCAAAGTCAACTGTACTAGCTTGCACAATCTCTTCAAAGGCTTGAGCTTGCTCTCTTGCTCTTCTTGATCTTGCGTGTCCGAGTTGGTGAATATTGTCCAGGGGTTGAAGTAAGTTGTTGTCACCCCTGGAGCGCAAATTCATGTACCTAAAAACACAATCAGTAAAAGGCTTAGTCTTTGCTAAACACCAAATCTTAATGCTTCTTAACAAATCCAAGTTGGCAACGGCACCATTTGATAAAAGGATTTTTGCAAGTCTAAATATCAAATCTCAAGCAACCTATCACGAAATATTATAGTATGCAAGAGGTATCAATCCAGCCTGGGTGAAGAAAGAACACTAGGAATGCAAGAGTAAAGCAAATCTAAGCAGAATCGGCTAAATAGATGGTAAAATCAAAGACAACTAAATGCAACGACCAAATGCTTATGAAAACTATTTTAAAATACCTGGAAGAGGGTTAAATACTACTAGGAGAAAGCAGAAGATTAAAAATGCAATTCTACTGATAACTAAAAATCGAGAGCTAAATCGGGTAAAACAGGTCGATTCTAACAACTTAATACAAATGACTTCTAATGATCAAGATGCAAGCTTTGTAACTAAAAGATGATTACTTGAGGTTTAAAAATGCTAAAAGAGGGTTCAGGATCGAGGGTCATATTCAAGAGTGTTCAAGGGTCAAGCTTTGGTTTGAAAACACATAGATCTACTCATTGATGAGCTTTCCCTAATCCTTGAGAATCATAAATAGACTCATCCATGGCGTATGGTATGATTTCCTTCTTCAATCTCTTCTCCAAACCCATGGCTTTTGCTGGAAAAAGAGATCGAAGAGCATGGACTACATATCTCAACTAATGGCTTAACTAACCTCCTCTACATCCATGGCGTTTAAGAGAGGGTAGATTAGTTTCTAGGATTTGGTTTTCAAGGATCTCTGAATCCGGTCAAGGTAAGAGATGCCCTGGAATCATAGAGATCTTTTCCAAGACTCCCTAAGCCTTAAGACCCCAAAATCCTAGAAAGGAATAAGTGAAGAACAAGAAAAACTCAAAGCTTAAACCCCTTAAACCCTTGAATCGCCCCAACCCCTTACCCAAAGAAAAACTACTCGCTACTCTTGTTTAAAACAAATTGAAATGCGATAAACAAAGAACTAAGCATGATTAGGCAATAGATTAAAGGAAAAGACTTAATATCGAAAAGATTCAAAGGTTGAAAACAAGAAAAAGCTTAAGGTTCGACAATGGCGGAATCGCCTACAAGAAAACTGAAAAAGAAAAGACAAAGCATGGATAATAGAAAGTGATCGCCTCCTTTGCCTAAAATGGCCAAACATCTCCAAATGGTCCCCTCACTAGATGCCAAAAACCAGCTGGTTGGATAAGGCTCCAGAGATCGATCTCGAAATCGATCAGTTCACTCGATCTTCTTCATGGATCGCCTTCTTCTGCTCGATCTTCAAGTCGATCTGGTTGGATGGATCGAGCATTTCCTTCGATCTTCTTCTCGATCCTTGGATGATCGAGTCGTGGTCTCGATCTGGCTCTCGTTTTGCATGGCGTCATTCATGTCCGTACTCCAGATCGATTGCCTCTCTCGATCTTGGTCTCGATCCTTCCCCTTGAATCGACTTGGGTCACTCGATCTTCTGGTCGATCTCATCTAGATCGACCTGCCTTGCTCGATTCGCTACTCGATCTCGGGTCCTTTGCATGCATGGCTAGGTTCTCCAAGTATCCACAAGCTTTGTTTTGATCCTCCTCACGTCCACACAACCTCCACAACTCCAGAGTACTCCAAACAACCTGATAATGATGCAAAAGTGCAAGAAATATGCAAAATGCGAATGCAAAGAGACCTAGGACCTAAAATCAACAAATGGTAGAAACTAGCGTATAATGCAAGATGAATGCATGAAAACTACTCTAAATGCATGCGAAATATGCTAAATATATAGGTATATCAATGAATCACTGGCGCCTCTTATTGTTTGAGAACTCGGACTGGATGTTCTTTGTAGCGGTTTGGTGAGATAGCACCAGGAAGGAGTTTAGTTGTCTCATTGAGAAGCAAGTCAACTCTCATCTGCAAGGCTTTCATCTCATGCAATGCTGTCTCTAGCTTTTCTTTAGTGGCTTTGGATTGCTGTTTCTTATCATCCACATAATCCCAATGCTAAGTGCCATGTTCTCCACTAATATCCAACCTTCATCAACATCTTTCCCAAGAAAATAACCATTACATGCTGTGTCTAGAAGGATTCTTATCTTTGGGAGAACACCTCTATAAGAGTGTGGATAGGAGCATTTCCTTGGTGAAGCCATGGTGAGGGCATTGATGAGTGAAACCTCTGAATCTTTCCCATGTGTCTCCAAAGCTTTCATTAGACCACTGCCTGAAGTTTGTGATCTCATTTCTGAAGTGTGCAGTTCTTGAGGGAGAGAAGAATTTGGTTAAGAAAGCACCTTTACATTGTTCCCAAGTGGTGATGCTGCCTTGTGCTAGAGATTTCTCCCATAATCAAGCTCTATCACCAAGAGAAAATAGGAATAACTTGAGCTTCAAACCATCATCTGATACTCCATTAAGCTTTGTCAAAGTGCATATCCTCTCAAACTGATCCAGGTGCTCTAAGGGGTCTTGGTTGGGCAATCCAAAGAACTGCGTTTCTTGGATCATGGTGATGAGACTGCTCTTTATCTGATATTGCTGAGTCTCCATAGGTGGAAGAATACCTTGTCTTGAAGCATAGTTAGAACGTATTTCAGCAGCACCAATAGGCCTTCTTGGCCTTTGAACTCTCATTCCCCAGTCACCTTGTAGACCAGCTTGTCCTTGTTCACCTTGCAGGCCTTGAATTCCTTGAGGACCTTGTAGATCTTGTGGACCTTGCAAACCAATAGCAGCAGCATACTGATGTTCTTCCATGCTGCAACAGCTGACTTCTGATTCTGCAAACTCCAAAATCTTTGACCTTGAACCTCAGCTGTAGATGTAGACACTTAAGAGGAAGTGTAGAGGTACCTACAAAAGAAATTCTAGACCAAAGGAGATATTAGTAATCAAAATCGAAAATAACAAAGCTTGATCTCAAGATCTCTACAAATCCTACTGAACAAAGCTTTCCCCTAATGGCAACGGCTCCAAATTGATACAAGAGTTTTGAGTCTCTTGGTCAATCACCCATTGTACTAGTCATTGTAGCACTGGGTTTTAATGTCAATCCAAAGAGGAGGATTGAAACAGCAGGATTATAGTAGATTTCCTAATTCAAGCAGATATAAAAGGGGGTTTAGAATATCTAGCAACCTAAGTGATCAAGCAGAAACCAAACAAACACAAACTAAGGAGAAAAGCAAGTAAAACAACCAAAGTAAAGGTAAAAACAGGGCAATTTCAAAATCAAGCTAAAACAGAGATAAGATGAGACTTGAGATGAGATTATTGGTGTTAGGGAACTCTTGACTCAACCTATGATGCTTACAAGCTCACACAATATTATTCCTTATGCATAGGATTCATTTATATGACTAATCCAATCTCTTGGCACTAATCTCTTTGCTAATTACCAAGTCAAGAACTAATTCTCATTAGTGAAATGATAAAGAGCAAGCATTAAGACAAATCTATCAACCCTATATTGCTAAATCACTCCCAAGACAGTCAATCTCTTGAGCTAGGATAAGCAATTCTCTTGCAAAGAAGTTCAGGCATTTCATCAAACACTTGGTGGACATAAAATGAGCCTAAGATCTTAATCAACTTAGGTAGGGCTAATTAAGCATTAAACACAGCAATCAAGAAAGGAAGTGGAAGAATTAACACTAAGCAATCATAGATAGAGCCTAAAATTCCCTAAACCTAACCCATCTCAAAATCCCTAAAAGGACTACTCACTAAGCACCATTAGAACCATCAATTGAAAGAGAGAAAGATGAATAATCACGATTAGAGAGCTTAAACAAGATGAAATATGCAAACTTTAATTAAAAAATCAAGCAAAGATTCAAATTACAAAATCCAAGGGTCTAAACAAGGAAGAAAGAACTGCTAGATAAAAGATTGTTCTAAGAAATTCAAGATTTTTCGTATTTATAGGAGTCTAAACGAAAATGGCAAAATTGTAGATAAATGGTCTTCAGTCTGGGTTTACATCGATCAGCAACAACAGTCAGGGGTGATCGATGTAAATCACATCGGTCTGGGCAGTGATCACTTCTGATCGATGCTGTTGATCGATGTGCTCGTATCGGTCACCTTATGATCGATGCTCCTGACCAAAAATCTGGTATCGGTCACCCCCTTGATCGATGTTCTCCGTGCTCTGGCCGAAAACCTTTGCAGAGATTGTCTGCTTTGATCCCTCTTACTCCCTTTGATCCAGCTAGCATCCTGAATCATCCTCAAAGCTCCCCTAAGCTCCTTTTAGCTCCAAAAGCACCTAAAAACATCCAAAATGCAAGGAAAATTCAAACTATACCCTAAATGCAACTGAAGTCTAAAAGGAGAAGAAAATGGGACAAAGACTAAGGGAAAACATGCAAAAGAGAACCAAAACATGTACTAAATGCAGTTCTAAATGGTGTAAATACAAGAGATATCACTGAATCGCACGAGAAGACCTTCGTTTGGACTCTTACATTTCGTATCGAGCCTGTATTTTGTACTCCTTCCCGGTATGCAGATCGATATAATCGCCCTTTAGTTACATATCGGCCTGTCTTCCTCGATACTCTGCTTGGTACGTGTCATGTGGCTTGTGTATCGACCAGTATAGGTCGATATGCAAGTCGATACGCCCTTGGGCTTGCATATCGGGCAGCTTGGTCGGTACACTCCTCGATACAGCCAATTGTCCCCATAGCGGTTTCATGAAAAGATCGATAATTCTTCAACCGTATATCGGATCGACCTGAGACAAAGTCCATTCGAAAGCTAGCGCACAGAGCCAAAACTTTTATGTAGAGTTCTGAAGCTGAATCTGAGAGTAAGCCATTCATCCGTGCTGATCTTCGGTGATGTGGTTTTGATATACACATATATTTCGCATATTTAGCATGCATTTAGAGTAGTTTTTCATGCATTCATCTTACATTTTAGGCTAGTTTGGACCATTTGTCTCATTTTAAGTCCTAAGTGCATTTTGCATTAGCATTTCCATATTTCTTGCATTCTTGCATCATATTCAAGTTGGTTTGGACACACTGCAGCTGGGGAGGTTGCGTGGACATGCTAAGGATCAAAGAGGAGCTTGTAAACACTTGGGAGAACTCAACTATTCAGCAAAGGAACCGGGATCGAGGTGCGGATCGAGCTAGGCAGGTCGATCTAGATGAGATCGACCAGAAGATCAAGTGACTCAAGTCGTTTCAAGAAGGAGGATCGAGACCAAGATTAACCAAGGTGATCGATCGTGAGTACGGACGTTGACTAAGCCATGCAGAACGAGAGCCAGATCGAGATCCACGACTCGATCATCCGAGAATCGACCCGAAGATCGAGCAAAGAAGGACGATCCATGAAGAAGATCGAGTGATCAGATCGACTACTCAGCTCGATCTCTACACCTTATCCGGCCAGCTCACTTTTGGCGTGTAGTGAGGGGACCATTTTCTTTGTTTGGCTATTTTAGGCAAATGGGCATGAACCATTCATTTTGCCTTGGATCAGTTGGATATTTTCTTATGCTTTTTAGGCTTATCGCCATTGTTAACCTTTGAAGCTTTCTTAGTTTTGTAAACTCTTAATCTTGCTTAATATAAGTATTTTCTTTAATCGATCTTGCTTAATCCTGTTTAGCTTTCTTTCCTTTGCATTTTCGTGTGTTTTAACTATGTGTAGTGAGTAGATTTCTTTGGGTTTAAGGTTGGGGCGATTTAAGGGGTTAAAGAGTTTAAGCTGTGGTCTTTTTCTTGTTCTTAATCTATTCTCTTCTTGGATTTAGGGTCTTAATGCTTAGAGAGTCTTGGGAAAGATCTTTATGATCACATGGCTTTTCTTACCTTGACCGGATTCAGAAATCCCTTAAAGCCAAATCTAAGAGACTAGCTCATCCTTTACCATACGCATTGGATGCTTAGGGAGCTAGTTAAGCCAATATTTGAGATCGTTGCTTAATGTTCTTTGACCCATCTTTCCACTATACGCCATAGGTTAGGAGGAAGGGTTGAGGAAAGGATCTATACCATACGCCATGGATAGATCTCTTTTAGCTTATCAAGGCTTAGAGAGAGCTCATCAAATGAGTAGATCTATGTTTTCAAACCCAAAGCTTGAATCTTGAACCCTATTAAACATGACCCTCAACCTTGAATCCTCTTTTTAGCATTTTAAAAATCAATTTTACCATTTCCTAGTCATAAAGTTTGCATCTTTAATCTTTAAAAGTCATTGTTCTTAGTTGCTAGAAATTCTCTGTTTTTCTGCCTTTAGATCTCGATTTTTAGTAATTAGTAGTTTTGCGTTTTAATTCCTCAGTCTTCTTCTAGTAGTTGTAACCATCTTCCCTGGATTTTAAAATATTTTTCATAGTCATTTGGTCGTTGCATTTAGTTTTTATAAAATTTCTCATCCATTTACCCGAACCTGCTTAGATTTACTTTGCTCTTGCATTCTTAGTGGCTTTCATCACCTAGGCTGGATTGACACCTCTTGCACCTATACTACAACTATTGTGCTCTAGGATTTGATATTCCTGCTTGCTAAAAAACGTGTTTATCAAATGGCGCCGTTGCCAACTTGGGTTTGATTAGAAAGCATTAGGAGTTGGAGATTAGTAAAGACTAAGTCCTTTATTTTACTTTGGTTACTCATTTCTCTACCTTAGTGTTTGTCTTCTCAGGTACATGAATTTAAGGTCTACAGGTGACAACAATCTACTACAACCTCTAGACAACATTCATCAACTTGGAAGTGCAAGGCTAAGAAGAGAGAGACAACAAGCACAAGACTTTGAGGAGCTACCAGGTTTTGTTGAGTCTGTGGGTATGGCTGAGCAACATCAAGCTGAGGGTCAGCATCACCACGCGGCTGTTGGTAGGGGTAATGGAAACCCCAACCACGCACCAAGACCACCAAGGATCATCGGTGCTGGTGATGCACCTAACACACATCATAACCGCTTTGGAATCACTCTTCCACCAGTGCGAAACAACAACTTCGAGATCAAGCCAGGCTTCATCTCCATGGTGCAGAACAACAAGTTCCATGGGCTTGCAATGGAGGACCCTTTAGAGCATCTTGACAACTTTGAGCAAGTTTGTGGATTGATATAGATCAATTGCATCCCGGAGGACAACTTCAAGCTTAGGCTTTTACCTTTCTCACTTCGGGATAAAGCAAGGCATTGGGAGAAGACCTTACCTTAGGGGACTATCACATCATGGGCTGAATGCGAGAAGGCGTTTCTCTCAAAGTTCTTCTCCAGCACAAGGACAGCTCGGCTAAGAAGTGAAAACAGCGGTTTTACACAAAGGCAGAATGAGACCTTTAGTGAGGCTATGGAGCGGTTCAAAGACTACACTATAGCTTGTCCTCATCACGGCTTCAGTGAGGAGACACTCTTGAGCACCATCTACAGAGGAGCTCTTCCCATGATTCGCATGCTCTTAGACACGGCAAGTAAAGGCAACTTTCTTGGTCAGAATGTTGAAACAGGAATGGAGCTTATTGAGAACTTGGCTTTGAGTGATGGAAACTACAATGAAGACTATGACCGCGCACCTAGAGGATCTGATCTTGAAGCTCACAAGAAAGAGATGAAGCAAGTTCTTGCAAATCAAAAGCAAGTTCACTTTGTAGGAGAAGCTGAAGATGTTCTAGATGAGTTAGAGCTGAACCAAGAAGAAGCGAATTGGGTTGGAGGTCAGAACTACAACAAGCCACAAGGCTATGGTCAAGGCTATCAGGGCAACAACAACCTCTCCTACAGAAGCACCAATGTAAAGAACCCTAAAGATCAACTGTGCCGTCCACAACAAGGAAAACCTTTTGTACCTTACAACAAAGGGTTTACACAAAATAGTGGGTACCAAGGGCAGAGACAAGGCAACTTTCAAGGTCAGCAACAGCAAGGAAACAAGAGTTACTCTCTTGTGTTTCCTCCTGGTTTCGTGCCTCAACAGCAACAACTGCAACCGCCACCTCAAGATCCGGTTCAAGCAATGTTTCAACAAATACTTCAGGGCCAAGCAAGCACAAATCAGAAGTTTGCTGATATGAACAATAGGCTGGATTCTTACTGAGGTGTCTACTCAGATAACAAACCTGAACAACAAGATCAAACAATTAGAGAAAGGCAAAGCCAGTTCAAGCGGTCAAGGCAGCTTACCCGGGAAGTGTTAGCAAAACCCCAAGGAGTATGCAAACGCTATTACTTTGCGAAGTGGGAAAGAGCTACCACCGAGGTCTGTACCTGAAGACAATGAGGAGATTGTGGTTCAAGAGGGGGGGAGTAAGCTTTCAAATGATCAAGAGATCACCTTTGACAATGTCTGGATTGCAAAACCTAAGAAGGGCAAAGAAGCGGTTGTAGAGAAGAAAGTGGAGGAGGTTAGCAAGGAGAAAGAACCTTATGTGCCTCCACCCTACAAACCGAACCTTCCTTTCCCTGGACGGTTCAAGAAGCAGCTCCTTGAGAAGCATAGAGCAGTGTTTGAGAAGCACTTGAAGGATGTTGAGATCAAACTGCCTTTAGTTGATTGTTTCGGCCATGATGCCAAAATGCGCCAAGTTCTTCAAGGATACCCTTACTAAGAAAAGCAAAGAGAGTGAAGATGTATTGGTGTTGAGTGAAGAATGCAATGCAATCATTCACAAGGAGATAGTTCCAAAGAAGCTAGGAGATCCAGGATCATCCACTATCCCTTGTGTACTTCGACCTTTGAAGTTTGAAAGTTGCTTGTGTGATTTAGGAGCTAGCATTAATCTTATGCCTTACTCCATTGCCAAAAAGCTAGGTTTCACCAAGTTTAAGGATTGTAGAATCTCTCTCGTGCTGGCTGATAGAAGTATAAGGCTCCTTGTAGGCATGCTTGAAGACTTACATGTGAGGATCAGTGGAGTGAATGTGCCAACAGATTTTGTAGTGCTAGAAATGGATGAGGAACCAAAGGACCCTCTTATCCTTGGTAGACCGTTTCTAGCAACTGCTGGAGCCATCATTGACGTCAAGAATGGCAAGATCTCTCTACACTTGGGCAAAGACATCAAGCTAGACTTTGATATCAATGATTTTTTGAAGAAACCGACCATTGAAGGACAAGCTTTCTACATTGAATCTTTGGATGAGTTAGCGGATGAGCAGCTTGAGGAGTTAGCACAAGAGGATCACCTTCAGCTGGCTTTGACTAAGGAGTGTGGAGAGTATGGCATCCTGAGTGAACAGACCCAAGAGTATGTACACATCCTTGATTCTCGCAAGGTTGTGAAAGAAGATGAAGGCGGATGCCTAGAGATCGATCAGGAAATCAACGAGATCACTCGATTCAGGACAACGATCGACAAGAAAATCGAGAAGGTTGGTCAATCCAGAAAAGAAATATTTGAGAAAATCGAGAGGGATAACTCGATCAGTTCAGAGAACGACTCAGCAACTCGATCTCTTGCTCGATCCATATCAAATCGAGTAACTGAATCGAGAGAGTGCAATCGATCCGGACCAGAACGAGGGGAAGATCGACTGGATGACTCGATCTCTGAGGAAGGAACGGTTTAAGATAGCAGCTTGAAAGCTCATGACTGGGGTTTAAAAGAGGCTGATGAGGATGGCAACGTCAACACAAGCCACAAGGAGGACTGGAGCGAGCTGCTAGCCCCAAAGGTGGACCTAAAGGAGCTTCCGAATGGGCTAAGGTACGCTTTCTTGGGATCTAATGACACTTATCCCGTCATTGTGAATGAAAATCTGAGTGATGATGAGTTAAACTCACTCCTTAAGGAGTTGAGGAAGTATAGAAGGGCCATTGGGTACTCTCTAAGTGACATCAAGGTCCTTTCACCAATGCTTTGTACTCACAGGATTCACTTAGAGAATGAAAACACTTCTTCTATTGAACATCAA
The DNA here is from genome assembly GCA_911865555.2 of Thlaspi arvense. Taxonomy (NCBI): domain Eukaryota; kingdom Viridiplantae; phylum Streptophyta; class Magnoliopsida; order Brassicales; family Brassicaceae; genus Thlaspi; species Thlaspi arvense. The sequence goes on along the minus strand of OU466858.1, from coordinate 51,073,459 downwards.
AGGCGCTTAAACCCGAATTTGAAAGAAGTAGTAAAGAAAGAGATCTTAAAACATTTAGAGGCTGACGTGATATACCCTATCAGTGTTAGCACATGGGTCTCTCCGGTCCATGTGGTACCAAAGAAAGGGGGTATCACGGTCATTAAGAATGAAAAAGATGAGTTGATTCCTTCAAGAACCATAACCGGACTTACAATGTCTATTGATTATAGGAAACTTAACTCAGCAACTAGAAAAGATCATTTTTCTCTTCCCTTTATTGATCAAATGCTTGAAAGATTAGCTAATGACCCATATTACTGCTTCCTTGATGGCTATAGTGGTTTCTTTCAAATACCCATTCATCCTAATGATCAAGAGAAGACAACTTTCACATGCCCTTATGGTACCTTCTCTTATCAAAGGATGCCTTTTGGGTTATGTAATGCACCAGCAACCTTTCAAAGGTGCATGATGTCTATCTTCTCTGATCTCATTGAGGAGATGGTGGAAGTTTTTATGGATAATTTTTCTGTGTATGGTGCTTCTTTTTCTGCTTGTTTGTCAAATCTTTGCAAGTTACTCAAGAGATGTGAGGAGACAAACTTGGTGCTGAATTGGGAAAAGTGTCACTTCATGGTGAAGGAAGGCATTGTACTTGGGCACAAGATTTCTGAGCAAGGGATTGAGGTTGATAAAGCAAAGATAGAGGTCATGATGAGCTTAGAGCCGCCGGCTAATGTGAAGGGGATAAGGAGTTTCTTGAGTCATGCAGGCTTCTACATGCGGTTTATCATGGATTTCTCCAAGATAGCACGCCCTCTCACAAGGCTATTATGCCAAGAAGCCGAGTTTGTGTTCGATGATGAGTGTCTTCACGCTTTCAAAACGATCAAGGAAGCTCTTGTCACCGCACCTATAATTCAAGCTCCGGATTGGGACCTGTCGTTTGAGATAATGTGCGACGCGAGTGACTACGCCGTGGGAGCTGTTCTAGGTCAGAGGAAAGACAAGAGGATGCATGTAATCTACTATGCCAGCCGTACCTTGGATGACATGCAAGTGAAGTATGCTACCACCGAGAAGGAGCTACTAGCCGTTGTCTTTGCCTTTGAGAAGTTCAGATCATATTTGGTGGGTTCTAAGGTCATTGTGTACACTGATCACGCCGCCTTGAGGTATATCTACTCCAAGAAAGACACCAAGCCGAGACTTCTAAGGTGGATCCTTCTTCTACAAGAGTTTGGTATGGAGATCAAGGATAAGAAGGGCATAGAGAATGGTGTTGCTGATCACGTTTCAAGAATGAGGGTGAATGAAGTCTTGCCTTTGGATGACTCACTCCCTGAGGAGCAGCTCATGATTATCAACACAGCGGTATGTGCAACACTAGAGGATAAGGTTGAAGAAGTCTTAAGTTTCAAGGAAGAAGACCTACCTTGGTATGCGGACATTGTGAACTACTTGGCTTGTGGAGAGGAGCCTACTCACCTAGACCACTACAACAAGAAGAAGTTAATGAGAGACATCTCTTATCACTTTTGGGATGACCCTTATCTCTACAAGAGGGGTGTGGACAGCGTGTACCGAAGGTGTGTAACAAGAGAAGAGGCAAAGGACATCCTTCTCCATTGCCACGGCTTGTCATATGGAGGACACTTTGCATCGTTCAAGACGGCTACAAAGGTTCTACAAGCCGGGCTTTGGTGGCCAACACATTTCAGGGACGCTCACGAGTTTGTAAAGGAGTGTGAGGCTTGCCAAAGATCTGGAAACATCACCAAGAGAAATGAGATACCTCAGGTACCAATCTTTGAGGTTGATGTGTTTGATGCTTCGGGAATAGATTTCATGGGGCCGTTTCCATCATCATACAGCAACAAATTCATCTTGGTGGCTGTAGACTATGTGTCTAAGTGGGTTGAGGCTATAGCTTCCCCAACTAACGATGCAAAGGTTGTGATCAAGCTTTTCAAGACTATCATCTTCCCACGGATTGGAGTTCCAAAGATAGTGATCAGCGATGGGGGCAGCCACTTCATCAACAAGGTCTTTGAAAGTCTCTTGAAGAAGTATGGGGTTAAGCAGAAGGTAGCTACACCTTATCACCCCCAAACTAGTGGCCAAGTGGAGGTCTCGAATATGCAGATCAAGGCTATCATAGAGAGGACCGTAGGAGTAACTCGGAAGGATTAGGCAAGCAAGCTGGATGATGCCCTTTGGGCGTATAGAACCGCCTTCAAGACTCCTATCGGTACCACTCCCTTCACTCTCCTCTACGGCAAGGCATGTCACCTCCCTGTGGAGCTGGAGCATAGAGCACTTTGGGCCGTGAAGCAAATGAACATTAGTCTCAAGACGGCACAGGAGAGAAGGTTGATTCAACTCCACGAGCTTTATGAGTTAAGGCTAGAGGCTTATGAGAGTGCCAAGATCTACAAGAAAAGGACCAAGGTGGTTCATGACAAGAAGCTGGTACTCAAGGAGCTAAAGGAAGGAAATCTGGTCTTGCTTTACAACTCACGCTTGAAGTTGGTCCCAGGAAAGCTCAAGTCTAGGTGGAGCGGACCTTTTGAGATCAAAGAAGTGCTACCGTATGGGGCGGTTACATTGGTTGGAAAGAGTGGACAGAGCTTCACGGTGAATGGGCATAGAGTCAAGCCCTACATGGCGAGTGAATGCAGCAAGGGGAGCACCACGTTGCTTCTCCAAGACCCACCTCTAGTCTAAAACCAAGTAAAGTGAAGCTAGTGACGTAAAACAAGCGCACTTGGGAGGCATTCCCATGTCTTTCTTTGTACATATTTTTGCTTTATTTTTGTTTCAATATTATGCTTTTTAGTTTAAGTGTGTAGGTGAAAGGATAAGAGAACCGGAGATCATGATCTTGGAGTCAAAAGAGGCAAGGAAAGGAGAAGTAGAGGCAAGAGATCGAGTGATAGATCCAGCTACCCTAGCTCGATCTTTACTAGATCGAGTTAGAAAATCGAGTGAAGTCACTCGATCTAGATGCGATCGAGTAGACAATCGAGTGAATCAGTCGATCATGAGAGGATGACCCACCCATATGTTTAGCTCAAAATGCAAACGAGGTGTGGATCGACTGGTCTCACTCGATCCTCGAATTAGATCGATCAGTTTACTCGATCATGTTACTCGATCCTTGCCAAAACGACCTCTAAATCGATCAAGGGACTCGATCTTCTGAGCATAGCCAATACCACGTGAAATCTTGGAACAAGGGGGACAACTCGATCTAGGACTCGAATCTAATCAAATTCAGCCCCCAATCGATCATTCCTCTCGATCCTAGGCAACATGGGCATGAGATCGAGGTCAAGATCAACCAAATTGACTTGATCTCATGCCGAGGTAAGTTCAAATTTTTCCCTCCTTTCTCTTTTCCCTCCTATTTTAAATTTGAATTTTGGTCAAGGCAAGCATCTTTGACCATGAAAGATGTGCCTTGACCAACTTTGTCAGAAAACCACTTGCATTTGCCTATAGTTTTCTTTGTCTTTATAATCACATGCATCCACACTCTCTCTCATTTGTGTTCGAAATTGTTTTCTAAAGCTAAGAGAGAGTGTTAGTTTGGTAAGAGCCTCTTGCATTCATCCTTTTCAAAGGTATTTTCGGATTTATTGAATTGCTTGTTTAAATCTTTAGAAAATTTCTTTTTATTGGCTTAGGATGAATGTTAGTTGCAAAGGGATTAGGATAATTTTTTTTAGTATCTAGATATTAGGAAAAATTGCTTGATTTGATCTTATCTAGAGATATTATAAAATCCCTAAAATTCTAGGATTTATGCTAAGAGTTTTTCTCTCTTACCTTGTCTTTTTCTCTAAAATCGCCGCCTATAGTCATTCTTCTCTTTGAGAATTTTTATCTCAGGTACCAATGGCACCAAAGCGAAGCAGAGATGTGGCAGCACAAGGAGAAGAAACTCAAGAAGTGGTTTAGGAGAGGGTTAGATGGACTAAAGAGGAGAAGAAGGCTAAGAAGAGGCTGGAGAGGCTCCGGTTTGATCCCACTAAGTTTGCCAGTCGAGACCTATTGGAGAAGATGGGATTGCTAGCGGATTTCGATGTGCTTCTCAAGGACATGGGGCTTGCGTGCTTGTCAAGGATGGACTGCTCCACCTACCCCGAGGCAACTCTTGACTTCCTCTCAACCTTGGAGTTCTCCTATGAAGATCCAAGCCTTCCATCTCCCTCCAAAGGTCAGCTCACGTTCAAGATCAGGAAGCAGGCTTATCACCTCTCCATAACCGAGCTGTGTCAAGCCTACGGTCTCAATGCTGCGGCCAAGCAAGTGGAGTTCCCTCAGTTCGTATCCGCCATTGATCTATGGGACCTGATTTGCAACGAAGACTACAAGAGCAATACAACCAAGATCAAGAGGGTTCGCAACCTTCGCTGAGATACGCCCTCAAGCTCTTAGCTAACACCTTCAGTGGGAGATCCGTGGCTCCAATGGTCACCAAGAATGAGTTGTGTTTCCTCTTCCAAGGGATTAAGAAAGTTCTTTGCGATGCCAAAGAGAATGATGAGCCGATGGTGGATGAACTAGGCGACGACGTCAACTATGGTTGTATGTTGGCCTCTTCTTTGGTCAAGTACAAGGCGTGGGCATTGAGGTGTAAAGCGAGCTCAGCACTCATTGGAGGATTCCTCACACCGCTCTTCACACAAGCCGGAGTTCCTCTTCAAGAGTTTGAGCCTTGCGCGCAGAGAGCCTACATGGACGAGCAGTACATGCGCAACACGGATTCCTTAGGCCCTACGCCAGCTCCAGGGTTCTATGCGTACTTGTTCACCAACACTGAAAATGAGAAGAAGGTTTGCATCATACCAAACCCTGATGAGACTCACCTAGAAAGCGTCGGCACCATAGAGTTTCTGCCAAGCAATGAGGAATGCTTCGCAGCCCTTGGACCAGCAGCAGCTCCCCCTCAAATCCCTTGTCACCTTCAGAGTCGCCACCTTCAGATGCCGTGATGCCAGCGAGCTTTGATCTTCCAAAGCTTGATTATGAACCGAGGACAAAAGCCGAAAAGTTTCTTGCATCGGTCGTGGAGGTTGAGCGCAAGATCAACAAATGGCAGAGAAAGATGATAAAAAAGCTTGCTAAGAAGATCAAAGACTTGCAAGGAAGCTCATCTGATGCGTCTTCAAGTGAGGAGGTCGAGCAACCAGAGAAGAGAAGGAAATCCACCGGTGGTATAGAAATCCGTGAGCCGCAAGGAAGCAACTAAGCTGCACGCCTCTCTCTACACAAAGGAGCAAGCAAGGAGAAGGGCAAGGCGATCTCTCACTAAGCTCCTAGAAAGAGCAGGAAGTCTGGAGCATCCTCAAGCACCAGCTGTGCCTAGCTCCGAGGTACCACACACAACCTTGTAAATAACATGCATCTTTTTCATTTTTTGCTTTGTGTTTTGTCTCCTCTTGAATTTGTTTGACACCGAGACGGTGTCATTCATGTTTGGGGGAGAGTGTGTGTTATTTGACATGTCTATTTTGGATCTTATTTTGAGTTATCATACTTGAGTCATCATGCATCATCTAAGGCATAGAAAAATACAAAATAATAATAAATTTTTTTAAAATTTTCAAAAACATTCATGTAGCTTGCATTTGCATTGTTAAACATTTTAGGATTGAGTCTAGAATTTTAATCATTTAAGTTGTTTACATTTGCATAAGGGGCAAATGTTTTTCTTGAAAAGTGTTTTAAGCTCATGAATTGTTTCAAGGCCCTAGTTAGTAGTTTCTTGATGCATTATACATACTTTGAAAGTAAGCTCTAACCATAATTGGATCATTTGTTTTGATTTTCGTGGCTTAAGTTGAACATTCATGAATTGAATCCTTTCTTACCAAGTGAGAACCTTAACTTGATTTTTTAATTATCATACTTTTGCATTTGAAAAAGGTTACATGGATCACATATACATATTCAGGCTTTCTTACTCCCTTTCAACACTCTCTTGTAAGCCTGAGTAGACTTCACACCTTCACCCTTACCCTCCTTTCAAGCCAAATATTTCTTGTGTGATTTGTGAGGCCTTATTTTCGGTTTGAACTTGGAATAAAGTGTTAGGTTTTAGGCGACATGATTAGGCTTTCATATTGATTCTATCTTTGCATTTTGAAGCTAGTTTTAGACTAAGTTTGGGGGCAGGGATTCATGGGAGTTATTTGGTTTTGTTTGCGGTTTGAAAAGAGTTTGATGTTTGGGGTTTGAACTAAGAGCCTTACCACTAGCCAAATGGGTTTTAAAATAATGTGTTTATGGCCTTACCACTAGCCTTACCACTAGCCTTAAGTATGTTTATGGCCTTACCACTAGCCAAAAGGGTTTTAAAATAATGTGTTTATTTGGGTAATGCTAGGCGTCTTGCCTTGTTCTTTATGGGTAGTCTTTAGGAGGGTGAGTGAGCTTAAAAAGAACAAAAAAATGAGTGAGGGTTTTAGAATCATTGTTAGTGTTTATGGGTATATGAGAGTCTAGTCATGTATGCATCAGTTGTCTTTACCTTTAGCATTATGCATAAGTTCAACCCTTTTTGAGATAACCCATTGCTTGATATACCCACTTAAATGAGATCATTTTTATCTCATTTTAGGTCCTAAGTGCATTTTGCATTAGCATTTGCATATTTCTTGCATTCTTGCATCATATTCAGGTTATTTTGGACACACAGGAGCTGGGGAGGTTGTGTGGACATGCTAAGGATCGAAGAGGTGCTTGTGGACACTTGGGAGAACTAAGCCATTCAGAAAAGGAACCAAGATCGAGGTGCGGATCGAGCTAGACAGGTCGATCTAGATGAGATCGACCAGAAGATCGAGTGACTCAAGTCGTTTCAAGAAGCAGGATCGAGACCAAGATCGACCAAGGTGATCGATCGTGAGTACGGACGTGGACTAAGCCATGCAGAACGAGAGCCAGATCGAGATCCACGACTCGATCATCCGAGAATTGACCCGAATATTGAACATAGGAGGACGATCCATGAAGAAGATCGAGTGATCAGATCGACTACTCAGCTCGATCTCTACACCTTATCCGGCCAGATCACTTTTGGCGTGTACTGAGGGGACCATTTTCTTTGTTTGGCTATTTTATGCAAATGGGCGTGAACCATTCATTTTGTCTTGGATCAGTTTGATATTTTCTTATGCTTTTTAGGCTTATCGCCATTGTTGAACCTTTGAAGCTTTCTTAGTTTTGTAAACTCTTAATCTTGCTTAATCTATGTATTTTCTTTAATTGTTCTTGCTTAATCATGTTTATCTTTCTTTCCTTTGCATTTTCGTGTGTTTTAGCTATGTGTAGTGCGTCTTGTCTTCTGATTTTAAGCTTTGTTTTTTTTCTTGTTCTTAATCTATTCTATTCTTGGATTTGGGGTCCTAATTCTTAGAGAGTCTTGGAAAAGATCTCTATGATCCCAGGGCTTTTCTTACCTTGACCGGATTCAGAAATCCCTTAAGGCCAAATCCAAGACACTAGCTCATCCTTTCCCAAACGCCATGGATGCTTAGGGAGATAGTTAAGCCAATATTTGAGATCTTTGCTTAATGTTCTTTGACCCATCTTTCCACTATACGCCATAGGTTAGGAGGAAGGGTTGAGGAAAGGATCTATACCATACGCCATGGATAGATCTCTTTTTGCTTCTCAAGCCTTAGAGATAGCTCATCAAATGAGTAGATCTATGTTTTCAAACCCAAAGCTTGAATCTTGAACCCTCTTAAACATGACCCTCAACCTTGAATCCTCTTTTTAGCATTTTAAAACTCAACTTTACCATTTCCTAGTCATAAAGTTTGCATCTTTAAACTTTAAAAGTCATTGTTCTAAGTTGCTAGAAATTCTCTGTTTTTCTGCCTTTAGATCTCGATTTTTAGTAATTAGTATTTTAGCGTTTTAATTCCTCAGTCTTCTTCTAGTAGTTTTTAACCCTCTTCTAGGGATTTTAAAATAGTTGTCATAGTCATTTGGTCGTTGAATTTAGTTTTTATAAAATTTCTCATCCATCTACCCGAATCTGCTTAGATTTACTTTGCTCTTGCATTCGTAGTGGCTTTCATCACCTAGGCTGGATTGACACCTCTTGCACCTATACTACAACTATTGTGCTCTAGTATTTGATATTCCTGCTTGCTAAAAAAAGTGTTTATCAGATTTCCAGGATGGTTTGTACCGGGCTGGTATGCTCGATATGCACTTCGATATGCTTCCATATCGACCAACCTTGATCTGTATACAGATCGAGATGACTCCTAGATCGTTGATTCTTCTTTGTATTGCCTTGGCTTAACCCCTTGATATTTCCAGAGCTCCTTGTTGCCTCCAAACACCACAAATGTACCTAATATTCCAAATGCACCAAATATGCTATGCAACTTCTGAACGTATATTAAGTTCTAAATGGATGAAAATGAGAAAAACCAAGTAAAAATGCATGCTTAAAGACTAAAAACTAGTGCTATGCTAAAATGGTGTAAATATAGTGTATATCAACTTCCCCACACTTGTCTTTTGCTTGTCCTTAAGCAATGAAAGACAAATAATAAAGAGAGAGGTTTGAAGGTGGGAGCTCAAAACTAAAGATGCCAATGGAAAAACTGATTCAACGCCCAAGTTATAGGTTCTAAGATGCAAAGAGATTGTTCTACTTCAAAAGCTTTAGCCATAGCCATCATAGCAAACAATGAACTCTAGCTTAGCCTACACAAGCATTCAAATCAACCATCTCTTTAATATTCTTTAATGGTAACCAATGGATCAAGTTTATGCAAATCAAGTGAACACATTTGGTTAAAGGGACATGGTCATGAGATGAAAATGAAACCCCTAGATCTACCCTTTCCCAAAGCACTTGATCTCTTCTTCCTTCATGTTTGGAGGAAACTCTTTCTTCTTTCTGCTTGTGTGGTTGATTCTTTGTTGGAACTTGCTCTTCTTTGTTGTATAATTGACGCCATTTTTATTCACCTTTGGTGGATTGCTTGGTCTTATTTCTCCTTTTTGGATGACCTTTGTAAGCTTTGTTGTTTGCACCTTCGTTTTCTTTAACACTTATAGCTTTTCTTCCTTATACTTACCGCAAACTTAACTTGTTTCCCCATACTCCCATCCACATACTTCTTCTTCTTTTAAAGGATATAAACAATAAAACTCAAACCACTTATACTACCCTTTCCCAAAGTCCTAACCTAATACCAATCTCAAGATGCAAGTTGGTGTCTACAAGAGAGCTTTTCCTTGCCAGCCTTATTCTTAACACTTTTTGCCAAGATATAATAGAAAACAATGCAATGCAAGGCCTCACAACTCTCACAACAGTGTTTAGGTTCAGAAGGAAGGATTGGTTTAAGGCGTGGTCAATGATATCACATTCATTTGCATCATTTAGACTTGCATTTAGTTAATGTTTTCGTCTCCTTTTGCATGCTTTCTCTCTCTTTAGTCCCATTTTCTTCTCCTTTTAGACTTAGGTTGTAGTTTGCATTCTCCATGCATTTAGGAGGGTTTTAGGTCCTTAATGAGCTATTTGGAGCAAGGAGGAAGTGTGGGAATGGTTCAAGAAGTTAGTCAAGCTGAGAAGGAGCAAAAGGAGCTAAGGAGAGCGATTTCTGGTGTTCCATCGATCAAGTGTTTAGCCTTCCCTAAGTTGATGAGGATCTTAGGCTAATTTTATGCCCACGAAGTGTTTGATGAAATGCCTGAACTGCTTTGCAAGAGAATTGCTCATCCTAGCTCAAGCGATTGACTGTCTAGGGAGTGATTTGGCAATATAGGATTGATAGATTTTATTAATGCTTGTTGTTTATCATTTCACTAATCAGAATTAGTTCTTGACTTGGTAATTAGCAAAGGGATTTATGCCAAGAGATTGGATTAGTCTTATAACTGAATTCTATGCATAAGGAATAACATTGTGTGAGTTTGTAAGCATTAAAAGTTGAGTTAAGAGTTCCCTAGCACCAATTATCACATCTCAAGTCCCATCTTTTCTCTGTTTTTAGTTGAATTCGAATTTGCTCTGTTTTTGATTATGTTTTAGTAGTTTTGCTTGCTGTTCACTCTTTGTTTGATGTTTGCTTCACTTCTGTTTGATCACTTAGGTTGTTAGACACTTCAATCTTATCTATATCTACTTGAATTAAGAGCTCTATTGCATTCCTACTGCCTCAATCTTCCCCTTTTGGATTGATAAAACCTTTACTACATATGATTAGTAGAAAGGGTGATTGACCAAGAGAGTAAAAACTCTTGTATCAATTTGGCACCGTTGCCATTAGGGGAAAGCTTTATTCAGTACGATTTGTAGAGATCTTGTGATCAAGCTTTGTTATTTTCGTTTTTGGTTACTGATTTATCTTTTGGTCTAGAATTTATTTGGTAGGTACCAAAACACTTGCTCTTAAGTGTCTACACCTACAACTGAGGTTCAAGGTCAGAATCAAAACTCAGCTGTTGAAGCATGGAATACAATCAGTATGCTGCTGGTTTTGGTTTGCAAGGTCCATAAGGTCTACAAGGTCTTCAAAGAATTAAAGGCTTACAAGGACAGCAAGGTCCACATTGTTTACAAGGAGCTTGGGTTTAAAGACCATTGAGACCTATTGGTGCTGCTGATATACCTTCAAGTTATGCTTCAAGACAAGGTATTCTTCTACCTATGGAGGCTCATCACTATGAGATCAAAAGCAGCATGATTGATATATCATGGTTTTTGCTGGTTTTTGACCATGATATAAGTCTGTTTATAGAGTATTTTTGGTATTTTTAGAGTTCTATAGGGTCTTTGCAGGTCTAGGTACAAATGGAGCATAATTGTGGATTCTGGAACCTTTTGGAGCTATACTGAAGTTAATGCTGAAAGGACCAAGTCGGAGGGCATTAAGGAGCGGGATGTCGATCGACACCCACTACTTGGTGTCGATCGACACCGGTCGTGGTCACGAGGAAGTATAAAAGCTCATTGGAAGAAATTGCAACTTGGCCCAGAAGTTTTCCACTATTTGCACTTTTGCCCCAGTTCGTGTTTAGACTTGTATTTAGGTTTTCTAAGCCATTTTTAGGAAACCATTCTGATATTCATTGAGACTAAGAGAGAGATTAGATAGAGAGCTTTTGGGGAGACAAATCCATACTCTGTAGAGAAGAATTTCAAACCCCTCCATCTTTTACTCTATTTTCTTAATGCAATATTAGTAAGTCATGATTTGTGTTTCACTTGCTATGTCTGAGTAATCTGCTAGTTAGGTTTTGGGTTATTCAAAGGCTGCTAATGAATTGATAGAACTACGAAACTGGAAAGATAAATCATTTGTTTCTTTATCTAGATTGCTTTAATACTGGTTTTAAGATTGATCACCTAGAAATCAGATCTTAGGTTGTTTAATGAATGTGGAAACATTGTTAATCACCAGAACTATCTTAGATGAGCAAAATAACTAGTTGCAAAAGAATTTGGATTAGTGATTTTGTGAACATATCGAACCTGATCTATAATGCATGTTTAGGTTGTTAGAATTTGCAAAGGAATTTGGAATTCTGGAATCTGATCATAGTTAATTTCTACGACGGAAGTCGATTGGTTTTACACTAGTGTTTCGAGTTCTAGAACGGTTTTAATAAACATTCCTTTCAGTCCATAATCGGTGATTTATGTCAACCTGCGAATTTCCCATTACCTAGCGTCTTGTCTTCTGATTTTAAGAACCTACAATCCGCCCCTGACATCATTGCTTTCGTTGTTATTTTATTTTCATTTCATTATTTATTGCTTAGCTTCATTTGAATTTAAAATCTGTTGAGTGATAGCCTTAAGTCCTTGTGGATTCGATCCCTAAGTACTACAATGATCTCTTAATTTGAGAGAGTAGCTCTAAGGGTTAATTTGAGCATATCAAATTTTGGCGCCGTTGCCGGGGACTTAGATATTACTTTCAGATTTTTAGTTTTAGAATTTTGACGAAGCTTTTATTTTCTGTTTACTAACTTCTTTCACTTTTCTGTTGTCTGTTTCAGGTGCATGCATAATCGCAGTACCAAGAGCAACAATGACAAAGAACTTGTGACTTTAGGACTTTTCTGTTGTCTGTTTCAGGTGCATGCATAATCGCAGTACCAAGAGCAACAATGACAAAGAACTTGTGACTTTAGGCATCGACGAGCTCGCCAAGTTGGAGAGAACCATCAGGAAAGCCAAAAAGCAGACTAAAATGGTTGGACCACTTGTTATGAGGACAGATGCTGAGGGTCATTTAGTTGACAGAGAATGGAATAGAAGGAATGAGGATGGGCAGAGGATAGATGACAATGGCGTTGTAATTAAGGAGCAGAATGTACAACAGCAAGCTGCTGGAGATGCTGCTGGGCGTCATCCACAGAGGACTCTGGGAGATTACAACAGGCCAGATCAGTTCTATGCAAATAGAGCTGAAATCCGCCCACCTGCCTTTCAGAGGAATGACTTTGAGCTGAAACCCAGTTACTATCAGCTTGTAGGTCAGCATCCTTTCCATGGGCTTCCACATGAACACCCAATGGACCACATTGAGAAGTTTGAAGACCTGGCTTCAAGTGTTAAAGCCAATGGAGTCACCAATGACTTCCTATTCTGCAAGCTTTTCCCTCACTCTTTGGAAGGAGATGCAGCACATTGGCTCAAACAGCTGGAACCTGCTTCTTTGACTACATGGGAGGACACTAAATCTGCTTTCCTCAAAAACTTCTATGATGATGCAAGGTCAGAAGAGTTGAGGAGAAATATCGCCACATTCTCCCAAGGTCCAACAGAAGCTTTTAAAGCAGCATGGGTTAGATTTAAGCTGTACCAAAGGGACTGCCCACATCATGGGTTTAATGAAGTACAGCTGCTGGGAATCTTCTTCAGAGGTGTGGATTGGAAATACCAGATGGCCCTGGATGCAGCAAGCAATGGGAACTTCAACACAAGAGTCCCAGCTGATGCCATCAAGCTGATAGAGAACCTAGCTTTTAGCAACAGCACAAAGAATGCTGATTTTGAAAGACAGAAAAACGCTGGGGGTGCAGGAAGTAATCAATTTGTCGCTGAGATGAAAGCCAAGATGGACTCTGTGCATAATCTCCTGGTGGGGAAAAAGTCTGTTCAGTTTGCTGCTGAGGTTGGGACATTTGAGCCAGCTGAGGAGTTTGAAGAAGAAGATGTCAACTACATCAATGGAGCTGGTTTCCAAGGGCAAAGGTACAACAATCAGCAAGGAAACAGAAGATTCAATGGGAATATGCAGACAAACAACTTCACAGGAAACCAGAGTTCTACTGGCTACACTTCCAAGCCTCAGTTTCAGAAGTCTGAGTACCAGAAGCCTTATCAGAACAGCAACTTCAACAGAAACTATGGTTCCTCATCCTATCAGCCTGCACCAGCACCATCAGCTTCAGGAAAAATGGAAGCCATGCTTGAGCAGTTACTAGAAGGTCAGCAGAAGATTACAATTGACTTCAATGGCAAGATTGACGCCCTGTATCAAGATTTGAATGGGAAAATCGAAGCTGTGAACACTCATGTGAAGACTTTGGATACTTAAGTGGCTCAAACTGCTGGGGCTGTGAAAAGACAGGATGGATTCCTTCCAGGAAGGACATACACCAACCCAAGACACTCTGTTAACGCCATTACGCTGAGGAGTGGAAATAATCTGCAATCAGTGCAGAAAAAGGGCTTTAGTGCAGAAGGTTTCGAGCAGCTGCAGGAGTTTGAAGATGAAGATTTTGAAAATTTTGAAGAGTGTCGATCGACACCAACCCCTCAGTGTCGATCGACACCAGAGGAAATTCACGACTCCTCGACTCGAAGCGAACGGATATCGACTGAGGTCGACAAGCTGCCCGACACCAGATCGACACCACTCTCAGGAACCAGTGTCGATCAACACACCCGCCCCCCGGTGTCGATCGACGCCCACCACAGAAGCAAATTCCGAGTTCTCAAACTCCAGAAAGTGCAGAAGAAAGGCTCTATAAGCCAAAGGTGCCTTATCCAAGGAACCAGAGGAAGTCTAAACAGGAACTGGAGGATGCTAGGATTAAAGCTATCATGGTTAAGCTTGTGGTGGAGATTCCTTTGATAGATGCCATAAGGACTACTCCTGTGATAAAGAGATATGTGAAAAGGATTATGACCAAGAATCTGGGGCTGGAGCAAGGAACAATGCTGATTTCAGAACAAGTAAGTGCAGTAATTCAGAATAAGATACAAGAGAAGCTGACAGATCCTGGGAGCTTTGTTCTGGATTTCACAATCTTTTCAGAAAGGTTTGAGAGGTCATTATGTGATCTAGGGTCAAGTGTCAACCTGATGCCTCATTCAGTTGCTGTCAGCTTAGGTATGACTGACTTCCAGCCAACCAGAATATCTCTTATCCTAGCAGACAGGTCTGTAAGGATTCCTGAAGGCATTTTAGAAGATGTACCAGTCAAAGTGGGAGACTTTGTAATCCCCACAGACTTTGTGGTTCTGGCTTATGGTGAAGAACCAAAAGATCCATTGATTTTGGGAAGACCATTTCTGGCTACTGCAGGCGTCATCATTGATGTCAGGAAAGGGAGAATTGCTCTGAATGTGGGCGATTTGGTGATGCATTTTGACATGGACAAGTTGATGCAGAGGCCAACAATAGATGGCAACACATTCTATGTAGACTCCCTCACCAGTCTTACAGAAGAAATCTTCCAAGAGATGCATCCTGCAGACCCTTTGGAGAGGGCATTGACAGTGTCTGCAGAATCAATAGAGAATCTAGACAACATTGCTGCTGGCTACTTCAAGATGATGGATGCGAATGAGCAGGCCATGCAGCTGGTTGCACAGCAAGAGCTGGTTGGGACATCTGTAAAAGCTGCAAAGTTAGGTGATTGGAGTGAAGAAAAAGCTCCCAAAATCGAACTCAAACAGCTTCCTGCAGGTCTAAGGTATGCTTTTCTAAGACCTAACTCTACATATCCTGTCATAGTTAGTGCTACCTTAAACAATGTAGAGCTCACTTTAATGCTAAGCAAGATGCGCACTTTCCGCAAGGCTCTTGGCTATTCTCTTGATGACATTTCAGGTATCTCTCCAGAGTTGTGCATGCACAGGATACATCTTGAAGATGAGTCGAAGTCGTCAATCGAGAACCAGAGGAGGCTGAATCTGAACTTGCAGGATGTAGTGAAGAAGGAGATCATGAAGCTTCTTGCTGCTGGGATCATTTACCCAATTTCAGACAGCACTTGGGTCAGTCCTGTACATGTGGTTCCCAAGAAGGGAGGAGTGACAGTGGTGAAAAATGAGAAGAATGAGTTGATTCCCACAAGGACCATCACTGGGCACATGATGTGTATTGACTACAGGAAGCTCAACGCTGCTACAAGGAAGGATCATTTCCCATTGCCGTTCATTGACCAGATGTTGGGTTGGCGAATCACTCCTACTACTGCTTCCTGGATGGCTACTCGAGCTTCTTTCAGATCCCCATTCACCCAGATGACCAGGAGAAGACTATATTTACTTGTCGTTATGGTACATTTGCATATCGCAGAATGCCATTTGGACTTTGTAATGCTCCTGCGACATTCCAGAGATGCATGCTGTCCATATTCACTGACATAATTGAGAAGTATATGGAGGTCTTCATGGATGACTTCTCAGTGTATGGATCATCTTTTAAAGACTGCCTTGACAACCTCTGTCAAGTGCTTGCAAGGTGTGAAGAAAAGCATCTAGTTCTGAACTGGGAAAAATGCCATTTTATGGTCAGAGATGGGATTGTACTTGGGCATCGAGTTTCTGGAGAGGGTATTGAGGTAGACAAAGCAAAGATTGAAGTGATGACCAGTTTACAGCCTCCAGATTGTGTGAAGTCAGTCAAGAGCTTTCTAGGACATGCTGGACTTTACATAAGGTTCATTAAGGATTTCAGTAAGATTGCAAGACCACTCACAGCTATGCTTTGCAAGGATGTGAAGTTTGAATTTACTGAAGAATGTCATTCAGCCTTCCAGCAAATCAAGCCGGCTTTAGTGAGTGCCCCAATTGTGCAACCTACTGATTGGGATTTACCATTTGAGGTGATGTGTGATGCTTCAGACTTTGCAGTGGGCGCTGTATTGGGTCAGAGAAAGGATAAAAAGCTTCATGCAATCTACTATGCAAGCAGAACACTAGATGATGCTCAAAAGAACTATGCAACTACAGAGAAGGAATTGTTGGCTGTAGTATTTGCATTTGAGAAGTTCAGACAGTACTTGGTTGGGTCTAAGGTAATTGTGCACACTGATCACTCTGCTCTCATGTTCTTGATGCAGAAGAAAGATGCAAAACCAAGACTGCTGAGATGGATTTTGCTGCTGCAAGAATTTGACATTGAGATAAGGGACAAGAAAGGGGATGAGAATGGAGTAGCATACCATCTCTCCAGAATTAGAATTGAAGACAATGTCCCCATTGATGATTTCCTACCAGAGGAGAACATATGTCTCATTGAGGCAAGATGGCAGACTTCAGATACGGATGCACTGCAGTTTTCTCGAACTGCAAACAGGGTGTCGATCGACACCCACCACTTGGTGTCGATCGACACCAATCTCGACGCGAGCCATAATCGAGCAGGATCGACATCACCCTCGTCACTCAGGTCGACACTTACCAGTGTCGATCGACACACCCCATCTGGTGTCGATCGACACCAGTCCCAAACTGCAACTGAGCTTCAACAGATCCTGCGTGATGTTTTCTCTCAGCCTATCTTCACAGTTGCAACCTCTTCTAGGCCTTGGTATGCTGATATTGCCAACTACCTAGCTGCATATGAAGTCCCTGACACTCTCAAAGGGTATGAGAAGAAGAAATTCAGGAGAGAACTAAGGAGATATTACTGGGATGAACCATACTTGTACAAGTACTGTTCAGATGGAATCTACAGAAGATGCCTTGCAGAAACTGAGGTTCAGAATGTGCTTTTTCACTGTCATGGCTCTGAGTATGCAGGACACTTTGCTACCTTTAAGACTGTCTCCAAGGTTCTACAAGCAGGGTTCTGGTGGCCTACAATGTTCAAGGATGCTCAGACATTCATCTCACAATGTGATATCTGCCAAAGGAGAGGGAAGATCAGTAGAAGGCATGAGATGCCACAGAACTTCATACTTGAAGTTGAAGTTTTTGACTGTTGGGGCATAGATTTCATGGGACCTTTTCCTTCATCCTATGGGAACAAGTACATCCTGGTTGCAGTGGATTATGTCTCTAAATGGGTGGAAGCAATTTCCAGTCCACACAATGATGCTGCAGTGGTCCTGAAGCTGTTCAAAACCATCATTTTCCCCAGGTTTTGAGTGCCACGGATTGTGATCAGTGATGTTGGAAAACACTTTACCAATAAAGTGTTTGAGAAGCTGCTGCAGAAGTATGGAGTTCATCACAAGGTTGGTACACCTTATCACCCTCAGACAAGTGGTCAGGTTGAAGTTTCCAACAGGAAAATCAAGGAAATCCTCGAGAAGACAGTGGGGAAGACTAGAAAAGACTGGTCTGCCAAACTAGATGATGCACTTTGGGCCTACATAACAGCATACAAGACACCACTTGGCGTCACACCGTTCCATCTGCTTTATGAGAAAGCATGTCACCTCCCAATGGAGCTTGAACACAAGGCAAGTTGGGATGTTGAGAAGATGAACTTTGACTGGAAATCTGCAGCAGAGAGGCGCCAGATACAGCTCAATGAGTTAGATGAGATCAGACATCATGCATATGAGAACTCAAAGCTGTAGAAGGAGAGGACCAAAGCCTATCATGACAAGAAAATCCTCGCCAGAAACATTGAACCAAATGACCAGGTACTCTTGTATAACTCACGTTTACAATTATTTCCTGGAAAATTGCATTCTCGTTGGTCAGGTCCTTTCACAGTCAAGGAAGCTAGACCATATGGCGCAGTTGTTCGGTCAACTCCAGAAGGCAGGGAGTTTGTTGTCAATGGGCAAAGGATGAAACATTACTGGGCGCAAGCCGCGATTCCCGAAGGACAGATTGTACCTTTGGCAGATGCACCCACAGCTTGATCCTGAGGAAAATCAAGCTAATGACATTAAACGAGCGCTTGGTGGGAGGCAACCCACAGGTAATTATACTTAGTCTAATTTTTGATTTTTACTAACTTATTTTCGTGGTATTCAGTCAAAAAAAAAAAAACGAGCAGGGTGTCGATCGACACCCTCATTAATCAGGTAAGTCTTCTTTAACTCGTCGGGTTCTTCTTCTTCTTCCTCATTCTCCATAAACCCGAAAACTCTCATATTTTCCCAAAATTCGCAACTTCCTTGTTTGTTGACGGATTTGAGTGATTCAAAAGCCTAACATGGGCGGAATTTTGTGCTGATTCTGAATATATAACTCACTCATTCGATCTGCAAGGTATGACACTCGAAATCCCACTTTTTCAGTTCGACCCCAAGGTTTGAAACTTCCGATTTGGCCTGTTTTAGCTTAATTTAGGACTTGAATCATGTTTCTCTAGGTGGTTTAGGAGGAATTCGGCCTTGCCTCTTAGTCATTATCATTTGTTTTGCAAAATTTTGAAATTTTCGGATTGATGAATAATTTTGCAAAAATAGGTCCGAAATTGGGGTTTTAGACTGGAATTGTTTGTGATTAGTGATCACTAAGTTGCTGGTTAGGTTCGCCATTGATGATATAGGCCAGGTTTCTTTTCGAAATTTTGATTTTTGGCCTGATTTTGGGAATTTTCGGTGTTCTTGGTTTTCTGCGTGCAGATGGCTCTACGAAACAGCAAACGATCACGCACGGAGATCGGAGAATCCTCCAACCCTGCACCTGCTATACCAGCTCTTCCTCCATGGCCTCGGAGAGAAGGGTTGAGGATCCCGATGGTGAGGGCTTGTGAGGATACTCCGGCGAAGGAAGTCGTGAAGCGCGATTGCATCTTCCGCGACATCAGCAAAGAGTGGGATGACTATGACATGTTGTTCTACAACGCGTGGCTCAAGATGGACTTTGCGCTGACACGGTTCGCAGATGAGGCTACATTGCACCGCCTCGGGCTCAAGGAGGAGGCTCTGCGTGTGCTGCAGAAGATTGGCTTGGGTACTATGGCGACCAAGCAGTATGATCTCTACCCAGAGCTAGTCCGCCAGTTCATTGCCACGGCGAGGGTGTATTACACCAATGACATAGTGAGGAGAGCGGATGATGGCACTCTCACATTCCTCATCAGTGGCATCAGGTACAGGATCACATTTCCTGTGCTCTGTACCATCTTTGGGTTCGATCCAGAGCGTACTGGCGTCTCCCTCCAGACGCCGTTTCCTGACCTGCAGAGTTTCTGGTCCCATTTCGGGAATGGGATGTATGATTCCAAGAGGTCTACTCAGACTGATGGGTGCCATCCGCTGCTGCGCTACCTAGTCTGCCTCTTCTCCACCACCATCCTGTGCAAGTCTGAGCCCGGGAAGATGAGAGTTTCTGAGCTGACTCTCCTGTATTACGGCATTGAGGATGTATTGACAGAGGAGTACCCGGTTGACAGCGACGTCAACATGGGAGCCATTTTTGCCCATCACTTGGCTTCGCTTTAGACCAAGGCGTTTACTGGAGCTCGGGGCAAGCCCGAGAGTATTGGCAGCCTCCTCACACCCATCTTCCGACATTTCCGCATTAACACTTCGACTTGCAGAGTTGTGTTTGAGCGCCACCTCATTGACCTGGATTACTTGAGGAGGACACACTGGATCGCAGGAGATGAGCCGCTATGGAGCTTCGTCAGTCACACTCATCAGCGATGCCTCATTCCGCTACCTCAGACTGCTCTCACTACACTGCAGACGAACTCCCTCAGCTTCCAGCCTGATGCTACACTGCTACGATCCGCGCCAGCTACTAGGCGCAGATGAGGATCTTCCCGAGCTTCTGCTTCTGCTGCAGAGGATGCACCTGCTGAGGACCTTGCTGGAGGTTCCTCTCGTCACCCATCTCTACCACGGTTGCTGCCTCCGCCGATTGGTCGACATACACTTCCACCGACTCCCGACGTTCCGATGGAGCAGGCTACTTTTCAGCGCTATGTGGTGTAGAGTATTCAGGCGTTGTGGAACGCTGTCTCGGTGATCTCCAACTGCGGTTGTGTTCGCCCACATTCACCTGATCCTGAGGATGAGGATTAGTTCCTCTAGCTATCCTGGTTACAATTTTCTTTTTCCCTTTTTCCCTTTTTCCCTTTGTCATTTTTCATTTTTTCTTGAGTCAGTTTTTATGTCTTTGTCTTGAGTCAGTTTGTGAGCTTTGATTGTATCTTGAAATTTGTTTGAACTGATGAGATTATGGATTATGCTGTTGCTTTTAATTGTTTGCTTGACTGTTCTTAACAGTCCTGACTTTGGAGAACACCAGCTAACAATCTAACTTGCAACACATACACATGTTTGGGTCATCCCATTCTGTTTTGGGACAGGGTGTCGATCGACACCAACCATGTGGTGTCGATCGACACCACGCGCAGTCACAGGTACCACTTTCTCATCTCTGTACAAACCGTTTCATTGACTCTTTCTACCAACTCCTTGCTTGATAACACTGGGGACAGTATTGTTTAAGTCTGGGGGAGGTCGTTGCTGACATTGTGTACATTGTTTTGTATTTATAGAGTCTCAAAGTTGAGTCAAAACCTGTTTTATTGAGTCAAAAATTTTCAAATCGTCAGTATTTCATGGAACAAACCACAGAACATTGATGCTTATAAGAACCATTGCCACAGTTTTTGATTGCAAGTCTTACTAAGTTGAAAGTCATAGGTAGATCAGTCAAGCAATGAAGGTTTAGGTTCTTAGAGAATCTGAAAAATTTGCTGTTAGCTCCACTTAAATGAACTTAAAACTTCTTGTTTTAGCTCCATCATTGCTTTCGTTGTTATTTTATTTTCATTTTATTATTTATTGCTTAGCTTCATTTGAATCTAAAATCTGTTGAGTGATAGCCTTAAGTCCTTGTGGATTCGATCCCTAAGTACTACAGTGATCTCTTAATTTGAGGGAGTAGCTCTAAGGGTTAATTTGAGCATATCAATGATCACTATGATTCAAGAGAGAAAATTCTTTGGATTGCCCAACCAAGATCCTCTTTGAGTACTTGGATCACTTTAAGAGGATATGTGCTTTGACAAAGCTTAGTGGCGTTTCAGATGATGGTTTGAAGCTCAGATTATTTCCATTCTCTCTTGGTGATAGAGCTAAAATTTGAGAAAATTCTTTAGCACAAGGAAGCATCACTTCTTGGGAACAATGCAAAGGTGCTTTCTTAACCAAGTTCTTCTCTCCCTCAAGAACTGCAAAATTGAGGAATGAGATCACAAACTTCAAACAGTGGTCTAGTGAGAGCTTTGGAGACACTTGGGAAAGGTTTAGAAGCTTCATTCACCAATGTCCTCACCATGGCTTCACCAAAAAAATGCTGCTATCCACACTCTATAGAGGTGTTCTCCCAAACAACAGAATCCTCCTAGATACAGCAAGCAATGGATATTTCCTTGGTAAAGATGTTGATGAAGGATGGCAACTAGTGGAGAACATGGCACTCAGTAATTGGGATTATATTGATGATAAATAGCAACATTCAAAGGCCACTGAAGAGAATCTAGAGACAGCATTGTATGAGATGAAATCCTTTCAGAAAAAGTGGATTTGCTGCTCAATGAGACAACCAAACCTCTTCCTAGTGTTGCTTTACAAAACCACTACAAAGAGCATAAAGTCAAAGCTGTCCAAATACAAGAAGCGCCAGCAATGAAACAGGACCACGATTTTTGTACACAACAGTCCCATGGAGACACTTACATTCACCAACATCCTGGTTCCTCTTCTCCAACAGTTGGCGCCAGCACCTCCCAACCCTCTGAAACTTTGGATCTTAAGCAAATTTTCCTTCAAATGCATCAACTTCAAACTGCAGAACTTCAGAAGAGCATGGCTGTTGAAATTCAAAAGAGCATGACTGACATTCAAAGGAGTATGGCTGTTTAAATACAAAAAGGCATTGACTCCAGCCTGCAATCTCAACTTGGCTCTTTGAATATGCATATCAGCAAACTAGAAAGCATTGCTCAACCATCTACCTTTTCAAATGCACAAGAGTGTGTCAAAACTGTCACCTTAAAAAGTGGGAAGCAACTTCATCCAAGAGTGGCTCCTTCTACACCCAGTGTGGACATTGAAGAACAAGAAGAGGGGGTGGAGGTCAAAGATGCTGAAGAAGCTAAAGAGGATGAAGTGGTTGAAGCTGAAAAGGGTTCAAAGAACACTAAAGCCAAAGAGGTGGTTAAGGAGAAACCAAGAGAAAAACCTAAGGATTTAGTCAAGGAGCCAAGATACAATCCTCCACCATATCAGCCTACAATAACATTTTCTGGAAGGTTTAAGAAGCAACTCATTGCCAAGTACAAAGGTCTCTTTGATGAGCAAATGAAGAAGATACAGCTCACCATGCCACTGCTAGATGCTTTTGTCTTAGTCCCACCTTATCAGATGTTTTTGAAAGATGTTGTTGTTGAACGAACAATAGACTTACAAGGGATGGTGGTACTAACACATGAGTGCATCGCCATTATTCAACAGAAGAGAGTGACTCCCAACAAGCTAGGTGATCCAGGAAGTTTTACCTTACCCTGCTCTATAGGTCCACTTCTGTTTGAGAAATGTTTGTGTGATCTAGGAGCTAGTGTCAGCTTGATGCCCTATTCTGTAGCACAGCACCTGGGTTTCACTAAGTTCAAAGACTGCAGGACATCTCTAGTGTTGGCTGATAGGTCAGTAAGACTCCCCAAGGGACTGCTTGAAGATGTACCACTTAGGATTGGGAGTGTAGAGATACCTACTGAATATGTGGTTTTAGATATGGATGAGGAACCTAGGGACCCTCTCATCCTTGGGAGACCTTTCCAAGCCCCAACAGGAGCTGTTATTGATGTTAAGAAAGGGAAGATTAAGCTACAATTGGGTAAGGACATGTCTCTGAGATTTGACATCAAGCAGATTATGCAGCAGCCTACTATTGAAGGTCAAGTGTTTCAGATTGAGATCTTAGAGACGCTGCATGATGAGCTTCAAGAGGAGTTGTGTTGTGATGATAAACTCCAAGTGGCTTCAACAAAGGAGCATGGGGAAGATGGTTTCTTGGGTAAGGAAAGCTTGGGTTATATGCTGAGGTTAGACTCTCACAAAGTCTTGGAAGAAGAGGAGCCATTTGAGAAGCTGTATTACACTGAGAAAGAGGTGTTCTCAGTTCAAGAAGCTGGTTCTCCAAGCAATGAAGCTGGTGCCAAGGAGCAGAGCAGCTTAGAAGAGGATTAGAGTGAGCTCAAAGCACCCAAAGTGGAGCTGAAACCTCTTCCTAAAGGGCTAAGGTATATTTTCTTAGGCTCTAACTCTACTTATCCTGTAATTGTCAATGATAACCTCAGTGATGATGAGATCCTTACTCTTGTCAAAGTGTTAAAGAGGTTTAGGAGAGCCATTGGATATTCGCTAGATGACATCCAAGGCATTTCTCCAAACCTCTGCACTCATAGGATCCATCTAGAGGATGAGCCAAGAACTTCTGTTGAACCTTAAAGAAGATTGAATCCTAACTTGAAAGACGTAGTTAAAAAAGAAATCTTAAAGTTGCTTGAAGCTGGAGTGATCTATCCTATCTGAGACAGCACCTGGGTCTCACCAGTCTATGTGGTTCCTGAGAAAAGAGGGATCAATGTGGTAAAAAACGAAAAATGATGAGCTAATACCAACTACAACATTCACTGGTCATAGGATGTGCATAGATTACAGAAAACTTAATTCTGGTTCTAGGAAAGATCACTTCCCTTTGCCATTCATAGACCAAATGCTAGAAAGATTAGTAAATCATAAGTATTACTGCTTCTTAGATGGTTATAATGGATTCTTTCAAATTCCTATCCATCCTAATGATCAAGAGAAAACTACTATTACTTGCCCATATGGAACATTTGCTTATAGGAGAATGCCTTTTGGTTTATGCAATGCTCCTGCTACTTTTCAGAGGTGTATGAATTCTATCTTTTCTGACTTGCTTGAAGAGATGGTGGAGGTATTCATGGATGACTTTAATGTCTATAAATCCTCCTTTGGTGTCTGCTTGGGCAATCTTTCTCAGGTTTTACAGAGATGTGTGATATCATTGCATATTGCATACATTCTGCATACTCATTAGGTAGTTTTTCATGCATTTGCATCATGTTTTAGGCTAGATTGCATCACTTACGGTCCTAGAGCACTCTTGCATCAGCATATGCATTTTCTCTGCATTTTGCATCCATTCCAGGTTGTTTCTGGTTGCTTTGGAGACACGGAGGTTCGTGGAGGTGTGGAGGCTGATGAAGCAGTTCATGGAAGCTCGGGAGTATGCTAAGGACCAGTGATCGAGGAGCAGATCGAGCATGGCCGGTCGATCTAGGAGTTGATCGACCAGAAGATCGAGCCAACTAGGCGATCCAAGGATAATGATCGAGGTGGAGATCGAGTGAAGCAATCGATGTATCGGTACGGACGTAAATGACGCCATGCAGAGCGAGAGCCGAATCGAGTACACCACTCAATCCTCCCAAAGATCGATACCGAGATCGGATGCAGCACTCGATTCACCGAAGAAGATCGAGACCCGGATCGAGCCGAAGACACGATGGCCGGATATGATCGATAGAACAACTCGATCCAATGGTCGATCTCTGTACTTTCAACCGTTTTTGGCTGTTACCGAAGGGGGGACCATTGGACTGTTTTGACGTTTTAGGCATGGCAGCGAATGCTTTTTTCGATAACTTTTAGATTTTCTAACTTTTTCCTTCAAGTTTTCTCTCTCGTTTTCGGAAGAACACCATTGAAAAACCAGTTTTCTTTTCAAGCTTTTGTATTCTCGAACCTTATCGTTTAATCTAGTCATTGTTTCATGTTTATCGTTTCATCTCTTCCACCTTGCTTGATTTACTTTATGTGTAGTGAGTAGTTTACTTTGGGTTAGGGGTCGAGAGGATTAAGGGGTAGAAAAGGTTCGATCTTGTTTTATTTTCTAAACGTTTTTAAGGCTATCTCTTCTAAGGTGTTGAAAGCTTAATGCTTGAAGACTCTCACGCCAAGAGCTTCATGATCCGAGAGGTCCCTTACCTTGACAGGATCCAGGGGCCTCGGAAGATCTCACCTTAGAGACTAGTTACCCCTTCCCAAAAGCCATGGAAGTTTGGGGGACTAGTTAAGCCGTTGTTCGAAATCTGTTTTCCTTGCCTTTCGACCTCTCTTTCCACCAAAAGCCATGGGTTTGGAGGAGAGGATGAAAGAGTGATCTATACCGAAAGCCACAGATAGATCTTGTTTTATTTTCGAGGCTTAGAGATCCTCACCAAGTGAGTCGATCCAAAGTTTCAAACCCAAGATCGTTCCTTGAAACCCCTTATATGAATCTCAACCCTAAAGCCCTCTCTTCTAGCATATTTACGCCTCATATCATCTTTAGCTTGTTACCTGATAGCATCCTGGTCTTTAGATTCATTGTTCTTACGGTTTTGGACGAGATCGATCGGTTCTGCTCGATCTAGTGGTCGATCTTGTGGTCGGTCCACTAGTCGAATTTTAACAATTCGAAGCTCTTCTCTTTAATTTATCTGTTTGATCCTCGTGGTAACTACTTCCTTTCTAGTATTTTTAAAATAGGTTTCACTCCATTTAGGTTGTTCCATTTAGTTTTTAGATTATTTCTCATAAATTGTCTCATTTGCTTAGATTTGTCTTAGACCTTGCATTCTCTGTGGATTCTCTATCATCTAGACGTGGATTGACACTCTCCTGCTTGCCTTACTACAACATTGCTTGCATTAGAGTTTTGATAACCTCTCTGCTGCATTAGACCATAACCAAAGCGTTTATCAAATGGCGCCGTTGCCATTCTAGGTTGCTTAGAGAACATAGAGAATTGGGTCTTAGCAAAGACTAAGTCTTTACCTTCTTCAAGTTACTAATCCTACTACTCTAAACCGTGTGTTTTCAGGTACATGAATCTTCGTTCAAGGGGAGACAACAATCTTCTACAACCCTTAGACAACATTCATCAGCTTGGTCACTCACGACAAAGAAGAGTCAGAGATCAAACAAGAGCCTTTGAGGACATCGTTCAGCAAGGTCTGGTTAACTTTGAAGACATGGCTGCACACGAGCATCCAGAAGGACCAGCTCCAGCAGGACGGGGCAATGGAAACCCCCAACACGCGGCTAGACCTCCGAGGATCATAGGAGCCGGAGATGCTCCCAATACCCACCATAATAGGTTTGGGATTACTCCTCCTCCGGTACAAAACAATAACTTTGAGATCAAGCCGGGGTTCATATCTATGGTGCAAAACAACAAGTTCCACGGCTTAGCAATGGAAGACCCCTTGGAGCACTTGGACAATTTCGAGCAAGTGTGTGGAATGATTAAGATCAACGGTATATCAGAAGATGCCTTCAAGCTGCGTCTCTTCCCCTTTTCACTCGGAGACAAAGCTAGACACTGGGAGAAGACCCTCCCACAAGGCACCATCACATCATGGGCTGAATGTAAGAAGGCTTTCCTCTCAAAGTTCTTCTCAAGCACCAGGACTGCTTGGTTGAGAAGCGAAATCAGCGGTTTCACTCAAAGGAACAATGAGACATTCAATGAGGTTATGGAGCGTTTCAAAGATTACACGATCCAATGCCCTCATCACGGGTTCAGTGAGGAGACTCTACTCAGTACCATATACCGTGGGGCTTCACCAAAGATCCGGTTGTTGCTTGATACAGCTAGCAAAGGGAACTTCCTCGGTCAAGAAGTATAAGAGGGTATGGAGCTGATAGAGAACCTGGTGTTGAGTGATGGAAACTATGCTGAGGATTATGACCGAGCACCGAGGGGATCAGAATTAGAGTCTCACAAGAAGGAGCTCAAATCGTTGCATGAGAAGATTGACAAGTTGGTTTTCGCTAACCAGAAGCATGTTCACTTCGTTGGTGAAGCTGATGAAAACCAAGAGGAGTTGGAGCTAAGCCAAGAAGAAGCAAATTGGATGGCTGGACAAAACAACTACAAGTCTCAAGGCTACAACCAAGGCTACCAGAACAACAACCTCTCTTACCGAAACACCAATGTAGCCAACCCTAAAGATCAAGTGTACCCTGCTCAACAAGCTAAGCCTTTCATCCCTTACAACAAAGGTTTTCAACCGAGCAGTGGTTTCCAAGGTCAAGGGCAAGGCAATTTCCAAGGTCAAGGGCAACAACAACAAAACAAGGGTTATACTACCAACTACCCTCCGGGCTTTGCACCTCAACAGCAACAACAACCGATGCAACAACAAGTTGATCCGGTTCAAGCAATGTTCCAACAACTAATACAAGGGCAAGCTTCTACAAATCAGAAGTTCGCTGAAATGAACACTTGGCTAGATTCATCCTTAACCGACTTCTCCACTCAAATCACAAACCTCAACAACAAAATAAAGCAGCTGGAGAAGGGCAAGGCAAGCACGAGTGGACAGAACAGCCTCCTGGGAAAGTGTGAGCAAAACCCCAAGGAGTATGCCAATGCTATTACGTTACGAAGTGGCAAAGAGCTTGAGCCTCCGGTCTCTACCAAGAACAACGAGGACGTTGTAATTCAAGAGGGGGAGGGTAAACTTTCAGCTGATAATGAGGAGATAAACTTTGACAACGTATGGATCCAAGGACCGAGAAGAGGTGACAAGGCATTCATTGAGAAAAAGGCTGAGAAAACCACCAAGGAAAAGGATGACTACGTGCCCCCACCTTACGTACCAAAATTGCCATTCCCGGGTCGTTTCAAAAAGCAGTTAATAGAGAAACACCGGATCCTGTTTGAGAAGCACTTGAGAGACGTGGAGATAAAGTTGCCTCTTGTAGACTGTCTCGCTATGATGCCCAAGTGCGCCAAGTTTTTCAAGGACACCCTTGTGAAGAAGAACAAAGAAAGCAAAGAGGTGCTTGTACTAAGCGAAGAGTGTAGCGCGGTTATTCATAAGGAGATAGTGCCTAAGAAGCTGGGAGATCCGGGAAGCTTCACCATACCTTGTGCTTTAGGTCCTCTAGAGTTCAAGAGTTGCTTGTGTGATCTTGGAGCTAGCATAAACTTGATGCCTCACTCCGTGGCTAAGAAGCTTGGTTTCACTCGGTTTAAGGAATGTCGGATCTCATTGGTGCTGGCTGATAGGAGCGTGAGATTACCGGTAGGGCTGCTCGAAGACTTACCGGTGCGAATCAGTGGTGTGAATGTACCTACAGACTTTGTAGTGCTGGAGATGGACGAGGAGCCGAAAGACCCACTCATCTTAGGGAGACCATTCCTCGCAACCGCCGGAGCCATAATAGACGTGAAGAATGGGAAGATTGCCTTGCATTTGGGGAAAGAGACCAGGCTAGACTTTGACATCAACAAGGTTCTAAAGAAGCCAACCATTGAAGGACAAGCTTTCTATATCGAAACGATGGATGCCTTGGCGGATGAGTTGCTGGAAGAGCTAGCTTTAGAAGACCATTTGAAGCTAGCACTCACTAAGGAGCCAGGAGAGTTTGGCTATGTGGACCAAAGGACCCAAGAGTACGTGAACCTGCTAGATTCGAGGAGAACCATCAAGAATGAAGAAGGATGTTGCCTAGAAATCGACCCCGAGATCGACGCTATCACTCGATCCAGGAGTCAGATCGACAAGCCAATCGAGAACCCAACTCGATCCGGTGCAAAAATCGACCAACAGATCGAGAATGATGCTCGATCAGAAGAAACAATCGAGTTGACGATCGAGAAAGACCTCCCGATCATTTTGGAGTCCAATCAAGAGATCGACTCAACGTCTCGATCCCTTACTCGATCCATATCAAATCGAGTAAGTGAATCGAGTGAAATGGCTCGATCTAGACAACATCGAGAGGAGAATCGACCGGAAGACTCGATCACAGAAGGGATAGCAATAGAGGAAAGCAGTCTGAAGGGCCATGCCTCGAGTTCAAAGGAGAGTTCCAAGGAGGAGAACAACAACAACAGCCACGAGGTTGACTTGAGTGAGCTGTTAGCCCCAAAGGTGGACCTTAAGGAGCTCCCAAAAGGGCTAAGGTATGCTTTCTTAGGACCTAATGACACCTATCCCGTGATAGTAAACGAAAACCTTAGTGATGATGAGTTGCACTCGCTCTTAACTGAGCTGAGAAAGTATAGGAAGGCCATTGGGTACTCTTTAAATGACATCAAAGGCCTTTCACCAATGCTTTGCACTCATAGGATTCACTTGGATAATGAGAACGCCACTTCTGTAGAACATCAAAGGCGTTTGAATCCTAACTTGAAAGAGGTTGTTAAGAAGGAAATCCTTAAGCTTTTAGAGGCTGACGTGATCTATCCCATAAGTGACAGCACGTGTGTTTCACCTGTACACGTGGTGCCTAAGAAGGGAGGGATCACGGTCATAAGGAATGAAAAGGATGAACTTATCCCTACTAGGACCATTACTGGTCATAGAATGTGTATTGACTATAGAAAGCTTAACCTTGCAACTAGAAAAGACCATTTCCCTTTGCCTTTTATTGATCAGATGCTTGAGAGACTTGCAAATCACCCTTACTACTGTTTTCTCGATGGGTATAGCGGTTTCTTTCAAATACCTATTCACCCAAACGATCAGGAGAAAACGACTTTTACATGTCCCTCCGGTACCTTTGCATATCGAAGGATGCCGTTTGGATTGTGTAATGCACCGGCTACCATTCAGCGGTGTATGATGTCGATCTTCTCCGATCTTATAGAGGAGATGGTAGAGGTGTTTATGGATGACTTCTCTGTGTATGGTGCGTCCTTTCCTGCGTGTTTGTTGAATCTTTGCAAGGTACTTAAACGTTGTGAAGAAACAAACCTGGTGCTGAACTGGCAGAAATTCCACTTCATGGTCAAGGAAGGGATAGTGCTCGGTCACAAGATTTCAGAGAGGGGTATTGAGGTTGATCAGGCTAAGGTTGAGGTTATGATGGGCTTGGAGCCGCCGGTTAATGTTAAAGGGATTAGAAGCTTCTTGGGACACGCAGGGTTCTATAGGCGCTTCATCAAAGATTTCTCCAAGATTGCACGCCCCTTTACACGGCTGTTATGCAAGGAAGCTGAGTTTGTATTCGATGAGGAGTGTTTGAAGGCTTTCGTAACCATCAAGGAAGCCCTCACGTCATCCCCTATAGTCCAAGCACCAGACTGGTCTCTCCCTTTTGAGATTATGTGTGATGCTAGTGACTATGCTGTAGGAGCAGTCCTTGGTCAGAAGAAGGACAAGAAGCTACATGTGATCTATTATGCTTCAAGGACCTTGGATGACACGCAATCACGATACACCACTACGGAGAAGGAGCTGCTTGCAGTAGTCTTCGCCTTTGAGAAGTTCAGATCGTATCTCGTTGGCTCCAAGGCTATTGTATACACGGATCATGCTGCTCTACGATACATCTACTCAAAGAAAGACACTAAGCCTCGGCTCTTAAGATGGATTCTCTTACTTCAGGAGTTTGACATGGAAATTAAAGACAAGAAGGGGATAGAAAATGGAGTCGCTGACCACCTCTCAAGACTAAGGATCAACGAGTCTCTCCCTTTAGACGATTCTCTTCTAGAAGAACAACTTATGGCGATTACTACTGCTGTTTGTGGGAAGCTAGAAGGAAGGTTTGAGGAAGTGTTGAGTTTTAAAGAGGAGGATCTTCCATGGTATGCTGATATGGTGAACTACCTAGCATGTGGTGAGGAGCCAACACATCTCAACAGCTATCACAAGAAGAGGTTTTTGAGGGAGGCTAGTGACTACTTTTGGGATGAGCCTTACCTATACAAAAGAGGAGTAGACAGCTTGTACCGAAGATGTGTTACAAAGGAAGAAGCCAGAGATATCCTCTATAATTGCCATGGCTCTTCCTACAGAGGACACTTCGCTTCATTCAAAACTGCCACGAAAGTGTTGCAAGCGGGTTTCTGGTGGCCGTCTATCTTCAAAGATGCACACGAGTTTGTGAAGAGCTGTGAGGCATGTCAGCGAGCAGGGAACATTACTAAGAGGAATGAAATGCCTCAAGTTCCTATCTTCGAGGTTGACGTGTTCGATGCGTGGGGTATTGACTTCATGGGGCCTTTTCCTTCTTCATACGGCAACAAGTACATCTTAGTAGCTGTGGATTATGTCTCCAAATGGGTTGAGGCTGTCGCTTCCCCTACAAACGACTCTAAGGTTGTGATCAAGTTGTTCAAGAGTATCATCTTTCCAAGGTTTGGGGTACCCAAGGTTGTTATAAGTGATGGGGGAAGCCATTTTGTAAACAAGGTTTTTGAGAGCCTCTTGAGAAAATATGGGGTTAAGCATAAGGTGGCTACACCGTATCATCCTCAAACGAGCGGTCAGGTGGAAGTCTCTAACAGGCAGATCAAACCTATTCTGTAGAAGACCGTTGGAGCAACAAGGAAGGACTGGTCAGTGAAGCTGGACGATGCTCTTTGGACCTACCGTACTGCCTTCAAGACACCGATTGGTACAACCCCTTTTACTCTACTCTATGGCAAGGGTTATCACCTCCCGGTTGAGCTGTAACACCGTGCATTGTGGGCTGTGAAGAGGCTGAACTTTGATCTCAAGACGGCTCAGGAAAGGCGTCTTATTCAGCTACACGAACTGGACGAGTTGAGGTTGAATGCTTACGAGAGTTCCAAGATCTACAAGGAGCGGACTAAGGAGGCTCATGACAAGAAATTGGTTGCCAAGGAGCTTAAGGAAGGAGGACTGGTGTTGCTGTACAACTCGAGGCTAAAGCTCTTCCCGGGCAAGCTGAAATCAAGGTGGAGCGAACCGTTCGTGATTCAAGAGGTCTTGCCATATGGAGCTGTTACTCTGATGGGAAGAAGTGGTAGTCCATTCACCGTCAACGGACACAGAGTCAAGCCCTACCTGGCGGACAGCTTTGACAAGGAGAGTACCTCGGTGCTTCTCCAAGACCCACCATCCGCCTAGACCAAGTAAAGTCTAGCTAAAGACGTTAAAGAAAGCGCAATTGGGAGGCATTTCCATGTTTATCTTGTACATATTTTTGCTTTCATTTCTCTTTCAGTTTTAGGTTTTTATGTTTTTAGTGTGTAGAAACAGGTAAAGAAATCTAAACCTTATCTTTGGGTTCCAAAAGGGGCAATAGGGGTTAAGATAAAGCTAGATATCGAGTGCTAGATCGACTGATCCTGGCTCGATCTTTGCTAGATCGAGCCAGTGAATCGAGAGGAGCCAGTCGATCTAGACGAGAACGAGTGACAAGATCGACCTTGACGAAAAAGGATCGATCGATCCAAATCGGATCGACCGATCTAATTTCTCTCGGGAAAATTTGTTGAAAATTGATCGATCACTCGACTCGATCCATCACTCGATCTATGCTAAATCGACCCCTAAATCGAGGACATAGCTCGATCAGAGGGACTTAGCCGAGGAGCTAACATCTCAATGATCGAGAGAGCCAATCGATCCAGGGCTCGATTCACCTTGAATCGAGTCACAAATCGAGTAACCCTCTCGATCTAAGCCATTTTAGGCATGAGATCGAGTCCTAGATCGACCAAAAGTACTCGATCTCATGCCGAGGTAACAATTTTCTTTCCCTCCTTTACTCCTTTCCCTCCAATTTTTAAATTCAAAACTTGGTCAAGGCAAGCATCTTTGACCATGAAAGATGTGCCTTGACCAAGACTTTTGTCAGAAACCACTTTGACCATCCATTGTTTTGGTTTGTTAAACTCTTTAAATGTTTCAATTTATTCCTCACCCTCTCATTTCTGTTTGCTCGAGTTTTTCTTACAAAGAGAGTGAGAATTTAAAAGCTTTTAAAGTTTAGCAAAGATATCCTCTACTCTTGCAAAGGTATTTTCAAGGTTTAATGATTTTATTTCAAGCAAAATCTCCTTAAAAATCGCAAGTTCTTGTTTTAGGATATATGATCGGATTTGAATTTTTAAAATTAGCTAAGTATTAGGAAAAATTCTTGATTTTCAGTATCTCAAAAATTTTATTCCCTTTTATCTAGCTATTATTTTTATTTGATCCCCAAAATTCTAGAGTAGTTTATATAAATCTTCTTCTCCTCTTCTCTTATTCTCATTCAATCGCCTCTTGCTAATCATTCTCTAGAAAAATTTGTTTTAGGAGCAATGGCACCAAACAGAACAAGAGAGGAGCGAGTGCAAGAAGGGGAAACACAAGAAGTGGTGGTTCAAGAGAGGGTCCGGTGGAGCAAAGATGAGAAGAGGGATAAGAAGAGGTTGGAGAGGCTCCGGTTTGAACCTACAAAGTTTGCTGATCGAGAGCTTCTGTCCAGGCTCGGGATCCTTGGAGACTTCGACCAACTCCTCAAGAACATTGGTCTGAGGGGCTTATCGCGGATGGACTGCCCTACAATTCCCGAGGAGACGATAGATTTCCTAGCCACTTTGGAGTTCCGGTACGAGAATCCGAGTGCACCTGTTCCTTCTCAAGGCCGTCTCTATTTCAAGGTTGGCCGCCAAGCCTACACACTATCCATCCTCGAGCTATGCCAAGCCTACGGTCTCAAGGCTGATGCACACAAGGTGGAGTTCCCAGCCTTCAAGAAAGCCGACGAGTTTTGGGACCTAATCAGCAATGAAGACTACAAAGCCAACACCGCCAAGATCAAGAGAGTTAGGAGTCCGGTGCTGAGGTATACTTTGAAGCTGATAGCTAATACATTCAGTGGGAGGTCTGTTGCTCCTACTGTCACGAAGACGGAGCTGTGCTTCCTTTTCCAAGGCATGAAGCATTTGGTGTCTGATCCGGATGCGAATGAAGAACCCATAGAAGATGAACTCGGCGATGAAGTGAATTACGGCTGTGTGCTCGCAGCTTCTCTGGTGAAGTACAAGGCTTATGCCTTACGGTGCAAGGCAACCTCTTCCTATATTGGCGGTTTCCTTACTCCTTTGTTCGTGCAAGCCGGTGTGCCCATCCATGACTTTGCTCACGTCCCAAACAGAGCTTTCATGGATGAAGCATACATGAGAAACACTGATAGCTTGGGACGCACGCCAGGAGAAGGGTTTTATGCTTACCTCTTCATAGATGAAGAAGACAAGAAGAGAGTGTGCATCCTCCCCAACAAAGACAAGACCGAGCTGCTTGGTGTTGGGAACATCGAGTTCTTACCCACGGAGGAAGAATGCTTTGCCCCTTTAGGAGGACCGCCTGCTTCAGCCATTGCCCCGCGCCAAAAGTCAGAGTCTCCAGGAATAGAGGATGAGATGCCCGAGGTTTACACACTTCCCAAGCTGGATTTTGAGCCTAAGACCAAAACCGAGAAGTTCTTAGCCTCAGTGGTGGAGATGCAGCGGAAGATAAACAAGTGGCAAGGGAAGATGCTTAAGAAGCTGGGGAAGAAAGTCAAATAACTCCAAGGAAGCCAGCCTAAGCCAGTTGTAAGCCAGGAGATACAACAACCCGAGAAGAGGAGACTCTCAACCGGAGGAGTTCTGATCCGCGAGACCCAAGTAGACAACATTAAACCGGCTCGCCACTCCCTACAAGAACCAGGCAACAAAGGAAAGGCAACAATCTCTAGCTCCTCTGGAACATCCTCAAGTTCCAGCCGAGCCTAGACAAGAGGTAACAACCTTCCTCCATTGTATATAACCGTACATCTTTGTTTCTTACATTGTGTTTGTTTGCTTCTTCGGATGAGTTTGCCACCGGGACGGTGTCAAGCAAGTTTGGGGGAGTACTTGTGTGATTTAATCTTGTGTTCTTTGATCTTATTTTCCTTTTTGCATCTTTGAGTCTTAGTTCATGAAAAATTGGTGAAATCTTTAAAAAATTTTTTTTTTTTTTTTTTTTTTTTCTTCAAAGATTCATGTAGTTGCATTCATCTCTTTAAAAACATGTTAGGATTGAGTCTAGAATTTCTCATATCATCTAGGTTGTTTGCATTTTGCATAAGGGGTTAGAATTTCTCAAAAAGGTGTTTTACTTATGAATCATTTCAATGCCCTAGTTAGTAGTTCTCTAATGCTTTGTTTATGCTTTGAAAGTAAGTTCTAACCATGCTTGGATCACTAGTTAGGATTTTCGTGGCTTGAATTGAACTCTCATGATTTGAAACTCATCCTACTAAGTGAAAACCTTAATTTGAAAATCTAATTATCATTCTTATGCATTTGAAAATGAGCACATGGTTTTAAAATATTTAGGCTCTCTTCTTCCTTTTCACCACTCTTTGTGAGCCTAAGTAGAACTCCCTCCTTGAACCTTACCCTCCTTTGAAGCCAAATGTTCTTGTGTGACATCTTTGTGAGGCCTTATTTTTCGGTTTGAACTTGGCATAAAGTGTTAGGTTTAGGCGACATGATTTGGTTTTCATAATTGATTGCTAGCTTTACATTTTGAAGCTAGGTATAGGCTTAGGATAAGTTTGGGGAATCATTGGGGTTGCTTTCTTGTGAATTTGTTTTCGGTTCAAAAGAGTTTGTGTTTTAAGGAAAGAAATGAGATTTTAAGTTAAAGGTTTGTTTTTAAAACATAAGTATGCTCTAATTTCAGGAGGTAGCTCTCCATAAAAAAAAAAAAAAAAAAAAAAAAAAGAAAAGAAGAAAAAAATAAAAAAGCCTAAGTGCCAAGTAAATAAAAAAAAAATGATGAGAAAAATAGTAATAATAAGAGAGCTACTAATAAGAAATTCCTAAGAGCAAAATTATTTTTCAAAACCTTTTCACTAGCCTAAAAAGTTTAAAAATGTCTTTATTTTGAATTGGGGATTGCTAAGTTGAGAAGAAGGGGTAGACTCTTAAGTGGTGAGTGAGGATTAAATTTCTTAAATGAGAAGGGTATAGGACTGTTTGATAGTTTACATGGGTAGATGAGAATCTAATCATGTATGCATAAATTGCCTTTACCTTTAGCATTATGCATTAGCTCAAACCATTTTTTAGAGAAACCCTTGTCTAATTGTAAACCCTTTTCAAATGAGATCATTCTATGCTCATAACCATAACCCTTAGCCAAATGTGTTTTGCTTTAAAGTGCATAAGTTTGATTCATGGTTCGAATGTTAATGAATGTTAAAGGATGAATTTCTTTGATTGTTAGGAATAAGAGACTCATGATTTGAATTTCTTTGTGTGATGAGTATGGCTAAGTCCTTTGGAGTATGAGTGTAAGCTTAGCATTTTAGAACTGTTAACTAGGACATTGAGATGATCTATTCGGAAGGCACCTTTGCAAAAAGTTTAAAACCCCTTTGAATTTTCTGAAAACCTCTCTTCCTTACTTGTTTTTCGTTGCTTAGGGGCAAGCAAGAAGTAAGTTTGGGGGAGTTGATATCATTGCATATTGCATACGTTCTGCATACTCATTAGGTAGTTTTTCATGCATTTGCATCATGTTTTAGGCTAGATTGCATCACTTAGGGTCCTAGAGCACTCTTGCATCAGCATATGCATTTTCTCTGCATTTTGCATCCATTCCAGGTTGTTTCTGGTTGCTTTGGAGACACAGAGGTTCGTGGAGGTGTGGAGGCCGATGTAGCAGTTCATGGAAGCTCGGGAGTGTGCTAAGGACCAGTGATCGAGGAGCAGATCGAGCATGGCCACTCGATCTAGGAGTTGATCAACCAGAAGATCGAGCCAACTAGGCGATCCAAGGATACTGATCGAGGTGGAGATCGAGTGAAGCAATCGATGTATCGGTACGGACGTAAATGACGCCATGCAGAACGAGAGCCGGATCGAGTACACCACTCGATCCTCCCAAAGATCGATACCGAGATCGGATGCAGCACTCGATTCACCGAAGAAGATCGAGACCCGGATCGAGCCGAAGACACGATGGCCGGATATGATCGATAGAACAACTCGATCCAATGGTCGATCTCTGTACTTTCAACCGTTTTTGGCTGTTAGCAAAGGGGGGACCATTGGACTGTTTTGACATTTTAGGCAAGGCGGCGAATGCTTTTTTCGATAACTTTTAGATTTTCTAACTTTTTCCTTCAAGTTTTCTCTCTCGTTTTCGAAAGAACACCATTGAAAAACCAGTTTTCTTTTCAAGCTTTTGTATTCTCGAACCTTATCGTTTAATCTAGTCGTTGTTTCATGTTTATCGTTTCATCTCTTCCACCTTGCTTGATTTACTTTATGTGTAGTGAGTAGTTTACTTTGGGTTAGGGGTCGAGAGGATTAAGGGGTAGAAAAGGTTGGATCTTGTTTTGTTTTCTAAACGTTTTTAAGGCTATCTCTTCTAAGGTGTTCAAAGCTTAATGCTTGAAGACTCTCACGCCAAGAGCTTCATGATCCGAGAGGTCCCTTACCTTGACAGGATCCAGGGGCCTCGGAAGATCTCACCTTAGAGACTAGTTACCCCTTCCCAAAAGCCATGGAAGTTTGGGGGACTAGTTAAGCCGTTGTTCGAAATCTGTTTTCCTTGCCTTTCGACCTCTCTTTCCACCAAAAGCCATGGGTTTGGAGGAGAGGATGAAAGAGTGATCTATACCGAAAGCCACGGATAGATCTTGTTTTGTTTTCGAGGCTTAGAGATCCTCACCAAGTGAGTCGATCCAAAGTTTCAAACCCAAGATCGTTCCTTGAAACCCCTTATATGAATCTCAACCCTAAAGCCCTCTCTTCTAGCATATTTACGCCTCATATCATCTTTAGCTTGTTACCTGATAGCATCCTGGTCTTTAGATTCATTGTTCTTACGGTTTTAGACGAGATCGATCGTTTCTGCTCAATCTAGTGGTCGATCTTGTGGTCGGTCCACTAGTCGAATTTTAACAATTCGAAGCTCTTCTCTTTAATTTATCTGTTTGATCCTCGTGGTAACTACTTCCTTTCTAGTATTTTTAAAATAGGTTTCACTCTATTTAGGTTGTTGCATTTAGTTTTTAGATTATTTCTCATAAATTGTCTCATTTGCTTAGATTTGTCTTAGACCTTGCATTCTCTGTGGATTCTCTATCATCTAGAAGTGGATTGACACTCTCCTGCTTGCCTTACTACAACATTGCTTGCATTAGAGTTTTGATAACCTCTCTGCTGCATTAGACCATAACCAAAGCGTTTTTCAATGTGAAGACACTAAGCTGGTTCTGAATTGGGAGAAATGCCATTTCATGGTTCAAGGAGGCATTGTGTTGGGTCACAAGATTTCAGAGAAGGGGATAGAAGTGGACAAGGCAAAGATAGAAGGGATGCTGCACTTAGAGCCTTCAAATTCAGTCAAGGGAATCAAAAGCTTCTTGGGGCATTCTGGTTTCTAATCTCAAAGATAGCAAGACCCTTAACAAGACTACTGTGTTAGGAGACAGAGTTTGTGTTTGATGAAGATTGCTTACAAGCCTTCCTCACCCTTAAGCAAGCTTTAGTGTCAGCGCTAATAGTTCAAGCTCCAAACTGAGATTTGCCATTTGAAATCATGTGTGATCCTAGTGACTATGCTGATGGAGCAGTCTTGGGACGAAGGGTGGACACGAACTTTCATGTAATCTATTATGCTAGCAGAACAATGGATGAAGCTCAAACAAGGTATGCAACAACTGAGAAGGAGCTCATAACAGTTTTCTTTGCATTTGAGAAGTTCAGAAGCTACTTAGTTGGGTCTAAAGTGATAGTCTACACTGATCATGCTGCACTAAGGCACATCTATGCCAAGAAAGATACCAAATCAAGACTTCTTAGATGGAACCTCCTCTTGCAAGAGTTTGACTTGGAGATTGTGGATAAGAGAGGCATTGAGAATGGTGTAGCTGA
This sequence comes from Thlaspi arvense, assembly GCA_911865555.2. NCBI lineage: Eukaryota > Viridiplantae > Streptophyta > Magnoliopsida > Brassicales > Brassicaceae > Thlaspi > Thlaspi arvense. The sequence goes on along the minus strand of OU466858.1, from coordinate 51,034,572 downwards.
TCACCTTTCAAGACTGAGGATAGATGATTTGGTCCCAATCAATGATACTCTACCAGAAGAGCAGCTTCATGCTTTAGGAATGAATGCAGCTGAAGTGCAAAGCTTAGAAGAGAACACATTGCCTTGGTATGCTGACTTTGTGAACTACTTGGTTATTGGCCAGATCCCACTGAACCTCAATTCACATCAGAAGAAGAAGTTCTTAAGAGATGTCTCTCACTACTTTTGGGATGAGCCTTATCTCTACAAGAAAGGGAATGATGGATTGCTCAAAAGGTGCATAGCTGAGGAAGAAGTTCAAGGAATTCTACATCATTTTCATGGTTCAGCCTATGGAGGTCACTTTACAACCTTCAAGACAGCCTCAAAGGTACTTCAAGCTGGTTTTTTGTGGCCGAGTTTGTTCAAGGACGTCCAGGCTCACATATCCTCATGTGATTCATGCCACTGGAAGGGAAACATCTCCAAAAGATATGAGATGCCTCTGAACTCTATTCTTGAAGTGGATCTGTTTGATGTGTGGGGGATTGACTTTATGGGACCTTTCCCTTCCTCCTATGGGAACAAGTACATCCTTGTACCTGTTGATTATGTCTCAAAGTGGGTTGAAGCCATTGCCAGTCCAACAAATGATGCTAGGGTTGTGCTGAAGCTCTTCAAGACAATCATCTTCCCAAGGTTTGGTGTTCGAAGGTGTGTGATAAGTGATGGTGGAAGTCATTTCATCAACAAGATCTTTGAGAGTTTGCTCAAGAAGAATGGTGTTAAGGACAGGGTTGCCACTCCTTACCACCCTCAAACAAGTGGTCAAGTGGAGGTGTCTAACAGAGAGATCAAGGCCATCTTAGAGAAGACATTTGGTGTTACAAAAAAGGATTGGTCTAATAAGCTTGATGATGCTTTGTGGGCTAACAGGACAGCCTTCAAGACATCAATTGGCAGAACTCCTTTTTCACTCCTTTATGGGAAGTCTTTTCATCTGCCTATTGAGCTGGAATATAAAGCCTTGTGGGCAATAAAGCTGCTGAATTTTGAATTCAAGACAGCTCAGGAGAAGAGACTCATCAACTTGCATGAGTTAGAAGAAAACCGCCTTGAAGCTTTGAGAGTTCTAGAATCTATAAGGAGAGGACAAAAGCTTTTCATGACAAGAGGATCAAACCCACGGACTTCAAGGCAGGAGATCAGGTGCCGTTGTTCAACTCAAGGCTGAAGTTGTTCCCTGGAAAGCTGAAGTCAAGATGGTCAGGTCCATTCAAGATCAAAGAGGTGTTACCATATGGAGCTGTGAATTTGTTTAAAAAGGATGGAGAAGGCATCACAGTAAATGGGCACAGGCTGAAGCCATACATGGAAAGTGAATCCCTTGGAGAGGATGTAAACATCAACCTTGAGGATCCTCCACAAGAGTGATCAACCAAGGAAAGTCAAGCTAAGGACGTTAAACAAGCACACTTGAGAGGTATTCCCACGTTATCCTTGTACATATTATTGCATTTTATGTTTGTTTTTGTGTTTTTCTGTTGATAACAGGAGCAAGTGGGGTTTAAGGCAAGTTGTTGGCTGAGTTGATGCATTTTCTGGCCTGTATCGGTCAACAATTTCAGTCTGGAGTGACTGATACGCCTCTATCGATCACCAGCATCGATCTGGAGTGACCGATGGGAAAGCAGCGGATGCACCATCGATCACTACTATCAATCACCGGTGATCAATGGGAATGGGCAGACAGTCTTGACAACTCCATCGATCAACTGTATCAGTCTGGAGAGACCAATACACTCCTCCACTCTGCCAAAACTCCTTTTAAGGTACACAACTCCACTCCTTTCCTTCTACATCCTTCTGAGTATCATTTATCACCCTCCTTCAAGCTTTTATTACACAAGGGACTGTGTAATTTAGTTTGGGGTAGAGCATTGCATTTGAAATTGTGTTTTGTTTTCTTATTTTCTCTTTTGCATACTTGAGTCCCATGCATTCATGCATTCATCTATATGCACCAAAACTCCTTAAATTTTCAAAATTTCTGGAATCAAAAAGATCATTTAGTTGCATTTGCATAACTAAGATTGATTCTAGATACATTTCATATAGGTTTGCATACACTTGCATAGGGAGTAGATGATAAACACTTGTCAAGGTGTTAATGTTTGAGCTGTTTTCAATGGTTAGGTTGTATGTTGTTTGATTGCATAGTAGTGAGTTTTAAGTTAAGGCTGCACCATATCTTGACTACTTGCATTGATATTCTTGTCTTATGCTGAAGCTTGCTTTGGTTTGATGCCATCTCTGTTTATTGGAACCATAATCTTAACATTTAATTATCATGTTTATGCATTGAGAGTGATCACATGACTACCCATATACATACTTGGGTTATCTTCTTTCCTTCTTACCACTCTTGTTAACCCAAGTAGCTGATCGTCATCATTATGGGACAGTTAACCACACCCTAACCCAATCCTTCTTTCCACGCTTAAACACTATTGTGAGAGTTGTGAGGCCTTGCATTGCATTATTTTCTATTATATCTGGGTAAAAAGTGTTAGGAATAAGGCTGGCAAGGAGAAGCTCTCTTGTAGACACCAGCTTGCATCTTGAGCTTGGTATTAAGTTAGGAGTTTTGGGATGGGTGGTATAAGTGGTTTGAGCTTTTCTGTTTTGTCTTTTAAAAGAGAAGAGAAAGAGGTATGGAATGGTAGTATGGGGGAACAAGTTAGAATTGTGGTTAAGTACAAAGGGGATAAAAGCTCTAAGTTTTTGAAGAAAGAAGGCGCCAGAAACGAGGCTATGAAAGGGTCAATCAAAAGAAGAAATCAGACCCAAGACAATCCACCAAAGGTGAAGAATGGCGCCTGATCAACAAAAAGGGGCAAGCCCCAACAAAAAGAAGCAACCACACAAGCAAAAAGAAGAAGTTTCCCCAGCCATGAAGAAGAAGAAGGGTTATAGTTTAGGAAAAGGGTAGACTTTTGGTTTCATTTTGGGTTTAAAAGATAACAGGTTCATCTTTGGGTAAAAAGGTAGAAGAGAGCTTTGACTTGCATGCACATGTGTACTTTTACCTTTAGCATTTTGCCTAAGATAGAGTCATTTCATTGAGTGATCCCTTATGTCTTTAACCAATATCTGAATGAAATCATTTTCATCTCATGACCATGTCCCTTCAACCAAATGTGCTCACTTGACTTGCATAAACTTGATCCATTGATTACCATTAATGAATGTTAAAGAATTGTCTGATTTGAATGCTTGCGTAGGCTAAGCTAGAGTGCATTGATTGCTATGATAGGTATGGCTAAGGCTTTTGAAGTATAACAATCTCTTTGCATCTTAGAACCTATAACTTGAGCATTGATTCAATTTTTCCATTGGCATCTTTAGTTTTGAGCTCCCATTTTAAAACCTCACTCTCCTATTTGTTCTTATTTGCTTGAGGACAAGCAAAAGGCAAGTGTGGGGGTGTTGATATCTCATTCATTTGCATCATTTAGGCTTGCATTTAGTTCATGTTTTGGTCTCCTTTTGCATATTTTCTCTCTCTTTAGTTCCATTTTCTTCTCCTTTTAGACTTAGGTTGCATTTAGGTTGTAGTTTGCATTCTCCATGCATTCAGAGCAAGGAGGAAGTGTGGGAATGGTTCAAGAAGTTAGCCAAGCTCAGAAGGAGAAAAAGGAGCTAAGGAGAGCGATTTCTGGTGTTCCATCGATTAATACCTGAAGCCTATCGATCTGGCATGATCGATACAAGTCAGCAGCAGCCTATCGATCAAGCCCACTGATGAAGGAGTGATCGATGAGAAACCATCGGATGCTCCATCGATCAAGTCTAATGGTCAAGACTGACCGATAGGAGTCCATGGATCAAGTGTATCGATCATGAAGGAATCGATGGGAAACCAACGGATGCTCCATCGATCAAGCCTATCGATCACTCCAAATCACCATATTTACAATTTTTACCATTTTTGGCTTAAACCCATATAAATACGAAAAATTCATAATTTTTGGGATGAAGCTTTTATCCAACAGTTCTTTCCTCTTTTGTTTTTGCTTTGATCTTGTAGTTTGAATCTTTGCTTGATTTTAAAATAAGTTTGCATTTATCTTCTTGTTTAATCTCCCTAATCATAATTAGCTATCTTATTTTTCTTTGGATTAATGGTTTTGATGTTGATTAGTGAGTAGACTTTTTAGGAAATTGAGATAGGTTAGGTTTAGGGAACTTTAGGTTTAATCTATGATGTCTTAGTGTTAATTCTTTCATTTCCTTTCTTGATTGCTGCATTTAATGCCTAATTAGCCTTAGCTAAGTTGATGAGGATCTTAGGCTCACATTATGCCCACCAAGTGGTTGATGAAATGCCTGAACTGCTTCGCAAGAGAATTGCTTGTCTGATATATCATTGTTTTTATGGTTTTTATTTATGATATAAGTCCTTTTTATTGAGTCTTTTTGGTCTTTTTAGAGTCCTAGTAGAGTCTTTGTAGGTTATAGCATGTCTGGAGCATAATTATATTGGAGCTTTTTGGATCATTTCAAGTTGAAGCCACGAAGTACCTGGCTCGGAGAAGAAAGTATGCGATATTGGCTCGGAGAAGAAAGTATGCGATATGGTGACGATCGTCACCACTCTTGGTGACGCTCGTCACTTACCAAGGAAGGAGCGTGGCATGTTTATTAAAAGATGAAGCATTATTTGCAGAATTGACCCAGAAGTTCCATTATTTGCAAGAAGCCTCGAGATCGTGTTTAGCCTCTATTTATTAGTTTTTTCAGCTATTGTTGGTTTTTTATCTTAATTTTGAGTATTCAGAGAGCTTTTAGAGACACTACAAGAAAACAGAGAATTTATGACTACATGTTACGACTACAAAAGTAGTCGTAAATTATAGCGACTGATTAGCGACTAATTTGCCACTCATTCGTCGATATTTGGAAAGAGTAGCAAAACACTCGCTAATTAGCGACTAAAAACGTTGGTCGTAGATCAGTCGTATTTTAACAACTAAATGACGATAAATCGAAAAAAGGAAAACGGCTGTCGTATAATAGTCGCAAAATGGCGACCAAATTAAAGACTGTCTTGGAATAGTGACATCACATAACTTAGTCGCTAAATAATCGCTGTTTTACGACTCTTTTGCGACTGATTTCAGCGAGTCATAAAAGAGTCGCCTATTTGTCGTAACAATTACTGATGAACACGTTTTCAATGTTCTATAGTTGGTGTACCTAATTTTTGTGACTACGGCCTGTAGTCGTAAAATAGTCGTAATTTTAGTCGTATATTAGTCGTAATATTTTCTATATATAGAAACTTTAATCATTTGTTCTCAGCATCCATTCAATATGAAAACCAAGAATTAGTACTGTAAAAAAAAAAAATCTTTAATTTTGTGAAAAAAGGTTTGAGAGAGAAAGATTTAAGAGTGAAAAAAGCTTTAAGAGTAAAAAAAAGATAATTTCTTTTATTTTTAGTGAGTGAGAAAGGTTTTAGAGTAAAAAAAAAGATTAAGTTTTTTATATTGAGTAAGAGGGGAAGGTTTTGTTTTTCAAGTGAAAAAAATAGTAATGTCGAACAATTTTAATTATAATTGTCGGGAGTGGATGTATTAGAGGATCGATGAAGAGGCAGGGAATTTTTCAGAAGAGTTCACAGCGGGGGTCGATCAATTCATGGCATTTGCAAACAACCAATCTCTAGCGCAGAACAATAGGGGTAAGCTTCACTACCCTTGTAGTGTTTGCAAAAATGACAAATTTATCTCAGGAAAAAAATTTTGGAATCATCTGTATAGTAGAGGATTTATGCCGGATTATTATATTTGGTATAAGCATGGGGAAAAAATTAATTTTGATTTAGGAAAAAGTTATGTAAATACGACGCATATAAGTGGGAGGGATGAAGTGGGTAATGTAGTAGAAGATAGATATGTTGATATGGTTCACGATGCATTTCGTGATACCGTCACTTTTGATAACTATCATCCTCATGATAGTTATCAGAATGAAGAAGAGCTGGTACGTAACCATTCAAGTAAATTCTACGACTTGTTAGAAGGGGCGAAAAATCCATTATACGAGGGTTGCTATGAAGGTCACTTGCAGTTATCTTTAGCTGCACGGGTCCTGCAAAATAAGGCAGATTATAATATGATTGAAAAGTGCGTGGATTCGATTTGCGGGATGCTCACGGATTATTTACCAGAAGGAAACCAGTCAACCGGTTCACATTACGAGACAGAGAAATTGATGCGCAATTTAGGCCTCCTATATTATAGAATTGATGTCTGCATCAACAATTGTATGATCTTCTGGAAAGAGGATGAAAAGTGGGATAAGTGTCAATTTTGTGATGCACCAAGATAGAAGCCTAACAATGGACGACAGCGAACGAAAGTTCCATACAGTCGTATGTGGTATCTACCTATTACCGATAGATTGAAGAGACTATATCAGAGCGAGAAGACTGCATCGGCAATGAGATGGCATGTTGAGCTCAAATCAAATGAGGGAGAAATGTGTCATCCGTCTGATGGAGCGGAGTGGAAATATTTTCAAGACCTACATCTCCGATTTGCAGAAGAACCTCGTAATGTTTATCTTGGATTATGTACAGATGGATTCAATCCATTTGGCATGTCTCGTAATCATTTTTTGTGGCCTGTGATCTTGACTCCATATAATTTACCCTCTGGTATGTGCATGAATTGTTTCTCACAATTCTGAATTCTGGGCCAAATCATCCTTGACCAAGTCTGGATATCTTCCTCCGACCTCTTATTGACGAGCTAAGAGAATTATGATCCACTGGAGTCGACGCATACGATGTATCCTTGAATCAAAATTTTAATCTGAAAGCAGTGCTTATGTTGACGATAAGCGACTTTCTGGCGTATGGCATGTTATCAGGATGGACGACTAATGGTAAATTGTCTTGTCCAATTTGCATGGATGAAACAGAATCATTTTATCTCCCTAATGGAAGAAAGACGTGTTGGTTTGACTGTCACCGAAGATTTCTTCCTCGCCCTCATGATCATCCACTAAGGAAGAACAAAAAAGACTTCTTGAAAGGAAAACACACTCTGAATAAGTATCCACCTAAGTCTTTAACTGGTGAGCAAGTTTACTACGAGCGAATACATGGTGTTAATCCCCGAAAACAAAAAATTGCGGTGGAAATGGTCATGAAAAGAAGAAGGCTGGCTATGGGAATTGGCATAACTGGCACAAGGAAAGCATATTCTGGGAGCTGCCGTACTGGAAGGACCTCAATCTTCGACATAATCTTGATGTGATGCATATAGAGAAGAATTTCTTTGATAACATCATGAATACTCTTTTGAGTGTGAAGGGTAAATCAAAAGACACCATCATGTCACGAAGGGATATAGAACGATTCTGTTCTCGGCCACACTTACATGTTGATAGTGATGGTAAAGCTCTTTTCCCCACATTCACATTAACAGAAGAATCCATAACAAGTTTATTGGAATGTGTGAAACATTCGGTTAAATTCTCAGATGGTTATGCATCAGACTTGGCTAGCTGTGTTGATATAGTTAACAAAAAGTTTTGAGGCATGATGAGTCATGATTGCCATATTTTTATGGAACGGCTACTCCCATTTATCTTTGCAGAACTACTAGACCGTAACGTCCATCTTGCTTTATCAGGTACTAATTATATATATTTCAATAAGATGTGATACTTAAATATGATTATAGTATTTTATAGTAACCATTATTGTTATGTTCAAATATATATTGTAGGGATTAGAGGATTTTTCCATGACCTATGTTCTAGAACTTTGCATAAAGTCAATTTCCAAATTCTGAAAAAACATTGTTTAATAATATGCAATTTGGAAAAGATATTTCCACCTTCATTTTTTGACGTGATGGAGCACCTGCCTATACATCTCTCCTACGAAGCTGAACTTGGAGGCCATGTGCAATATAGGTGGATTTATCCTTTTGAAAGGTTTTTCAAAAAATTGAAAGGAAAGGCAAAGAACAAAAGATATGCGGCATGATCGATTGTTGAATCATATATCAATGATGAGGTAGCTTATTTCTCAGAGCACTACTTTGCCGAGCACATACAAACAAAATTAAGGTAACCGCTCAAATTAATCACATTTAGTTTATAAACACATGATATCTTTTCTAATGTGAATTAATTTTCACTCATTTGGTTATAAGTTAACAAGATATACTGAAGGTGAAGTCCCTGTATATCATGTCCCTGGAGTACCTGATAGATTTACTCACGTAGGTCGTCCAAATGGAGAAATATATGAAATATGGCTTTCAGAGAAAGACTACCAATGTGCACATGCCTATGTTTTGAGAAATTGTGATTATTTTAAGCAATTTGAGAGGTAAAATATGGCATATCTTATAACTTATGTTTAAATATATAATCCATATGATTTCTTATATTTGTGTTGATTTTTTATAGTATGTTCGAGGATTACATTTCTGCAAAATACCTAGAACTCTCTGAACAAGAACTTTCCGCGAAAAGAGCTGACAAATATCCTATATGGGTGAAAGATTATGTATGTTTAAATAATTTTCATAGCTACTTATCTACTATAGATGTTTGTCTTTATACTTCTGTATATTAATATATTATAGCTATATGCATGTTACTTATTGGAATGCCACAAACCCTTTTCCTACTTGGGTTCAAGAGTTAGTGCATGGGCCAGTGAATAAAGCCAAAACCTGGCCTATCTATTTATCACGAGGATACTTGTTTCATACGCAGAATAACGGCGAGGGACGAAAGACTTGTAACTACGGTGTATGTGTAAAAGGAGAGAACTATACGAATGCATCTGATTAAGCTGATTTCTATGGGACATTAACTGACATCATACAACTCGAGTATGATGGGATGGTCAATTTGAAAATAACACTTTTTAAGTGTAAGTGGTATGACCCTGTTATTGGTAGAGGCACTCGGAGGAGCAATGATGGCATTGTTGACGTTCTTTCATCGAGACGATACACTAAATATAAACCATTTATTCTAGGTATATATATATATATATATAAATGTTGATATCATATATTTTTATATTTTTTTTATAATGATGTTGCACAGCCTCTCATGCAGATCAAGTTTGTTATATTCCGTATCCATACACAAAAAAGCCAAAGCGGTCATGGCTCAATGTTGTAAAGGTAAATCCAAGAAGAAATATTGCAGGACACTACGAAGATAAGGAACCGACTCTATTGCAAGAAGAAAGTGATGATGATGTACTTCTAAGTACAATTGCTAATATCAAAATCAAAAATTTGGTGCAAGGAGTGCACCCAATAGATCTTGATTATGATGTTGGAGATGCAGAACAAGAAGATGAATTTGGTTGTAATATATCATCGTCCGATGATGATGATAATGAAGAAGATTTGTAAAACTTTTAATTAAATCAGTTTGTAATAAATTATAATTTTACATTTTATTGTTATCATATAACATATATCATATTTAAACAAAAAACTTAAGTCTTAACCAATATTTTTTCATAAATTGGATCCAAATGATTTTTTTTTTAAATCCATTTTAGATTTTAAACAAAATTATTATTTTCCAAAACCCACATTTTGTAAAAACCATAATCTAAAACCAAATAAAATAAAACCAAAACCAAAGTAAACCCCTAATCTAAAAAACCCAAATTAAGCCCCTAATTTACAAAACCAATTTAAACCCCTAAACCAAACCATAACCTTATCACCCGACCTAACCCTAAATCCCTCAATTCCTAATTCTGTGCCTTTACGTTTCTCTCTCGAACCCTCTCCCGAACCCTCTTCTCTCGAATTCTCTGTTTCTCTTTTCTCTCTCGATTCCTCTCCTTCTCCTCTTGAATCCTCTCTTCTTTGACACTTAATTCCTCTCCCCCATCTCACATCTTCTTCGAATCCTCTCATCTTATCTCGAAATCCTCTCTGATCTCACACGATGCCTGCCGCTAAACGAGGATGAAAGAGAGCAACAATTCGCAACATTTCTCAGAGACCCGGAGGGAGCAACCCCGCCACTGCAGCGAGAAGACCGACCCCTCTACCGAATCAATACGACTTCACACCAGCGGTCACACCAGCAGTTCCAATTCCTGTGCCTCAGTCGCGAGAAGAGCCGATCGGCATTTTACTCCAACAACCGATGTCTACAGCACCACATTTCCGGAATTATCCACCACCACAGTCGCTTTTCCAGAACTCCGGTAACCATGCGACGCTTTCGTCACCAGAAGTTCAAAACAGTCAAGTGAATCCACGGTCGGAAGCTCCTGCGTCTCCAGTTCAAAACTCTCAGACGCATAGTTATAGATCTTCTCAAGGTAACATCTTCGAGAATGATTCTGATCATGTGTTGCCGGAACTCCAGGAGGACACGTTGAGGACTCTAAATGCTCTGCTTATGGTTCCAGGCCGTGATAAGTTCACCACCGTCCTCTCTCCCATACCGATCCCAAACACGACTTGGTATGACTCTTGTTCTTAAGCTTTTGGTTTATCAAAATGCCAGTTGCTTAGTTGTAGGATTTAGTTTTGGTGATAATTGAGATGCACAAAATACATAGTTAAGATGATTTCATAAAAAGGAACTAGAATATTTTAGAAATTTAGTTTTGATGCACATGAATATAGAATTTTTTAAAAAAGAACTAGAATTTTTTAGGAGTTCACTTTTATACCGATTCATAGCTTGCTGTAGTAATTTTGTTTCAACTTTTATGTCCGCTTTTGTTCAATGATTAGAAAAACACAGCTGCTTTCTCGTTAAATTGGTCTCTTACTTTATTAATTCAACTGCTTATGTCACTCACAAGAGAGATTACGGATTTTTCCTCTGCTATATCAGCAAAATGTATACAATCGATATTCAATGATCTATTAAGTAGTTTAGTTTAATGCACATGCTCCTGCTTTGCTTTTGTAACTTCTTTACATGATGTTTTCATGTGTTTACAGGTTTACACGGGACAAAAAATCATGCTTGGTTCTGAAGATTACTAAGATTTTTACAAACAAATTCGATGGTGAATACTATAGCTGGTCATGTGTGCCTCAAGAGAGAAAAGAGAGATTCTTCATTGTGTTCGCGGTAATGTTTTATGTGCTATAGCCTTCACATATAGGTTTACTATTATTGCTTTCACTAACATCATTCTATTCTCTTTGTTTTGTAGAAAACCCACACATGGGATCCCTTGATAACAGGGACAGTTCAAGGGCATTTCAGGGATATATGTCAACACCGGATGAAAGATATGATCAGCAACGTCAGGATGAGTCAAGAGCGACCGAGATGGATCGAGGATACTCTCTGGAAAAAGATTGTTGCTTACTGGGATACTGAAGAAGCACATGAAAGGAGTAGCATCTATTCTAATGCTCGTATGTTTGACCGTGATGGTATGGGTCCTCACATCCACTTATCAGGGCCCACGTCGTATCAACAAAACCAAGAAGATATGGTTAGTACCTTATATATATGTTGTATATTATTCTTACTCTTTCTTAATCTTTGTTTATTTTACAACATTGCAGGAAGAGGCATTCGGAAGACCCGTGAGTCTTGGTGAAGTTTTCATTAAGACACATACGAAGCCAGATGGTACATACGTTGACCGGAAGGCCGAAAAAATCGCTGCAAACTATGAGAAGAATGTGCAAGAGAAGCTAGCTGAGCTCGCAGCGAATTCAGCTCTTTCAGACGGTGCTTCACCACCTCCGGACCTCACAGCAGATGACTATACAGCCATCTTTCTTCAGGTAAAGTAACATTGCCCTTTTATCACTAAATTAGGTGTCTTTATGCGTCTGAATTTCCGATTCTTGTGTATATTAGTTTTGGCAATCCTTGTTATAACATTCGTTTTTTCACTTCTTTTTCATAGTCGACTGAGAAAGATTCACGAGGCAATCTTTATGGAGTTGGAAGCCTCACAGAAAATCTTTAGAATCTTGTCACTGGCAAGAGGAAGCGAGACTCTTCATCCTTTGTGGCATTGGAAGAGCAAATGAAGGAAGCTCAACGTAAAATCGAGGAGCAGGCTTCTTATAACACACGACGTGATGCTGAAGTTGCTGCCCGTGAAGAAGAGCATACCCGAGCTGTAGCTGAGCAATAGGACAAGCTCGAGCATTTGTCCTTGGTGGAAAAGTATCTGCGCCAAACTGATCCGGGCTTTCTTGACTTCATGGCTACTCATTGAGCTGAAGCAACGACTCATCCATCTGCTTCTTAGGTCACTTATCAATCTCCTTTTCTGAACTCTCATTAACTTATCACTTCTATATATCTATGTGTTTTTTATGTTGTGAATTATAAAAAACGGTGTTTGAATTTGTATTTGACTTTTTTTTTATGTGTCATATTGCTTTTGGTTCAGTTTTAATTTTGGTTTTGGTTTATTAGAATTTTTTTAAATTTGAGAATCAATTACCAAATTCGAGAAGGAAAAAGTCTCGCGTGTTTACGACTACACCAACAATCGTTTTGTATTTAATTAGAGTTGTCGTAAATAAGTCGGAACATAGTTGTTAAAATTTTACGACTATGGTACGACTACTGAAACAATCTCGTGTGTTTAGGCAGAGTAATCGTATAGTAGTTGTAATGTAGTCTTAACATTCAACGACTATGTTACGACTACTTTTACGATAATGTGATATGGTCGTTTAGTAGTCGCTAATTAACGACTACTTTTACGACTACTGATTTTACCGACTAAGAATTTACGACTACAAGAGTTAGTCGCTAATTAGTTGTAATCTTTAATTTAGCGACTATGTTACGACTATTTATGTTGTCGCCAAGTCTCTGTTTTCTTGTAGTGAGAGAGATTTATATTCAGAGCTTTTTGGAGAGACAGATCCTGTACTCTTTTGAGAAGATTTCGAACCCCCTTATTCTTTTACTCTTTCTCTTAATGCAATTTTATTCAGTTATATTTTTTTGATTCCATGATCATGTCTGAGTAATCTGCTAGTTAAGTTAGGGCTTTTTCAAAGGTTGATGAAGAGTTTGTAGAATTGCTTCCTGTTAGGAATATCTTTTGGTTTTCATCTTTACTTGCTTTAAAATCGAATTTCTTAGAAACACCATCTAGAAATCCAAAAATCCTAGGTTGTTAAATATATGTGAGAGCATTATTGATAACCTGAACTAGTATTTGATGAGCAAAACAACTTAGTGCAAAGAGATTTGGCTTAGGAGTTTTGTGAACAATTGAATCTGATCATATTGCATGTTTAGGTTGTTAGGGTTTGCATAGAGATTTGAAACTCTGTGATTTAAACATAGTTAACTTCTGCAATGAGAATTGATTAGTTATATATTTGATATTCATGTTCAAAACGGTTCTTAATCATGCCTGATTTCATGCATTCTACATTCTCGGATTCAACCTGCGAACTATCCTGACTTAGCGCTTTTAGTCTTCTGAAACTTAGAACAACAACTTGAATTTCGTTTGCTTACTTTTATTTTATCATTCGCATTACATACATTACATTCTTCTTAGCTAAATCCGAACCTACATTCCATAGTGTAGTCTGCATTACTCCTTTGGGATTTGATACCCCTTGTACTACATCTGCTTTTGCTGTGCACTTGCAGTAGTTTTATTTGGGTAAAACCTGAGCCCTATCAGTTTTTGGCGTCGTTGCCGGAGACTAATAGCTGCCTATCGATTTTTTAATTTTAGGATCTTGTCTAAGTTTTAATTTTTTTACTAACTTTTTGCTACTTTTCTTTGTTCCTGTTTCAGGTGTATGCCTAATCTCAGTACCAGAAGCAACAAAGAGAAGGAGCTTGTGACTTTGAGCATCGATGAACTCGCTAGGTTGGAGAGAACTAACAGGAAAGCTAAGAAGCAATCTACAATGGTCGCACCACTTATCTTGGTTGAAGATGCAGAAGGTCACTTGGTTGACAAAGAAGGGCATAGGAGGAACGAAGAGGGGCAGAGGATTGATCAAGATGGGAATGTCATTGTTGAACAGCAGGTTCAACAAGTGGGACATGACGCTGGAGTCCCTGCTGCTGCTTATAAAGCTGCTGGGCGTTTTGTGCAAAGGATTTTAGGAGAATACAATAGACCAGATCAGTTCTATGCCAACAGAGCTGCAATCCGCCCTCATGCCTTTCAGAGGAACGATTTTGAGCTTAAACCTGTCTACTATCAGCTGGTTGGCCCGCATCCATTCCATGGCTTACCTCATGAACATCCTATGGATCACATTGAGAGGTTTGAGGATTTAGCTTCAAGTGTCAAAGCCAATGGAGTCACTAATGACTTTCTGTTCTGCAAGTTTTTCCCTTACTCTCCTGGAGAAGAGGCTGCATATTGGCTGAAGCAACTAGAACCTGCTTCACTGACCACTTGGGTAGACACTAAGAATGCTTTTATGAACAACTTCTATGATGATGCAAGATCAGAAGACATGAGGACGAAAATTGCATCCTTTACACAATGACCTACTGAAGCTTTTAAGTCTTATCAAAGAGACTGTCCTCATCATGGCTTCAGTCAGTTGCAAATACTTGGGATATTCTATAGAGACATTGACTGGAAGTATTCAATGGCGCTGGATGAAGCTAGTGCTGGAAACTTCAACACCAATAGACCAGAAGAAGCCATCAGGTTGATTGAGAACTTGGTCTGCAGCAACAACACTAAGAATGCAGATTTTCAGAGGATGAAACAAGCTGGTTTGGATGATGGAAATCAGATTGCTGAAGTTATGGCTAAGCTGGACAGTATGCACAGCCTCTTGGTGGGAAAGAAGTCAGTTCAGTTTGCTGCAGAAGTGGAGAGTTTCGAAAATCCTGGAGAATTTGAGCAGAAAGATGTTAATTTCATCAATGGAGGAGGTTTTCAGAGCCAAAGGTTTGGAAATCAGCAATGGAACAGAGGTTACAACAGCAATAATCAGCAGGGTATTTTCACAGGAAACCAGAATTCGCCTGGATACACGCCCAAGCCACAGTTCCAGAAGACTGAAGTTGAGAAACCTTACCAAAACAGCAGGAATTTTGGTTCTTCTTCCTACCAAACTGCACCTCCACAAGACAATAAGATGGAAGCTATGCTGGAGCAGTTACTTCAAGGACAGCAGAAGATGACAGTGAACTTCAATGGCAAGATGGATTTGCTGTATCAAGACCTGAATGGGAAAATTGAGAGTCTGAACTCTCATATGAAGAAGCTTGATGTGCAGGTTGCTCAAACTGCAGAAGCTGTTCAAAGGCAAGAGGGATTCCTTCCTGAAAGGACTGATATAAATCCCAAGCAACAGGTTAATGCCATCACAGTCATGAGTGAAAAGGAGCTTGAAAAAGTGCAGGATAAGAGGATGAGTGCAGAGCAAATCGTGCAACAGATGGAGCTTGAAGATGAAATTTTCGCTGTCTCAGAGATCAGTGACGAGCATCACCATGGAGGGTGTCGCTCGTCACCCAAATTGCAAGCCCCGACAAATTTTCTTCAGAAACTGGTAACACTCGTCGCCAGTTGGGTGACGCTCATCACCAAGCTGAAGCAGAAAGTTGCGATTCATTACAGGTGAGTGACGGTCGTCACCCACCCCAGAATGATGATTTTTCGACTGAAAAACTGCAGATAATAGCAAGGAGCAAGCATATAAACCCAAGATATCCTTCCCCAAGCATCCTAGAAGGTCTAAACAGGAGATAGAAGAAGCCTGATGCAAAGCTATGATAGATACGCTAATGGTTGAGATGCCTCCTGTAGATGCAATCAAGGTTTCACCAGCTCTAAGAAGGTATGTAAAGAGAATAGTTGTGAATGGTGTAAGTCCTAAGGAAGGCGCATTGCTTGCCAGAGACATCAATGCAATTCTTTTAGGCACAACTCCAAATAAGAAGAAGAAAGTGACTGTTTCTGAACAAGTCAATACCATCACTCAAACCAGAATTCCAGAGAAGCTATCTGATCCAGGGACCTTTGTGCTTAATTGCTCAATCTCTGCAGGACGTTTTCCCCACTCTCTATGTTATCTAGGGTTATGTATTAACTTGATGCCTTTCTCTTTTGCTGCTAGACTTCGAATGACTGAGTTCAACCAAGCTAGGATCTCTCTCATCCTAGCAGATCGATCTATAAGAACCCCAGAAGGCATCTTAGAGGATGTTCCTGTTAACATTGAAGGCTGCATAACTCCTAAAGATTTTGTGGTTCTGAAATATGCTAAAGAGCCTAAAGATCCTCTTATTCTGGGAAGACCATTCTTGGCTACTGCTGGCGCCATCATTAATGTGAGAAAAGGGAATATTGACCTTGATCTTGGTGATGTTGTCATGAACTTTCACATGGATAAGTTAAGAAGGAGTTCTACCATTGATGGTCAAACCTTTTCTGTAAGAACTTTTAATGATGAAGAGCCTGTTATGGAGCATTTTGAAGACACAACTGCTGGGTATGTCAATGAATCTTATACAAGTGGACAAGTGAACAAGATGGCTGTTAAAGAGGCAATGTCTGAAGATTATGCAGAAGCTGTTGGGTTTGAGGATTGGAGTGAAGATGATACTTTCGACATTAGGCTCGAAAAAGAGGTTCCCATTCATGCCAAGTTGCTGGAGGAAGACGTGTTTGTGATGGAGGCAAGACTTGCAAAGCTGAACTGCATAAGAACTGCAGAAACTCGAACTGCAGGGTCAATGAAGACTGTCACTGATCTGGTGACGCTCGTCACCAACCTGGACACAAAGGATAGACATGATCTTACAGCTAGAAGTCCATCCGATGTTGCCAAAGCGAAAATTCAACATTCCACAACCCAGAAACCTGCAACTAAACAAAGGTATGCACTTCTTGGAACCAATTCCAAACCTCATAATCTCATCAATAAGAATTTCAAAGGTGCAAAAGCTGCTTCACACTTATGCAAGCAACGAGATTCTCATAGAATGCATGGTGTTTCTTTTGATGATTCTGCAGGAAAATGAAGTGTACCACCCCTAGTCAAAACCCGCCCTGCTGATGTTTCTCACTTCCTTGGAAGAGTTCATGCATCCACTGCTTATAAACCACCATGGATGAGGAGACATTCTTCTCAAAGGCATTCACTGCCACCTTCTGCTCCACCAGCTGTCTGAGCAGCATTCAAAGTCGAACAAATGACTTTAAACAAGCGCTTAGTGGGAGGCAACCCACTGGTAAGTATTCTTGTACTTAGTTTCGTTTTCTATTACATAGTTAAAAAAAAAACCCCAAAAACATGAGAAAAACCGGGAAAAAAAAAGAGTCAGTTTGTCAGTTACTTTGATGATGTTTTGTGAGATTGTTGAACGAGGTTCTTATTGCCCTGTTTGGATGTTATTAAATTTGTGTTTGAGTGCTCTAATAGTCTAACTTTAGAGTACACATGATAACATTACATTAATAACCATCTAACTTGTCATTACTGCAATACAGGTCGTGGTGACGCTCGTCACCCGACCCCTCGTGAGGTAACACTTTTTCAACTTGGTTTTTCGAGTTCTCATTCATCTTTTTGACCAACTCTTGGCTTAATAACACTGGGGACAGTGTTGTTTAAGTCTGGGGGAGGTGGTTACTGACGTTGTGTGCTTTGTGTTTGATATATAGAGTATTAAAGTTGAGTCAAAAACCTGTTTTTATAGAGTCAAAATTTTGAAATTTTCAGTTTTTCTTGGAACTAACCATATGACGTTTTTGCTTATAAGAACCATTGCCATAGTAGCTGATTACAAGTCTTACTAAGTTGAAGGTCATAGGTAGATCAGTCTAGCAATGAAGGTTTAGGCTCGTAGAGAATCTGGAAATTTTGCTGTTAGCTCCACCTTAATGAACTTTAAACTTCTTATCTTGGAGATTGATTCTTATTGATCTTGATTCTCTCTTTGAGCACTGACAATAAGGTTCAGATAGAGTCTCTCTTTGATCTTCCTTGATGTAGTTTTTAAAAAGTTTAAGTCCAAAGAATGGTGCATTCATGATCCTGTCTCCTCACAAGGAACAACAGTAGTGAACACACTCAAGAACTTGTCTCCTCACAAGGAACACAAGTATTGAGTAGCACCATATCTTAGACTGTAAAAAAAAAATTAGAAAAGGAAGTAAAAAATCGAAAATATCCAAAGGAAAAGATCAAGGGAAGAGAAAATAGGAGAGCTGTGTTGAGATTGATTTGTTCAGTTGTTAGGAAGGGAAAAGAATCTGTAAAGTGATTGAGATGATAAAACCTTGATGAAATTTCACACTTAGATAAAAAAAATAAGAATCAGTAGAAATTTCGGATTTCTTGAAGGGATTTGGACTGAACTTGAGAGATTTGCTAAGCTTGTGATGATTATACTGAAATTTGATCTTGTGTTGACTCTGTGGTATGTGGGTTCGAAAGTTCTAACTAATGTAGTGTTCCTGATGATTAACTGACTGTTTCTGGTTTCCAAACCTCGACTCTGTTCTTTGTCTGATGTTTCATTGAGGGCAAGCAAAAGCTATGTCTCGGAGAGTTGATATATCATGGTTTTTTTATGGTTTTAACCATGATATAAGTCTCTTTTATTGAGTCTTTTTGGTCTTTTTAGAGTCCTAGTAGAGTCTTTGCAGGTTATAGCATGTCTGAAACATAATTGGGGATATTGGAGCTTTTTGGATCATTTCAAGTTGAAGCCACGAAGTACCTAGCTCGGAGAAGAATGTATGCGATATGGTGACGATCGTCACCACCCTTGGTGATGCTTGTCACCCACCAAGGAAGGAGTGTGGCATGTTTATTAAAAGATGAAGCATTATTTGCAGAATTGGCCCAGACGTTCCATTATTTGCAAGAAGGCCTCAGATCGTGTTTAGCTTCTATTTATTAGGTTTTTCAGCCATTGTTGGTTTTTTATCTTAGTTGTGAGAATTCAGAGAGCTTTTAGAGAGAGATTTATATTCAGAGCTTTTTGGGGAGACAGATCATGTACTCTTTTGAGAAGATTTTGAACCCCCTTATTCTTTTACTCCTTCTCTTAATGCAATTTTATTCAGTTATGTTTTGTGATTCCATGATCATGTGTGAGTAATCTGCTAGTTAAGTTAGGGCTTTTTCAAATGTTGATGAAGAGTGTGTAGAATTGCTTTTTGTTAGGAATATCTTTTGGTTTTCATCTTTACTTGCTTTAAAATCGAAGTTCTTAGAAACACCATCTAGAAATCCAAAAATCCTAGGTTGTCAAATATATGTGAGAGCATTATTGATAACCTGAACTAGTATTTGATGAGCAAAACAACTTAGTGCAAAGAGATTTGGCTTAGGAGTTTTGTGAACAATTGAATCTGATCATATTGCATGTTTAGGTTGTTAGGGTTTGCAAAGAGATTTGAAACTCTGTGATTTAAACATAGTTAACTTCAGCAATGAGAATTGATTAGTTATATATTTGATATTCATGTTCAAAACGGTTCTTAATCATTCCTGATTTCATGCATTCTACATTTTCGGATTCAATCTGCGAACTGTCTTGACTTAGCGCTTTTAGTCTTCTGAAACTTAGAACAACAACTTGAGTTTCGTTTTCTTACTATTATTTTATCAATCGCATTATATACATTACATTCTGCTTAGCTTAATCCGAACCTACATTCGATAGTGTATTCTGCATTACTCATTTGGGATTCGATACCCCTTGTACTACATCTGCTTTTGCTGTGCACTTGCAATAGTTTTATTTGGGTAAAACCTGAGCCCTATCATTGTCCTAGCTCAAGAGATTGACTGTCTAGGGAGTGATTTGGCAATATAGGATTGATAGATTGTCTTGATGCTTGCTGTTTATCATTTCACTAATGAGAATTAGTTATTGACTTGGTAATTAGCAAAGAGATTAGTGCCAAGAGATTGGATTAGTCTTATAAATGAATTATATGCACAAGGAATAGCATTGTGTGAGTTTGTAAGCACAATAGGTTGAGTTAAGAGTTCCCTAGCACAAATTATCTCATCTCAAGTCCCATATTTTCTCTGTTATTAGTTGAATTCGATTTAGCTCTGTTTTTGCTTACGTTTTAGTAGTTTTGCTTGCTGTTGACTCTTTGTTTGATGTTTGCTTCACTTCTTTTGGATCACTTATATTGTTAGACACTTCAATCTTATCTATATATGCTTAGATTTAGAGCTCTATTGCATTCCTAGTGCCTCAATCTTCCCCTTTTGGATTGATAAAACCCTTACTACAACTGATTAGTACGAAGGGTGATTGACCAAGAGAGTCAAAACTCTTGTATCAGTCAACTGTCCCATAATGATGTGGATCAGATACTTGAGTTAACAAGAGTGGTAAGAAGGGACGATGATAACCCAAGTATGAATACGTGTAGCCATGTGATCACTCTCAATGCATAAACATAATAATTAAATATCAAGATTATATTTCTAATAAACTGAGTTGGCATCAAATTAAAGCAAGCTTCAATATAAGACAATATCAATGCAAGTATTCAAGATATGGTGCAGCCTTAACTTTGACTCACTACAATGCAATCAAACAATAGATAACCAAAGCATTGAAAACAACTCAAACATTAACATCTTGGCAAGTGTTGATCATCTACTTCCTATGCAAATATATGCAAACCTATATGTAATACATCTAGACTCAACCTTAGTTATGCAAATGCAACTAAATGATCTTTTTGGTTCCAAAAAATTTGAAAATTTTATGGATTTTCAGTGCACATAGATGAATGCATGAATGCATGAGACTCAAGTATGCAAAAAAAGAAAATAAGAAAGCAAAACACAATATCAATGCAATGCCCTATTCCCCCACACTTAAATTAAACAGTCCTCTGTGTAATAGAAGTCATAGAGAAGGGTTAAACAACTATAAATGGTGTATGGAAGAAAGACAGTTCATAAGGAGTGAAGGAGGAAGAGTTACGGAGACTTACAGCTGTTTTCGTGGCCGATATCGGGGTGAGAGGCCAATACAGTGATCGATACGCACCTCTGTTGGTTGATATCGGGGTGATTGACCCGATATATTGGTCGATATCCCATGTGGTGCTTGCGTATCGGCTGGCTAGTCTAATACCATGCTTGATACGGCTTGTTGCTTCCTGTACCGACTTGTTCAGCTCGAGACGTACATCGATATGCCTTAACATCTTCCCGTCTAGATCAGGTTTTGCTTAGTATGCGGGTCAGTACAAGTTCATGTGTCTCCATATCAGTTGGATGCTGCTCGATACGCTGATCGATACTCAGCTGTAGACTGTCATATCGACCACTTCCATCCCGATACTCAAGTCGATACTGCATTTGACCATTTGATATCGGGTAATTCCACCTGATATGGTCCTCAGTATGACCTGTATTGGTTTGGGTATGGTCGATATTTAGGTCGATATCGCCTCCCTTTGAGCGTTCTCTTCCGTAGAGCCTAACACCTCTTTCCGTAGCTCTAACCTGGTGCTTAAGTACACTCCTGAACACCAAAAATAACAAGAAAAACATGAAAAAGCAAATAATAGAGACGGGGATAACATGGGAATACCCCCCAAGAGTATTTGTTTAGAGTCATTAAGCTTGACTTTTCTTGCTCCTTAGTGAAGATGAGAGGCAGTTAGAGAACTCCTTGGTGGTTCCTTTCCTGAATGGCCTGCTAATGTGGTTGATGGTGACTTGGAGAGAGGCCAATTCTCAGCAGCAAAACTCCATTCATCAAAAACAGCACCAGCATATGCCAAAAATGGTCTTCCCAAGATGATTGAAGTTGCTCATCACTCTTTATATCTAGCACTAGAAAATTAGTTGGTATCTTCACCTTGTCAATCATCAATGGAACATCCACAAGAGACCCAACTGGTTGTTTTCTTGACACATTAGCTAGGGTGAGAGAGACATTACTTTTCTTGAAGCTAATTTGGCCTAAGGTTTTAGCAGTATAGAGTGGCATAAGGTTTATGCTGGACCCAAGATCACACAAGCAAATTCTGAGAGAGAGTGCTCCCAATTTACATGGTAGTCTAAAACAACCAGGATCTTCAAGCTTAGTAACTTGGGTTTCTTCATCTTTAATGGGAACCTCTTCTTTAGCAACCTTACCTTCCCCAACCTCCTTTGCTTTCAACATTACAAGATACTTTTGCTTAAGAGGCGGAGACAGCTTCTTTGTTGCTTCATATAATCTAATGGTCTCTTCAATTTTTGTCATTGGCTCGTCATAGAGTCCCTTATACTTGCCAACTAAATCCTTCTTGAACCTTCCAGGAAAAGGTAGTGGAGGCTTGCAAGGAGGAGGGACATATCTTGGTTCCTTGGTTACCTCCTTAGGTACCTCTTTAGACTTCTCTTGAACCACTTCTTTGGCTTTTGATATGGCTCAGATTTTACCCAATTAATTAACTACTGCAAGTGCACAGCAAAACAGTTGTAGCATAAAAGGTTATTGAATCCCAAGGGAGTAAGTTAACTACTCTATAGAGTTCTAGTTCGGGTTAAGCTAAGCAGTAAATAATGAATGTAATGCGAAATAACTAAAGAAAATGAAAGGAAGCGATTTGTTGATTGATCTAATCAAAAAGCTAAAGGCGCTAAGTCAGGACAATTCGCAGGTTGAAACCGAGAATGTAGAATGCGTACAATCAGGAATGAATTAAAACCGTATAGAACATGAAACACTGATTTAAAACTAATCAACTCTCGTTGTAGAAGTTATCTATGCCTAAATCACAAAATTTCAAATCTCTTTGCAAATTCTAACAATCTAAACACGCAGTAATAATCATGTTCAATTGTTCACAAAACTCCTAAGTCGAATCTCTTTGCAAGTAGTCATTTTGCTCATCTAATACTAGTTCAGGTGATTAACAATGTTCTCACAACTATTAAACAACCTAGGGTTTCGAAATCTAGATGATTGGTCTCAGAAATCGATATGAATGCAAGCACATATGAAGAACCAATGAATATTCCTAACATTAGCGATTCTACAAACTCATCATCAACCTTTGAAAAACCCTAACTTAACTATCAGATTACTCAGACATGGGGAATTGAGAAAACAACATGAATAAAATAGATTGCATAAAAGAAATAAGAAATAAAGATAAAGGAGTTTGAAACTTGCTCTGAAGGAGTCTGGTTTGTGTGTCCAAAAGCTCTGAATCTAATTTCTCTCTCCAAAGCTCTCTGAATTCTAAGATCAAAGATAAAAGCCAACAATGGCTGAAAACCCTAATATACAAGCTAAAACATGAGCTGGGGTCTTCTTGCAAATAACGGAACTTATGGGCTAAAAATGCAATATCTTCTCCATCTTTTAATAAAAGTCGCAATTTTCTTCAGATGAGGGTGACGAGGTCACCCATAAGTGGTGACGATCGTCACCCACTGCAGGACAACGGCTTATGACTTGCTAACTTCGGGGATGATTCTTGCAATGATCCAAAAAGCTCCAAAACCTCCAAATGTGCTCCAGTCATGCTATAACCTGCAAAGACTCTACTAGGACTCTAAAAGACCATAAAAACTCAATAAAAGGGACTTATACTATGGCTAAAAACCATTAAAAACCATGATATATAAACTCCCCCAGACTTAGCTTTTGCTTGCCGTCAAGCAAACATCAAACAATGAACATGGTCGAGGTTTGAAAACAGAAATAATGAGCTAAACATTATGAACACCTCATTGATCAACATTTTCGAATCCACATACCACAGAGCCAACACAAGATCAAATTTTTGTTTAATCATCACAAGCTTAGCAATCTCTCAAATCCAGTTCAAGCCCCTTCAAGAAATTCGAAATCTCTACTGCTAACTCCTATATTTATTGATAGGGCTCAGGTTTTACCCAATTAATTAACTACTGCATGTTCACAGCAAAGCAGTTGTAGCATAAAAGGTTCTCGAATCCCAAGGGAGTGAGCTTACTACACTAGCGATTATAGATTCAGATTAAGCTAAGCAGTAAATGATGAATGTAATGCAAAGTAACTAAAGTGATATAAGCAGGCGATTTGTTGATTTATCTAAGATCCAGAAGACTAAAAGCGCTAAGTCAGGACAATTCGCAGGTTGAATCCGAGAATGTAGAATGCATACAAGAAGGAATGATTTAAAACCATCTTGAACTCAAAACTTAATGATATAACAAATCAATTCTCATTTCAGAAGTTATCTATGCCTAATTCACAGAATTCCAAATCTCTTTGTAAATTCTAACAAGTTAAGCAAGCATTAAAGATCAGGTTTCTATTGTTCACAAAACTCCTAAGTCAAATCTCTTTGCAAATAGGCGATTCGCTCATCTAATACTAGTTCAGGTGATTAACAATGTTCTCACATCTATTGAACAACCTAGGGTTTCAAATCTTGATGATTAGTCTTAGAAATTGATATGAATGCAAGTATAGATGAAGAACCAATGGATTTTCCAACAGTTTAGCAATTCTACAAACTCTTCATCAACCTTTGAAAAGCCCTAACTTAACTAACAGATTACTCAGACATGATCATGAAGACATAAAACATAACTGAATAAAACTGCATTAAAAGAATATAGTAAAAGATGGTTCAAAATCTTCTCTAAAAGAGTACAAGATCTGTCTCCCCAAAAGTCTTGTATAGATCTCTCTCCAGAGCTCTCTGAATTCTAAAATCTAAGATATCTGCCAACAATGGCTGAAAACCTAAGATATACAAGTTAAAACACGAGCTTGAACACTTTTGGAATTAGTGAAGCTTTTGGGCCAAAGTTGCAATTTCCTCTCCATATTTTAAAATAAGTTGTGACTACTCTTCAGATGCGGGTGACGAGCGTCACCCTTGAGTGGTGACGATCGTCACCAATGCCTGTAAAATGCTTCTGACTTGCTAACTTCGGGGATGATTCTTGCAATGCTCTAAAAAGTTCCAAAACCTCCAATTGTGCTCCACACATGCTATAACCTGCAAAGATTCTACTAGGACTTTAAAAAAACCAAAAAGACTCGATAAAAAGGACTTATACCATGGTTAAAAAACTATAAAAACCATGATATATCAACTCCCCCAGACTTAGCTTTTGCTTGCTCTCAAGCAAACATCAGACAAAGAACAGGGTCGAGGTTTGGAAACAGAAACAGCGAGCTAAACATTAGGAACGCCACATTGATCAACACTTTCGAATCCACATACCACAGAGCCAGCACAAGATCAAATTTCAGTCTAGTAGTCACAAACTTGGCAATCTCTCAAATCCAGTTCAAGCAAGCCCCTTCAAGAAATCCGAAATCTCTACTGCTAACTCCTTATATTTATCCAAGTGTGATATCTCATCAAGGGTTTATCAACTGAATCACTTATAGATTCTTTTCCCATCCTAAACACTAAAGAAAGCAATCTCAACACAGCTCTCCTATTTTTGTCTTCCCTTGATGTTTTTTGATATTAACTGATTTTTCAACTTCTTTTCTCATTTTTTTTACAGTCTAAAGTATCTTGCTACTTAATACTTGTGTTACTTGTAAGGAGACAGGTTCTTGAGTGTTCACTTACTTGTAAGGAGACAGGATCATGATGCACCATTCATTAGACTTAAACTCTACAAGCTGTATCAGGGAAGATCAAAGAGAGACTGCATCTAAACATTCTTGTCAGTGTTGAAAGAGAGAATCAAGATAAGTGAGAATCAAGCCCCAAGATAAGAAGTTTAAAATTCATTAAGGTGGAGTTAACAGCAGATTTTCCAGATTCTCTAAGAACCTAAACCTTCTTTGCTAGACTGATCTACCTATGACTTTCAACTTAGTAAGACTTGAAATCAACTATTGTGGCAATGGTTCTTATAAGCATCAACATTTTGTGGTTAGTTCCAAGAAAAACTGACAGTTTCAAAATTTTGAATATAAAACAGGTTTTGACTCAACTTTAAGACTCTCAAAACAAGACAAAATGTACAGAACGTCAGTAGCCACCTCCCCCAGACTTAAACAACACTGTCCCTAATGTTATTAAGCCTAGAGTTGGTCAAAAAGAAGCAAGTGAACGTGTAGAACGGAGTTTAAAAAATGTACCTTGCGAATGAGCGGGTGACGAGCATCATCTCTCAGTGGTGACGATCGTCACTGTGTCTCAAACTCCAGCATTGACATGTTAGATGTATTAAAAGTTATGTTATTATTTGTACTCTAAAGTTAGACTGTTAGAGCACTCAAACACACATTTAATAACATCCAAATATATCATAAGTCCTGGTTCAACAAGTTCACAAAACAACATCAAAGCAACTGACAACTGACTCAAGAGAAAAACATAAAATGACTCAAGAGAAATAAAAGAAAAGGGAAACAAGAACAAGTAATCATGATAACAGAGGAACTAGTCCTCATCCTCACAAGCCTTAACAGCAGAGTGATGGCGGACACAACCACAGCTACTGAGTGTAGGCAGAACATCCCACTGACCCTCAAAGCTATCAGTGACATAGTCCTGAAAGGCAGACATATCCATGGGCGTCTGAGGTCTAGGAGGTCGTCTGATAGCATCAATCCTGTGCGTGGGTGTGGTCTGGCGTCTGGATGGTCCAGCCTGTGCTGCAGCAGTGGAAGAGGAAGCACCAGCAGTGGCTCCTCTTTGACGTTGCGGAGTCGCTAGAAGGCGCAGGAAAACCGAGTCAGGCTGAAAACGCAGCTGAAGTGGATCTCCCTGGATTGTAGTGAGCGCCTGGTTTGGCAATTGTATGCCAACATACTCCCCAGCAGAAGTAGAAAACGTCCAGACCAATATGTGGTTGAGCCATGTAGCATGGCCCAATTGTGTCTCATCCATAAGAGCGCGCTCAGTGATAATACTGCAGGCGCTGTGTCAATCTGAAAGTGCTGGAAGATAAGCATGAGAAGACTGCCAAGACTCTCAGTCTTGTTCCCAGAGCTCGTGAATGGCTTGGTCTTCAGAGAGACCAAGTGCTCAACAAAAATGGCATGGACCATGCTCTCCATAGGGATCTCTTCATCCAGCATGTTAGCGAAGCCGTAATAGAGCAGAACGAGCTCGCTGACACGCATCTTGCTCGGCGCAGACTTGCAGAGTATGATGTTGCCTAGAAGACGCAGAATGTACTTCATCACATGATGGCGAACATCAGTCAGTGTGCTCGTCTTGCTCTCATAGACACCATTCCCGAACTTGGACCAGAAGGTCTGCATATGGGTCCACTGCGAAGGTAAGAGAACTCCTGAAGGATGGACATCAAAACCATAGATCCCGCAAAGCTCAAAGTGACTGAGCCTGTAGCGAATCCCTCTGATCAGAAAGGTGAGCGTGCCCTGCTGTGCTGTCTTGGCCAATAATGACCAAAATTAGCCAATTTTTTAATATTCCAGAAATCAACGAATCAGTGCGAACTAGCGAATGACGATCAATAACAGCACTACCAGCAACATAGTTCAATCACAACTTCAACCCAAACCACCCAAAATTTCCAGATTTTTGTAAATTTTATCATGAACTCAAAAATTTCAAAAACTTGCAAATAAACCAATAAAAACACATAGGGATGGTAGCATTCAGTTAATACAATCTAATTAACCATGATTCAACAAACAAGTCAAAAATCAAATTTAACCAAACCTATGGCGGACTGTAAATTGGGGATTACGAACAGATACCTTGGAGATCTTGAAAATTAATGAGAGATTATGAAAGAGGGCCAAAATCAGGACAGATAAGACTTTTGAATCACTCAAATCAGTTAACAAAATCAAAAGTTGTGAATTTGGTGTTCTAAGCGTTCGTGGTTGGGTGTTTCAGTTATGACACGAGGAAGAAGAAGAAGGAAATAAGATGTGTACCTTTGCCTCGGACGGGTGACGAGCGTCACTCTTGAGTGGTGACGATCGCTACCCGTGGATCGACTAGTTTCCATTTTTTTATTTTTTTAACTGAATAATAATATAGACAAGAAAATAATACTAAGTACATGAAAAAGAAAACTTACAAGTGGGTTGCCTCCCACCAAGCGCTTGTTTAAAGTCAATAGCTCGACTTTGAATGCTGTTTAGACAGCTGGTGCATCATCCAGTGACACAATGTGTCCTGCTGGAATCTCGGTTTGTGCCCAATAATGTTTCACCCTCTTTTAATTGACAGTGAACTCCTCTCCTTTGGAGTTGATCAGAACAATGGCGCCATGTGGTCTAGCCTCTTTGACAGTGAAGGGATCTGACCAATGAGATCGCAGTTTACCAGGAAACAACTGTAAACGAGAGTTGTAAAGAAGTACCTGGTCATTGGACTCGAAATGTCTGGAGATGATATTTTTATCATGATATGCCTTTTTCCTCTCCTTATATAACTTGGAGTTTTCATAGGCCAGATATCTGATTTCATTTAGTTTATTGAGCTGAATCAAGCGCCTCTCTGCAGCAGGTTTCAAATCGATGTCCAGCTTCTTGATATCCCATTCTGCTTTGTACTCCAACTCTACTGGAAGATGGCATGCCTTGCCATATAGCAGATGGAATGGTTTAGTCACAAGTGGCGTTTTGTAGGCAGTCCTGTAAGCCCACAGCGCATCATCCAATTTCGCTGACCAATCCTTCCTTGTCTTCCCCACAGTCTTCTCCAGAATCTGCTTGATCTATCTATTGGAAACTTCAACTTGTCCATTGGTCTGGAGATGATAAGGCATAGCCACTCTATGCTGAACACCATACTTCTTCGGCAGCTTGTTAAAGACCTTGTTAACAAAGTGAGAACCACTATCACTGATAACAATTCACGGGACACCAAATCTGGGGAAAATAATGGTCTTAAACAGCTTCAAAACCACTGCAGCATCATTGGTAGGAGTAGCCAACGCCTATACCCACTTAAATACATAGTCAACGACAACTAGAATGTATCTGTTCCCGTAGGATGAAGGAAAAGGACCCATGAAGTCAATGCCCCAACAGTCAAACACTTCAACCTCAAGAATGAAGTTCTGCGGCATCTCATGTCTTCTGATAATCTTTCCTCTCCTCTGACATGTATCGTAAAGTGTAATGAATGGCTGTGCATCCTAAAACATAGTAGGCCACCAGAATCCTGCTTGAAGAACTTTGGAGACTGTTTTGAAAGTGGTGAAGTGTCCTGCATATTCCGAGCCATGACAGTGAAAGAGAATGTATGGAACTTCAGTTTCTGCTATCCATCGCCTGTAAATCCCATCTGCACAATGTCTGTAATGATATGGCTCATCCCAGTAAACTCTCCTAAGTTCTCTCAAGAACTTCTTTTTAGCATATCCCTCGAAATCATGTGGTTCATCTTCTGCAGCTAAGTACTTGACAATATCAGCATATCAGGGCCTCTTGGGATCATTCACAGTATAGAATTGCTCTTAAAAGGAAGTCCCCAAGCTTGCACAAATCGTTGCCAATATCTGGGACGGGTGATGAGCGTCACCAGAGTGGGTGATGTCTGAATTTTGACATCAAGGCAGCTGAAGAGAAAAAACTCATCAACTTGCATGAGTTAGAAGAAAACTGCCTTCAAGCTTTTAAGAGTTCTAGGATCTATAAGGAGAGGACAAAAGCTTTTCATGACAAGAGGATCAAACCCAAGGACTTCACGGCAGAGGATCAGGTGCTGTTGTTCAACTCAAGGCTGAAATTGTTTCCTGGAAAGCTGGAGTCAAGATGGTCAGGTCCATTCAAGATCAAGGAAGTGTTACCATATGGAGCTGTAACCTTGTTTGGCAAGAATGGAGAAGACTTCACAGTGAATGGGCATAGACTGAAGCCATACATGGCAACTGAGTCCCTTGGAGATGATGTAGACATCAACCTCGAGGATCCTCCACAAGAGTGATCAACCAAGGAAAGTCAAGCTAAGGACGTTAAACAAGCACATTTGGGAGGTATTCCCATGTTATCCTTGTACATACTATTGCATTTTATGTTTGTCTTTGTGTTTTTCGGTTGATAACAGGGCAAGTGGGGTTTAAGGCAAATTGTTAGCTGAGTTGGTGCATTTTATGGCCTGTATCGATCAAGACCATCGGACTGGAAGTGACCAATACGCCTCCATCGGTCAACACCATCGGTCTGGAGTGGCCGATGCAGCCCCATCGATCACCACCATCGGTCTGGAGTGACCGATGGGAACCTCCCTTATACAAAAACTCCTTCTAAGGTACACAACTCCTCTCCTTTCCTTCTGAATCTTTCTGAGTATCCTTTATCACTCTCCTTCAAGGTTCTATTACACAAGGGACTGTGTAATTTAAGTGTGGGGGAGGGATTGCATTTGACATTGTCTTTTGTTTTCTTATTTTCTCTTTAGCATACTTGAGTCCCATGCATTCAGGCATTCATCATTATGCACCAAATATCCTTAAATTTTTAAAACTTTTGGAATAAAAAATATCATTTAGTTGCATTTGCATAGCTAAGATTGAGTCTAGATACATTTCATATAGGTTTGCATACACTTGCATAGGGAGTAGATGATAAACACTTGTCAAGGTATTAATGTTTTAGTTGTTTTCAATGCTTTGGTTGTCTGTTGTTTGATTGAATTGTAGTGAGTTCGAAGTTAAGGCTGCACCATATCTTGATTACTTGCATTGATATTCTTGTCTTATGCTGAAGCAAGATGCCATCTCTGTTTATTAAAACCATAATCCTGACATTTAATTATCATGTTTATGCATTGAGAGTGATCACATGGCTACCCATATCTTCTTTCCTTATTACCACTCTTGTTAACCCAAGTAGCTGATCCTCATCATTATGGGACATTTAACCACACCCTAACCCAATCCTTCTTCATAAGCCTAAACACTATTTTGAGAGTTGTGAGGCCTTGCACTACATTATTTTTTATTTTATCTTGGAAAAAAGTGTTAGGAATAAAGCAGGCTAGGAGAAGCTCACTTGTAGACACCATCTTGCACCTTAAGCTTGGTTTTAGGTTAGGAGTTCGGGAAAGGGTAACATAAGTGGTTTGAGCTTTATTGTTTTGTCTTTTAAAAAGAGAAGAAAGAAGTATGGAATTGTAGTAAGTGGGAACAAGTTAGAATTGTGGTTAAGTACAAAGGGGATAAAAGTTCTAAGTGTTTAAAGAAGGAAGGCGCCAGCAGAAAAGCTATGAAAAAAGGTCCATCAAAAGAAGAAATCAGACCCAAGGCAATCCACCAAAGGTGAAGAATGGCGCCTAATCAGCAAAAGGAGCAAGTCCCAACAAAAGGAAACTACCACACAAGCAAAGAAAAGAAGTTTCCCCCAGCCATGAAGAAGAAGAAGGGTTAGAGTTTAGGAGAAGGGTAGACTTAGGGTTTCATTTTGGGGTTTAGAAGTTAATAGGTTCATCTTTGGGTAAAGGCTAGAAGAGAGTTTGGGCTTTCATGCATAAGTGTGCTTTTACCTTTAGCATTTTGCCTAAGATAGAGTCATTTCATTTGGTGATCCCGGTTGTCTTCGACCCATATTTGAATGAGATCATTTTCATCTCATGACCATGTCCCTTCAACCAAATGTGTTCACTTGACTTGCATGAATTTGATCCATTGGTTACCATTAATGAATGTTAAAGAGTTGGCTGATTTGAATGCTTGTGTAGGCTAAGCTAGAGTGCATTGTTTGCTATGATAGGTATGGCCAAAGCTTTTGAAGTAGAACAATATCTTTGCATCTTAGAGCCTATAACTTGAGCATTGATTCAATTTCTCCATTAGCATCTTTAATTTTGAGCTCCCACTTTCAATCCTCACTTTCCCATTTATTCGTATTTGCTTGAGGACAAGCAAAAGGCAAGTGTGGGGGTGTTGATATCTCATGCATTTACATCATTTATGCTTGCATTTAGTTCATGTTTTCGTAACTTTTTCATGCTTTCTTTCTCTTTAGTCCCATTTTCTTCTCCTTTTTAACTTAGGTTGCATTTAGGTTATAGTTTGCATTCTCTAAGCATTAAGGATGTTTTTAGGTACTTAAGAAGCTGAACGGAGCAAGGAGGAAGTGTGGGAATGGTTCAAGAGGCTAGCCAAGATGCGAGGGAGCAAAAGGAGCTGAGGAAAGCATTTTCTGGGAAGCCATCAATCATGATTTGAAGACCATCAGTCAGGAAGTGACCGATGGTAATGCAGCGAGTATACCATCGATCACATTCCTCAGGACCATCGGTCAGAAAGTGATCGATGGGATCCCAGCGAGTATACCATTGATCATATTCCTCAAGACCATCAGTCAGGAAATGATGGATGTGATCCCATCGAGCATACCATCGATCAAGGCTGCAAAACCATTGGTCAAGAATGTGATCGATGGGATCCCATACTGAAGACCTTTTATTTATAATTTTGCCATTTTTGCCTAGACATATATAAATATGAAAAATCCCTAATTTTAAGGATTATCTCTATATCCAACTTTTCTTTCCTCGTTGGTTTTTGTCTTTTGATCTTTTACTTTGAATCTTTGCTTGATTTTAAGAAGAGTTTAAATTTATCTGCTTGTTTAATCTTTGGAATCATAATTAGCTATATTTTTCTCTTTGAATTGATGGTTTTGATGGTGATTAGGGAGTAGTCTTTTTAGGGAATTGAGATGGGTTAGGTTTAGGGAATTCTATGCTTAATCTATGATATCTTAGTGTTAATTCTTTCATTTCCTTTCTTGATTTCTGTGTTTAATGCCTGATAAGCGATTGATAAGTTGATTTGGATCTTAGGCTCATTTTATGCCCACCAAGTGTTTGATGAAATGCATGAACTGCTTTGCAAGAGAATTGCTTATCTTAGCTCAAGAGATTGACTGTCTAGGGAGTGATTTGGCAATATAGGATTGATAGATTGTCTTAATGCTTGTTGCTGATCATTTCACTAATGAGAATTAGTTCTTGACTTGGTAATTAGCTAAGAGATTAGTGCCAAGATATTGTAAATCTTATAAATGAATTCTATGCATAAGGAATAGCATTGTGTTAGATTGTAAGCATCATAGGTTGAGTTAAGAGTCCCCTAGCACCATTTATCTCATCTCAAGTCCCATCTTTTCTCTGTTTTTAGTACCATCTCAAGTCCCATCTTTTCTCAAGTACCAAACTCGAATTTGCTCTGTTTTTGCCTTAGTTTAGGTTGTCTTGCTTGTTGTTCACTCTTTGTTTGGATGTTGCTTCATTTCTACTTGATCACATAGGTTGGTAGACAATTCAACTTGCCTATGTCTGCCTGAATTAAGATCTCTATTGCATTCCTACTGCTTCATTCTCTCCTTTTGGATTGACATAACCTAAGCTATACTACAATTGATTAGTACAAGCAGGGTGATTGACCAAGAGAGTCAAAACACATGTATCTTTAATCAATGTTTTGTATTTGCCTTTTAATTTCTTTTCTAATCTCCCTCTTGATCATGTTTATCATCCTTTCTTTGTGATTTGATGATTTCCATGAAGATGAGTGAGTAGTAACCTTTAGGGTTTTAGATGTGGTAGATTAGGGGAATTGAGAGGCTTGTTTTAGGTTTGTTAGTGTTTAATATGATTGATTCCTCTCTATTAATCTGTGTTTAGGCTAGATTTGTCTTGATCACATGAATCTAGATTTAGGCTTCATCTTATGCCCACCAAGTGTTTGATGAAATGCTGATCTTATTTAATAAAGGATTTACTGGCCTTAGCTCAAGAGATTAGCTGTCTGAGGAGGATTTTGACTTGAATGGAGTTGGTTTTGCTTGCTTGTTGATTGTTCTAGCACTAATGAGAGTTTGTTCTTGTTAGGATGATTAGCAAAGGGTTATTTGTCAAGATATTGAACTTAACTTGCTTGATTGTGAACTCTATGTCTAGGAATCAGCATTGCTTGCTTGATTGCATTGTCAATGATGTTTGAAACAACCTTATCTAGCCTTTAAATTCTACAAAGTCAATAACCACATCTAGGATCCTTCTTCTCTTATTTGAATTTCAAATTTTGTTTAAGTGCTCTGTTTTTTTGCTCTGTGTTTGCTTTTGATCATTGCTAAGTAGTTCTCTTTTGAGTTTTGTTTGGTGCTTTATCACTTAGGTTGATACTTATAGTTGCTAAGCAATACCCTTTCTTTGATTCACCTGACTTAAAGCTTTCTGCTCACAATTCTAGTGGCATCTAGCTTAACCCCTTTGGATTGATAAAACCCCTATGCTATACTACAAATAACTAGTACAAAGGGTGATTGAGAAAGAGACTCAAAACTCTAGTATCAATTTGGTGCCGTTGCCATTGGGGTTATTGTTTGGATGATTAGAATTTGTGGAATCATTAAGATCAGGTTTTATTTGTATTTTGTTACCGATCATCTTTGACTCTCATTGCTGCTTTTCAGGTGCATGAACCTTAGATCAAGAGGCTCTAGAAACTTGGTGGACTTCATTGGCAACATCAACTTGTTGGACAGAGGTCAAAGGGAAAGAAGACAACAGGAAAGACTGCAACACTTGGAGAGGTTAGGGATGAATGTTCAAGAGCAACATGTTGTGGATGATATGAGGTTTCAGAGACCTCAAGGAGAAGCTTGTATTCAGGGCCAACAGGGCCAACAAGGAGTTCAAGGACAGAAAGGAGAGCAAGGTCCTAGAGGAGCAGCTCAAGCACCTAGGCCTATAAGACCCATGTGAGCTGGTGATGCACCCAATGCTTATAACAACAGAACAGGAATCCTTCCTCCAGCTGTTCAGAACAATAACTTTGAGATCAAATCTGGTCTGATCTCAATGGTCCAAGGAAGCAAATTTCATGGTTTACCTCTAGAAGACCCTCTGGATCACTTGGACAACTTTGATAGGCTTTGCTCTCTAACCAAGATCAATGGGGTCAGTGAAGATGGTTTCAAGTTGAGGCTGTTCCCATTCTTTCTTGGAGACAAAGCCCACCAATGGGAGAAGAATTTACCTCATGGAAGCATAACCAGGTTGGATGAGTGCAAGATAGCATTCTTAGCAAAGTTCTTCTCAACTTCAAGGACTGCTAGGGTCAGAAATGAAATCTTTGGATTTGCTCAAAGGAACAATAAGAGCTTTGGTGAAGCATGAGAAAGACTTAAAGGCTACACACTTCAGTGCCCACACCATGGTTTTTCTCAAGCTTCACTCCTCTCCACTCTATATAGAGGCACCCTCCCAAAGATCAGAATGCTCCTAGATACTGCATTAAATGGTAACTTCTTATCTAAAGATGTTGATGAGGGATTGGAACTTGTGGAGAATCTAGCACAATCTGATGAAAATTACAATGAGGAGTTTGATAGAACCCCTAGAAGTGCTAAGGATGAGCTGGAGTCTATCAAGAAGGAGATCAAGGCTTTACATGAGAAGATTGATCTGTTGCTAAGGGAAAGGAAGAAAGTTAACTTTGTTGGTGACTTGGTTCAGATTGATGATCAAGAAGGCTGCCAAGTAGAGGAGATGAACTATCTTGGTAATCAAGGAGGCTACAATGGGTATGGGAACTACAGACCTAACCCAAATATATCCTACAGAAGCAACAATGTTGCCAATCCTCACGACCAAGTCTATCCACCTCAACAGCAACAGAAAGCTGGTCCAAGACCTTTTTGAGCCTTACAACAACAACAACCAAGGCTTTCAACAAAGGAACAACAACTTCCAGCTTAGAGCGCTATACAACCTGATACAAGAGTTTTTGGGCTCTTGGTCAATCACCGAAGCTTGTACTAGTCAATTGTAGCATAACATAGGGTTTTTATAAATCTAAATGGGTTTTGTTGAAAGCAGAAGAGTTGTGAGCAGAGATCTATAAGTCAAGCAAGCACATAAGAGTTTTTGTTACCTAAGCAACCAATCTATCACCCTAAGATGATCAAGCAACACAGAGAACAAAGAAAAAGGCAGTTTAAGCAAGATTATGCAAGTAAAACAGAGCAAAACAGGGTAAATCCGAAATATATCAAAAGAGAAAGCAAGTTCTTAGATGTGGTTATTGATTTTGAGGAATCTAGAGACTAACTAAGGCTGTTTCAAACAACATTGATCAAGCAAACAAGCTAGCAATGGTGATTCCTAGACATAGAGTTCACAATCAAGCAAGCTAGATCCAATCTCTAGTAAAATAGCCCTTTGCTAAACATCTTAATAAGAACTAACTCTCATTAGTGCTAAAACATTCAACAAGCATTAATAAACAACTCTATTCAAGTCAAAATGCTCCTCAAACAGTTAATCTTTTGAGCCAAGGCCAGCAAATCCTCTATTAAACAAGATCATCATTCCATCAAACACTTGCTGGGCATAAGAGAAAGCTCAAATTCTAGATAAGTGTGATTAAGACAAATCTAGTTTAAGAACAGATTAATAGAGAGGAACCCATATACTGAAGCACTAAACAAGCCTTAATCAATCCCTAAATCCCCTTAATCTACCATATCTAAGAACCCTAAGCAAACTACTCACTAATACTCATGTTTAACACCAAATCACAAGAGGAAAAGATGCTAATCATGATTAACAGAGAGATTAAAGAAAGATTAAAGGCAAATACCAACTTATATTAAATAAAGCAAAGGCTTTGTCTTACAAACTCAAAGAAAATGTTTAAGAACAGTAAATTGACATGACTCCTCGAAAATACATAAAAAGGTGCTATTTATAGCCAAAGGAAGGAAGCCCTAGAGTAATGGTAAAAGTGTAAATAAAACAGGCTCGGACTGGGTTTGTATCGATTAGTTGTAACAGTCTGGGTTTGATCGTTACAAATCGTATCGACCTGGAGAGTGATCGATACAGTGACCAAAATAAGCACGGTGCATTTGTATCGATCACTCCTGATCGATACCTTTGATCGTTACGCCTAGTGTCGATCACCCATGATCGATACTCTCGATCGATACTGATTGTATCGATCACTCCTTGATCAATAGCCTCCATGCTCTGACTGAAAAGCTCTGCAGAGATCATCTGACTTGGTCCCTTTTGCTCCTTTTGACCCAGCTAGCTTCCAGGATCATCCTCAAAGCTCCTCCAAGCTCCTTTTAGCTCCATAAGTACCTAAAAACATCCATAATGCAAGGAGAATGCAAACTATATCCTAAATGCAACCTAAGTCTAAAAGGAGAAGAAAATGGGACAAAAACTAAGGAAAACATGCAAAAGAGAACCAAAACATGTACTAAATGCAAGTTTAAATGGTGGAAATACAAGATATATCAACACCCCCACACTTGCCTTTTGCTTGTCCTCCAACAAATAAGAACAAATGAGAGAGTGAGGTTTGAAAGTGGGCATTCAGATTCAAAAAGTGCAAAGGTAAAGAGATGGATGGTATCAATGCTTAAGTGCCTAGTTCTGGGATGCAAACATAATCAGCTATACTTTAAAGAACCTAGCCATGCTCATCATGTTTCAAAATGATCTCAAATCTCAACTTAGGCAAATGCTCAAATCAACCAACTCTTTAACATTCAATTAAGATCAGAATATGAATCATGCTTATGCAAATCAAGTGAAGACATTTTGTTTAAAAGGTAAGGTTATGAGATAAAAATGATCTCATTTTAGCAAAAAGTGTTTTAAAACACAAGGGATCACTCAATGAAAAAGAATCCATCTTAGGCAAAATGCTAAAGGTAAAAGCACACTTACGCATGCAATTCAAAGCTCCCTTAGACCCAAAGATGAATCCTAAACACTTCTAAACCCAAAGTGAACCCCTAAGTCTACCATTTCCTAAACTCTACCCTTTACCCTTCTTCATGGCTGGCGAAACTTCTTCTTTTTGCTTGTGTGGCTGCTTCTTTTTGGTTGGGACTTGCTCTTCTTTATTGCATTGGCACCTTCATCACCTTTGGTGGATTGCTCCTGGTCTGATTTTTTCTTCTGACCTTTCTGAGCTTTGTTGCTGGTGCCTTTCTTCTTTACACTTAGAGCTTTTATCTCCCTTTACTTAACCACAACTATAGACTGTTTCTCCTTTTCTTTCAAAACATATATGCATGAAGTTCAAACCACATACACTACCCTTTTAACCCCAAAACTCCTATCCTAGAATCAAGCTCAAGATGCAAGCTAACATCTACAAGAGAGATTATTATTGCCAGCCTTATTCCTAACACTTTTTGCCAAGACAAAATCGAAAATGATGATCAAAGGCCTCACAGCTCTCAAGATAGTGTTTAGGCTCAAATGGAGGTTTTGGTTAAGGGTGTGGATGTAACTGTCCCATATGTATGAGGATCAGCTATTTGGATCAACAAGAGTGGTAGAAAGGAAAAAGATGATCCAAATATGTATATGGTAGCCATGAAATCACTTTTCAATGTATAAGACATAATAATTAACAGTCCAAATTAAAGTTCAAGTTGATAGAGTTGATTTTCAGAGAACAAATGCTTTCAGAATGAGATGAGAAGACCAAATCTAGCAATCTAAGCATGGTTCAGCCTTAACTTCTAGCAATCTTATGATGCATCAAACAACTAGCCACTTAAACACTGAAATCATCTCAAAACTCTAAGCACTTTACAAGGAAAGTTCATCATAATGCCCTATGTAAATGCAATGCAACCTATATGTCAACACTAGACTCAATCTTAAGAGAATGATATGCAACTATATGCTTTCTTTTTGGTTTGCAAAAATGCAAAATTTTTCAAAATTACTTTTCGATTTTTTGTGTTTTTCTATGCCTTATATGAATGCATGATATGCATAAGACTCAAAATGAAAAAAAAAAAGAAAAACTAAGAATACAAAACACAAAATCAAACCCCAAATCTCTCCCCCACACTTAAATTACACAGTTTCTTGTGTAATGAAAGCAATGAGAGAGAGAAGCAACAAAATATAATACAAAATTGAAAAAGATGCAATGGTATCGACAATGAATATGATGTGGTACCTTGCTTAATAGTAGGTGTGGTGGGATGATCCAGATGTCTGAGGAGACTTGCTAGCTCTCCTCTCATAAACCTTTGTAAATGGTGCTGCTTCTTGTGTGAGAGCAACCCAGCTTGACCATAACCTCTCTGCTTGAGAAGAGTCACCTTGTGTACCCCATTGTCATGATTCTTGAACTTCAGAGGGAATGGGAGTTGGTTCCCAAGCTGATGGAATATGGGACCTTGGCTCATATGATGAAGCCCTTGGTTGTGCCCATGTCCCCCATTGATCACTAGGCTGTGCATGAAAGGAATGTCTTCCATGGGGGTTTCCAAACAGCCTCCTCTTCTTCAGTTGGGTCAGCTTGTGGCATAGGATCTTCTTGATGATGAGTGTGCTCATGAGTATGGCTCTGATGGAAAGCTCCTGCTGATGTAGCTTTGTTATTCTTGAACTTCCCTTTAACCATCTTCACCAACATCTTAATGGCTCTGTCTTGCCATTTACACCATTTCTGGAGAGTGTTGATGTGTGCATGAGCAGAATTCATAGAGCTTTCTTGGCTTGGGCCTCCATAAGGTTGGAAGTGGAACTGCTTTGAACTGTAGCTCAACACTTCTTCTTCTTCAAGCTCATCTTCTTCTTCTTGTGCTTCCCCTTGGTTTTCTGCGCCAGATGGAGCATCTTCTTGGCCTTCTTCTTCAACCTCTTCTTCTTCTGCTTCCTCACTATTCTCCTCTCTTTCTCCAGGAACACGGCTGCTTTGGTAGAGCTGATCATCACTGGAATTAAAACTGATGTTGCTCCTTTTTGTGAAGGAGGTGAGCTTTGGATAGGGGAGAAAGACTTTTGCTGGTTGATATCCCTTGTATTTACACCATTTAGGGGTGCATTTAGTATATATTTTGGTCCTTTTTTGCATGTTTTCCCTTAGCTTTTGTCCTATTTTCTTCTCCTTTTAGACTTAGGTTGCATTTAGAGTATAGTTTGCATTTTTCTTGCATTTTGGATGTTTTTAGGTGCTTTTGGAGCTAAAAGGAGCTTGGAGGAGCTTTGGGGACGATCCAGGATGCTAGCTGGGCAAAAGGGAGCAAGGAGGATCGAAGCAGAAGATCTCTGCAGAAGTTTTCGGTTAGAGCACGGTGAGTATCGGTCAAGGATGACCGATACGGAGCAGTGTCGATCACCAGTATCGGTCAAGTGTGATCGACACGAACACAACAGATGGATTTCGGTCTTATGTGTCGATCACTCCAGACCGATAGGGATCCATTTCGGTCACTGAAGACCGATACAACTGACCGATACTGACCCAGCCCGAACCTGTTTTTAATTACCCTTATACCATTACTCTAAGGTTTTCTTCTCCAGGCTATAAATAGCCTCTTTTCCAGATTTTCGACATGTCTTGTCAAAATACTATTCTTGAGCATTTTCTGTAAGTTTGTAAGACAATTTCCTTGCTTTGTTTAATATAATCAAGTATTTGCTTTAATCTTTCTTTAATCTTTCTTTTAATCATGATTAGCATCCTTTCCCTTTGTGATTTGGTGTTAAACATGATTATGAGTGAGTAGTTATCTTAGAGTTTCTAGATGTGGTAGATTAGGGGAATCTAAGACTTGATTAGGGCTTGTTATGTGCTTCAGTTTATGGGTTCCTCTCTATTAATCTGTTATTCATGCTAGATTAGTCTTGATCAAACTTGTCTACGTTGTTAGCTTTCTCTTATGCCCACCAAATTTTTGATGAAATGCTGATCATGTTTAATAGAGGATTTGCTGGCCTTGGCTCAAGAGATTGACTGTTTGAGGAGCATTTTGATTTTAATAAAGTTGTTTATTCTTGCTTGCTTGATGTTTTAGCACTAATGAGAGTTAGTTCTTGTTAGAATGTTTAGCAAAGGGTTATTTGCCAAGAGATTGGATCTAACTAGCTTAATTGTGAATTCTATGTCTAGGAATCACCATTGCTTGCTTACTTGCTTGATCAATGTAGTTTAAAACAGCCTTAGTCAATATCTGAAATTCCCCAAAGTCAATAACCACATCTAGGAACTTGCCTTTCTCTTATTTGAATCTCGGATTTGCTCTGTTTTGCTCTGTTTTTCTTGTTTAAAACCTCTTAGATTGCTTTTGTTTTCACTTCTTTTGTTGCTTGTTTCACTTAGGTTGCTAGAACTGTTGCTTAGGCAACAAAACCTTTTCTCTGCTTGCTTGACTTAGAGATTTTACTCTCAACTCTTCTGTTTTCAACTCTTGCCAATTGGATTGACATAAACCCATACTACAACTGACTAGTACAAGGGTGATTGAAACAAAGTCACAAAAAGACTTGTATCAATTTGGCACCGCTGCCATTTGGGAATTAAGTTTGAATCATTAGAGTTTGTGGAATCTTTAAGATCAAGCTTTTACTTTTCTTTGGTTACTAACTCTGTTTTCAAGTGTTTTCATTTCAGGTGAATTACAACAAAACATCAAGATGGTGTACTTTGAAGACACTACCTACAGCAACTTCTGCCAAGAGCCTCTACCTCTGCACTACTTTGAAGAGAGCCACAATTCTTCCCACACTCAAGACCAACCCTACATTCCTACAAACCATTGGAAACATGGAGATGAACAAGAGATTTCCTGAGCTGCACAACAGGATTGCTTATGTTCATGATGACCTTCATGCCAAATTTGAGGACCTAGACTCAAGGATACAAATCTTGGAGAACAGCCAGAATGATGCACCAACACCAAGACTTCAGGATACTCCTACTTCACAAGCTGTACACAACCCTCGGCAATTCTGCCATCTACTCACTGAAGAAGCAAAGGAAGAGGAAGAGGAACTCCTTGATGAAGATGCATCAATGGAAGAGCTTGGTATCCTGATCGAAGAAATGCTGATGCATATAGACAGAATGAGGATTGAATATGGAGGGGAAGACAGAAGAAGTCACATTAGTGATGAAGAAACTCAAGAAGTTGTAGGGAAGTTCCTCCGTGGATTTGATGAATGCTTAAACAGAGAAGAAGAACATGAAAGAGCAGCAGTGGAAGCTGCTTAGAAAGAGGGGGCTGAGGAAACCCCAGCTGCTACAGAAGAGGCCCCCACACCAAAGCACACTGATGCTGATGAAGAGGCACTAGAGACACACCATGCTTTGATGGTTTTGTCTCACAACACTCCTCAAGAGTCTAAGGAGCTCTACCATGATAAAGTGGGTAACTCTTCAAGCACTACTGAAAAGGGTAAAGAACTCTCAGCTCAGGACTGCAAACCACCAATCTCCTACCCCACAATGTATTTCACCAAAGCTAGAATGGAGATGTACATAAAGTTCAAGCAAGACATACAAGATGCTGGAATACAACTCCCACATGGCACCACTTTGCTAGAAGTGAAACATCAAATCTGGTTCCTGAAAGAAGTTTTTGAAAAGCTGGAAATGGTGGAACCAATCCTTGACAATGTAGGGGATCACATGAAAAGAAGCAAGATGATGAAGTCATTGCCAAAAATCACAAACCCAGGAAAGTTCCTCATCACTTGTGAGCTGGAGATGCTTGACAATGTCAAAGCCCTATGTGATTCAGGATCAACTATCAATGTCATGTCTCTCCATCTGAGCCAAACTCTGGGGATCAAAAAGCTGCTGCCATCCAGGACTTCTATCACCTTTGTGGACAACACTTCCACAAAACCTTTAGGCATGGTAAAGGACTACCCTGTGAAGATTGGAGAATGCCTAGTTCCAACAGACTTTGTGGTCATGGAGAAAACATATTCCAGAAAGGTGCCACTTCTTTTAAGTACTCCATTCTTGGCAACAGCAGGAGCTCAGTTAGACTTCAAAAGAGGTTCTGAAATTTTGAAGAATGTTGATGAGTTCAAAGTCTACAAGATTGATTCTCCTTCCATAGCTTTCTGTGGAGCCACTGAGCAAGAGGATTACTATTGGAAGCTCCCAAATAGTTTGGAGGATGCTATGAACCCCACTATGAGCATGTTGATGAGTGATGCTTCCCTTACTAAACCAAACAAGAGTCAGAATACCAAGTTAAAGCTTGAGGAGAATTTGAAGAGCAATGAGAACTCAACCACCAAGGTTGTGAAACCTCCAATCAAACCAAGTGTCAAAGAAAAGAGGCATGGGATATCATCAAGGGACAAACAGCACCAACCATCATCAGGAACATGGGTATGTAAGAAGAAAGAGGTAGGTGCTCCAGCTCCATCAACCTCTACTCACCTCAACTAAAGAGGTAATCAAAGTCAAGCTTAGTGACTTTAAACAAGCACACTTGGGAGGTAGTCCCATGGTATCCTTTTGTATATATTATGCTTTGTAGTTTATCTTTTATGCTTTATTTTAGTGTATAGAAACAGGATTTCGAACTGGGGTTTCAGAAAGTCTGAAGGGGACAAAGAACAGGTGTATTCTGGCTGATATTGGTCATCTGTATCGGTCATGACAGACCAATACACAGATTTTCTGTCATCAGTATCGATCATATTTGATCTATATCAGTGGAGCCAGTCTACACCAGTCAACATATCGGTCACTGTGACCGATATGGAAAGAAGTTTTGAAGGCAGGAAAAATTTCGGTCATCCATATCGATCATACTTGATCGACATAAACACACCGTTTGATTTTCGGTCCAGTGTGTCGATCACTGGTGATCGATGAGATTCTTGAAATCATATCGGTCACCAGTATCGATCACTCAAGACCGACACAATCACACCGGATGTATTTTGGTCAAGTGTGCCGATCAATGATGAACGATACTAATCCCAAGAAGCACATCAGTCTCCAATATCGATCATTCGTGACCGAAACTGCCATTTCGGTCAGTAATTTCGGTCATGAGTGACCGATATTCCATCCGAGGTAAGTATCTCAACTTTCAAAATTTTTTACCTCCTTTGGTTTGGAGCCAAAAGAGTTTGAATTTTTAAATAGGATTCCTTCTGACCTCTTTCTTAGCTTCTGAACACTTTTGTTTTTGTCCCCCACACTTTTGAATCCTTATGTTCCCTCACCAACCTTTGATTCCTTTGGTTTCCCCTCCTTTCTCTCTATTTAAACAACAACTTCCTTCACTTCTCTTCACATTTAAATTCACTCTTCTTCTCACCTAAAGCTCGAAATCACTAGTTCTTTTTCTTCTTTATTGCTTTCTTTAAGTGCTCAAAAGCTCACCAAAGGTTTGCTTCCTAAACTATCTCTCTTTGCTCTTACTCTTTGCTTACGTTAAAAATCTCTTAGTGAGATGCTTTTAAGAGCAGCTAGTGTTTAGT
This sequence comes from Thlaspi arvense, assembly GCA_911865555.2. NCBI lineage: Eukaryota > Viridiplantae > Streptophyta > Magnoliopsida > Brassicales > Brassicaceae > Thlaspi > Thlaspi arvense. The sequence continues at coordinate 50,990,411 of OU466858.1, read as the reverse complement.
TTTGATTGTTGTGCTATGGTTTTGCAATTTGGATTTGTTTTGAAATATGAAGCTAGATGTTGAAGTCCTGTTTAATGTTTATTTATCTCATTGCTTGTTTATCTTCATCCATTTGCAAGATCATCATCTCTTTTGCCTAAGAACCATTTTGCTAGAATGTCATGCATAACTGTTTATCTTTTGTGCATTCTAGCTTATTTATTTGCTGGCTTTTGATCTCTTCTTGCTTTGAATAAGTTTAAGCTTGTTGTTAGGACTTGTTAGACTTTTCTTAGCTTAAAGAGTTTCTCCATTAAAAGCTTTCAGCTATTTGGTTCTTCAGCTTTTATTCTTTCACTTACCTTGTTTTCAAGCTTTGCTTTTGAAGGTACCATGGGAAGAACAAACACAGCTGCTGGGAAAAAGGGAAAAGCACCTCAGGAAGCACCAATCCAACCAGGAACTAAGAAAGATAAAGGAAAGGGGAATGCTGATGAGCAATCCTCCAAAGCCGCTGGAAAGAGACCTGTTGGAAATGAGGGAGAAAATCAACAAAAGAAGGGCAATGCAGCTAGCGAACTCATGGAGGCTTTCAACCAGTGCAATTTCAAGCCAACAAGATATCCTTGCAACTTCACAATGAAGGCGCTGGGACTCTATGGTGACTGGAAAACCATATTTGAGCACATGGGCCTTGGAGCTTTCATGGGGATGCCTCTCCCATCTTACCAACAGCTCACTTACCAATTCCTCTCCACACTCAAGGTAGTCTGGTATGAAGACAGTGAACTCTCTAATGGCGATGGATGGATTTCTTTTTGAATTGGCAAGGAAAAGTTCTCCTCAACATTCATGAAGATCGCCAAGGCTCTAGGTCTGAAGTCCCACCCCACCAAGATGAGCAGATTCGAAATCCCCAGTAAGCAGCACATCAGGCTGTGGGGCATTGTTGGGGTTGGGCAATACACTCCTGGAAGATCAATGAACCAGCACCTGAGGCATCCAGCTATGAGATATGTCCACAAGGCACTTGCGAATACACTCTATGCAAGGAAGGAGACAACATATCTCACAGGAAGGGAGGCAGATATGATATACCAAGGACTGTATGATCTTTTGGGAGGCGACGAGTATGGAGAACCTCTCAGAGCACCGAAAAGCTACCCCTGCTATGTGTCTATGCTGGTGGAACATATCTTATCTTACCAGAGCTGGGTTTTAAGTAAGACAAAGAAGGAGAGCAGCCCTCAGGTGCATATTGGGGGAGTTGTGACAGCAGATCTACAAGCTAGTGGAGTAGACCTTGAGAGACATGAAGGTGATGCACTTGAGCCACTATGGATTGACATTGATTATCTCAAGAGGAGCCACTACCTCGAAAGAATCATTGGTGGAAAGCAGGTGTACAACTTCATCACAGGCCTTGACACATCAGCAAAAGTCCTCCTCCCCAATCCAAAGTTTACATCCTTCTTCAGAAAAGGAAACATCAGCTTCAACCCAAGCACTGAGGATCTCTACACAGGCGGCCCTGTTCCTGGAGAAGAAGAAGAAGACAGTGAAGAAGAAGAGGAGCACACTGAAGAGATTAGAGAAGAAGAAGAAGAAGAAGAAGAAGAAGACCAATGGAATGCTACTGCTGGCACGAAGGCCAAGGAGGAACCTATGAAGAAGATGAGCTTGAAGAAGAAGAAGTGTTGAACTACAGCTCAAAGCAGTTCCACTTCCAGCCCTATGAAGCTCCCAACCAAGGAAGCTCTTTGAGAGCAGCTCATGAGCACATCAACACATTCCAGAAGTGCTGCAAGTGGCAAGACAAAGCCATCAAAGGGCTTATGAAGATGGTGAAAGGGAAGTTCAGGAAGAACAAGGCTACATCAGTAAAAACTTCCCACCACAGCCACACCTATGAGCTCAACTCTCACCAAGAAGAGCAACTTCACCAAGCTGAGCCAACTGAAGAGGAGGAAGCTGTATGGAACCCCCATGGAAGACACTCATTGCATGCTCAACCAAGTGACCAATGTGGTACATGGGCACAACCAAGAGCCTCATCCTATGAGCCAAGAGCCCATGTTCCACCAGCTTGGGAGACATCAAACCCCAACCCCTCTGAAGTTCAGGAGACATGGCAATGGGGCACACAAGGGACTTCTTCACAAGCTGAGCTACTATGGTCAAGCTAGGTTCAACCACCTCAAGAAGCAGTGCATTCCACACAAGTTTATAAGAGAAGGAAGAGGAGAGCTAGCAAGTCTCCTCAAACCTCAGGATCATCCCACAACTCCTATCTTTAAACCAAGTACAACATCCTTTCCATTGTTCTATACCATTGCATCTTTTTATTTCTGTAATATATTTTGTTGCTTCTCTCTTCCATTGCTTTCATTACACAAGGGACAGTGTAATTTAAGTGTGGGTGAGAGATTTGGGGTTTGACTTTGTGTTCTGTTTTCTAAGTATTTCTTTTTTTTTCACTTTGAGTCTCATGCATATCATGCATACATGTAAGGCATAGAAAAACACAAAAAATCGAAAATATTTGAAAGTTTTTGCATTTTTGCAAACCAAAAAGAGAGCATGTAGTTGCATTTCATTCTTCTAAGATTGAGTCTAGTGTTGACATATAGGTTGCATTGCATTTGCATAGGGCATTATGATGAATTTTCCTTGTAAAGTGCTTAGTGTTTAGAGATGATTTCAGTTTTTAAGTGCTTAGTGGTTTGATGCATCATTTGATTGCTAGAAGTTAAGGCTGAACCATTCTTAGATTGCTAGATTTGGTCTTCTCATCTCATTCTGAAAGCATTTGTTCTATGAAAATCAACTCTATCAACTTGAACTTTAATTTGGACTTTTAATTATCATGTCTTATGCATTGAAAAGTGAATTCATGGCTACCATATACATATTTGGATCATCGTTCTCCTTTCTACCACTCTTGTTGATCCAAATGGCTGATCCTCATAATTATGGAACATTTACATTCTCACCTTTAACCAAAACCTCCTTTTGAGCATAAACACTATTGTGAGAGCTGTGAGACCTTTGCATTGCATTTTCGATTTTGTCTTGGCAAAAAGTGTTAGGAATAAGGCTGGCAATAATTAGCTCTCTTGTAGATACCAGCTTGCATTTTGAGCTTGATTCTAGAATAGAAGTTTTAGAGTTTAAAAGGGTAGAGTTAGGTGGTTTGAGCTTAATGTTTTTATGTTTTGAAAGAAAAGAAAAAGATTTGAAATGGTAGAAAATGGGAAACAATCTAGAATTGTGGTTAAGTAAAGGGAAGAAAAGCTCTAAGTTCAATAAGAAGAATTGGCGCCAACAACAAAGCTCAGAAAGGGTCCAAACAAGAAAAATCAGACCAGGAGCAAGCCACCAAAGGTGATGAAGGTGCCAAAACAACAAAGAAGAGCAGGTCCCAACCAAGAAGAAACAACCACACAAGCAAAAAGAAGAAGTTTCCCCAGCCATGAAGAAGGGTAAAGGGTAGAGTTTAGGAAATGGTAGACTTAGAGGGTTCACTCTTGGGTTTAAAAATGCTTAGGACTCATCTTTGGGAAATAAGGGTAGAAGAGAGCTTTGATTTGCATGCATAAGTGTGCTTTTACCTTTAGCATTTTGCCTAAGATGAAGTCATTTCATTGAGTGATCCTTTATATTTTAAAACCCTTTGCTTAAATGAGATCATTCTTATCTCATAACCTTACCCCTTTTCAACCAAATGTTTTCACTTGATTTGCATAAGCATGATTCATGTTCTGAACTTAATTGAATGTTAAAGAGTTAATTGATTTGAGCATTTGCCTAAGTTGATATTTGAGATCATTTTGAAACATGATGAGCATGGCTAGGTTCTTTAAAGTAAAGCTGATTTTGTTTGCATCCTACAACTAGGCACTTTAGCATTGAAACTATCTCTTTACCTTTGCACTTTGGGAATCTGAATGCCCACTTTCAAACCTAACTCTCCTACTTGTTCTTATTTGCTTGGGGACAAGCAAAAGGCAAGTGTGGGGGTGTTGATATCTCTTGTATTTACACCATTTAGGGCTGCATTTAGTACATATTTTGGTCCTCTTTTGCATGTTTTCCCTTAGCTTTTGTCCCATTTTCTTCTCCTTCTAGACTTAGGTTGCATTTAGAATATAGTTTGCATTTTTCTTGCATTTTGGATGGTTTTAGGTGCTTTGGAGCTAAAAGGAGCTTGGAGGAGTTTTGGGGATGATCCAGGATGCTAGCTGGGCAAAAGGGAGCAAGGAGGACCGAAGCAGAAGATCTCTGCAGAAGTTTTTGGTCAGAGCACGGTGAGTATCGGTCAAGGATGACCGATACGGAGCAGTGTCGATCACCAGTATCAGTCAAGTTTTATCGACACAAACACAACGGATGGATTTCGGTCTTATGTGTCGATCACTCCACACCGATAAGGATCCATTTCGGTCACTGAAGACCGATACAACTGACCGATACTGACCCACTTTCAAACCTAACTCTCCTACTTGTTCTTATTTGCTTGGGGACAAGCAAAAGGCAAGTGTGGGGGTGTTGATATCTCTTGTATTTACACCATTTAGGGCTGCATTTAGTACATATTTTGGTCCTCTTTTGCATGTTTTCCCTTAGCTTTTGTCCCATTTTCTTCTCCTTCTAGACTTAGGTTGCATTTAGAATATAGTTTGCATTTTTCTTGCATTTTGGATGGTTTTAGGTGCTTTGGAGCTAAAAGGAGCTTGGAGGAGTTTTGGGGATGATCCAGGATGCTAGCTGGGCAAAAGGGAGCAAGGAGGACCGAAGCAGAAGATCTCTGCAGAAGTTTTTGGTCAGAGCACGGTGAGTATCGGTCAAGGATGACCGATACGGAGCAGTGTCGATCACCAGTATCAGTCAAGTTTTATCGACACAAACACAACGGATGGATTTCGGTCTTATGTGTCGATCACTCCACACCGATAAGGATCCATTTCGGTCACTGAAGACCGATACAACTGACCGATACTGACCCAGCCCGAACCTGTTTTTAATGACGCTTATACCATTACTCTAGGGTTTTCTTCTCTAGGCTATAAATAGCCTCTTTTCCAGATTTTCGACATGTCTTGTCAAAATACTGTTTTTGAGCATTTTCTTTAAGTTTGTAAGACAATTTCTTTGCTTTGTTTAATATAATCAAGTATTTTCTATAATCTTTCTTTAATTTTTCATTTAATCATGATTAGCATCCTTTCCCTTTGTGATTTGGTGTTAAACATAATTATGAGTGAGTAGTTATCTTAGAGTTTCTAGATGTGGTAGGTTAGGGGAATCTAAGACTTTATTAGGGCTTGTTAAGTGCTTCAGTTTATGGGTTCCTCTCTATTAATCTGTTATTCATGCTAGATTAGTCTTGATCAAACTTGTCTAAGTTGTTAGCTTTCTCTTATGCCCACCAAGTGTTTGATGAAATGTTGATCATGTTTAATAGAGGATTTGCTGGCCTTGGCTCAAGAGATTGACTATTTGAGGAGCATTTTGACGTTAATAGAGATGTTTATTCATGCTTGCTTGATGTTTTAGCAATAATCAGAGTTAGTTCTTGTTAGAATGTTTAGCAAAGGGTTATTTGCCAAGAGATTGGATCTAACTAGCTTAATTGTGAACCCAATGTCTAGGAATCACCATTGCTTGCTTACTTGCTTGATCAATGTAGTTTGAAACAGCCTTAGTCAATGTCTGAAATTCCCAAAAATCAATAACCACATCTACGAACTTGCCTTTCTCTTATTTGAATCTCGGATTTGCTCTGTTTTGCTCTGTTTTTCTTGTTTAAAACTGTTTAGATTGCTTTTGTTTTAACTTCTTTTGTTTCTTGTTTCACTTACGTTGCTAGAACTGTTGCTTAGGCAACAAAACCTTTTCTCTGCTTGCTTGACATAGAGATTTTGCTCTCAACTCTTCTGTTTTCAACTCTTCCCAATTGGATTGACATAAAACCCATACTACAACTGACTAGTACAAGGGTGATTGAAACAAAGTCACAAAAAGACTTGTATCACTGGTGTACTGAAGTTCTTGATGAAGTTGTAGACAAGCTTGCCACTAATGCTCCCTTCAAGGAAATGGCTTCTCCTAAGATAGGCTAGATCAATCCATTGTGGCTCAAGAGCATCATCATCGTATTGATATACTCATATATTTAGCATATTTAGCATGCATTTATTGTAGTTTTCAAGCATTCATCTTACATAATAGGCTAGTTTGCACCATTTTAGGTTCTAGAGCACTTTTGCATTAGCATTTGCATGTTTCTTGCATTCTTGCATCATATTCAGGTTGTTTTGGAGACATTGGAGCTGTGAGGAGCTCGTGGACACGTGAAAGAACTCAGCCATGCATGCAAAGGAACCGAGATCGAGAGCAAGATCGAGCTAGGCAGGTCGATGTCGATGAGATCGACTAAGCCTGGATCGTTCCAAGGATGGGATCGAGGATGAGATCGAGTGAGGAGATCGATCGTGAGTACGGACGTGGACTAAGCCATGCAGAACGAGAGCCAGATCAAGACCACGACCCGATCACTCAAGAATCGAGTAGAAGTTCGAGCAAAGGAGGATGACCCAAGTCGATCTCTGGGACCTTATCTGGCCAGCTCATTTTTGGAGCGTAGTGAGGGGACCATAAGGGCTGTTTGGCTATTTTGGGCAAAGGGCGAACATCACTTTCATTACACACACTTTGCCTTATCTTTTTCTGCTTTCTCAGAGGCGATTTTTCCGCCATTGTCAAACTTTTAAGCTTTTCTTGTTTTAACCTTTTGAATCTTGGTAAATCTTAAGCATTTTCTTTAATCCATCTTCGTTAATCATGTTTAGCATTTCATTACTTGCATTTTCGTGTGTTTTAGCTATGTTTAGTAATTATTTTTCTTTGGGTTTAAGGTTAGGGCGATTTATAAGGTTTCAGGGTTTAAAGCTTGGGTCTTTTCTTGTTTTTAATCTCTTCTCTTCTTGGATTCGGGCTCTTAGTGCTTAAAGAGTCTAGGGAAAGATCTTTATGATCCTAGGGATCCTAGGGATCTCCTTACCTTGACAGGATTCAGGAATCCCCTAAAACCGAATCCAAGAGGCTAACTTCCTTTTCCCAAACGCCATGGTTGTATTGGGGGTTAGTTAAGCTACCATTTGAGATCTTTGCTTAATGTTCCTTGACACATCTTTCCACTAAACGCCATAGGTTTGGAGGAAGGGTCAAAGAAAGGGGTAATACCACACGCTATGGATGATCCTAGTTTAAGTTTCTCAAGGCTTAGAGTTAAGCTCATCAATGAGTAGATCTAGTGTTTTTCAAACCCAAGCTTGAACCTTGACCCCTCTTCATATGACCCTCGAACTTAGATCCTCCTTTTAGCATTTCAAAACCTCAAGTTTTCATTTCCAAGTCTTAAAGTTTGCATCTTTTCTTTAGTTTCATTGCTTATCACCTTAAGTTGCTAGAAGTTCTCTATTTACCCGTTTTAGTTCTCGATTTTTAGTAATTAGTAGTTTTGCATTTTTAATCCTCTGTTTTCTTCTAGTAGTTTTTAACCCTCTTTCAGGGATATTAAAATAGTTTTCATAATCATCTGGTCGTTGCATCTAGTTTTTATCGATTTTACCATCCATTTACCCGATTCTGCTTAGATTTGCTTTACTCTTACATTCCTTGTGTTCTTCCTACAACCCAGGCTGGATTGATACTCCCTTACCACTATACAGCATCATAACTGTGGTTTGGGCTTTGATTTACAACCTCAAAACATTCTATTTATCAAATGGCGCCGTTACCATCTTGGGTTTGATTAGGAAGCATTAGGATTTGGAGCTTAGTAAAGACTAAGCCTTTTACTTTTCTTTAGGTTACTCATTGCTCTACCTTACTGTTTGTCTTCTCAGGTACATGAACTTGAGGTCCAGTGGTGACAACAATCTTCTACAACCACTGGACAATATTCACCAACTCGGAAGTGCAAGGCATAGAAGGACAGTAGAGCAAGAACAGAACTTTGAGGAGATACAGCAACCTGGTCTAGCTTAATTTTGGGTTATGGCTGAGCAAGACCAAGAAGAAGCTCCACCTCACCGTGCTGCTGGTGCAAGGGGAAATGGAAACCCCAACCACGCTCCAAGGCAGCCGAGATTCATTGGTGCTGGTGATGCTCCAAATACACATCATAATCGCTTTGGTATCACTCCTCCACCAGTGCAAAACAACAACTTCGAGATCAAGCAAGGACTCATCTCAATGGTTCAAAACAACAAGTTCCATGGGCTTGCTATGGAGGACCCTTTGGAGCATCTTGACAACTTTGAGCAAGTTTGTGGGACGATAAAGATCAATGGTATCTCGGAGGACAGCTTCAAGCTACGGTTATTCCCTTTCTCTCTTGGGGATAAAGCAACACATTGGGAGAAGACATTACCTCAGGGGACCATCACTTCATGGGCTGATTTCAAGAAAGCCTTTCTGTCAAAGTTTTTCTCAAGCACAAGAACAGCAAGGCTAAGAAGTAAGGTCAGCGGCTTCACACAAAGGCATAATGAGAGCTTTAGTGAAGCTATAGAGCGGTTCAAGGACTACACTATAGCTTGCCCTCTTCATGTCTTGAGTGAAGAGACTCTCTCGAGCAAAATATATAGAGGAGCACTCCCAAAGATTCGCATGTTGCTAGATACAGCAAGTAAGAGAAACTTTCTTGGGCAAAATGTTGAAGAAGGAATGGAGCTCATAGAAAATTTGGCTTTAAGCGATGGTAACTATTCTGAGGATTATGACCGACCACCAAGAGGAGCTGATATAGAAGCTCACAAGAAAGAGATGAAGTCGCTCCATGAGAAGATTGATAAGCTCGTGCTTGTGAATCATAAACAAGTGCATTATATAGGAGAAGCCGCGGATGTATTAGATGACCTAGAGCAATGCCAAGAAGAGGTCAATTGGGTTGGAGGCAACAACAATAAGCCACAAGGTTATGCTCAAGGTTATCAGGGAAACAACAATCTTTCCTACAGAAGCACTAACGTGGAGAGTCCTAAAGATCAGGTGTATCCTCCACAACAAGGCAAACCCTTTGTCCCTTATAACAAAGGCGGGTTTACAAGCAACAGCGGATATCGAGGGCAGCGACATGGTAACTTTCAAGGTCAACAACAGCAAGGAAACAAGAGTTACTCTCCTATGTTTCCTCCTGGTTTCATGCCTCAACAGCAACAGGCTCAACCGCCTCCTCAAGATCCGGTTCAAGCAATCTTTCAACAGTTGCTTCAGGGACAAGCAAGCACAAATCAGAAGTTTGTGGACATGAACAACAGGCTAGACTCTTCTCTAAACGACGTGTCTACTCAGATCACCAACCTGGATAACAAAATCCAACAATTAGAGAAAGGCAAAGCCAGTTCAAGCGGTCAAGGCAGCTAACCCGGGAAGTATGAGCAAAACCCCAAGGAGTATGCAAACGCTATTACTTTGAGAAGTGGAAAAGAGCTACCACCTAGGACTGCACCTGAAGACAATGAGGACATTGTTATTCAAGAGGGGGAGGGTAAGCTTTCGAATGATCATGGGATCACCTTTGACGATGTGTGGATTGCAAGACCTAAGAAGGGCAAACAAGCGGTTGTAGAGAAGAAGGTAGAGGAGGTTAGCAAAGAAACAGATGCTTATGTACCTCCACCCTACAAACCGAAGCTTCCTTTCCCTGGACGGTTCAAGAAGCAGCTGCTTGAGAAGCATAGAGCACTCTTTGAGAGGCACTTGAAGGATGTTGAGATCAAACTGCCTTTAGTTGATTGTTTGGCCATGATGCCGAAATGCACCAAGTTTTTCAAGGTTACCCTTACTAAAAAAAGCAAGGAGAGTGAAGAGTGCAGTGCAATCATCCACAAGGAGATTGTTCCTAAGAAGTTAGGAGATCCAGGATCATTCACCATCCCTTGTGCTCTTGGACCTTTCAAGTTTGAAAGTTGCTTGTGTGATTTTGGAGCAATTATCAATCTTATGCCTCACTCCATTGCTAAGAAGCTAGGCTTTACAAAGTTTAAGGAGTGTAGGATCTCTCTTGTACTGGCTGATAGAAGCATAAGGCTCCCTGTAGGCATGCTTGAAGACTTACCCATGAGGATCAGTGGTGTGAACGTGCCGACTGATTTTGTTGTTCTTGAAATGGATGAAGAGCCAAAGGATCCTCTTATCCTTGGTAGACCGTTTCTAGCAACTGCTGGAGCCATCATTGACGTGAAGAATGGCAAGATTTCTCTACACCTGGGTAAAGACATCAAGCTAGATTTTAATATGAATGAAGTCTTGAAGAAGCCGACCATTGAAGGACAAGCTTTCTACATTGAAACTTTGGATGAGTTAGCCGATAAATTGCTTGAGGAGTTAGCACAAGAGGATCACCTTCAGCTAGCTTTGACTAAGGAGTGCGGAGAGTATGGCTTCCTGAGTGAACAGACCCAAAAGTACGGGCACATCCTTGATTCTCGCAAGGTTATGAAGGAAGATGAAGGCGGATGCCTAGAGATCGATCAGGAAATCGATGAGATCACTCGATCCAGGGTAACAATCGACAAAAGAATCGAGAAGGTTGGTCGATCCAGAGATGAAATCGATGAGAAGCTCGAGAGAGCCAACTCGATCAGTTCAGAGAACGACTCAGCAACTCGATCTCCTGCTCGATCCATATCAAATCGAGTAAGTAAATCGAGAAAGTGCAATTGATCTGGACCAGAACGAGGGGAAGATTGACTGGATGACTCGATCTCTGAGGAAGCAACGGTTCAAGATAGCAGCCTGAAAGCTCATGACTCGGGTTCAAAAGAGGCTGATGAGGATGGCAACGTCAACACAAGCCATGAGGAGGACTGGAGCGAGTTGTTAGCCCCAAAGGTGGACCTAAAGGAGCTCCCGAATGGGCTAAGGTACGCTTTCTTGGGATCTAATGACACTTATCCCGTCATTTTGAATGAATATCTGAGTGATGATGAGTTAAACTCACTCCTAAAGGAGTTGAGAAAGTATAGAAGGGCCATTGGGTACTCTGTAAGTGACATCAAGGGCCTTTCACCAATCCTTTGTACTCACATGATTCACTTAGAGAATGAAAACACTTCTTCTATTGAACATCAAATGTGTTTGAACCCAAACTTAAAAGAATTAGTTAAGAAAGAGATCTTGAAACTTTTAGAGGCTGACGTGATATATCCTATCAGTGATAGCACATGGGTCTCTCCGGTCCATGTGGTACCAAAGAAAGGGGGTATCACGGTCATTAAAAATTAAAAAGATGAGTTGATTCCTGCAAGAACCATAACAGGACATCGGATGTGTATAGATTATAGGAAGCTTAACTCAGCTACTAGAAAATATCATTTTCCTCTTCCCTTTATTGATCAGATACTTGAAAGATTAGCTAATCACCCATACTACTGCTTTCTTGATGGTTATAGTGGTTTCTTTCAAATACCAATTCATCCTAACGATCAAGAGAAGACAACTTTCACATGCCCTTATGGTACCTTCACATATCGAAGGATGCCTTTTGGGTTATGTAATGCACCAGCAACCTTTCAAAGGTGCATGATGTCTATCTTCTCTGATCATATAGAGGAAATGGTGGAAGTTTTTATGGATGATTTTTCTGTGTATGGTGCGTCCTTTTCTGCTTGTTTGTTAAATCTTTGCAAGGTACTCAAGCAATGTGAGGAGACAAACTTGGTGCTGAATTGGGAAAAGTGTCACTTCATGGTGAAGGAAGCCATTGTACTTGGACACAAGATTTATGAGCAAGGGATTGAGGTTGATAAAGCAAAGATAGAGGTCATGATGAGCCTAGAGCCGCCGGCTAATGTGAAGGGGATAAGGACTTTCTTGGGGCACGCTGGCTTCTACAGATGGTTTATCAAGGATTTCTCCAAGATAGCTCGCCCTCTGAAAACGGCTGTTATGCAAGGAAGCTGAGTTTGTCTTTGATGAGGAGTGTCTTCACGCTTTCAAGACCATCAAGGAAGCTCTTGTCACCGCACCTATAGTTTAAGCACCGGATTGGGACCTGCCCTTTGACATAATGTGCGACGCGAGTGACTATGCTGTGGGTGCTGTTTTGGGTCAGATGAAAGACAAGAGGCTGCATGTAATCTACTCCGTACCTTGGATGACACGCAAGTGTAGTATGCTACCATCGAGAAGGAGTTACTAGCCGTTGTCTTTGCTTTTGAGAAGTTCAGGTCCTACTTGGTGGGTTCTAAGATCATTGTGTACACAGATCACGCTGCTTTGAGGTACATATACTCCAAGAAAGACACCAAGCCAAGACTCTTGAGATGGATCCTTCTTCTACAAGAGGTTGATATGGAGATCAAGGATAAGAAGGGGATTGAGAATGGTGTTGCTGATCACCTCTCAAGGATGAGAGTGAATGAAGTCTTACCTTTAGATTATTCACTTCCTGAGGAGCAGCTCATGATGGTCACAACTGTTGTATGTGCACGGCTAGAGGATATGTTTGAAGAAGTTTTGAGCTTCAAGGAAGAAGACCTACCTTGGTATGCGGATATAGTCAACTTCTTAGCTTGTTCCTAAGAGACAGCTCTCATTACTTTTGGGACGAGCCTTACCTGTACAAGAGGGGAGTAGATAGCTTATACAGAAGATGTGTTTCAAGAGCGGAAGCAAGGGACATTCTCCTACATTGCCACGGTTTGTCATATGGTGGGCAGTTTGCCTCTTTCAAGACAGCTACAAAGGTTCTACAAGCCGGGTTTTGGTGGCCAACACTTTTCAAAGACGCTAACGAGTTTGTAAAGGCGTGTGCGGCTTGCCAAAGAGCTGGAAACATCACCAAGAGAAATGAGATGCCTCAGGTGCCAATCTTTGAAGTTGATGTGTTTGATGCTTGGGGAATAGACTTTATGGGACCGTTTTTATCTTCATACGGCAACAAATACATTCTTGTAGCCGTGGATTATGTTTCTAAGTGGGTTGAGGCTATAGCTTCCCCACATAATGATTCGAAGGTGGTTGTCAAACTCTTCAAGACCATCATCTTTCCAAGATTCGGGGTTCCCAAAGTAGTAATCAGCGATGGGGGCAGCCACTCCATCAACAAAGTGTTTGAGGGTCTCTTGAAGAAGTTTGGAGTGAAGCACAAGGTAGCTACACCTTATCACCCATAAACTAGTGGGCAAGTAGAGGTCTCGAATAGACAGATCAAAGCTATCTTAGAGAGGACCGTAGGAGCAACTCGGAAGGATTGGGCAAATAAGCTAGATGATGCCCTTTGGGTGTATAGAACGGCCTTCAAGACTCCTATAGGTACCACTCCCTTCACTCTCCTCTACGGCAAGGCATGTCACCTCCCTGTGGAGCTGGAGCATAGAGCACTTTGGGCCGTGAAGCAGCTGAACTTCAATCTCAAGACAGCCCAAGAGAAGAGAATGATTCAACTCCACGAGCTTGATCAGTTAAGGCTAGAAGCTTATGAGAGTGCCAAAATCTACAAGGAAAGGACCAAGGCAGTTCATGACAAGAAGTTAGTTCTAAAGGAGCTGAAGGAAGGTAGTCTGGTCCTACTCTACAACTTGAAGCTGAAGTTATTCTCTGGAAAGCTCAAGTCTAGGTGGACCGGACCTTTTAAGATTAAGGAAGTTCTACCCTATGGAGCGGTTACTTTGGCTGGCAAGAGTGGAAAGGCATTCACGGTTAATGGGCACAGAGTCAAGTCCTACTTGGCGAGTGATTGCAGCAAGGAGAGCACCATGATGCTTCTATAAGATCCACCTCTAGCCTGAACTAAGTAAAGTCAAGCTTAGGACGTTAAACAAGCGCACTTGGGAGGCATTCCCATGTCTATCTTGTACATATTTTTGCTTTCTTTCTATTTCATTTTTATGCTTTTTATGTTTAAGTGTGTAGGTAAAAGGATAAGGGATTGGAGATCATTATCTTGGAGTCAAAAGGGGCAAGGAAAGGAGAAGTAGAGGCAAGGAATCGAGTGATGGATCGACCTACCCTGGCTCGATCTTTACTAGATCGAGCTACTGAATTGAGTTAAGTCACTCGATCTAGATGAGATCGAGTAGACAATCGAGTGAATCAGTCGATCATGGGAGGATGACCCACCAATGCGTCTAGAACGAGGTGTGGATCGACTGAGCTCACTCGATCCTCGAGCTGTATCGATCAGTTTACTCGAACTGCCACTCGATCCTCGCCAAAAAGACCTCCAAATCGATCACGTGGCTCGATCCAAGGACAATAGCCATAATGACGGGGCAATAGCCATGGAAAGAGGGGGCACACTCGATCTAGGACTCGATGCAATCCAAATCGAGTCCCTAATCGATCAACTCTCTCGATCCTAGCCAACATCGGCATAAGATCGAGGTCAAGATCGACCAAACTGACTCGATCTCATGCAAAGGTAAGTCAAAATTTTTCCCTCCCTTCTCTTTTTCCTCATGTTTTAAATTTGAATTGTGGTCAAGGCAAGCATCTTTGACCATGAAAGATGTGCCTTGACCACACTTTTTCAGAAACCACTTGTTTTTGTCCATGGTTTTCTTGGCTTTTATAACCACATGCATCCACACTCTCTCTCATTGTGTTCGAACTGTTTTCTAAAAGTAAAGAGAGAGTGTGAACTATGTTTTAAAACCAAGAACTTCTTGCTTTCATCCCTTGCAAAGGTATTTTTGGTTATTTGAATTACTTGTTCAAAATTATTGGAAAATTTCCTTTTGTTAGCTTAAGGTGAATGTTAGTTGTTAAGTGATTAGGATAATTTTTAGAAGTAGCTAAATATTAGGAAAATTGCAAGATTTGATCCTATCTAGAAATATTTCCTTTTAATATTTAGCTATAATTTTTATAAATTCCCTAAAAATCTAGGCTTATTGTTATAAGTTTTCTTCTCTTGCCTTGTCTCTTTCTCTTTAAACCGCCGCAAAAACTCATCCTTCTCTTTGAGAATTTTAATCTCAGGTACCAATGGCACCAAAGAGAAGCAGAGATGTGGCAACTTCAACCAAATAGAAAGAAACTCAGCTAGTGGTGCAAGAGGAAGGTCAACAAGTGGTTCAAGAGAGGGTTAGATGGAGCAAGGAGGAGAGAAAGGCTAAGAAGAGACTTGAGAGTCTGCGCATTGAACCAACAAAATTTGCAAGCAGAGACCTCTTGGAGAGGATGGGGCTATTAGGAGACTTTGATGAGCTTCTCAAGGACATGGGGCTTGCTTGCCTCTCAAGGATGGATTGCCCCACATATCCAGAAGTCGCGCTTGACTTCCTCTCAACCTTGGAGTTTTCCTATGAGAATCCGAGCCTCCCTACCCCATCACAAGGTCACCTCACCTTCAAGATCAGGAGACAGGCTTATCACCTTTCTATCGTAGAGCTTTGCCAAGCCTACGGTCTTAATGCAGCAGCCAAGCAAGTGGAGTTCCCTCCTTTCACACAAGCCAACGATTTGTGGGACTTGCTCTGCGACGAAGGCTACAAGGCTAACAGCGCGAAGATCAAGAAGGTTCGCAACCCCATGCTGAGATACGCCCTCAAACTCCTTGCCAACACCTTCAGTGGGCGATCTGTGGCTCCAACAGTCACCAAGAATGATATGTGCTTTCTCTTCCATGGGATTAAGAAGATCTTATGCAGCCAAGAAGAGAATGATGTGCCAATGAAGGTTGAGCTAGGCAATGATGTCAACTATGGTTGTATCTTGGCCTCTTCTTTGGTCAAGTACAAGGCGTGGGCAATGCGATGCAAGGCGAGCTCGGCACTCATTGGAGGCTTCCTCACACCGCTGTTCATAGAAGCGGGGGTACCTATCTCGGAGTTTCAACCTTGCGCGGAGGGAGCTTACATGGACGAGACTTACTTGCGCAACACTGACTCCTTGGGACGCACGCCAGCTCCAGGGTTCTATGCCTACTAGTTCTACGGCGAGAACAACACAAAGAGAGTGTGCATCCTGCCTAATACCGATGAGACGCACCTAGAAAGCTGCGGCACCATCGAGTTTGTTCCGTCTGAAGAGGAATGTTTTGCACCTCTTAGAGCCACAGCCGCGCCGCCTCAAGTTGCTCGTGCACCTTCAGAGTCACCTCCCTCAGATTCCATGATGCCAGCCAGCTTCGACCTCCCTAAGCTTGATTTTGAGGTAAGGACCAAAACCGAGAAGTTCCTTGCATCCGTGGTAGAGATTCAGCGGAAGGTGAATAAGTGGCAGAGCAAGATGATTAAAAAACTTGCTAAGAAGATCAAGGACTTGCAAGGGAGCTCATCTGATGCATCTTCAAGTGAGGAGGTTGAGCAACCAGAGAAGAGAAGGAGATCCACCGGAGGGATTGAGATCCGTGAGCCTCAAGGAAGTGCTCAAGCTCCTCGCCCTTCTGTACAAGAAGCCACGAGCAAGGGCAAAGGAAAGGAGACAACCCACGACCCTCTTAGCAAGAGTAGGAAGTCTGGAGCATCCTCAATCTCCAGCCGTGCCTAACTCCAAGGTACCAACACACAACCTTGTAAATAACATGCATTTTCTTGATTTTGCTTTAAGTTTTTGAACTCCTCTTGACTTTGTTAAGTTTGGGGGAGTATGTGTGTGCTTTGACATGTTTTCTTTGATCTTATTTTGTGTTATCATCCCTTGAGTCATCATGCATCATGTAAGGCATAGAAAAGAACAAAAAAATCATAAAGTTTTTGAAATTTTCAAAAACATTCATGTAACTTGCATTTGAATTGTTAAACATTTTAGGATTGAGTCTAGAATTTTAAGCATTTATGTTGTTTGCATTTGCATAAGGGGCAAAAGTTTTTCTTGAAAAGTGTTTTAGGCTCATGAATTATTTCAAGGCCCTAGTTATTGGTTCTTTGATGCATTGTTCACACTTTGAAAGTAAGCTCTAACCATATTTGGATCATTTGTTTTGATTTTCGTGGCTTAAGTTGAACATTCATGAATTGAATCCTTTCCTATCAAGTGAGAACCTTAATTTGAATCTTTTTATTTATCATACTTATGCATTTGAAAAAGGATACATGGATCGCATATACATATTCAGGCTTTCTTACTCCCTTTCACCACTCTCTTGTAAGCCTGAGTAGACTTCTCACCTTGACCCTTACCCTCCTTTCAAGCCAATTTTCTTGTGTGACATCTTTGTGAGGCCTTATTTTTGGTTTGAACTTGGCATAAATTGTTAGGTTCAGGCGACATGATTAGGCTTTCATATTGATGCTACCTTTGCATTTTGAAGCTAGTTTTAGGCTAAGTTTGTGGGCAGGGATTTGTGGGAGTTGTTCGCTTTGGTTTCGGTTTGAAAAGATTTTGTGTTTGGGGTTTGAACAAAAGGGAAATGAATGGTTTTAAGTGGTAGGCCTTGTTTATTAAAATGAATGCTCTTGTTTAAAAAGAAGGTAGCTCTCAAAGAAAAGAAAAAGAAAAAAAAGAAAAATCAGAAAAGAAAAGAGCCAAAAGGCCAAGTTTAAAAAGAAAAAAAAAAAAAGAAGAGAGCTACCAAAAGTATTTAAAAGAGCTTAGTATGTTTTTGGCCTTGCCACTAGCCTCAGAAAGGGTTTTAAAATGATGTTCTTATTTGGGTTTTAGCTAGGCGAATTGCCTTGTTGATGTGGGTAGTCGTTAGGAGGGTGAGTGAGCTTGAAAAAGAAAAGAAAAATGAGAGGGGTTGAGGGTCATTGTTAGTGTATATGGGTAGATGAGAGTCTAGTCATGTATGCATCAATTGTCTTTACCTTTAGCATTATGCATAAGTTCAACATTCTTTGAGAGAACCCATTGCTTGATTTACCCTTTTAAATGAGATCAATTTTGTCTCATAACCTTGTCCCTAAGCCAAATGTATTCGGTTTTAAAGTGCATAAGTGTGATTCACTGTTTTGACCTTAATGAATATTAAAGGATAAGATTCTTGGATTGTTTGGGATATGAGAGTCATGATTTGAGATTCAACATGTGATGATTATGGCTAAGTTCTTGGGAGTATGAGTGTGTGCATTGCATCTTAGGATTAAGAACTAGAACCATTGAATTGATTCATTTGAAAAACACTTTTGCAAGGAATTTGAGCCCCCGTTTTAAAACTTCTCTTCCTTTCTTGAATTTGGTTTGCTTGAGGGCAAGCAAAAGGCAAGTTTGGGGGAGTTGATATATGATACAAGTCTTTTGTGACTTTGTTTCAATCACCCGTATGCTAGTCAGTTGTAGTAAGGGTTTTATGTCAATCCATTGGGAGGAGTTGAAAACAGAAGAGTTGAGAGTAAAGTCTCTAAGTAAAGCAGGCAGAGAATTGGTTTTGTTGCCTAAGCAACAGTTCTAGCAACCTAGGTGAAACAAGCAGCAAACAAAGTGAAAGCAGAAGCAAATTAAGCAGTTCTAAATAAGAAAAACAGAGTAAAACAGAGCAAAACAGAGCGAATCCGAAATTCAAATAAGAGGAAGGCAAGTCTCTAGATGTGGTTATTGACTTTGGGAAATTTTAGACATTAACTAAGGCTGTTTCAAACTACATTGATCAAGCAAACAGGCAAGCAATGGTGATTCCTAGACATAGAGTTCACACTTAAGCTAGTTAGATCCAATCTCTTGGCAAATAACCCTTTGCTAAACATTCTAACAAGAACTAAATCTCATTAGTGCTAAAACATCAAGCAAGCATGATTAAACAACTCTATTTAAGTCAAAATGCTCCTCAAACAGTCAATCTCTTGAGCCAAGGCCAGCAAATCCTCTATTAAACATGATCAGCATTTCATCAAACACTTGGTGGACATAAGAGAAAGCTAACAACTTAGACAAGTTTGATCAAGACTAATCTAGCATGGATAACAAGTTAATAGAGAGGAACCCATAGACTGAAGAACTTAACAAACCTTAATCAAGCCTTAAATCCCCCTAGTCTACCACATCTAAAAACCCTAAGATAACTACTCACTCATAATCATGTTTAACACCAAATCACAAAAGGAAAGGATGCTTATCATGATTAAAAGAAAGATTAAAGAAAGATTAAAGCAAATACTTGATTATATTAAACAAAGCAAAGAAATTGTCTTACAAACTTAAAGAAAGTGCTCAAGAACAGTAAAATGACATGACTTCTCGAAAATCTGGAAAAAGAGGCTATTTATAGCCTAGAAAGGAAAACCCTAGAGTAATGGCATAGTTGTAATTAAAAACAGGTTCGGGCTGGGTCAGTATCTGTCAGTTGTGTCGATCTCCAGTGACCGAAATGGGACCCTATCAGTCTTCAGTGATCGACACACATGACCGAAATTAATCCGATGTGTTTGCGTCGATCACACTTGACCGATACTGGTGACCGATATGCTCCGTATCAGTCACCCTTGACCGAAACTCTCCGTGCTCTGACCGAAAACTTCTGCATAGATCTTCTGCTGTGATCCTTCTTGCTCCTTTTCGCCCAGCTAGCATCTTGTATCATTCCCAAAACTCCTCCAAGCTCCTTTAAGCTCCAAAATGCAAAGAAAATGCAAACTATACTCTAAATGCAACCTAAGTCTAAAAGGAGAAGAAAATGGGACAAAAGCAAAGGGAAAACATGCAAAAGAGGACCAAAACATGTACTAAATACAGCCCTAAATGGTGTAAATACAAGGGATATCAACACCCCCACACTTGCCTTTTGTTTGTCCTCAAGCAATCAAGAACATATGGGAGAGTGAGGTTTGAAAGTGGGCATTCAGATTCCAAAAGTGCAAAGGTAAAGAGATGGTTTTAGTGCTTAAGTGCCTAGGTGTAGGATGCAAACATAATCAGCTATACTTTAAAGATCCTAGCCATGCTCATCATGTTTCAAAATGATCTCAAATCTCAACTTAGGCAAATGCTCAAATCAATCAACTCTTTAACATTCAATTAAATTCAGGTTATGAGATAAGAATGATCTCATTTAAGCCCAAGGGTTCAAAAACATAAAGGATCACTCAATGAAATGAATTCATCTTAGGCAAAATGCTAAAGGTAAAAGCACACCTATGCATGCAATTCAAAGCTCTCTTCTACCCTTACTTCCCAAAGATGAGTCCTAAGCATTTATAAACCCAAGAGTGAACCCTCTAAGTCTACCCATCTTCATGGCTAGGGAAACTTCTTCTTTCTCTTGTGTGGCTGCTTCTTTTTGGTTGGGACTTTCTCTTCTTTGTTGTGTTGGCACCTTCATCACCTTTGGTGGATTACTCCTTGGTCAGATTTTTCTTCTTTTGGACCCTTCTGAGCATTGTTGTTGGCGCCAATCCTTCTTTTTAAACTTAGAGCTTTTATTCCCTTTACTTTACCATAATACTAGACTGTTTCCCCTTTTCTACCATTTCAGATCTTTCCCTTTCTTTCAAAACATAAAAACATGAAGATCAAACCACTTATACTACCCTTTTTAAACCCCAAAACTCCTATCCTAGAATCAGGCTCAAGATGCAAGCTGATATCTACAAGAGAGCTAATCATTGCCAGCCTTATTCCTAACACTCTTTGCCAAGAAAAAATCAAAAATGCAATGCAAAGGCCTCACAGCTCTCACAATAGTGTTTAGGCTCAAAAGGAGGTTTTGGTTAAGGGTGAGGATGTAAATGTCCCATAATTATAAGGATCAGCTATTTGGATCAACAAGAGTGGTAGAAAGGAGAAAGATGATCCAAATATGTATATGGTAGCCATGAATTCACTTTTCAATGCATAAGACATTATAATTAAAAGTCCAAATTAAAGTTCAAGTTGGTAGAGTTGATTTTCAGAGAACAAATGCTTTCAGAATGAGATGAGAAAACCAAATCTAGCAATCTAAGCATGGTTCAGTCTTAACTTCTAGCAATCATATGATGCATCAAACAACTAAGCACTTAAAAACTGAAATCATCTCTAAACACTAAGCACTTTACAAGGAAAATTCATCATAATGCCCTATGCAAATGCAATGCAACCTACATGTCAACACAAGACTCAATCCTAGAAGAATGAGATGAAACTACATGCTTTCTTTTTGGTTTGCAAAAATGCAAATTTTTTTAAAAATTTTTCGATTTTTTTGTGTTTTTCTATGCCTTACATGTATGCATGATATGCATGAGACTCAAAGTGAAAAAGAAAAATAAAAACTAAGAAAACAGAAAACAAAGTCAAACTCCAAATCTCTCCCCCACACTTAAATTACACAGGCCCTTGTGTAATGAAAGCAATGGAAGAGAGAAGCAACAAAATATTACAAAAATAAAAAGATGCAATGGTATAGAACAATGGAAGGGATGTGGTACTTGGTTCCATGGGAGGAGTTGTGGGATGATCCTGAGGTTTGTGGAGACTTTCTAGCTCTCCTCTTCCTTCTCTCATAGACTTTAGTGGAATGCTCTGCTTCTGGAGTTGGTTGAACCCAGCTTGACCATAGCTGTTCAGCTTGTGAAGAAGTCCCTTGTGTGCCCCATTGCCATGTTTCCTGAACTTCAGAGGAGTTCGGGGTTGGCGCCTCCTAAGATGATGAAACATGGGCTCTTAGCTCATAAGATGAGGCCTTTGGTTGTGCCCATGTACCCCATTGATCACTTGGTTGTGCAAGGAATGAGTGTCTTCCATGGGGGTTCCATACAGATTCCTCCTCTTCAGTTGGCTCAGCTTGGTGGAGTTGTTGAGCTCTTGGGTATGGCTGTGGTGGGAAGTTTTTGCTGATGTAGCCTTGTTCTTCCTGAACTTCCCCTTCACCATCTTCATAAGCCCTTTGATGGCTTTGTCCTGCCACTTGCACCACTTCTGTAGTGTGTTAATGTGCTCATGAGCTGCTCTTAATGAGCTTCCTTGGTTGGGAGCTTCATAGGGCTGGAAGTGGAACTGCTTTGAGCTGTAGTTCAACACCTCTTCTTCTTCAAGCTCCTCTTCTTCATGGGTTCTTCCTTGGCCTTCAGCGCCAGCAGTAGCATTCCATTGTTCTTCTCCTTCTTCTTCTCTGATCTCTTCAGTGTGCTCCTCTTCTTCTTCACTGTCTTCTTCCTCTTCTACTGTAGGAATAGGGCCGCCTGTGTAGAGCTCCTCAGTGCTTGGGTTGAAACTGATGTTTCCTTTTCTGAAGAAGGATGTAATCTTTGGATTAGGGAGGAGGACTATTGCTGGTGTGTCAAGGCCTGTGATGAAGTTGTACACATGCTTTCCACCAATGGTTCTTTCAAGGTAGTGGCTTCTCTTGAGGTAATTAATGTCAATCCATAGTGGCTCAAGTGCATCACCTTCATGTTTGTCAAGGTCTACTCCACTAGCTTGTAGAACTGCTGTCACAACTCCCCCAACGAGCACTTGAGGGCTGTTCTCCTTCTTTGTCTTACTCAAAACACAGCTCTGGTAGGATAGGAGCTGCTCCATCAACATAGACACATAGCAGGGGTAGCTTCTCGGTGCTCTGAAAGGTTCCCCATACTCATCGCTTCCCAACACCTCATACAGTCCTTGGTATATCAGATCTGTCTCCCTTCCTGTGAGATATGTTGTCTCCTTCCTTGCAAAGAGTGTATTCGCAAGTGCTTTGTGGACATATCTCACGGCTGGATGCCTTAGGTGCTGGTTCCTTGATCTTCCAGGAGTATATTTCCCAACCCTAATAATTCCCCACAGCATAATGTGCTGCCTACTTGAGATTTCGAACCTGCTCAGCTTGGTGGGGTGGGACTTCAGCTCTAGAACCTTGGCGATCTCTGTGAATGTTGAGGAGAACTTTTCCTTGCCAATCCGAAAAGAGATCCATCCATTGCAATTAGGGAGTTCACTATCTTCATACCAGACCACCTTGAGTGTGGAGAAGAATTGGTAAGTGAGCTGTTGGTAAGATGGGAATGGCATCTCCATGAAAGCTCCAAGACCCATGCGCTCAAACGTGGCTTTGCAGTCACCATAGAGTCCAAGCGCCTTCGTTGTGGAAGTGCATGGATATCTTGTTGGCTTGAAAGTGTACTGGTTGAAAGCCTTCATGAGTTCTCTAGCAGCACTGCCCTTGTTTTGTTGATCTTCTCCCTCATTTACAACCGGTCTCTTTCCAGCGGTCTTGGAGGATTGCTCATCAGCCTTGCCCTTTCCTTTATCTTTCTGTGTTCTTGGTTGGGTTGGTGCTTCCTGAGGTGCTTTTCCCTTTTTCCCAGCAGCTATTTTTGTTCTTCCCATGGTACCTTCAAAAGCAAAGCTTGAAAACAAGGTAAGTAAAAGAATAAAAGCTGAAGAACCAAATAGTTGAAAGCTTTTAAATGAGAAACTCTTTAATTATAATGAAAAGTCTAACAAGTCCTAATAACAAGCTGAAACTTATTCAAAGCAAGACGAGATCAAAAGCTAGCAACTAAATAAGCTAGAATGCACAAAAGATAAACAGTTATGCATGACATTCTAGCAAAATGGTTCTTAGGCAAAAGAGATGATGATTTTGCAAAAGGATGAAGATGAGCAAGCAATAAGATAAATAGATATAAATCAGAACTTCAACATCTAGCTTGATATCTCAAAACAAATCCATATTGCAAAACCATAGCACAACAATCAAAACTAAATACTGCTTGCTCTTAAAAACTTCATATAAGCGATTTTTATCATAAGCTAAGAGTAAGAGCAAAGAGAGATAGTTTAGGAAGAAAACCTTTAGTGGACTTCTGAACACTTAGAGAAAGCAATAAAACAGAAAAAAAACTAGTTATTTCGAGCTTTAGGTGAGAAGAAGAGTGAGTTTAAGTGTGAAGAGAAGTGAGGAAAGTTGTTGCTTAAATAGAGAGAAAGGAGAGGAAATCAAAGGAATCAAAGGTTGGTGAGAGAACATAAGGAATCAAAAGTGTGGGGGACAAAAACAAAAGTGTTCAGAAGCTAGGAAAGAGGTCAGAAGGAATCCCATTTAAAAATTCAAACTACTTTGGCTCCAAACCAAGGTAGGTAAAAAATTTTGAAAGTTGAGACACTTACCTCGGATGGAGTTTCGGTCAGTCATGACAGATATTACTTACCGAAATTCCATTTTCGGTCATGAGTGATCGACACTAGAGACCGACGTGCTTCCTGGGATTAGTATCAGTCATCAGTGATCAACACACTTGACCGAAATACATCCGGTATGATTGTGTCGATCTTGTGTGATCGATACTAGTGATCGATACGATTTCAAGAATCTTATCGGTCTCCAGTGATCAATACTCTGGACCGAAAATCATACAATGTGTTTATGTCGATCTAATGTGGTCGATATGGATGACCAAAAATTAACTTCTTTCAAAACTTCTTTCCGTATCGGTCATAAGTGACTGATATGTTGACTTGTATAAACTGGCTCCACCGATATTGGTCAATCATGATCGATACTGATGACCGAAAATCTGTGTATCGGTCTGTCATGACCGATACAAATGACCGATATCAGCCAGAATACACCTGTTCTTTGTCCCCATCAGACTTTCTCAAACCCCAGTTCGAAATCCTGTTTCTATACACTAAAACAAAGCATAAAAGATAAACTAGAAAGAATAATATATACAAAAGGATACCATGGGACTACCTCCCAAGTGTGCTTGTTTAAAGTCACTAAGCTTGACTTTGATTATCTCCTTAGTTGAGGTGAGGAGAAGGAGTCATGGAACTCCTTTGTGGTGGCTTGCTCCTTTGGACTCTAGCAGAAACTCCATTCATCTTTATCTTGGCAAAAGGCATAGTCTTCCCCCTCTTGCTGAAGCTTGAAGATGAACTCTCCCTTCTTAGAGACCCTTGGTTGCAAAACCAGCTCCCCTTTGTTAGTATCCAACTTGATCTCATTCAGATTCTTGTAACCAACCACTTCAAGGACCTCCTCTTCAGTGGTGTCTTCAAACAACTTGGCCAAGCAGCAGCCATCAAAACTCTCTCCTTGGTAGCCTTCAAACTCTGGCCAGTTCCTTCCAAGTTGCTTCAGCTTCTTGATCTCTATTAAGAAGGCTTGCTCATTCTCCAGCTTATTCCCCTTGGAGTCAAACCTTAGAACCTTCTTCTTGGTCAGCTTCAGCTCAATAGTGCATTCCTTAGCATCAAACACTGCTCCAGCTGAGGCCAAGAAAGCATTCTTTATATGCCCTTCCACATCAAGCACCAAGAAATCAGTGGGAATGATTACTCCTTCTATCATCATTGGCACATCCTTAAGACTCTCAATTGGTTTCTTCACTGTTCCATCAGCTATAGTAAGGGATACATTACTCTCTTGAAGTTGAGTGTAGCCATGAGCCTTAGCAGTAGAGGATGGGAGAAGATTGATACTTGCTCCAAGGTCACAAAGACAGCTCTTGAAAGTCTGCCCCTTAAGTTCACATGGGAGAGTGAAACAGCCTGGATCTCCAAGTTTTTTTATAGTGAGCTCCTTAACCTCAGGTGTTTCAGTCTTCACCCTTAGCTTCTCAAGTTCTTCTTGGCCATTCAAACCCTCAACTCCATCTGAGCAGCATAGAGAGTTTCAAACTTCTGAACCAGCTATTCCTTGAACCTTCCTGCAAAAGGGATGGTCGGTTGATAGACAGGAAGAGCAGCTGTTTGAGGTTTCTCCTTATCATCAGCAGTTTCCATCAAGTAGTCCTTTGTGTTATCAACAACTTCATGTGGCACCCACCACTCTTCATCATCTGAGTTTTCCCTATCTCCAAAGGGTCTTTCTTCTACAGCTCCTTGGTCATTTTTGATTTCCAAGAACTCTTCCCCCCCCCACTTAGAGGTTCATTGTCCTCAGTGAACAAGTAGAGGAACTCTTCAATGATAGCCTCCTCTTCAGCTGAGAAGCTTTCTTCTTCTAGCACAATAGCATTGCAGAACTCCTTTGGGTTTGCTTCTGGTTTTCCAGGAAACTGTCCTTGTGGCGTGGGACCAGCTATTCCTTTGTTGTTCTCTAGTGTTTTAACTCTTGCAGCCAACCCATCAAACTTGTTGGTAAGCTCTACATGCACTGAATCAATTTTGTTATGGACCTCTGCAAACTTCTTGTTCATTTCCAAGGTTGTAGTGACTTGAGTGTTGATCATTTGCTGCATGAGGGTCTTGAGATCAGTGTCTTGAGAGCTAGAGGAAGCTTGTCCTTGTGCTTGGTCATTGAATCCTGGAGGGTTGTAGGGCGCTCTTGGCTGATAGTTGTTGTTCCTCTGCTGGAAACCTTGGGAGAGCTTGCTGTTGCTGTTGAGGGTAGACCTGATCTTGTGGGTTGGCAACATTGTTGCTCCTGTAGGACAAGTTGGGATTGGGTCTGTAGTTCAATAGTTGTTGTAGCCACCTTGATTTCCCAAATAGTTCATCTCCTCAACTTGGCATTGCTCCTGATCATCAAGCTGAACCATGTGTCCCACAAAGTGAACCCCTTTCTTTTCCCTTAGCAACAAGTCCAGCTTCTCATGTAGAGACTTGATTTCTTTCTTGCTAGACTCTAACTCATCCTTTGCACTTCTTGGTGCTCTATCAAATTCTTCATTGTAGTTTCCATCAGACTGAGCCAAGTTCTCTACTAACTCCAAACCTTCATCTACATCTTTTGACAGGAAGTTCCCATTGGAGGTTGTGTCCAGGAGCATTCTGATCTTAGGCAAGGCTCCTCTGCAGAGAGTTGAGAGCAAAGATGCTTGTGAGAAGCCATGATGAGGGCATTGCAATGTGTAACCCTTGAATCTCTCCCAAGCTTCTCCAAAGCTTTCATTGTTCCTCTGTGCAAATCCTGAGATCTCATTCCTTATCCTAGCAGTTCTGGAAGTAGAGAAAAACTTTGCTAGAAAGGCTTTCTTGCATTCATCCCAGCTGGTGATACTCCCTTGGGGAAGGTTTTTCTCCCACTGGTGTGCCTTGTCTCCTAGGGAAAAGGGAAACAATCTGAGCTTGAAGCCATCTTCACTTACTCTATTTATCTTTGTGAGGGAGCACAGCCTGTCAAAATTGTCCAGATGATCTAGAGGGTCTTCAAGTGGTAACCCATGGAATTTGCTGCTCTGAACCATTGAAATCAATCCTGACGTGATTTCAAAGTTGTTGTTTTGGACAGCTGGTGGAATGATGCCTGTCCTGTTGTTGTAGGCATTTGGTGCATCACCACCGCCAATAGGTCTAGCTGCTCTTGGAGCTTGTGCAGCGCCTCTTGGTCCTTGCTCACCCTATAAGCCTTGAACACCTTGATGTCCTTGTATACCCTGAGCGCCTGCAGCTCCTTGAGGACCCTGAAATCTGATGTCATCCATGACTTGATCCTGATTGTTCATACCAAGTCTTTGCAAGTGTTGCTGCCTTTCTTGCTGTCTGCTCGCTCTCTGTCCTCTATCCAGCAGATTGATGTTGTCTATGAAATCCACTAGATTGCTTAAACCTCTAGATCTCAAGTACATATACCTGAAAGACAGAAGTAAGAGTCAAAGAGAATTAGTAACCAAAGAAAAGTAAAAGCTTGATCTTAAAGATTCTACAAACTCTAATGATTCAAACTGATTCCCAAATGGCAAAGTCTTTTTGTGACTTTGTTTCAATCACCCTTGTACTAGTCAGTTGTAGTAAGGGTTTTATATCAATCTAATGGGAAGAGTTGAAAACAGAAGAGTTGAGAGTAAAGTCTCTAAGTCAAGCAGGCAGAGAATTGGTTTTGTTGCCTAAGCAACAGTTATAGCAACGTAGGTGAAACAAGCAGCAAACAAAGTGAAAGCAGAAGCAAATTAAGCAGTTCTAAAACAGAAAAACAGAGTAAAACAGAGCAAATCCGAAATTTAAATAAGAGGAAGGCAAGTCTCTAGATGTGGTTATTGACTTTGGGGAATTTTAGACATTAACGAAGACTGTTTCAAACTACATTGATCAAGCAAACAGGCAAGCAATGGTGATTCCTAGACATAGAGTTCACACTTAAGCTAGTTAGATCCAATCTCTTGGCAAATAACCCTTTGCTAAACATTTCTAACAAGAACTAACTCTCATTAGTGCTAAAACATCAAGCAAGCATGATTAAACCACTCTATTCAAGTCAAAATACTCCTTAAACAGTCAATCTCTTTAGCCAAGGCCAGCAAATGCTCTATTAAACATGATCAGCATTTCATCAAACACTTGGTGGGCATAAGAGAAAGCTAACAACTTAGACGAGTTTGATCAAGACTAATCTAGCATGAATAACAGATTAATAGAGAGGAAGCCATAAACTGAAGCACTTAACAAACCTTAATCAAACCTTAAATCACCTAATCTACCACATCTAGAAATCCTAAGATGACTACTCACTCATAATCATGTTTAACACCAAATCACAAAGGGAAAAGATGCTAATCATGATTAAAAGAAAGATTAAAGAAAGATTAAAGCAAATACTTGATTATATTAAACAAAGCAAAGAAATTGTCTTAATAACTTAAAGAAAGTGCTCAAGAACAGTAAAATGACATGACTTCTCGAAAATCTGGAAAAAGAGGCTATTTATAGCCTAGAAAGAAAAACCCTAGAGTAATGGCATAGTTGTAATTAAAAGCAGGTTCGGGCTAGGTCAGTATCGGTCATTCGCGTCGATCTCCAGTGACCGAAATGGGTCCCTATCGGTCTTCAGTGATCGACACACATGACCGAAATTAATCCGATGTGTTTGTGTCGATCACACTTGACTGATACTGGTGACCGATATGCTCCGTATCGGTCACCCTTGACCGAAACTCTCTGTGCTTTGACCGAAAACTTCTGCAGAGATCTTCTGCTGTGATCTTTCTTGCTCCCTTTCGCCCAGCTAGCATCTTTTATCATTTTCAAAACTCCTCCAAGCTCCTTTAAGCTCCAAAAGCACCTAAAAACATCCAAAATGCAAAGAAAATGCAAACTATACTCTAAATGCAACCTAATTCTAAAAGGAGAAGAAAATGGGACAAAAGTGATAACTAGTTTTCTTTGCAGGGGTGAGTATGCAATGAGGCTATCAAAACTCAAATGCAAGACAGGTTGTAGCACAGTATGCAAGAGAGAGTCAATCCACACCTAGGATGATAGAAAGAGCAAAGAGAATGCAAGGACTTTGCAAATCTAAGCGAACAAAGATTGGTTTTGAGAAAATCCCTAAAAACTAGATGCAGCAACTAAATGGAATGCAAAACTATTTTAATATTACCAGGAATGATCAAACTACCATGAGGAACAAACAGAATAATTAAAGAACAAAACTACGAATTACTAAAATTCTACTAGTGGATCGACCACGGGATCGACCACTAGATCGAGCAACAACGATCGATCTCGTCTAAAAATGTAAGAACAGCGAAACTAACGACCAGGATGCTATCAAAGATCAAACGAAAGACGAGAAAGGATGTAAAGATGCTAAGAAAGAGGGTCTAGGGTTGAGATTCATGGTCAGGGGTTTCGAAGGTCCGAACTTGGGTTGAAAACTTTAAATCGACTCACTTTGTGAGAATCTCTAAGCCTTGAAAATGAAATAAGATCTATCTGTGACTTTCAGTATAGATCACTCCATCATCCTCTCCTCCAAACCCATGGCTTTTGGTGGAAAGAGAGGTTGAAGGGCAGGAAAAACAGATTTCAAACACATGGCTTAACTAGTCCCCCAAACTTCCATGGCTTTTGGGAAGGGGTAACTAGTCTCTAGGGTGCGATCTTCAGAGGTCTCTGGATCCTGTCAAGGTAAGAGACCTCTCGGATCATAAAGCTTTTGGCGTGAGAGTCTTTAAGCTTTAGAAACTCATCACCCTAGAAGAGATAGCCATTAAGCGCTAGAAAACACCAAGACTGAAAACCCTTTCGACCCCTTGAATCCTCTCAACCTCGAACCCTAATGAAACTACTCACTACACATAAGATAAATCAAGTAGAGCATGAAGAAAGAAACGATGAACATGAAAAAGAACTAGATTAAACTTCAAACGATTCGAATACAAACCAAGAAAAACTTCAAGTTCGACAATGGCGGATAATCTCCAAAACCAGAGAGAAGAGCATAAAAAGATAAGATTGAAAAGTTGTGTGGGAAAAAGTCATCGCCGCCTTCCCAAAATGGCGAAAACAGCCGATGGTCCCCCCCCTCGCTAGCGGCCAAAAGCGGTTGAAAGGACAGAGATCGACTTCGGGATCGAGCGGCTCTCTCGATCATTTTTGGACATCGTGTCTTCGACTCGATCTGGGTCTCGATCATCTTCGGTGGATCGAGTGTTGCATCCGATATTGGTATCGATCTTCGGTTGGATCGAGTGGTGGACTCGATCTGGCTCTCGCTCTGCATGGCATCATTTACGTCCGCACCGTTTGATCGATTGCTCCACTCGATCTTCTGGTCGATCTCATATAGATGGACCTGCCATGCCCGATCTGTTCCCCGATCTCTGGTCCTTAGCGAACATCTGACCTTCCACGAACCGCCACAACAGCTTTAGCACGTCAACGAACCTCCACGACTCCAAAGTGGCCAGAAACAACCTGAATGTGATGCAAAATGTAAGGAACATGCGTATGCTGGTGCGAGAATGCTCTAGGACCCTAAGTGATGCAATCTAGTCTAAAGCATGACGTAAATGCATGAAAAGCTAACTAATATGTATGAAAAATGTATGCAATATGCAGTAACATCAACTCTCCCAAACTTACTTCTTGCTTGCCCTCAAGCAACAGAAAACAAGTAAGGAAGAGAGGTTTTAAAAACGAATAGGGGTTTAAGCTTCTTGCAAAGGTGCCTTTCAAATGAATCAATTTCAATGTCCTAGTTAACAGTTCTAAAATGCTATGCACACACTCATACTCCAAAGAACTTATCCATACTCATCACACAAAGAAATTCAGATCATGACTCTCCTATTCCTAACAATCAAAGAAACTCATCCTTTAACATTCATTAACATCCGAACCATGAATCAAACTTATGCACTTTAAAGCAAAACACATTTGGCTAAGGGTGTAGGTTATGAGGATAGAATGATCTCATTTGAAAATGGTTATCATTTAAAACAACGGTTTCTCTCAAAAGTGGCAAGAACTTTATGCATAATGCTAAAGGTGAAGGCAATTGATGCATACATGATCAGATTCTCATCTACCCATGTAAACTAACAATGATCCTAAACCCCTCTCATTTATTAACTTTCATCCTCACTCACCACTTAGAATCTACCCTTTTTTCTCAAAGCTTAGCATTCCCCAATTCAAAACAGAAAACATTTTTAACTCTTTAGACTAGTGAAAAGGTTGAAAATAATTTTGCTCTTTAACTATTTCTTATTTATTTTTTTTTTCTTTTTCTCTCTTCCCTTTTTTATTTTTGGCACTTAGGCACTTTTTCTTTTTCTTTTTATTTTTATTTGAGAGAGCTACCTCCTGAAATTTATTAGAGCATATATATAATTTTTTTGAACACAACCCTTCACTTAAAACCTATTTCTTTCTTTTAAACACCAAACTCTTTTGAAACCGAGAACATATAATCATGAAAACAACCCCAATGATCCCCCAAACTTATCCTAAGCCTATACCTAGCTTCAAAATGCAAAGCTAGCAATCATATGAGAACCCAATCATGTCGCCTAAACCTAACACTTTATGCTAAGTTCAAAACCGAAAAAGAAGGCCTCACAATGATGTCACACAAGAAATATTTGGCTTCAAAGAAAGGTAAGGGTCAAGGTGGGAGTTCTACTTAGGCTCACAAAGAATGGTAAAAGGAAGAAGAGAGCCTAAATATTTTAAAATCCATGTGTTCATTTTCAAATGCATAAGGATGATAATTAAAATTTCAGATTAAGGTTTTCACTTATTAGGACAAGTTTCAAATCATGAGAGTTCAATTCAAGTCACGAAAATCATAGCAAGTGATCCAAGCATGGTAAGAACTTACTTTCAAAGCATAAGCAAGGCATTAGAGAACTACTAACTAGGGCATTGAAACAATTCATGAGTTTAAAACACCTTTTTAAGAAAACTTTAACCCCTTATGCAAATGCAAACAACCTAGATGCTAAGAAAAATTCTAGACTCAATCCTAACATGTTTTGACAAGATGAATGCAACTACATGAATCTTTGAAAAATTTTTAGAAATTTTACCAATTTTTCATGAACTAAAGACTCAAGGATGCTAAAGGAAAATAAGATCAGAAAACACATGTTAAACCACACATGTACTCCCCCAAACTTGCTTGACATCGTCCCGATGGCAAACAAATTCAAAGGAGCACCAAAACACAAAGCAAAAATAAGCAAATATGAGCGGTTATGTACAATGGAAGAAGGTTCTTACCTCTGGTCTAGTCTCGGCTGGAACTTGAGGATGTTCCAGAAGAGCTAGAGACTATGGTTTTGCCCATGCCGGTTGGTTCCTGGAGAGAAAGACGCGCCGGCTGAATGTTGCTGCCTTGAGTCTCACGGATGACGACTCCACCGGTTGAGAGCCTCCTCTTCTCGGGTTGTTGAACCTCTTTACTTGCATCTTTCTTAGACGAGCCTCCTTGAAGTGCTTTGACCTTCTTGGCAAGTTTCTTATGCATTTTTCCTTGCCATTTGTTGATTTTCCTTTGCATCTCCACAACAGATGCTAGGAACTTCTCTGTTTTGGTTCTCGGCTAAAAGTCTATCTTGGGAAGGGTGTAGGCTTCGGGCATCTCATCTTCCATGGCTGGAGATTCAGACTTTTGACGAGGAGCAATTGCTGGGGCAGGCGTTCCTCCTAGAGGAGCAAAGCACTCCTCTTCTGTTGGCAAGAACTCGATGTTCCCAACACCAAGCAGCTCGGTCTCGTCCTTGTTTGGCAGGATGCACACTCTCTTCTCGTTTTCGTCGTCTATGAAGAGATAAGCGTAGAACCCTTCTGCTGGCGTGCGTCCCAAGCTGTCGGTATTCCTCATGTAGACCTCATCCATGAAAGCTCTAGCTGGGACGTGTGCGAAGTCGTGTATAGGTACGCCAGCTTGTAAGAATAGAGGAGTGAGGAAGCCGCCAATAAAAGAAGAGGTTGCCTTGCACCGCAAGGCATAAGCCTTGTACTTCACCAAGGAGGCAGCAAGCACGCATCCATAGTTCACCTCGTCGCCGAGCTCATCCTCCATAGGCTCGTCATTCTCATCTGGATCACACAACAAATGCTTCACGCCTTGGAACGGGAAGCAAAGCTCGGTCTTCATGACCGTGGGAGCAACTGACCTTCCGCTAAATGTGTTGGCGATCAGCTTCAAAGTGTACCTCAGCACCGGGCTTCTCACTCTCTTGATCTTGGCGGTGTTGGCTTTGTAGTCTTCATAGCTAATCAGGTCCCAAAAATCGTTTGCTCGCTTGAAGGAGGGGAACTCGATCTTGGTGGTAGTTGTGTTGAGACCATATGCTTGACATAGCTCGGGGACGGCCTTGCGAAGGAACGGGGGCGCTAGGGTTCTCGTAACAAAACTCCAACGTGGCAAGAAAGTCTATTTTCACTTCTGGAATTGTTGGGCAATCCATCCGTGACAGACACCTTAAGCCAATATTCTTGAGGAGGTGGTCGAAATCTCCAAGGATCCCTAGTTTGAACAGCAGCTCCCTGTCCGCAAACTTAGTAGGCTCAAACCGAAGCATTTCAAGCCGTTTCTTGTCCCTCTTCTCATCCTTACTCCATCTGACCCTCTCTTGAACAGCCACCTCTTGTCCTTCTCCCTCTTGTGCTGTCTCTTCTCTCGTTCTTTTAGGAGCCATTGTACCAGAAACAAATTTCTCAAGCAGTTTGATAAGCAAAACGGCGATTGGATGAAAGAAGAAGAGAGGCGAAGAAGAAAGCTTATAACTAATACCCTATAATTTTGGGAAATTAATAAAAATTATAGCAAAATAAAGGAGAATCAAATCTATAGATACTAGAAAATCCAGAATTATTCTTTTTATTTAGCTAAATTTTAAAATTCAAAAACGGCCCTTTCATCTAAAACAATGGCTTGCGAAATAAAGGGATTTTCCAAAAAATAATTTATCAAGCTCCAAAAATAACTTTGGCAAGATTGTTAAAGAGTCTTGCTAGCCTTCGAAAACAGATAACTCTCACTCTCTTTGCTTAAAATTTTCGAGAAAACAAGAATGAGAGGGTGAGAAGTTGTTGAAATATTTAAAGGCTAAGCAAGAAACAAAACCATGGGTAGGAAAGGTGGTTTTCTGACAAAGTCTTGGTCAAGGCACATCTTTCATGGTCAATGATGCTTGCCTTGACCAAGTTTTGAATTTAAAAACTGGAGGGAAAAGAATAAAAGAGGGAAAGAAAATGTTACCTCGGTATGAGATCGAGTCCATTTGGTCGATCTAGGACTCGATCTCATGCCCATAATGGCTTAGATCGAGAGCGTTACTCGATTTGTGACTCGATTCATGATGAATCGAGTCTCGGATTGATTGGCTCCCTCGATTCACTGACTCGATC
Organism: Thlaspi arvense; assembly: GCA_911865555.2. Taxonomy (NCBI): domain Eukaryota; kingdom Viridiplantae; phylum Streptophyta; class Magnoliopsida; order Brassicales; family Brassicaceae; genus Thlaspi; species Thlaspi arvense. The sequence continues at coordinate 50,956,046 of OU466858.1, read as the reverse complement.
TAGCAAAGATCGGGTCAGGATTAGTCGATCTAGCACTCGATCTCTAGCCTTTTCTTAACCCCTGTCGCCTCTTTTGGACTTGGGTTCACTGACTCGATCTAGCAAAGATGAGGTTTAGACTCCTCATACCTGCTCCTACACACTTGCAAAATAAAAACATAAAACTGAAAGAGAAATAAAGCAGAAATATGTACAGGATAGACATGGGAATGCCTCCCAAGTGCGCTTTCTTTAACGTCTTTAGATAGACTTTACTTGGTTTAGGCAGATGCTGGGTCTTTGAGAAGCACCAAGGTACTCTCCTTGTCATAGCTGTCCGCCAAGTAAGGCTTTACCCTGTGTCCGTTGACGGTGAATGCGCTGCCACTCTTTCCCATTAATGTAACAGCTCCATAAGGCAGCACTTCTTGGATCACAAACGGCCCGCTCAACCTTGACTTCAGCTTTCCCGGGAAGAGTTTGAGTCTTGAATTATACAGCACTACCAAACCTCCTTCCTTAAGCTCCTTGGCAACCAACTTCTTGTCATGAGCTTCCTTAGTCTGCTCCTTGTATATCCGAGAGCTCTCATAAGCGTTCAACCTTAGTTCGTCCAGTTCATGTAGCTGGATGAGGCGCCTCTCCTGAGCAGTCTTGAGGTCAAAGTTCAGCCTCTTCACAGCCCATAATGCACGGTGTTCCAGCTCAACCGGGAGGTGACAGCCTTTGCCATAGAGCAGAGTGAAAGAGGTTGTACCAATCGGCGTTTTGAAGGCGGTACGGTAGGCCCAAAGAGCGTCGTCCAGCTTCACTGCCCAGTCTTTCCTTGTTGCTCCGATAGTCTTCTCTAGTATAGCCTTGATTTGCCGGTTGGAGACTTCCACTTGACCGCTTGTTTGAGGATGATACGGTGTAGCCACCTTATGCTTAACGCCATACTTCCTCAAGAGGTTCTCAAAGACTTTGTTTATGAAGTGGCTTCCTCCATCGCTTATAACTACCTTAGGTACCCCAAACCTCGGGAAAATGATGCTCTTGAACAGCATGATCACCACCTTAGCATCGTTTGTAGGGGAAGCAACAGCCTCAACCCATTTAGAGACATAATCCACAGCTACTTGATGTACTTGTTGCCATATGAAGAAGGAAATGGCCCCATGAAGTCTATGACCCACGCGTCGAACACGTCAACCTCGAAGATAGGAACCTGAGGCATCTCGTTCCTCTTACTGATATTTCCTGCTCGTTGACATGTCTCACAGCTCTTCACAAACTCGTGTGCATCTTTGAAGATGGACGGCCACCAGAAACCAGCTTTCAACACTTTCGTGGCAGTCTTGAATGAAGCGAAGTGTCCTCCGTTGGAAGAGCCATGAAAGTGATAGAGGATGTCTCTTGCTTCTTCCTTCGTAACACACCTCTGGTACAAACTGTCTACTCCTCTCTTGTATAAGTATGGCTCGTCCAAAAAGTAGTCACTCGCCTCTCTCATAAACCTCTTCTTGTGATAGCTGTTGAGATGTGTTGGCTCGTCGCCACACGCTAAGTAGTTCACAACATCAGCGTACCACAGAAGATCCTCTTTGAAGCTCAACACCTCTTCAAACTGCCCCTCTAGCTTTCCACAAACAGCCGTGGTGATCGCCATGAGTTGCTCTTCTGGAAGAGAGTCATCTAAGGGGAGAGACTCGTTGATCCTTAGCCGTGAGAGATGGTCAGCGACTCCGTTTTCTATTCCCTTCTTGTCTTTAATCTCCATGTCAAACTCCTGGAGCAAGAGAATCCACCTTAAAAGCTGAGGCTGAGTGTCCTTCTTCGAATAGATGTATCGCAAAGCCGCGTGATCTGTGTAGACAATAGCCTTGGAACCCACAAGATATGACCGGAACTTCTCAAAGGCGAACACTACTGCAAGCAACTCTTTCTCTCTAGTGGTGTACCTTGTTTGCGTGTCATCCAAGGTTCTTGAAGCATAGTAAATCACGTGCAGCTTCTTGTCTTTCTTCTGACAAAGAACGGCTCCTGCGGTGTAGTCAGTAGCATCGCACATGATCTCAAAGGGTAGTGTCCAGTCTGGTGCTTGAACTATAAGAGCTGATGTAAGGGCTTCCTTGATGGTCACGAAAGCTCGCAAGCACTCCTCGTCAAACACAAACTCAGCTTCTTTGCACAGCAACCGTGTAAGAGGGCGTGCAATCTTGGAGAAGTCCCAAGAAACTTCTGACTCCCTTAACGTTAACTGGCGGCTCAAGACCCATCATGACTTCCACTTTAGCTTGATCAACCTCAATGCCCTTCTCTGATATCTTATGACCAAGCACGATCCCTTCCTTAACCATAAAGTGGCATTTCTCCCAGTTTAGCACCAAGTTTGTCTCTTCACAACGCTTTAGTACCCTGCAAAGATTCAAAAAACACGCAGAAAAGGATGCACCATAGACAGAGAAGTCATCCATAAACACCTCTACCATCTCTTCTATTAGATCGGAGAAGATCGACATCATACACCGCTGAAATGTAGCCGGCGCATTACACAATCCAAACGACATCCTTCGATAAGCGAAGGTACCGTAGGGACATGTGAAGGTCGTCTTCTCCTGATCATTTGGGTGAATTGGTATCTGAAAGAAACCGCTATACCCATCAAGGAAACAGTAGTAAGGGTGATTAGCAAGTCTCTCAAGCATTTGATCAATAAAAGGTAAGGGGAAATGATCCTTCCTAGTTGCAAGATTAAGTTTCTATAATCAATACACATCCCATAACCAGTGATAGTCCTAGTAGGAATAAGCTCATCTCTATCGTTCCCTATGACCGTGATCCCTCCCTTCTTAGGCACCACGTGTACAGGAGAAACCCACGTGCTGTCACTTATGGGATAGATCACGTCAGCCTCTAAAAGCTTAAGGATCTCTTTCTTAACAACCTCTTTCAAATTAGGATTCAAACGCCTTTGATGTTCTATAGAAGAGGCGTTCTCATTATCCAAGTGAATCCTGTGAGTGCAAAGCATTGGTGAAAGGCCCTTGATGTCACTTAGAGAGTACCCAATGGCCTTCCTATACTTTCTCAGCTCGGTCAGGAGCGAGTGCAACTCATCATCACTTAATTTTTCATTCACAATCACGGGATAGGTTTTATTAGGCCCTAAGAAAGCATACCTTAGCCCTTTTGGGAGCTCCTTAAGGTCCACTTTTGGGGCTAACAGCTCGCTCCAGTCATCCTCGTGGCTGTTGTTGTTGTTTCCCTCCTTTGAGTCCTCCTTAGAACCCGAGGCATGAACCTTAAGACTGCATTCCTCAACCATTATCCCTTCTGAAATCGAGTCCTCCAGTCGATCATGCTCTCGATGTCGTCTAGATCGAGCAGTTTCGCTCGATTCACTTACTCGATTTGATGTGGATCGAGTAAGGGATCGAGACGCTGAGTCGATCTCCTGATTAGACCCCAAAATGATCGGAAGGTCTCTCTCGATCGTCGACTCGATTGTTTTTCCGGATCGATCATTCCTCTCGATCTGGCTGTCGATTGCTGCACCGGATCGAGTTGTGTTCTCGATTGCCTTGTCGATCTGACTCCTGGATCGAGTAATAGCATCGATCTCAGGGTCGATCTTTAGGCAGCTGCTTTCATCCTTCTTAACAATCTTCTTAGAATCGAGCAAGTTGACGTACTCATGGGTCCTCTGATCCACATAGCCAAACTCTCCTGGCTCCTTTGTCAGTGCCAGCTTCAGATGGTCCTCCTAAGCGAGTTCTTCCAGAAACTCATCCGCTAAGGCATCCATCGTTTCAATGTAAAAAGCTTGCCCTTCTATGGTCGGCTTCTTCAGAACCTCACTGATATCGAAGTCCAGCCTTATATCCTTTCCCAAGTGCAAGGCAATCTTCCTGTTCTTGACGTCGATGATAGCCCCGGCGGTTGCAAGGAATGGCCTTCCAAGGATGAGTGTATCCTTAGGCTCTTCATCCATTTCCAACACGACGAAGTCCGTAGGCATGTTCACACAGCTGATTCGCACGCATGGGTGTTGGTGGAAAGAGAGGTCGAAAGGCAAGGAAAACAGATTTCAAGTAAATGGCTTAACTAGTTCCCCAAACTTCCATGGCTTTTAGGAAGGGGTAACTAGTCTCCAAGGTGTGATCTTCCGAGATTCCTGGATCCTGTCAAGGTAAGGAACCTCTCGGATCATGAAGCTCTTGGCGTGAGAGTCTTCAAGCTTTAAGCTTTCAACACCTTAGAAGAGATAGCCTTTTAAAAACGTTTAGAAAAACCCCAAGATCGAAACCCTTTCTACCCCTTAATCCTCTCAACCCCGAACCCAAAGGAACTACTCACTACACATAAAGTAAATCAAGCACAGCATATGAAACGAGACGATGAACATGAAAGAAAAACTGGATTAAACGATAATGATTCGAATACAAAAGCTTAAGAGAAAAACGAGTTTCAACAATGGTGTTCTTCCGAAAACAAGAGAGAAAACATAAAAGAAAAGGATAAGGATCTAAAAATTATCCAAAAAGGGCGTCGCCGCCTTGCCTAAAATGCCCAAACCAGCCAATGGTCCCCCCTTCGCTAGCAGCCAAAAACGGTTGAAAGGACAGAAATCGACTCCAAGATCGAGTGGTTCTCTCGATCATATCCGAACATCGTGTCTTCGGCTCGATCTGGGTCTCGATCTTCATCGGCAAATCGAGTGTTGCATCCGATCTCGGTATCGATCTTTGGCTGGATCGAGTGGTGTACTCGATCTGTGTCTCGCTCTGCATGGCGTCATTTACGTCCGTACCGATTGATCGATTGCTTCAATCGATCTCCGTCTCGATCATTTTCCTTGGATCGCCTAGTTGGCTCGATCTTCTGGTCGATCAACTCCTAGATCGACCGGCCATGCTCGATCTGCTCCTCGATCTCTGGTCCTTAGCATATTTCCGAGCTCCCACGAACTGCTACATCAGCTTCAACACGTCCACGAACCTCCACGACTCCAAAGCAGCCAGAAACAACCTGAATGTGATGCAAAATGCAAGGAAAATGCGTATGCTGATGCAAGAATGCTCTAGGACCCTAAGTGATGCAATATAACCTAAAACATGATACAAATGCATGAAAAGCTAACTAATGAGTATGCAAAATGTGTGCAATATGCAATAACATCAACTCCTCCAAACTTACTTCTTGCTTGCCCTCAGGCAACAGAAAATAAGTAAAGAAGAGAGGTTTTAAGAAGAATGAGTGGGCTTTTAAACTTTTTGCAAAGGTGCCTTTCAAATGAATCAATCTCAATGTCCTAGTTAACAGTTCTAAAATGCTATGCTTACACTCATACTCCAAAGAACTTAGCCATACTTATCACACAAAGAAATTCAATTCATGACTCTCCTATTCCTAACAATCAAAGAAACTCATCCTTTAACATTCATTAACATTCGAACCATGAATCAAACTTATGCATTTTAAAGCAAAACACATTTGGCTAAGGGTTATGGTTATGAGCATAGAATGATCTCATTTGAAAAGGGTTTATAAATAGTTTAAGGGTTTCTCTCGAAAATGGTTGAACTTGTGCATAATGCTAAAGATAAAGACAATTTATGTATACATGATTAGATTCTCATCTACCCAAGTAAACTATCAAATGATCCTATACCCCTCTCATTTAAGAAATTTTATTCTTACTCACCACTTAAGAGTCTACCCTTTCCTTCACAAATTTAGCAATCCCCAATTCAAAATAAAGACATTTTTAAACTTTTAGGCTAGTGAAAAGGTTTTGAAAAATACTTTTGCTCTTTAGAAATTTCTTATTGGTAGCTCTCTTATTATTTTTTTTCTTTTATTATTATTATTTTTTTCTTTATTTGGCACTTAGGCTCTTTTTATTTCTTTTTCTTTCTTTTCTCTTTTTTTTTTTTATTTTATTATGGAGAGCTGCCTCCTGAAATTAGAGCATACTTAGTTTTTTTTTAAAAACAACCTTTCACTTAAAACCTCATTTCTTTCCTTAAAACACTAAATCTTTAAAACCGAAAACAAATAGACAAGAAAGCAACCCCAATGAACCCCCAAACTTATCCTAAGCCTACACCTAGCTTCAAAATGCAAAGCTAGCAACAATATGAAAACCAAATCATGTCGCCTAAACCTAACACTTTATGCCAAGTTCAAACCGAAAGGAAGGCCTCACAAAGATGTCACACAAGAACATTTGGCTTCAAAGGAGGGTAAGGTTCAAGGAGGGAGTTCTACTTAGGCTCACAAAGAGTGGTAAAAAGGAAGAAGAGAGCCTAAATATTTTAAAACCATGTGTTCATTTTCAAATGCATAAGAATGATAATTAGAATTTCAAATTAAGGTTTTCACCTATTAGAATGAGTTTCAAATCATGAGAGTTCAATTCAAGCCACGAAAATCCTAACAAGTGATCCAAGCATGGTAAGAACTTACTTTCAAAGCATAGACAAAGCATTAGAGAACTACCAACTAGGGCATTGAAACAATTCATAAGTAAAAACACCTTTGTAAGAAATTCTAACCCCTTATGCAAAATGCAAACAACCTAAGTGATATGAGAAACTCTAGACTCAATCCTAACATGTTTTAAAAAATATGAATGCAACTACATGAATCTTTGAAAAAATTTTAAAAATTTTACCAATTTTTCATGAACTAAGACTCAATGCAAAAAGGAAAATAAGATCAAAGAACACAAGATTAAATTACACATGTACTCCCCCCAAACTTGCTTGACACCGTCCCGGTGGCAAACTCATCCGAAGGAGCATCAAAATACAATGCAAGAAACAAATATGAGCGGTTATATACAATGGAAGAAGGTTGTTTACCTCTGGTCTAGGCTCGGCTGGAACTTCAGGATGTTCAAGAGGAGCTAGAGATCGTTGCTTTGCCTTTGTCAGCTGGTTCTTGGAGAGAGTGGCGCGCCGGCTGAATGTTGTCTCCTTGGGTCTCGCGGATGACAATTCCTCCGGTTGAGAGCCTTCTCTTCTCGGGTTGTTGCATCTCTTGACTTGCAGCTGGCTTAGGCGTGCCTCCCTGAAGTGCTTTGACTTTCTTCCCAAGCTTCTTCAGCATCTTGCCTTGCCACTTGTTAATCTTCCTTTGCATCTCTACCACCGATGCTAGGAACTTCTCGGTTTTTGTCCTCGGCTCAAAGTCCAGCTTGGGAAGTGTGTAAGCCTCGGGTATCTCGTCTTCCGTGCCTGGAGACTCTGACCTTTGACGCGGGGCAATGGCTGAAGCAGGCGGTCCTCCTAAAGGGGCAAAGCATTCTTCCTCCATGGACAAGAACTCGATGTTCCCAACACCAAGCAGCTCGGTTTCATCTCTGTTGGGAAGGATGCATACTCTCTTCTTGTCTTCGTCATCTATGAAGAGGTAGGCATAGAACCCTTCTGCTGGCGTGCGTCCCATCTATCAGTATTCCTCATGTATGCTTCATCCATGAAAGCTCTGTTTGGGACGTGAGCAGTCATGAATGGGCACACCAGCTTGCACGAACACAGGAGTAAGGAAACAGCCAATGTAAGAGGAGGTTGCCTTGCACCGCAAGGCATAAGATTTGTACTTCACCAGAGAAGCCGCGAGTACACAGCCGTAGTTCACTTCATCGCCGAGTTCATCCTCCATAGGCTCGTCGTTTGCATCCGGATCACACACCAAGTGCTTCACGCCTTGGAACAGGAAGCACAGCTCCGTGTTCGTGACTGTAGGGGCAACAGATCTTCCACTGAACGTGTTGGCAATCAGCTTCAGAGTATACCTCAGCACCGGGCTCCTTACTCGCTTGATCTTGGCGGTGTTGGCTTTATAGTCCTCATTGCTGATCAGATCCCAAAACTCGTCGGCTTTCGTGAAGGCTGGGAATTCGACCTTGTATGCATCAGCGTTGAGACCGTAGGCTTGGCATAGCTCAGGGATGGAGAGTGTGTAGGCTTGACGTCCAACTTTGAAGTAGAGGCGGCCTTAAAAAGGGACGGGTGCGCTAGGATTCTCATACCGGAACTCCAAGGTGGCAAGGAAGTCTATTGTCACTTCAGGAATGGTTGGGCAATCCATCCGTGACAGACATCTTAAACCAATGTTCTTGAGGAGTTGGTCGAAGTCCCCAAGAATCCCAAGCTTAGACAACAGCTCTCGATCAGCAAACTTGGTAAGCTCAAACCGGAGCCTCTCTAGACGCTTCTTATCCCTCTTCTCATCCTTACTCCACCGGACCCTCTCTTGAGCTACCACTTCTTGTCCTTCTCCTTCTTGTGCTTGCTCCTCTCTTGTTCTCTTTGGGGCCATGGTTCCTGAAACAAATTTCTAAAGATATTGATAAGTACACGGCGGTTTGATGAGAATAAGAGAAGAGAAGGAGAGAATTTATAAAAAGCTACCCTAGAATTTTGGGGAATAAATAAAAATCATAGCTAAATAAAAGGGAATCAAATCTTTAGATACTGAAAAATCTGGAATTTTTCCTTTTACTTAGCTAGTTTTAAAAATTCAAAACCGATCCTATATTCTAAAACAAGATCTTGCGGATTTAAAGGAGATGTTCTAAAATTAAACCATTAAATCTTTGAAAATACCTTTGCAAGAAGTTCAGAATATCTTTGCTAGTTTTTGATAATTGAAACTCTCACTCTCTTTGTTTAAAATTCTCGAGCAAAACAGGAATGAGAGGGTGAGAGGATGTTTGAAATATTTAAAGACTTAGCAAAACCAAAACAATGGGTAGTCAAAGTGGTTTCTGACAAAGTCTTGGTCAAGGCACATCTTTCATGGTCAAAGATGCTTGCCTTGACCAAGTTTTGAATTCAAAAGTTGGAGGGAAAAGAGTAAAGGAGGGAAAAAAGAATGCTACCTCGGCATGAGATCGAGTCCATTTGGTCGATCTAGGACTCGATCTCATGCCCAAAATGGCTTAGATCGAGAGGGTTACTCGATTTGAGACTCGATTCATAGTGAATCGAGTCCTGGATCGATTGGCTCTCTCGATCATTGAGATGTTGGCTCCTCGGCTAAGTCCTTCTGATCGAGCGATGTCCTCGATTTAGGGGACAATTTGGCATAGATCGAGTGATGGATCGAGTCGAGTGATCGATCTGTTTCCAACAGATTTTCCCGAGAGAAATTAGATCGGTCGATCCGATTTGGATCGATCGATCCTTTTTTGTCAAGGTCGATCTTGTCACTCGATCTCGTCTAGATCGACTGGCTCCTCTCGATTCACTGACTCGATCTAGCAAAGATCGAGCCAGGATCAGTCGATCTAGCACTCGATCTCTAGCCTTATTCTAACCCCTATTGCCTTTTTAAGACCTCAAAGTCAAGGTTTAGGCTCCTTATACCTGTTCCTACACACTTGCAAAATAAAAAAATAAAACTGAAAAGGAAATAAAGCAGAGATATGTACAAGATAGACATGGGAATGCCTCCCAAGTGCGCTTTCTTTAACGTCTTTAGCTAGACCTTACTTGGTCTAAGCGGATGGTGGGTCTTGGAGAAGCACCGACGTACTCTCCTTGTCATAGCTATCTGCCAAATAGGGCTTGACTCTGTGTCCGTTGATGGTGAATGCCCTGCCACTTTTTCCCATCAGAGTAACAGCTCCATAAGGCAACACTTCTTGAATCACAAACGGTCTGCTCCACCTTGATTTCAGCTTGCCCGAGAAGAGTTTGAGCCTCGCGTTGACAGCAACACTAGTCCTCCTTCCTTGAGCTCATTGGCAACCAACTTCTTGTCATGAGCCTCCTTAGTCCGCTCCTTGTATATCCGGGAGCTCTCGTAAGCATTCAGCCTCAACTCGTCCAGTTCGTGTAGCTGAATAAGGCGCCTCTCCTGAGCTGTCTTGAGATCAAAGTTCAGCCTCTTCACAGCCCACAACGCACGGTGTTCCAGCTCAACCGGGAGGTGACAGCCCTTGCCATATAGTAGAGTGAAAGGGGTTTTACCAATCGGCGTTTTGAAGGCGGTACGGTAGGCCCAAAGAGCATCGTCCAGCTTCACTGCCCAGTCTTTCTTTGTGGCTCCGACGATCTTCTCTAGAATAGCCTTGATTTGCCTATTGGAGACTTCCACTTGACCGCTTGTTTGAGGATGATACGGTGTAGCCACCTTATGCTTAACCCCATACTTTCTCAAGAGGTTCTCAAAGACCTTGTTTATAAAGTGGCTTCCTCCATCACTTATAACAACCTTGGGTACCCCAAACCTTGTGAAGATGATACTCTTGAACAGCTTGATTACCACCTTAGTGTCATTTGTAGGGGAAGCAACAGTCTCAACCCATTTGGAGACATAATCCACAGCTACTAAGATGTATTTGTTGCCATATGAAGAAGGGAATGGTCCCATGAAGTCAATTCCCCACGCGTCGAACACGTCAACCTCGAAGATAGGTACTTGAGGCATTTCGTTCATCTTGGTTATATTCCCTGCTCGTTGACATGCCTCACAGCTCTTCACAAACTCGTGTGCATGTTTAAAAATAGACGGCCACCAGAAACCGGCTTGCAACACCTTCGTGGCTGTCTTGAATGAGGCGAAGTGTCCTTCGTAGGAAGAGCCATGACAATGATAGAGGATGTCCCTGGCTTCTTCCTTTGTAACACATCTCCGGTACAAGCTGTCTACTCCTCTTTTGTATAGGTAGGGCTCGTCCCAGAAGTAGTCACTAGCCTCTCTCATAAACCGCTTCTTGTGATAGCTGTTGAGATGTGTTGGCTCCTCACCACACGCTAGATAGTTCACCACATCAGCATACCACGGTAGAGCCTCCTCTTTGAAATTCAGCACTTCCTCAAACCTCCCTTCTAGCTTCCCACAAACAGCCGTAGTGATAGCCATAAGCTGCTCTTCTTGAAGAGAGTCATCTAAGGGGAGAGACTCGTTGATCCTTAGCCGTGAGAGGTGGTCAGCGACTCCATTTTCTATCCCTTTCTTGTCTTTAATCTCCATGTCAAACTCCTGGAGTAACAGAATCCATCTTAAGAGCCGAGGCTTAGTGTCGTTCTTCGAGTAGATGTATCGTAAGCAGCGTGATCCGTGTATACAATAGCCTTGGAGCCAACGAGATATGATCTGAACTTCTCAAAGGCGAAGACTACTGCAAGCAACTCCTTCTCCGTAGTTGTGTATCGTGATTGCGTGTCATCCAAGGTCCTTGAAGCATAATAGATCACGTGTAGCTTCTTGTCTTTCTTCTAACCAAGGACGGCTCCTACGGCGTAGTCACTAGCATCACACATGATCTCAAAGGGAAGAGACCAGTCTGGTGCTTGGACTATAGGAGCTGATGTAAGGGCTTCCTTGATGGTCACGAAAGCCTTCAAACACTCCTCATCGAATACAAACTAAGCTTCCTTGCACAACAGCCGAGTAAGAGGGCGAACAATCTTGGAGAAATCCTTGATGAAACACCTGTAGAACCCTGCGTGCCCCAAGAAACTTCTGATTCCCTTGACATTAACCGGCGGCTCAAGACCCATCATGACCTCCACCTTAGCTTGATCAACCTCAATACCCTTCTCTGATATCTTGTGACCGAGCACGATCCCTTCCTTAACCATGAAGTGGCATTTCTCCCAGTTCAGCACCAAGTTTGTCTCTTCACAACGTTTAAGTACCCTGCAAAGATTCAACAAACATGCAGGAAAGGACGCACCATACACAGAGAAGTCATCCATGAATACCTCTACCATCTCCTCTATAAGATCAGAGAAGATCGACATCATACACCCCTGAAAGGTAGCCGGTGCGTTACACAATCCAAACGGCATCCTTCGATATGCAAAGGTACCGTAGGGACATGTGAAAGTCGTCTTCTCCTGATCGTTTGGGTGAATAGGAATTTGAAAGAAACCACTATACCCATCGAGAAAACAGTAGTAAGGGTGATTTGCAAGTCTCTCAAGCATTTGATCAATAAGAGGCAAGGGGAAATGGTCTTTCCTAGTCGTAAGGTTAAGCTTCCTATAGTCAATACACATTCTATGACCAGTAATGGTCCTAGTAGAGATAAGTTCATCCTTTTCATTCCTTATGACCGTGATCCCTCCCATATTAGGCACCACGTGTACAAGGGAAACCCACGTGCTGTCACGTATGGGATAGATCACGTCAGCCTCTAAAAGCTTAAGGATTTCCTTCTTAACAACCTCTTTCAAGTTAGGATTCAAACGCCTTTGATGTTCTATAGAAGAGGCGTTCTCATTATCCAAGTGAATCCTATGAGTGCAAAGCATTGGTGAAAGGCCCTTGATGTCACTTAAAGAGTACCCAATGGCCTTCCTATACTTTCTCAGCTCAGTTAGGAGCGAGTGCAACTCATCATCACTAAGGTTTTCATTTACTATCACGGGATAGGTGTTATTAGGCCCTAAGAAAGCATACCTTAGCCCTTTTGGGAGCTCCTTAAGGTCCACCTTTGGGGCTAACAGCTCACTCCAGTCATCCTCGTGGCTGTTGTTGTTGCTTTCCTCCTTGGAACTCTCCTTTGAACCCGAGGCATTGCTCTTCAGACTGCTTTCCTCCATCGCTATCCCTTCTGAGATCGAGTCCTCCGGTCGATTCTCCTCTCGATGTCGTCTAGATCGAGCCATTTCACTCGATTCACTTACTCGATTTGATATGGATCGAGTAAGGGATCGAGACGCTGAGTCGATCTCTTGATTGGACTCCAAAATGATCGGGAGGTCTCTCTCAATCGTCGACTCGATTGTTTTTCCTGATCGAGCATTCTTCTCGATCTGTCCATCGATTGTTGCACCTGATCGAGTTGTGTTCTCGATTGACTTGTCGATCTGACTCCTGGATCGAGTGATAGCATCGATCTCGGGGTCGATCTCTAGGCAGCAACCTTCTTCATTCTTGATAATCCTCCTAGAATCCAGCAGGCTCACGTACTCTTGGGTTCTCTGTTCCACATAACCAACCTCCCCTGGCTCCTTAGTCAGTGCTAGCTTCAGATGGTCTTCTAGAGCTAGCTCTTCCAGCAACTCTTCCGCCAATTTATCCATCGTTTCAATATAGAAAGCTTGTCCTTCAATGGTTGGCTTCTTCAGAACCTCGTTGATGTCGAAGTCAAGCCTGATCTCTTTTCCCAAATGCAAGGCAATCTTCCCATTCTTCACGTCTATGATAGCCCTGGCGGTTACAAGGAATGGTCTCCGTAAGATGAGTGGGTCTTTAGGCAAAGTCTGTAAGTACGTTCACACCACTGATTCGTACCGGCAAATTTTCAAGCAGCCCCACTGGTAACCTCACGCTTCTATCAGCCAGCACCAATGAGATCCGACAGTCTTTAAACCGAGTAAAACCAAGCTTCTTAGCCACGGAGTGAGGCATCAAGTTTATGCTAGCCCCGAGATCACACAAGCAGCTCTTGAACTCTAGAGGACCCAAAGCGCAGGGTATAGTGAAGCTTCCAGGGTCTCCCAGCTTCTTGGGGACTATCTCCTTGTGTATAACCGCGCTACACTCTTCACTTAAAACAAGTACCTTTTTGCTTTCTTTGTTCTTCTTCACAAGGGTGTCCTTGAAAAACTTGGCGCACTTGGGCATCATAGCTAGACAATCAACAAGAGGCAGCTTGATTTCCACATCTCTCAAGTGCTTCTCAAACAGGATCCGATGCTTCTCGATGAGCTGCTTTTTGAAACGACCGGGAAATGGCAACTTTGGTACGTAATCTGGGGGCACGTAAGAGTTCTTCTCCTTGGTGGTTTGCTCACTTTTCTTCTCAGCGACCGCCTTATCTCCTCTCCTCGGCCCTTGGATCCAAACGTTGTCAAAGTTTATCTCATCATCATCAGCCGAAAGTTTACCCTCCCCCTCTTGAATTACAACGTCCTCGTTGTTCTTTGTGGAGACCGGAGGTTCGAGCTCTTTGCCGCTTCTCAACGTTATAGCATTGGCATACTCCTTGGGATTCTGCTCACACTTTCCCGGAATACTGTTCTGACCACTCGTGCTTGCTTTGCCTTTCTCCAGCTGCTTGATCTTGTTGTTTAGATTGGTGATCTGAGTGGAGAAGTCGGTTAGAGATGAATCTAGGCGAGTGTTCATTTCAGCGAACTTCTGGTATGTAGAGGCTTGCCCTTGTATTAGCTGTTGAAACATTGCTTGAACCGGATCAACTTGTTGTTGCATCGGTTGTTGTTGCTGAGGTGCGAAGCCTGGAGGGTAGTTAGGAGTATAACCCTTGTTGTTTTGTTGTTGCCCTTGGAAGTTGCTCTGCCCTTGACCTTGGAAACCACCACTCGGTTGAAAACCTTTGTTGTAAGGGATGAAAGGTTTAGCTTGCTGAGCAGGGTACACCTGATCTTTAGGGTTGGCTACGTTGGTGCTTCGGTAAGAGAGGTTGTTGTTCTGGTAGCCTTGGTTGTAGCCTTGAGACTTGTAGTTGTTCTGTCCAGCCACCCAATTTGCTTCTTCTTGGCTTAGCTCTAACTCCTCTTGGTTCTCATCAGCTTCACCAACAAAGTGAACATGCTTCTGATTAGCTAACACCAACTTATCAATCTTCTCATGCAAAGATTTGAGCTCCTTCTTGTGAGACTCTAACTCTGATCCTCTTGGTGCACGGTCATAATCTTCAGCATAGTTTCCATCACTCAACGCCAAGTTTTCTATCAGCTCCATACCCTCTTCTACCTCCTGACCGAGGAAGTTCCCTTTGCTAGCTGTGTCAAGCAACAACCTGATCTTTGGTAAAGCTCCACGGTATATGGTACTGAGTAGTGTCTCCTCGCTGAACCCGTGATGGGGACATTGGATCGTGTAGTCTTTGAAACGCTCCATTGCCTTGTTGAATGTCTTGTTGTTCCTTTGAGTGAAACCGCTTATTTCGCTTCTCAGCCGTGCTGTCCTTGTGCTTGAGAAGAACTTTGAGAGGAATGCCTTCTTACAATCAGCCCATGATGTGATGGTGCCTTGTGGGAGGTTCTTCTCCCAATGTCTAGCTTTGTCTCCCAGTGAAAAGGGGAAGAGACGCGGCTTGAAAGCATCTTCGGATATGCCATTGATCTTGATCATCCCACATACTTGCTCGAAGTTGTCTAAGTGCTCCAAGGGGTCTTCCATTGCTAAGCCGTGGAACTTGTTGTTTTGCACCATGGAGATGAAACCTGGCTTGATCTCGAAGTTATTGTTTTGCACCGGAGGAGGAGTGATCCCAAATCTATTGTGGTGGGTATAGGGAGCATCTCCGGCTCCTATGATCCTTGGGGGTCTAGCCGCGTGTTGGGGGTTTCCATTGCCCCGTCCTGCTGGAGGAGGTCCTTCTGGATGCTCGTGTTCAGCCATAGCTTCAAAGTCAACCAAACCGTGCTGAACAATCTCCTCAAAGGCTCTTGTTTGCTCTCTGACTCTCTTTTGCCGTGAGTGACCAAGTTGATGAATGTTGTCTAAGGGTTGTAGAAGATTGTTGTCTCCCCTTGAACGAAGGATCATGTACCTGAAAACACACGTTTGAGAGTAGAAGTATTAGTAACTTGAAAAAGTTAAAGACTTAGTCTTTGCTAAGACCCAAATCTCTATGTTCTCTAAACAATCCTAGAATGGCAACGGCGCCATTTGATAAACGCTTTCTAGCGAGGGTTTATGATGCAGAGAAGTTATCAAACTCTAATGCAAGGAACGTCGTAGTATAGGAAGCAAGAGAGAGTCAATCCACTTCTAGGAGATAGAGAATGCACAGAGAATGGAAGGACTAAAGCAAATCTAAGCAAAATGAGACAATTTATGATAAAATCTCTAAAAACTAGATGCAGCAACTTAAACAGAGTGAAACCTATTTTAAAAATACTAGAAAGTAAGAAACTACCATGAGAAATAAACAGATTAATCAAAGGAGAGATCTTCGAATTATTAAAATTCGACTAGTGGATCGACCACGAGATCGACCACTAGATCGAGCAGTAACAATCAATCTCGTCTAAAATCGTAAGAACAGTAAAGCTAATGACCAGGATGCTATCAGATAACAAGCGAACGATGAGAATAGACGTAAAGATGCTAAAAGAAAGGGCCTAGGGTTGAGATTCATGGCTAGGGGTTTCAAAGGTTTGACCTTGGGTTTAAAACTTTAGATCGACTCACTTGGTGAGGATCTCTAAGCCTTGAAAACAAAACAAGATCTATCCGTGGCTTTCGGTATAGATCACTCTTTCATCCTCTCCTCCAAACCCATGGCTTTTGGTGGAAAGAGAGGTCGAAAGGCAAGGAAAACAGATTTCAAGTAAATGACTTAACTAGTCCCCTAAACATCCATGGCTTTTGGGAAGGGGTAACTAGTCTCTAAGGTGTGATCTTCCGAGATTCCTGGATCCTGTCAAGGTAAGGAACCTCTCGGATCATGAAGCTCTTGGCGTGAGAGTCTTCAAGCTTTAAGCTTTCAACACCTTAGAAGAGATAGCCTTTTAAAAACGTTTAGAAAAACCCCAAGATCGAAACCCTTTATACCCCTTAATCCTCTCAACCCCGAACCCAAAGGAACTACTCACTACACATAAAGTAAATCAAGCACAGCATATGAAACGGGACGATGAACATGAAAGAAAAACTGGATTAAATGATAATGATTCGAATACAAAAGCTTAAGAGAAAAACGAGTTTCAACAATGGTGTTCTTCCGAAAACGAGAGAGAAAACATAAAAGAAAAGGATAAGGATCTAAAAATTATCCAAAAAGGGCGTCGCTGCCTTGCCTAAAATGCCCAAACAAGCCAATGGTCCCACCTTCGCTAGCAGCCAAAAACGGTTGAAAGGACAGAAATCGACTCCAAGATCGAGTGGTTCTCTCGATCATATCTGGACATCGTGTCTTCGGCTCGATCTGGGTCTCGATCTTCATCGGCGAATCGAGTGTTGCATCCGATCTTGGTATCGATCTTCGGCTGGATCGAGTGGTGTACTCGATCTGTCTCTCGCTCTGCATGGCGTCATTTACATCCGTACCGATTGATCGTTTGCTTCACTCGATCTCCGTCTCGATCATTTTCCTTGGATCGCCTAGTTGGCTCGATCTTCTGGTCGATCAACTCCAAGATCGACCAGCCACTCGATCTGCTCCTCGATCTCTGGTCCTTAGCATATTTCCGAGCTCCCACGAACTGCTACATCAGCTTCAACACGTCCACAAACCTCCACGACTCCAAAGCAGCCAGAAACAACCTGAATGTGATGCAAAATGCAAGGAAAATGCGTATGCTGATGCAAGACTGCTCTAGGATCCTAAGTGATGCAATCTAACCTAAAACATGATACAAATGCATGAAAAGCTAACTAATGAGTATGCAAAATGTGTGCAATATGCAATAACATCAATCAACTTGCTGTTGCATCGGCTGTTGCTGCTGAGGTTCAAAGGCCGGAGGGTAGTTTGGCGTATAACCCTTGTTACCTTGATGTTGCGCTTGGAAGTAGTTCTGCCCTTGACCTTGGAAACCACCACTCGCCTGAAAACCTTTGTTGTAAGGGATGAAAGGTTTTGCTTGCTGAGCAGGGTACACTTGGTCCTTAGGGTTGGGAACGTTGGTACTACGGTGGGAGAGATTGTTGTTCTGGTTGTAGCCTTGGTTGTAGCCTTGAGGTTTGTAATTGTTCTGTCCCGCTACCCAATTGGCTTCTTCCGGGCTCAACTCAAGCTCCACTTGATTCTCATCCGCTTCTTTAACAAAGTGAACATGCTTCTGGTTGGCTAACACCAGCTTATCTATCTTCTCATGCAAAGATTTCAGCTCCTTTTTGTGAGACTCTAGCTCGGATCCTCTCGGTGCACGGTCATAATCCTCAGCGTAGTTGCCATCACTCAATGTCAAGTTTTCAATCAGCTCCATGCCCTCTTCTACCTCCTGACCAAGGAAGTTCCCTATACTAGCTGTGTCAAGCAACAACCTGATTTTTGGTGAAGCTCCGCGGTAGATGGTGCTGAGTAAGGTCTCCTCACTGAAACCGTGATGAGGACATTGGATTGTGTAGTCTTTGAAATGTTCCATTGCCTCGTTGAATGTTTCGTTGTTTCGTTGAGTGAAGCCGCTGATTTCGCCTCTCCACCGTGCTGTTCTGGTGCTAGAGAAGAATTTTGAGAGAAAGGCCTTCTTACACTCGGCCCATGAGGTGATGGTGCCTTGTGGGAGGGTCTTCTCCCAATGCCTAGCTTTGTCTCCGAGTGAAAAGGGAAAGAGACGCAGCTTGAAAGCATCTTCGGATATGCCGTTTATCTTGATCATCCCACATACTTGCTCGAAATTGTCAAGGTGCTCCAAGGGATCTTCCATTGCTAAGCCGTGGAACTTGTTGTTTTGCACCATGGAGATGAAACCTGGCTTAATCTCAAAGTTGTTGTTTTTTACAGGAGGAGGAGTGATCACAAACCTATTGTGATGAGTATTGGGAGCATCTCCGGCTCCTATGATCCTTGGGTGTCTAGCCGCGTGTTGGGGGTTTCCATTGCCCCTTCCCACTGCCCCGTGAGCTGGAGGAGGTCCCTCTAGATGCTCGTGTTCAGCCATAGCTTCTAAGTCGACCAAATCCTGCTGAACAATCTCCTCAAAGGCTCTGGCTTGTTCTCGTACTCTTCTTTGCCGTGAATGACCATGCTGATGAATGTTGTCCAAGGGCCGAAGTAGATTGTTGTCTCCCCTTGAACGAAGATTCATGTACCTGAGAGACACACGTTTGAGAGTAGAATGATTAGTAACTAGAACAAGGTAAAGGCTTAGTCTTTACTAAGTCCCAAATCTCTATGCTTTCTAAACAATCTTAGGATGGCAACGGCGCCATTTGGTAACTAGTTTTCTTTGCAGGGGTGAGTATGCAATGAGGCTATCAAAACTCAAATGCAAGACAGGTTGTAGCACAGTATGCAAGAGAGAGTCAATCCACACCTAGGATGATAGAAAGAGCAAAGAGAATGCAAGGACTTTGCAAATCTAAGCGAACAAAGATTGGTTTTGAGAAAATCCCTAAAAACTAGATGCAGCAACTAAATGGAATGAAAAACTATTTTAATATTACCAGGAATGATCAAGCTATCATGAGGAACAAACAGAATAATTAAAGAACAAAACTACGAATTACTAAAATTCGAGTAGTGGATCGACCACGGGATCGACCACTAGATCGAGCAACAACTATCGATCTCGCCTAAAAATGTAAGAACAGCAAAACTAACGACCAGGATGCTATCAAAGATTAAACGAAAGACTAGAAAGGATGTAAAGATGCTAAGAAAGAGGGTCCAGGGTTGAGATTCATGGTCAGGGGTTTCAAAGGTCCGAACTTGGGTTGAAAACTTTAAATCGACTCACTTTGTGAGAATCTCTAAGCCTTGAAAACGAAATAAGATCTATCCGTGGCTTTCAGTATAGATCACTCCTTCATCCTCTCCTCCAAACCCATGGCTTTTGGTGGAAAGAGAGGTTAAAGGGCAGGAAAAACAGATTTCAAACACATGGCTTAACTAGTCCCCTAAACTTCCATGGCTTTTGGGAAGGGGTAACTAGTCTCTAGGGTGCGATCTTCAGAGGTCCCTGGATCCTGTCAAGGTAAGAGACCTCTCGGATCATAATGCTCTTGGCATGAGAGTCTTTAAGCTTTAGAAACTCATCACCCTAGAAGAGATAGCCATTAAGCGCTAGAAAACACCAAGATTGAAAACCCTTTTGACCCCTTGAATCCTCTCAACCCTGAACCCTAATGAAACTACTAACTACACATAAGATAAACCAAGTAGAGCATGAGGAAAGAAACGATGAACATGAAATTCAAACGATTCGAATACAAAGCAAGAAAAACTTCAAGTTCGACAATGGCGGATAATCTCCAAAACCAGAGAGAAAAGCATAAAAAGATAAGATTGAAAAGTTGTGTAGGAAAAAGTCATCGCCGCCTTCTCAAAATGGCGAAAACAGCTGATGGTCCCCCCCTCAAAATGGCGAAAACAGAGATCGACTTCGGGATCAAGCGGCTCTCTCGATCATTTTCGGACATTGTGTCTTCGACTCGATCTGGGTCTCGATCATCTTCGGTGGATCGAGTGTTGCATCTGATCTTGGTATCGATCTTCGGTTGGATCGAGTGGTGGACTCGATCTGGCTCTTGCTCTGCATGGCGTCATTTATGTCCGTACCGTTTGATCGATTGCTCCACTCGATCCTCTGGTCGATCTCATCTAGATGGACCTGCCATGCTCGATCTGTTCCCCGATCTCTGGTCCTTAGCGAACATCTGACCTTCCACGAACCGCCACAACAGCTTCAGCACGTCCACGAACCTCCACGACTCTAAAGTGGCCTGAAACAACCTGAATGTGATGCAAAATGCAAGGAACATGTGTATGCTGGTGCGAGAATGCTCTAGGACCCTACGTGATGCAATTTAGTCTAAAGCATGATGTAAATGCATGAAAAGCTAACTAATATGTATGCAAAATGTATGCAATATGCAGTAACATCAAAAAGCAAAGGGAAAACATGCAAAAGAGGACCAAAACATGTACTAAATGCAGCCCTAAATGATGTAAATACAAGGGGTATCAATATACTCATATATTTAGCATATTTACCATGCATTTAGTGTAGTTTTCATGTACTCATCTTGCATAATAGGCTAGTTTGCACTATTTTAGGTCCTAGAGCACTTTTGCATTAGCATTTGCATGTTTCTTGTACTCTTGCATCATATTCAGGTTGTTTCGGAGACATTGGAGCTGTGAGGAGCTCGTGGACACGTGAAGTAACTCAGCCATGCATGCAAAGGACCCAAGATCGAGAGCAAGATCGAGCTAGGCAGGTCGATCTAGATGAGATCGACCAGAAGATCGACTAAGCACGGATCGTTCCAAGGAAGAGATCGAGGATGAGATCGAGTGAGGAGATCGATTGTGAGTATGGACGTGGACTAAGCCATGCAGAACGAGAGCCAGATCGAGACCACGACCCGATCACTCAAGGATCGAGTAGAAGATCGAGCAAAGGAGGATGACCCAAGTCGATCTCTGGGACCTTATCCGGCCAGCTCATTTTTGGAGCGTAGTGAGGGGATCATTAGGGCTGTTTGGCTATTTTGGGCAAAGGGCGAACATCACTTTCATTACACACACTTTGCCTTATCTTTTTCTGCTTTCTCTTAGGCGATTTTTCCGCCATTGTCAAACTTTTAAGCTTTTCTTGTTTAAAACTTTTGAATCTTGGTTAATCTTAAGCATTATCTTTAATCCATCTTCGTTAATTATGTTTAACATTTCATTACTTGCATTTTCATGTGTTTTAGCTATGTGTAGTGAGTAGATTTCTTTGGGTTTAAGGTTGGGGCGATTTAGAGGGTTTAAGGGTTTAAAGCTTGGGTCTTTTCTTGTTTTTAATCTTTTCTTTTCTTGGATTTGGGCTCTTAGTGCTTAAAGTGTCTTGGGAAATATCTTTATGATCCTAGGGATCTCCTTACCTTGACAGGATTCAGGAATCCCCTAAAACCGAATCCAAGAGGCTAACTTCCCTTTTTCAAACGCCATGGTTGTATTGAGGGTTAGTTAAGCCACCATTTGAGATCTTTGCTTAATGTTCCTTGACCCATCTTTCCACTAAACGCCATAGGTTTGGAGGAAGGGTCAAAGAAAAGGGTCATACCACACGCCATGGATGATCCTAGTTTAAGTTTCTCAAGGCTTAGAGTTAAGCTCATCAATGAGTAGATCTAGTGTTTTTCAAACCCAAGCTTGAACCTTGACCCCTCTTAATATGACCCTCGACCTTAGATCCTCCTTTTAGAATTTCAAAACCTCAAGTTTTCATTTACAAGTCTTAAAGTTCACATCGTTGCTTTAGTTTCATTGCTTATCGCCTTAAGTTGCTAGAAGTTCTCTATTTACCCGTTTTAGTTCTCGATTTTTAGTAATTAGTGGTTTTGCATTTTTAATCCTCTGTTTTTTTCTTGTAGTTGTTAACCCTCTTCCAGGGATTTTAAAATAGTTTTCATAATCATCTGGTCATTGCATCTAGTTTGTATCGATTTTACCATCCATTTACTCGATTCTGCTAAAATTTGCTTTGCTCTTGCATTCCTTGTGTTCTTTCTACAACCCAGGCTGGATTGATACTCCCTTACCACTATACTGCATCATAACTGTGGTTTGGGCTTTGATTTACAACCTCAAAACATTCTGTTTATCACATATCCTTCAAGGTTTACTCCATTAGCTAGAAGAATAGCTGTCACAACTCCCCCAATGTGGATCTGTAGGCTTTTCCCCTTATTCACTTTGCTCAGAACCCAGCATTGGTAGGAATAGAGCTGCTCCATCAGCATAGACTCATAGCATGGATATCTTTTCGGCACCTGGAGAGGTGTCCCATCTCTGGTGGTGCCTACAATATCATACACTCCTTGGTATATCAGGTCTATCTCCTTTCCTGTGAGATATGTTGTCTCCTTTCTTGCAAAGAGTGTGTTGGCAAGTGCCTTGTGAGCATATCTCACAGCAGGATGCTTCAGGTGCTGATTCCTTGTTGTTCCAGCAATATATTGCCCAATCCCAATAGCTTCCCACAGCATGGCGTGCTGCTTCCTGGAAATGTAGAAACTGCTCAGCTTGTTGGTGTAAGTCCTTAGAACAAGAGCTTTAGCGATAGCCAGGAAGGTGGAGGTGAACTTCTGATTGCCAATCTTAAAGGAGAACCACCCATCTCCATTAGGAAGCTCACTGTCTTCATACCAGACCACTTGGAGAGTGGAATTGAACTGGTAAGTGAGTTGCTGGAAAGATGGGAGCGGTGTTGTCATAAGGCCTTCAAGTTCCATGTTAGCGAACACTGTCTTGCAGTCCATGTAGATCCCAAGTGCCTTCAATGTACTAGCACAAGGGTATCTTGTTAGCTTGAAAGTGCACTGGTTGAAAGCCTCCATGAGTTTCCTAGTACTTGGCTCATGGTAGTGGACTCCTTCCTCCACGGTTTTATCCTTCCTGTTCTGATTGGCGCATTTGTCTCCAACTGGTTGCTTTCCAGCAGCTTTGGATGAGTTCTTAGCAACAGCACCCTTTCCTTTATCTTTCTTGGCTCTTGGTGAAGTGGGTGCTTCCTCCTGTGGTGCCTTTCTCTTTCTCCCAGCAGCTATGTTTGTCTTCCCCATAGTACCTTCAAAAACAAAGCTTGAAGATAGGATAAGTGAAAGAACAAAAGTTGAAAAACCAAATAACTAAAAGTTTTTTTTAAAAAGAAAGCTCTCTAGGCTAAGATAAGCTTAACAAGTCTTAACAACAAGATTAAACTTCAAAAAGCAAGAGGGATTCAAAAGCTAACAGTTTAGATAACCTAGAGTTCATAAAAATAAAACAGCTATGCATGTGAATCTAGCAAAGTGGTTCTTAGGCAAAGGAGATGATGATCATGCAAAAGGATGTAAATGAGCAAGTGATGAGATTTATGAACAGTAAACAAAGCTTAAACATCTAAATTGCTTACTTTAAACAAATTCACAAGTTTGATGGCTTAGCTGCAAGGGTGACGACCTTAGAGAACAACAAAGGAGTAACTAGTGAACCACACTCTCAAGGAAACCTCCCTGGAAAGTGTGAGATGAATCCAAAGGAATACTGCCAAGCTGTTGATTCTCTAGATGCTTTCACCACTGAGGAAGAAGCTATTATAGATGAGTTTCTGTCAATGATAAATGAGGAGATTGATGAACAAAGTGAGGGGGGAGAAAATTGTTCAGGTTTCTGATGCTAAGAAGGAAGCTCAAGCTGATTTGTTTCCAGCTTATCTACCTGACATTCCATTTCCAGGAACATTCAAGTAGTTTCTAGTAAAAAAGTATGCAACTCTTTATGCTGCTAAAATGGAAATGAGAGGTCTAGATGCTGAAGAGGAGCTTGGAAAACTTCTAGTCAATGATGTGGAACCAGAAGTTGAAGAGCTGAACATCAAGAAGCTTGGAGATCCTGGTTGCTTTACTCTCCCAAGTGAGATCAAGGGCAAGACTTTCAAGAGCTGTTTGTGTGATTTGGGTGCAAGCATCAATCTATTGTCATCTTCTACAGCAAAGCAATGTCTCTCTAACCATTGCTGGTGGGACTGTGAAGTCACCACTAGGGGCCTTGAAGGACGTGCCTATGCAGATAGAAGGAGTGACTGTCCCAACTGATTTCCTGGTGTTGGATGTTGAAGGGCAGATCAAGAATGCAATCATACTTGGAAGACCATTCTTAGCTTCAGCTGGAGCTATATTTTATGCTAGAGAATGCACAACAGAGCTGAGGCTTACCAAGGAGAAGGTCTTGAAGTTTGTTAGTAAGGGCAACAAGCTGGAGCATTATCATGCTTTCTCCATGGAGCTGAACAAGATGAAAGGAGTTGGCAAGAACTGGCCAGAGTTTGAAGGTTACCAAGGAGAGAGCTTTGATGGCTGCTGTTTGTCAAGGATGTTTGAAGAACCCACTGAAGAGGAGGTCCTCTAAGTGGTTAGTTTGAAGAAGCTGAATGATATTGTGTTGGTTACTGAAAAGGGAAGGGTGATCTTGAAGCCCTTTTGCTCTAATGATGGTGAAATGTGTTACAAGCTTAAGCAAGGAGGCATGTCTAAGCCCTTTGCTGAGATGAGGATTTATGGGGTCACCACCAGGATCAAGAGGAGCAAGGCACCACCAAGGAGTTCCAAGACTCCTTCTCCTTACCTCAACTAGAGAGGTAATTAAAGTCAAGCTAAGTGACTTTAAACAAGCACACTTGGGAGATAGTCCCATGGTATCCTTTGTATATATTATGCTTTTTAGTTCATGTTTATGCATTTATCGTGTTCTTAGAAGCAGGAGTTCAGATTGGGGAATGAGAAGATGTTTGGGTAACCAAAATAGGTGTCTTCTGGTGAACATTGGTCATCTCCATCGGTCATGCCATACCGATGCAGTTTCCATCGGTCATGCCAGACCGATGCAGTTTCCATCGCTCACAAATGACCGATGTTGTAGAACCAGAAGATGCACCGGGCAACCACATCGGTCACTTGTGATCGGTCAGGAGTGACCGATGTAATCAGCCCGAGTGTAGGCAAACTCGTATCGGTCAGGAGTATCGGTCTGTAGTGACCGATAGAAACTGAGCGAGTGTTCGAAGGCCTACATCGGTCACTCGTATCGGTCAAGGAGTGACCATTGTTAATGGGCAAGAGCAGCATCGGTCACTTGCAACGGTCATAACTGACCGATGCCATCCCCATCGGTCCCTTGTATCGGTCAAACTGACCAATGGAGGCTAGCGAGGTGTGATCTTTAATTTTCAAAAAAATTCCCTCCCTTGGTTTGGAGCCAAGGGAGTTTGAATTTAAATTTGTTGGCCCTCCCTGCCATTCTGACCCACTTCTGAGCACTTTTGGTCACGAAATTTCTTAGTCATTCCTCTCTTTTATTTGTCTTTTCAAAGTGCTCAGAAGTCCTAAAAGGTTTGCTTTCTTAAACTCTTCATCTCTTGTTCTTATGCTTTGAGCTTGTTTAAAGTTTTTGAATCTTTTGCATTAAGAACTGGTTTTGGTTAGACTGAAGTGCTTGTTTTGATTTTTGCAAGGTGGAATTTGTTAGTTAACCAAGTAGAATGTTTAGAGCTGATTACTGTTCATAAATCTAATTGTGGCTTGCTTTAAATTCACTTTGCATAATCATGCTTTATTTTAATTAAAGGCCACCATGCTAGGTTCATATGCATAATAGTTTAAATCTGCTTAGAACTCTAGCATGTTTATGATTTTTGCTCTTAAATTCTCTTAGTTCTTTAGAGGTTTGCTTTGTTTAAATACCAATTAAACCTTTCTCAAATTTGAGAAATTTTTTTTAGAGCTTTAAATCACTGCTTTTCAACTTTTGTTCTTCTACTTGTTGGATCTTCAAACTTTGTTCTTGTAGGTACCATGGGGAGAACCAAAGAAGCTGCTGGAAACAAAAGTCAAGCAACTAAGAAGAAGGCGCCAACTGCTTCACTTACAATCAGAGACAAGGGCAATGGTGTTTCTGATTGGCAATCCTCAAAGGCTGCTGGAAAGAGAGCTGGTGAAAGCAAGGCTGCCAAGTCCAAGGACAAAGGAAAGGGAAAGGCTGTGGAAGAAGTCTCAACCAAACAGCCAAGTGCAAGGGAACTCATGGAGCTCTTCAATCAGTGTACCTTCAAGGCTACAAGGTACCCTTGCATCCCCACAATGAAGGCACTTGGAATATATGAAGATTTAAAGACAATCTTTGACAGCATGGGACATAGCAAATTCATGGAGAAACCACTTCCTTCCTACCAGCATCTCACCATCGAGTTTCTCTCCACTTTCAAAGTGGTGAGTTATGAAGAGAGTGAGCTTAACAATGGAGATGGATGGATATCCTTCAGACTTGGCAAGCAAAAGTTCACAGCAACCTTTAGAGAGATTTCTGAAGGCCTTGGTATGTATCCCTATGCTGCTAAGAAGGATCAGTTTGAAATCAGTAAGAGACATCATGCAATGCTATGAGAGGTGATTGGGGTTGGCAAATATACTCCCGGAGTCACCAGGAACCAGCATCTGAAGCATCCAGTTGTGAGATATGCTCACAAGGAGCTTGCAAACATCCTTTTTGCAAGAAATGAGACAACCAATGTAACACCAAGGGAGCTGGATATCATCTACAACGGAATGCAACCACTAGTGAACTCCAACAAGGATGGAATAATTCTAGGCAGGCCAACAAAGCTCCCTTGTTATGTGACTCTACTGATGGAGCAATTCTATTCCTATAGAAGCTGGATCATGCTCAAGGGGAAGAGAGAGAATAACCCACAACTACACATTGGAGGAGTTGTGACAGCCATTATGATGGCAAGTGGAGTGGATCTTGAGGAGCATACTGAAGTTGCTTTTCCACCACTATGGATAGATCTGGTGTATCTCAAAAGGAGTCACTACCTAGAGAAGAGCATCCAAGGGAAGCACATCTATCAGTTCCTCAAGCCATCCAAAGAGCCAACATGGTTTCTCCTTCCAAATGAGCAGCATACATTCATTACCATGAGGAGCAATATAGAATTTTGTCCAGAAGAGAGAGTGCTGTACCATGGTGGCCCTATCACTGGAGAAAGAGAAGAGAATAGTGAAGAAGGAAGTGAAGAAGAAGCTGAACAGAGCAGAGAAGAGGACGTGCAAGAAGAAGCTGCTGTTGGCGCTGAAAGTCAAGAATATTCCCAAGAGGAAGAGCAAGATGAGGATTGATAGCTTGCTATTTTAGATTATTTTAGGCTGCATTTCATGGATCTTTTCCTCTGTTTTTGCATTATAGTTTAGCATGCATTTAGCTTAGTATTGTATACATTTGCATACATGTGCGTGTTTGTGGTGACTTGCAGGTGTTTTTCGGAGAGTTTTGGAGTTGGAGAGGGAATGGAAGCAACTCATGATCGGAGGAGACGCCAGAGAAGCAGCTTTGCAAACTCTGTATCCATATCGAGGTCCAGCATTGAGCAGAACATCCGTGAAGCTTGCTCGATGTGAAGCACGAGGCGAGGAAGAAGGATTTATCCTGTGACCTCGAGACTGCACTGATGTAGTGCACCGAGGTAGGTATGTCGTACAAGCCGATATGAATACACATGACATATCGAGGTGTAGCATCAAGGAGAACACCAAGAACCCACCTCGATATCGAGCTGACTGCATCGAGCAGAACACCTCCCTTTGCACCACGATGTGTCAATGCAGAGTTGACCAATATTTTTCTACTTTTTGTCAAACCTTATCTTCTTAGCTTATTTAAGCTAAACCTTATCTTTAAAGATAATGATAAGCAAGCGGCGATTTGATGAGAATGAGAGAAGAGGAGGAGAGAATTTATAATAACATTTCTTTACACTATTTTCGACCTTGTGGGAAACCACAAAGAGATTTTTATTAAGATCATTCTTTTAATAAAGCTTTGCACTTCCTTTGTCATTTTTCTTCTTGTTCTTGTTTAATCATGTTTGATCTATCATCTCTGCTTATTTCTGTTGATTTTGCTATGTGTTGTGAGTAGTTTCATATGGTTTGAGGTTGGAGCAGATTTGGGGATGATTGGTTGATAGCTTAGGGTCTTGCTTAGATCACTTAGCTTAGTTGTTCTTAATGCTTAGTAACTCTTTTAAGGTGAAACTGATTATAGGTGTTTGCTGCATCACAAGTGTTTGTTTAAATGTCTGAAAGAACTTTGTTAGGAACATTCTCCTAGAAGTTTATATTGGCGTTTAGGTAGCATGTTTGGTCTATAAGAGCCTTGTGTTTTCATGCTGGTTTTGCACAGATACGTCATCACAAGTGGGTCTGACACGTGCTTAACTTAGACATCTTTGTTCTTGTTGTGGGCTTGTTTTGCACAGATATGCCTTCACAAGTGGGTCTGACATGTGCTTAACTTAGATATTTCTGCTCTATAACGTATTGATTGATTTAGTGGCTTGATCATGTTCTTTGCTTGTTATAAGTCTTGACCACCCTAGGTTTGATACTAAGTAATCACCAAGTCATCATTGCTCTAGCCTTGAACCATTGTCTCATTGTTCTTTGCTTTTCATCATTTTGTGTTCTGTTTTTCCTCTGTTTTGATTTGCATTGTTCTTGCTTTGTCCCTTACATTGCATTTCAAGTTATTGCATTTACCTTTCATTTTGGTTCTTGCACTTCATTGCTTTGTTTACCTTAGTCCTGTTGCATTTAGATCATTTTCTAGTTAGTTTCTGTTGCATTTAGTTTCTTTGCATTGCATTGCTTGCTTTAGTCTTGTTATTATTGGTTTTCACTTCTGCATTTCATCTTTGTCCACTTAGGTTGTTAGAATCATCCTTCTTTCATCTTACATGGTTAAGCTTAGTTAGTGCCTTGTACCTCTTTTATTCTAGCTCCTAGATGGATTGATTAAAGCTCATCTATACTACATCTGATTAGAGAGGGATTGAATTGAGACCCAAAAAGTCCTTCAATTTGGCGCTGCTGCCATTCTAGGATTGTTAGATAATTGAGTTTAGGTTCTTGCTTAGACTTAATCACTATTTACTTTACTAATCAATTTACCTTTCTTCCTTTATTTTCTCAGGTACAATGGCTGATCAACAACATCATAGACATGCTCATCAAGCTCAGTTCAGAGAAGATGAAGCACCGGTTCATTGGTTACATAAGCCAGTGCCTTAGTTTGCTATAAGAGCACAACACATAGGATCTCATGATGCTCCTTACCTTCACATTAGACGCAGCGGTATAATTCCTCCACCATCTCAAGTGCATCACTTTGAGATAAAAAGCAGCTTGATTGCAATGGTACAAGCCAACCGCTTTAATGAAACATCTATGGAAGATCCGCTTGATCACTTGGACGGCTTTGAGAGTCTTTGCAGTTTACAAAACATAAATGGCATCACAGAAGATGGTTTCAAACTGAGGTTTTTCCCTTTCTCTCTTGGTGAACATGCACATTTGTGGGAAAGATCATTGCCTTGTGGTTCAATATGTTCTTGGGATGATTGCAAAAGAGAGTTTCTTTTGACTCTTCTACCAGGACAGCTACGCTAAGGCAGAACATCTCAGGGTTCAAACAGTTACAAGATGAGCCATTATGTTCAGCATGAGAAAGATTTCAACGTTACACTCTGCACTGCCCTCATCATGGTTTCTCCACAGAGTCATTGCTCAGCACATTCTACAGAGGAGTGTCACCACGGTTCAAGATGCTGTTAGACACAGCTAGCAACGACCACTTCTTGGGTACAACAGTTGATGATGGTTTGCAACTAATTGAAAACCTTGCCTTGAGTAATGGTGACTATATGGATGAGCAAGAGGACAGCTACAAGAAGAACACTGACGCCTCAGATCAACAAACAAAGCTGGATATGTTAGCGCTAAATGCTAAGCTAGACTTTTTGCTTGAGCAATCTCTACATGACCCACCAAAGGCAACAGAGAAGACATCAGCTCTTGGACATGCTTACAACTAAGAAGCTGAAGCCTACTATGTGCAGGAACAAGAGAATGTTCATCATAAGCCTTACCAGGATACAAGCTATGACAGCTACAAATGCTTACAGTCCTTAAGCGTACACAAGGGAAGGTGCTCCATTATACAATCAGCTCAGTGTTCCCATACACCAAAACCACAGGTCCACACCTTCATACGAAGAGCACCAAGAGCGTATGTATGCATCAGCATTTGTTCCTCAACATCGAGTAGCAGCATCTCCAGGTCAGGATGTCCCTAGTCCTTCAACAGCATCACCATCTATGCCTGATACAACCACAAATAGTCTGCTTGAACAATTACTTGCCGCTCATACAGAGATGAAGGCTGCACATAAACTAGAGATGCATGCTCATCAAAAGAGTACAGAATGTCTATTACAGAAGTTTGAGAACGTTAGTGATGAGCTAAATCTGCTTAAAGCCAATCAGGTCTCCTCTACTACAGTTAAGCAATAACCGCCACCAGCTATGCAAGCAGTAACTACTAGGAGTGGTAAACAGCTGCAAGGACCTGTAGCACCAAAACATCTCCATGTGGACATTGAGAACCAAAGTGGGGTGTGTCTCTTGAGACTCATGAAGAAGAAAGCAGAACCAGAGAAAGAAAGGAAAACTGAGGCAGAGTGTGTGAGAAAAGGAAAACAAGTGGCCGACGACGCACAAAGAGAAGCCATAAAATCTACAGGGAAGGAACCTGTCTTTGTTCCTCCTCCTTACAAGCCACCACTTTCCTCTCCAGGAAGAATCAAGAAACAGCTAGTGGAGAAGTACATGCAACTCTTTGAGAAGCAGATAAAAAATGTAGAGATAACCATGCCCATGCTTGAAGCCTTCTTGCTTATACCTCAGTATCAGAAGTTCTTGAAGGATGCACTTGCAAACAAGCAGACTGAGGTGCAAGGGATGGTTGTTCTCACTCATGAGGTCAGTGCCATAATACAGCAATTTCCTCAACAAAAGAAGCTAGGGGATCCAGGAAGTTTCACTCTACCCTGTTCCATGGGACTTCTCACATTCAACAACTGTTTGTGTGATCTTAGAGCTAGTGTTAGCCTGATGCCTTTTACCACTGCCAAGCGCCTGGGATTCACGAGTTTTAAGCCAAGTAGAATAACTTTTGTGCTTGCCGACCGCTCTGTCAGACATCCCATTGGACTGCTTGAAGACCTTCCTATCTGAGTTGGGAGCACTAAAATCCCTAATAAATTTGTTGTTTTGGAGCTTGCAGCTGATCCAAGGGACCCCTTGATACTTGGGAGACCTTTCCTTGCCACTTCTGGAGCAGTCATAGACGTCAAAAGAGGTAAGATTGAGCTGCATCTGGGAAAAGATAAGGGGCTTAAGTATGGCATAAACGAAGTCATGAAGAAGCCCAAGATTGAAGGGCAGATCTTCAACGTGGATATCATGGAGGATTTGAGCATTGAGCTGATGGAAGAGCTGCATACAAAAGATCATCTAAGCACGACTTTAATCAAAACACCAGGAAAGTATGGGTACTTGAGTGAGGAAGCAACAACATATGAACAGCTGTTGAAGGAAGCTTAGCCAGCTATTCACCATAAGCCCTTTGTCAAACTAAGGAAGGAAGTTGTGAATTCAGTAAGCCAAGAAGCCAATGGAGCTAAGGGTAGCAAATCAGGAGCAGATCTTGGAGAAGGAGACTGAAGCGAGCTAAAAGTACCCAAGCTCGACCTCAAACCACTTCACAAGGGGTTAAGCTATGTATTCCTTGGACCAAAAGCCAGGATCAAATCTGTGTAAGCGGGAAGCCCTTGTAGTAGTAAGTCTTTCCTCCGTCGGGAAATCTTTCTCATTCAGCGTAGTGCTGCTTATATAGAAAGGACCAAGTGTTGGATTCAAAGCTAGTGTTATAAAGAGTCCTATGATAGTCAATGATAACCTCAATGATGATAAAACCTGTGCTCTTGTTAAAGAGTTGGGGAAGTTTAGGAGAGCCATTGGGTATTCACTTGATGATATGAAAGGCATATCTCCTAATTTTTGTACTCACATGAATCATCTAGAGGATGAGACGAAAACTTTCATTGAACCCCAAAGGAGATTAAACCCAAACATTAAGGAAGTTGTCAAGAAAGAAATCTTAAAGCTCCTTGATGCAGGCGTGATTTACCCTATCTCAGACAGCACATGGGTCTCACCAGTCCATGTTGTGCCAAAGAAAGGAGGAATCACGGTTGTTAAGAATGAAAAAGATGAGTTTATCCCAACTAGAACTATAACATGACATAGGATGTGTATTGATTATAGGAAGCTGAATTCTGCCTCTAGGAAAGATCACTATCCTTTACCTTTTATTGATCAAATGCTGGAAAGATTGTTGAATCACCCTTATTACTGCTTTTTAGATGGCTATAGTTGTTTCTTCCAAATCCCACTTCACCCTAACGATCAGGAAAAAACCAACTTCACGTGTCCTTATGGCACTTTTGCTTATAGAAGAATGTCGTTTGGACTGTGTAATGCCCCAGCAACCTTTCAAAGATGTGTTACCTCTATATTCTCTGACTTTCTTAATGAAATAGTGGAAGTATTCATGGATGACTTCAGTGTCTAGGGATCTTCCTTTAGAGTTTGCTTGACTAATCTTTGTCAGGTTTTAAAGAGGTGCGAAGATACTGGATTAATGCTGAACTGGGAAAAATGCCATTTCATGGTCAATGAAGGAATCGTCTTGGGACACAAGATCTCTGAGAAGGGAATAGAGGTGGACAAGGCCAAGATAGAAGTGATGATGCATCTGGCTCGACCAACATCGGTGAAAGGGATCAGAAGTTTCTTCGGACACGCAAGCTTCTATAGAAGGTTCATCAAAGACTTCTCCAAGATAGCAAGACCTCTCACTATGCTGTTGTGCAAAGAGACAGAGTTTGTCTTCGATGATGACTGCATGCAAGCCTTTCTGAGCATCAAAGAGGTGCTTGTGAGTGCTCCCATTGTTCAGGCACCTGAGAGGAGTTTGCCATTTGAGATAATGTGCGACACTAGTTATTACGCACTTGGAGCTGTGCTTGGTCAGAGAGTGGACAAGAAACTACATGTTATATACTACGCAAGTCACACTCTGGAAGATCCTCAGACTCGGTATGCTACAACAGAGAAGAAGCTGCTAGCAGTTGTGTTCGCATTTGAAAAGTTCAGAAGCTACCTGGTCGGCTCTAAGGTCATATTCTACACAGATCATGCACCACTTTGCTACATTTATGCCAAGAAGGACACGAAGCCACGCTTGCTCAGATGGATACTTATACTTCAGGAGTTTGATCTCGAGATACTTGACAAGAAGGGAATTGAAAATGGAGTAGCTGATCACTTATCAAGAATGAGGATTAAAGATCTTGTTTCTATAAATGACTCTCTTCCTGAAGAGTAACGTATGGCATACGAAGTGCTGAAGAGCTGGAATGAAGCTGCCGCTTTGCAAAACCGGAACCTACCTTAGTACTCAGATTCCATGAACTATCTAGTTTCAGACCATCTTCCCAACTTCCAAAAACCTTACCACAAAGCTAAGTTCTTCATACATGCACAAGAAAGGATCAGATGGATTGTTTAGGAGGTGTGTGGCAGAAGAAGAAGTATAAGACATCATTTTCCACTGCCATGGGTCAGCTTACAGAGGCCATTTCATGACATTCAAGACAGCTACAAAGATACTTCAAGCAGGATTCTGGTTGCCTAGCATCTTTAGAGACACTCATGAGTTCATGAAGAGGTGTGAAGCATGTCAAAGGAAGGGGAACATAAGAAAGAGGGATGTGATGCCTCAGAACCCAATCCTTGAAACAGAACTCTTTGATGTATGGGGGATTGACTTCATGGGACCCTTCCCTTCGTCATATGGCAACAAGTACATCTTACTAGCAGTTGATTATGTCTCCAAATGGGTCGAAGCTGTTGCAAGTCCAACAAATGATTCCTCTGTTGTTGTGAAGCTCTTCAAGACTGTAATCTTTCCAAGATTTGGTGTGCCTAGAGTAGTGATAAGTGATGGTGGAAGTCACTTCATTAACAAGGTCTCTGACAATCTTCTAAAGAAGCATGGTGTTAACCACAAAGTGGCAACGCCTTATCATCCACAAACTAATGGTCAAGTTGAGTTCTCAAACAGAGAAATCAAAGCCATCCAAGAGAAGACAGTGGGGATCACAAGGAAAAACTGGTCTGCAAAGCTTGATGATGCACTTTGGGCTTATAGGACTGCATTCAAAACACCAATAGGGAGATCACCTTTCAGCTTGCTGTATGGAAAGGCATGTCACCTCCCAATAGAGCTTGAGTATAAAGCTAAGTGGGCAATTAAACTGCTCAACTATGACATTAAAAGCGCCCAAGAAAGGAGACTTATGCAACTTCATAAGCTAGAAGAGATCAGGTTGGAGTCCTATGAGAATTCGAAGATTTACAAAGAGAGGACTAAGGCTTTCCCGACAAGAAGATAATCCATAAGAAGTTCAGATCAGGCGACTTGGTTCTTCTTTACAACTCATGGCTAAAGCTCTTTCCTGGAAAACTCAAGTCAAGATGGAATGGGCCATATAGATTCAAAGAAGTTCTTCCCTATGGAACAATCACATTGCTGGATACTGAAGGAAAGGAATTCACAGTCAATGGGCACATAGTAAACCATATCTAGCCTCAGAGGTTCTGTCAATGGAGACTGATCTTAGTCTCCTTGATGTGCCCACTTAGCACAGCAAAGGAGGTCAAGCTAAGAGACCTTAAACAAAGAACCCTTGGGAGGTAATCCCATGAATATCTATGTAAATATGCTTTCCTTTTGCTTTTGATCTGTTTGTTAAGTGTTTTCAGGATGTGAAAAGTGATTAGATTGGTCAAACAAAGTGGAGAACCAAGGGATTTAAAACTCTGTTTCTGCATCGAGGTGTCATATCGAGCTAAACCTCTGCAAGTCCTGCCCGATGCAGTTCGTCTTGAGGACAAAGGAGTCCGTACGTCGAGCACATTGCACGATGGGGATTGCACCGAGGTGTTGTATCGAGCAGAACCTTCAGAACTCTGCTCGATGAAAGCACCCCCGAACCCTTTGTCCGTACATCGAAGAGCGAGTACCGTACACCGAGCAAGTTGCTCGAGGGTGATCACATCGAGGTGCAACATCGAGCAAAACACCCAGAGCCCACCTCGATATGGACAACTGCTTTTCAAAACTCCAAAACTGCAAGGATGCCTCGATCATTTGGGCACCATCAACCACCTCGACCAATGATTATCCAATCCTCCACCCCTCCAACGTCCAACACAAGTACACACCTTCCTCTTCCTTAAATATTTACACATTTTCTCTTACGCTTCATTTCTACATTGTGGTTTGCCTCCTTTTGCATTTATAATACACAATGGACTGTGTATTCTAAGTGTGGGAGAGGGTTTGCTTGAACTAACCTCCTGCATTCTCATCACAGCTGCATTTACATATAGCTAGACAACCATGCATTGCACTTAAGGCTTAGAAAATCACTAAAAATTTGAAATTTTTTGAAAATTGGTTTCCTAAAAACAGAGTTTTCATGTGCATTCATATAGGACTTACACTTCATGTATTCACTTAGGTTGTAGCTTGCTTGTTTAAAATGGGAGTAATGATAGTAAATCTTTGAAAATGCTAGTGGTTTATGAAAATGATGCCCGTGTTCTTAGTCCTTTGATGCATTTGATGAAGCACTTGAAATAAGGCTGATCCACTCTTTGAGTTTATGATTTTGAAACTCTTGTTTGAAGTTTGAAGCTTGCTTAATTTGATCTTGACCTTTATATAAGTGGAACCTTAATTTGGACTTTAAATTATCTTGTTTGTGCATTGAAAGTGACTGCATGGCTACCAATATACATATATGGATCATCTTCTTCCTTTTCACCACTCTTGTTAATCCAAATAGCTGATCCTCATAATTATGGGACAGTTACATTCTCACCCTTAACCAAAACCTCCTTTTGAGCCTAAACACTATTGTGAGAGTTGTGAGGACCTCATCATTAAGGGACAGTAAACCACACCTTGAACCAATACTTTCTTCTAATCCCAAACAATATTGTGAGAGTTTGTGAGGCCTTGCATTATCATTTTCGAACTTCTCTTGGCAAAAACTGTTCGGAATAAGGCTAGCAAGGAAAAGCTCTCTTGTAGACACCAGCTTGCATTTTGAGAATGATACTAGGTTATGAATTTTGGGGAAAGGGTAGAGTTAAGTGTTTAATCTTTAGTTGTTGGTATCTTTAAGAAGCAAAGGGAAGTGGAATTGGTGTTATGAAGAGAATGACATTGTGGGAAAGATGATTGTATCTTTTGGCTAAGTGAAAAAGAAGGAAGCTCTAAGTTACAAAGAAGAAAAGACGGCAGCAACAACAAGCTTACAAAGGTCATCCAAAAGGAGAAAAATCAGGCCAAGCAATTCTCCAAAAAGGTGATGAAAATTGGTTCCTATACAATAAAGAAGAGAAATTTCTAAAAGAAGTCAGCCACACAAGCAAAAGAAGAAGAAGTCCCCCACATTTCAAGAAGGAAAAGATCAAAAGAGCATTGGGAAAGGGTAGATTTAGGGAAATATATTGGGACTTAGACTTAATTAGAGTCATCTTTGGGAAAAGGGTAGAAGAGAGCTTTGACTGGCATGCATAAGTGTGCTTTTACCTTTAGCATTTTGCCTAAGATAGATTCATTTCATACGAGAGATCCCCTGTTTCTTTCAGCCATTGATGAATGAGATCATTTTTATCTCATAACAGTGTCCCTTGAAACAAATGCTTTCACTTGATTTACACAAACTTGATCCATTGGTTACTTGTTTAATGAATGTTAAATAAGTCAAGTGATTTGAACGTTTGTGTAGATTGATAACTTGAGAATCATTTTCATTTTGTGATAAGTGTGGCTAAGTTTTAGAGTACAGTTCCATCAGTTGCATTCTAGCACTAGAAACATGGACATCATTTTCATCTATTGTTAGCATTTTAATGATATGAGTTTTCATTTTAAGACCTGATCACCATGTTTAATCTTTTATTTGCTTGAGGGCAAGCAAGGACTAAGTGTGGGGGTGTTGATAGCTTGCTATTTTAGATAATTTTAGGCTGAATTTCATGCATCTTTTCCTCTGTTTTTTCATTATTGTTTAGCATTTTAGTGTCATTTTCACTTAGAATAAACATAGCATGCATTTAGCTTAGGATTGCATACATTTGCATACATGTGCATGTTTGTGGTGACTTGCAGGTATTTTGGGAGAGTTTTGGAGTTGGAGAGGCAATGGAAGCAACTCATGATCGAGGAGACGCCAAAGAAGCAGCTTTGCAAACTCTGTATCCATATCGACGTCCAGCATCGCGTAGAACATCCGTGAAGCTTGCTCGATGTGATGCGCAGGACGAGGAAGAAGGATTTATCTGGTGACCTCGAGACTGCACCGAGGTAGTGCATCGAGCTAGGCATGCCGTACAAGCCGATATGAATACACATGACAGATCGAGGTGTAGCATTGAGGAGAACACCAAGAACCCACCTCGATATGGAGCTGATTGCATCAAGCAGAACACCTCCCTTTGCACCACGATGTGTTAACGCCGAGAGTTAACCAAGAGTTTTCTACTTTTTGTCAAACCTTAACTTCTTAGCTTAACCTTTTCTTTTTAGCATTTTATCTTCTTCTTTACCCTATTTTCGACCTTGTGGGAAACCACAAAGAGATTTTTATGGGATTTTGATCAAGATCACTCTTTTATTAAAGCTTTGCACTTCCTTTGTCATTTTTCTTCTAGTTCTGGTTTAATCATGTTTGATCTATCATCTCTGCTTATTTCTGTTGATTTTGCTATGTGTTGTGAGTAGTTTCATATGGTTTGAGGTTGGAGCAGAATTGGGGATGATTGGTTGATAGCTTAGGGTGTTTTGGTTTGATTAATGCTTAGATCACTTAGCTTAGTTGTTCTTAATGCTTAGTAACTCTTTTAAGGTGAAACTGATTATATGTGTTTGCTACATCACAAGTGTTTGTTTAAATGCCTGAAAGAACTTTGTTAGGAACATTCTCCTAGATAATTGTATTGGCGTTTAGGTAGCATGTTTGGTCTATAAGAGCCTTGTGTTTTCATGCTGGTTTTGCACAGATACGCCATCACAAGTGGGTCTGACATGTGCTTAACTTAGACATCACTTTTATTTAGTGCCTTGCATCTCTTTTATTCTAGCTACTAGATGGATTGATTAAACCTCATCTATAGCACAAACACAAGTACTTAAACAGTGTTAGGATTAAGGCTGGCAAGGAAAAAACCCAGCCTTAAACACTATCTTGAGAGTTGTGAGGACCTCATCATTAAGGGACAGTAAACCACACCTTGAACCAATACTTTCTTCTAAACCCAAACAATATTGTGAGAGTTTGTGAGGCCTTGCATTATCATTTTCGAACTTCTCTTGGCAAAAAGT
Source organism: Thlaspi arvense (assembly GCA_911865555.2). Lineage (NCBI taxonomy): Eukaryota > Viridiplantae > Streptophyta > Magnoliopsida > Brassicales > Brassicaceae > Thlaspi > Thlaspi arvense. The sequence continues at coordinate 50,917,591 of OU466858.1, read as the reverse complement.
GTTAGGAATAAGGCTAGCAAGGAAAAGCTCTCTTGTAGACACCAGCTTGCATTTTGAGCATGATACTAGGTTATGAATTTTGGGGAAAGGGTAGAGTTAAGTGTTTAATCTTTAGTTGTTGGTATCTTTAAGAAGCAAAGAGAAGTGGAATTGGTGTTATGAAGAGAATGATATTGTGGGGAAGATGATTGTATCTTTTGGCTAAGTGAAAAAGAAGAAAGCTCTAAGTTACAAAGAAGAAAAGACGGCAGCAACAACAAGCTTACAAAGGTCATCCAAAAGGAGAAAAATCAGGCCAAGCAATTCTCCAAAAAGGTGATGAAAATTGGTTCCTATACAATAAAGAAGAGAAATTTCTAAAAGAAGTCAGCCACACAAGCAAAAGAAGAAGAAGTCCCCCACATTTCAAGAAGGAAAAGATCAAAAGAGCTTTGGGAAAGGGTAGATTTAGGGAAATATATTGGGACTTAGACTTAATTAGAGTCTTCTTTAGGAAAAGGGTAGAAGAGAGCTTTGACTGGCATGCATAAGTGTGCTTTTACCTTCAGCATTTCGCCTAAGATAGATTCATTTCATACGAGAGATCCCCTGTTTCTTTCAGCCATTGATGAATGAGATCATTTTTATCTCATAACATTGTCCCTTGAAACAAATGCTTTCACTTGATTTACACAAACTTGATCCATTGGTTACTTGTTTAATGAATGTTAAATAAGTCAAGTGATTTGAGGGTTTGTGTAGATTGATAACTTGAGAATCATTTTCATTTTGTGATAAGTGTGGCTAAGTTTTAGAGGACAGTTCCATCAGTTGCATTCTAGCACTAGAAACATGGACATCATTTTCATCTATTGTTAGCATTTTAATGATATGAGTTTTCATTTTAAGACCTCATCACCATGTTTAATCTTTTATTTGCTTGAGGGCAAGCAAGGACTAAGTGTGGAGGTGTTGATAGCTTGCTATTTTAGATAATTTTAGGCTGAATTTCATGCATCTTTTCCTCTGTTTTTTCATTATTGTTTAGCATTTTAGTGTCATTTGCACTTAGAATAAACATAGCATGCATTTAGCTTAGGATTGCATACATTTGCATACATGTGCATGTTTGTGGTGACTTGCAGGTATTTTGGGAGAGTTTTGGAGTTGGAGAGGCAATGGAAGCAACTCATGATCGGAGGAGACGCCAAAGAAGCAGCTTTGCAAACTCTGTATCCATATCGACGTCCAGCATCGCGTAGAACATCCGTGAAGCTTGCTCAATGTGATGCGCAGGACGAGGAAGAAGGATTTATCTGGTGACCTCGAGACTGCACCTAGGTAGTGCATCGAGCTAGGCATGCCGTACAAGCCGATATGAATACACATGACAGATCGAGGTGTAGCATTGAGGAGAACACCAAGAACCCACCTCGATATCGAGCTGATTGCATCAAGCAGAACACCTCCCTTTGCACCACGATGTGTTAACGCCGAGAGTTGACCAAGAGTTTTCTACTTTTTGTCAAACCTTAACTTCTTAGCTTAACCTTTTCTTTTTAGCATTTTATCATCTTCTTTACCCTATTTTCTACCTTCTGGGAAACCACAAAGAGATTTTTATGGGATTTTGATCAAGATCACTCTTTTATTAAACCTTTGCACTTCCTTTGTCATTTTTCTTCTAGTTCTGGTTTAATCATGTTTGATCTATCATCTCTGCTTATTTCTGTTGATTTTGCTATGTGTTGTGAGTAGTTTCATATGGTTTGAGGTTGGAGCAGATTTGGGGATGATTGGTTGATAGCTTAGGGTGTTTTGGTTTGATTAATGCTTAGATCACTTAGCTTAGTTGTTCTTAATGCTTAGTAACTCTTTTAAGGTGAAACTGATTATATGTGTTTGCTACATCACAAGTGTTTGTTTAAATGCCTGAAAGAACTTTGTTAGGAACATTCTCCTAGATGATTGTATTGGCGTTTAGGTAGCATGTTTGGTCTATAAGAGCCTTGTGTTTTCATGCTGGTTTTGCACAGATACGCCATCACAAGTGGGTCTGACATGTGCTTAACTTAGACATCACTTTTATTTAGTGCCTTCCATCTCTTTTATTCTAGCTACTAGATGGATTGATTAAACCTCATCTATAGCACTAACACAAGTACTTAAACAGTGTTAGGATTAAGGCTGACAAGGAAAAAACCCAGCCTTAAACACTATCTTGAGAGTTGTGAGGTCTTTGCATACCACTTAACAATTTTATCTTAGCAAAAAGTGTTAGGATTAAGGCTGGCAAGGAAAAGCTCTCTTGTAGATATCAGCTTGCATTTTGAGCTTGATTCTAGGGTAGTGTTAAGTGGTTTGAGCTTTAAAAGAAGAAGGAAAAGTATGTAATGGTAGAATATGGGAATAAGTTTAAATTGTTGTTAAGTAAAGGGGAAAAAAGCTCTAAGTGTCTAAGAGAAGGAGGCGCCAAAAATCAGCAAAGCTTTGAAAGGTCAATCAAATGAAGAAATCAGACCCAAGGCAATCCACCAGAGGTGAAAAATGGCGCCTAATCAACAAGAAAGGAGCAAGTCCCAACAAAAAGAAGCAACCACACAAGCAAAAGGAAGAAGTTTCCCCAGCCATGAAGAAGGAGAAGGGTTAGAGTTTAGAAAGGGGTAGATTAAGGGGTTCACTTTGGGGTTTAAAAGTTCTTAGGATTCATCTTTGGGTAAAAAGGTAGAAGAGAGCTTTGATTTGCATGCATAAGTGTGCTTTTACCTTTAGCATTTTGCCTAAGATAGAATCATTTTCATTGAGTGATCCTGTAGCATCCGTATCTGAGAAAATCTGGAATGATCAAGCCAGACTGCAGGTTGTCCGAAGGAATGTGAGTTTAGTCAAGGAAAAAATCTGTATGGATGATAGGTTCTGACTATAGTCGATGGATGACTGGGAAATAGTCGAAGGATGGCCGGGCTGGCCGAGCAGGACAGACCATTTCCGAGAGAAAAATGGTTATGTCTGAGAGAAAGTGGACTATGTCCGAGCGAAAAGGAAAATAGCCGAGTAACAATGGACTGCGCCGGTGGGCCATGAGTTTGGTCGGATAAAAACTAATTTCTCGCGTGGATGGTCGAGCGGTTTAGACGATAGCCGAGAGAACTTAAAGCTAACCAGGATAAACCTGACTGGAACAAGAGACGCCGACTATAACCCGACTATCTAGGTTTTGCGAGTATAAAAGTGGATTTGTGTGACTTTTCTCAGGAGAGCCGCATTTTTTGAGAGAAAAAGAGCGACATAGAGAGATTAGTCGAGAGATTATCCGAGAGATTCTGATTATTCCGAGAGTTAGCCGAGAGAGATAAACGTTTCACCGGCAATCTCGACTATCACCGAGAGATCGAGTGTTCTGTCAGTGTTTCTGACAATCTGATCAGACCACTCGCTCTGATTTGGGGATTTTCTGGAGGAATCACCGAGTTTATCCGAGGATTTCTGAGCAGATCGTGAGATATCAAGGATCACTTCGATTCGTCCGAGAGAATGTGGTAAGTGTTCGACTATTCTGATTTCGGTTGAGTTTCTGTCGAGTAACACTGGACTGATCGATCTGAATTGTACAGAATACAGATTCTTGCCCGAGAAAAAGTGCACGGGTTGAGAGATAGCTGAGAGGTGTTGAGATTTTGCCGGACCAGTCTGAGCGGTAGTTGAGAAATCGCAAGTGTGTCCGACTATCTCAGTTTCTGATAGAGAAATCACCGAGATTCATTCGACTGAAACGTTTGTTTCTGTGTCTAAGGTGAGTGCGTGACTATGGTCTGTATCTAGAATCGTTTGATTTTCATTGATTGCTTGTGTAAGTTAGTGGTTTCTGCTTAGCAAGGTTAATGTTTCTGTGATTGTGAATGGTTAAGTGTGAACCGTGGTCAATACATGGTGTCTAACTAGCTGTGTGAATGTCCGGATCGAGTTACTAGCTCAAGGGGATGTGTGATTCTCGCTTGGAGTAGAACTGATGCCTTGTGAGGCTTCACAAGTAGTTGAGATGATCATATGACCGTACTGTTTTCTGTGCTTGCTTGCTAAGTGATAATGTGAATTGTATAACTGATAGTATGATGCGTTTTCTGATTCTGGCTAAGGTGTTACGGGATGACTGTATTCACTAAGTATTTATCAAATACTTATGCCTCTCTTTTTGAGTGTGCAGGTAAGGATAAGGTCAAGGGCGAGTAGCTCTGAAGGCGGACTGGAAGGCAGTGAAGGAAAGGGGTGGATTACGACTGGGTTTGGGGATTCATGTTCGGAGTTTGAGTTTCTGTTTAAGTACTTGTGTTAGTGCTTTCTGAGTAATTATTCCAAAAACACTTGAGTTTCTGATAAGTTTTGTTATGTTATTGAATCCGAATTCTGTTAAGTGTTTTTGGAATAATTATGCAATGAGAATGGATTGCTTTTGATGAATCGAACTTGTTTAAGTTTAATAAAAGTTTTTAAAATATGCATGTTTTTGTATTCTGGCCGAGAGAAGACTCGGTGAGTTCGGGCCGGTCTAGTGATACACGGTCGGGTCCTCACAAGTTGGTATCAGAGCATGGTCGAATCTAGGACAGTTCCTTTGCATAGTTGGCGTTAGAGTTTATCCACCTATTCACTGCCAGGTCTCGCAGTCTGTTGTTATGTAGAGTGTGAAACTCTTGTCTGGGGTTAGCTTCGGGCTAACCGGGTTTTCTGTTAGACAGATGGCTCCGAGAAAGAGAGCTGCAAGAGCACAAGTGAATGGTGCTGAGAACACTGAGAGTTCTGGAACTAATAATCTGGTTGGAGACCAGCAAGTGAATGCGGCTGCAAATGCTGCAAATGTGGAGGCTGCTGCTGCGAATGTGGTGGCTGCTGCTGCTAATGTGGCTGCGGCCAATGCTGGAAACGTGGCAGGAAATGCTGCGGGAGCACAACCGGTTGGGTTGGAGGCTGTTCTGGGGCTGTTGGCTCAAGTGTTGGAGCGTTTACCAGTGGTTGCGCATGCGCCGGTAGTGGCACCGGCAGTGGCACCACAAGTGGTGGAACCGGCAGTTGTCGATGGAGTTGGGGAAGCGGATCAGGGTGTGGTGATTCCGTCTTAGTCTGGAGCGGAACTTTTAGTCTATCCATTTCCTGAGGGTTATAAGAAGGACATAGCTGTGCACTACTTGGAGGGTACTGCGCACAGCTGGTGGAAGGGAATCACCGGGCGTTTGGTGAATCCGAACTGTTCGTATGAGACATTTTCTGGGATGTTTCAGAGTAAGTGCTTCCCGCAGGAAGCTTACAATCAGTTGGAGGCTGAGTTTCTGTATCTGCGCCAAGGGACCAAGACCGTTCGGCAGTATGAGACCGAGTTCAACCAGTTACGTAAATACGTGGGACGTGACTACGATACTGAGGATAAGTTGATCCGAAGGTTCATGAGTGGACTAAGGGTTGAGCTGAGGAACAGTTGTCTGGTGCGTGACTATGCGACAGTCACTGAGCTTGTGGAGAAAGCAGCACTGTTGGAATCTGGACAAGCAGAGGAAGCTTTGTCAAAGGAGAGTACTGTGGTTGCCGTGGCCAAGAGTGGTCAATCGTCTGGAGGACAGAACCGCAGGTTTGGGAGGAATGTTCCAACCAAGTCTAGTTGGAACCACAGCGTGTGTGGATCGTGCAGGAAGGTGCATGTGGGCGTTTGTAGGCATTCAGCTGGGGCTTGTCACCGTTGTGGAAGCCGGGAGCATCAAGTGTGGGATTGTCCTGAGCCAGACACAAGGATGGTGAGAGTGTCGATTGGAGGTAGCGTCTTTGTTGTTTGTTACGGTTGTGGAGAACCGGGACATTACAAGCGTGATTGTCCAAGGTCAGGGGCAGTTGGGCAAGCGGCTTTTCAAGCTAAGCGTGCAGGAGATGTTCTGGTACCGCCGGCCAAGAGGCAGGCCATCATGCCGAGAGTGTACGCAGCGACTGCAGACGGGAGTGGAGATCCGAGCGCTTCTCGACCGATCACTGGTGAGTTTTAGTACTTACAGTTTTCTGAGTTCTTTCTGTTGCCTGTTGTCTGTGTCTGCGTGTTCTGTTAAGTGTCTTAGCATTTTAGGGGTTGAATGTGTAGGGACCTTATTAATGGGTGAGGTAGAGACCCATGTTCTGTTTGACTCCGGAGTGAGTCATTGTTTTGTGAATCCAGAGATGATTGGAAAGGAAGAATTCCAGAAGGAACCCGGAGAGGATTTTGGTTTAGTGAGGCCAAGTGATGTTCTCACTAGGAATGGCTAAAAACATTTCTGTCTGGATTGATGAAGTTAGTATGCCAGCAGATTTGGTAATCTGCAATGTTAAGTCTTATGATGTCATCCTCGGGGTGGATTGGCTTAGTCATTACAAGGCATTTGGATTGCTACCGTGGAAGGGTGAGGTTCAAAAGAGATGGTGAGGTTATGGTGTATCAGGGAATAAGACCGACTTCTGGTTGCTTGGTTGTGTCAGCAATACAAGCGGAGCGTTTGATAGAGAATGGGTGCGAAGCATACCTGGCCACAATATCTATAGATGAGGTTGGAGTGGATGTGTAGTTAGGAGATATTCCAGTGGTACAAGAGTTTGAGGACGTTTACAAAGCTTTGACTGGAATGCCACCAGTTCGTTCAGATCCGTTCACGATTTAACTTGAACCGAGGACAGCTCCAGTATCTAAAGCACCGCATAGAATGACACCGGCCGAGATGGCTGAACTGGAGAAGCAACTGGCTGAACTTTTGGACAAGGGTTTTGTTAGGCCAAGCAGTTCACCATGGGGCGCACCTGTTCTGTTCGTAAAGAAGAAGGATTGAAGCTTCACGCTTTGCATTGACTACCGAGGGTTGAACCGTGTGACTGTGAAAAACAAGTATCCACTTCTGATAACAGGATTATTATGCAAGCAAGCAGGTTATAAAAACCCAAACCACATGTTATGATGTAGTACAGTAGTAAGGGGAATCAATCCACACCTAGGATGCAGGAAGAGTCACTAAGAATGCAAGGATGAAGCAAATCTAAGCAAAATGGATAAAAGATTGGTAAAATCTAACAAAACTAAATGCAACGATCTAAAGCAATGCAGAACAATTTTAAAATCCATGGAAGAGGGTTAACTACCACAAGGAACAAGCAGAAGATTAAAAATGCAAAGCTACTAAGAACAAAAAATAGACCAGTGAATCCACCACAGGATCGAGCGCTGGATCGAGCACGATGGATTGATCTAACAAACAACTTTATGCGAATGACTTCTAATGAACAGGATGCAAGCTAAATGACAAGCGAATGATGAACAGAGGTTTTAAAATGCTAAAATGGAGGGTTTAGGGTCGAGGGGCATATTCAAGGGTCTCAAAGGTTTAAGCTTTGGTTTGAAAACATTTAGATCTACTCACTTGTGAGGTTTCTCTAAGCCTTGAAAACAAAACAAGAACCATCCATGGCGTGTGGTATGATTCACTTCCTCAATCTCTTCTCCAAACCCATGGCGTTTGGTGGAAAAAGAGATCGAAGAGCAAGGAAAATAGATTTCAATATAATGACCTAACTAATCCCCTTTACAACCATGGCGTGTGGGAAACGTAAGATTAGTCTCTAGGATCTGGTTTTCTTGGATATCTGAATCCTGTCAAGGTAAGACAGCCCTGGAATCATAGACACCTTTTCCAAGGCTCTCTAAGCCTTATGACCCCAAGATCCTTGAAGAGAGGGTATGAAGAACAAAGAAAACACAAATCTTTAACCCTTTCAACCCCTTTGAATCGCCTCAACCCCGAAAACCCAAAAAGACTGCTCGCTACTCATGGTTAAGATCGAATGAAAAGCAATAAACGATGAACTAAACATGATTAACAATGCGATTAAGGAAAACTTGCTTAATATTAAAAGATTCAAAGGTTAAACAAAACTGAAAAAGCTTAGATGTTCGACAATGGCGATAAGCCTCCAATTGAGAGAAAGAAAAGCAAAAGACAGAATGGAGGATAATGAAAGCGATAGCTACGGTTTGCCAAAAATGGCTAAACCGCCAATGGTCCCCCCTTCGCTATCTGCCAAAACCAGCTGGACGGATAAGGTTAGTCTGGGATCGACTCGGATCACTCGATCTTCGGCTCAATCTTCTCTTGGATCAGATGACTTCGCTCGACCTTTGATTCGATCCTTTGATGATCGGGTCGGGAACTCGATCTGGCCCTCGATCTGCATGGCATGGCCCATGTCCGTACTCTCGATCGACCTCCTCACTCGATCGCATGCTCGATCTTCCTCTTGAATAAACTGGGGGTCACTCGATCTTCTGGTCGATCTCGTCTAGATCGACCTGCCTTGCCCGATCCGCAACTCGATCTCAAGTCCTTTGCTGAATGGTTGAGTTCTCCAAGTGTCCACAAGCGTCCTCAAGAGCCTTAGCATGTCCATGAATCCTCCACAGCTCCAAAGTGTTCAAAAACAACCTGAATATGATGCATAATGCAAGAAATATGCGAATGCTAATGCAAAAGTGCTCTAGGACCTAAAAGCGCAAACTAGCCTATAATGCAAGATGAATGCATGAAAAACTGTCCTAAATGCATGCAAAATATGCAAAATATCAACTCCCCCAAACTTGCCTTTTGCTTGCCCTCAAGCAAACAAAATTCAAGAAAGGAGAAGAGGTTTTAAAAACGGGGGTTTAAGCTTCTTGCAAAAGTGTTTTTCAAATAAATCAATTCAATGGTCGTAGTTCTTAAATCTAAGATGTAATGCACACACTCATACTCCAAAGAACTTAGCCATACTCATCACATAATGAATTTCAAATCATGACTCTCATATCCCAAACAATCCAAGAATCCTATCCTTTAACATTCATTAAGATCAAAACCGTTAATCACACTTATGCATTTTAAAGCCGAACACACTTGGCTAAGGATAAAGGCTATGAGACTAGAATGATCTCATTTAAATAGGTTCTCAAATGCAATGGTTTCTCTCAAAAAAGGTATGAACTTATGCATAATGCTAAAGGTAAAGGCAATTGATGCATACATGACTAGACTCTCATATACCCTCTCATTTCTTTTCTTTTCAGCTCACTCACCCTCCTAGAGACTACCCTCATCATCAAAGCAATTCGCTTAGCAAAAACCCAAATAAAAGCATCATCTCAAAACTCTTTTGGCTACTGGAAAGGCGAAAAACACATTTAGCTCTTTTCTTTTCATTTTGATAGCTCTCTACTTATTTTTTTTTTCTTTTCTTTTCAAACATTTGGCCCTTTGGCTCTTTTCTTTTCTTTTTCTTTTTCTTTTCTTTGAGAGCGATCTTCTGAATTAAACTAGAGCTTTTCATTTTTAAAAACAGTGATCCTTCCACTTAAAATCTTTTCATGCACTTCAAACACCAAACTCTTTTGAAACCGAAAACAAGTAAGCAATATAAACTACCCCTATGATCCCCAAACCTATCCTAAGCCTAAAACTAGCTTCAAAATGCAAAGTTAGCAATCAAATGAGAGCCTAATCATGTCGCCTAGACTTAACACCTTATGCCAAGTTCAAACCGAAAAGAGGCCTCACAATGATATCACACAAGAACATTTGGCTTGAAAGGAGGGTAAGGGTAATGGTGGGAGTTCTACTTAGGCTCACAAAAGAGTGGTGAAAGGAGGAAGAGAGCCTATATATGTATATGATCCATGTGTTCATTTTCAAATGCATAAGTATGATAATTAAAGATCAGATTAGGGTTCTCGCTTATTAGGACAAGATTCAATTCATGAATGTTCAAGCCAAGCCACGAAAATCAAATCAGATGATCCAAGTACGGTTAGAGCTTACTTTAAAAGTGTGAACAATGCATCAAATAACTACTAACTAGGGCCTTGAAACAATTCATGAGCTTAAAACACTTTTCAAGCAAAACTTTTACCCCTTATGTAAATGTAAACAACCTAAATGCTCAAAAATTCTAGACTCAATCCAAAAATATTCTACAAAGCAACTGCAACTACATGAATTTTTTTGAAAATTTTTAAACATTTTACCAATTTTTTTGTTCTTTTCTATGCCTTAGGATGTATGCAAGACTCAAAGGATGATAACAGAAAATAAGAAGAAAGAAAACATGTCAAACACACCACACACTCCCCCAAACTTGAATGACATCGTCTCGGTAGCAAACAAAGTCTAGAGAAGCTCAAAACACAAAGCAAAAACTTAAAACATGTGTGGTATATACAAGGGATGGTTGTTGGTACCTTGGAGCTAAACTCGGCTGGAACTTGAGGATGTTCCAGTGGAGCTGCTCTTGCTAGAGGAGCGTCATGCTATGCCCTTGCCTTTGTCCGTAGTTGGGAGTTCATGGATGGAGTGACGTGCTTGTTGTGTGCTGCCTTGAGGCTCACTGAAGACCATCGCACCAGTCGATCTCCTCCTCTTCTCGGGCTGCTCGACCTCTACACTGATGGACTGCTTAGACTTCGCGGGTGAGTTCCCTTGAAGCGCCTTGACCTTCTCGGCAAGTTTCTTGATCATCTTGCCTTGCCACTTGGTTATCTTGCGTTGTATCTCCACGACCGATGCTAGGAACTTCTCAGCTTTGGTTCTTGGCTCAAAATCTATCTCGGGGAGCTCAAAGTCAGCTGGCATCACGGCGTCTGAAGGTGGCGATTTGAGGGCTCACGAGCGGCTTGAGCTGGGATCATGGCTGCTCCAAGTGGTGCATAACACTCCTCTTGAGTTGGACAAAACTCGATGGTGCCTATGCTGTCCAAGTGTGTCTCATCGACATAAGGTAAGATGCATACGCTCTTCTTCTTGTCATCACTGTAGAACAGATAGGCAAAGAATCCTGGAGCTGGCGTAGGTCCCAAGCTATCGGTTTTGCACATATAGGTCTCGTCCATGTATGCTCTATCCGCGCAAGGTTCGAAGCTTTGAAGAGGTACACCGGCTTGAATGAAGAGCAGTGTAAGGAAGCCTCCAATGAATGCTGAATTCGCCTTGCACCTCATGGCATACGCCTTGTATTTCACCAAAGAGGATGCCAAGATACATCCATAATTAACATCATTCCCAACCTCATCTTGCATCGCCTCGTGGTTCTCATCTTCGCTGCTGCAAAGTATCCTCTTGAAACCTTGGAAGAGAACGCACGGCTCGGTCTTTGTCACTGTAGGAGCCACGGATCGCCCACTGAAGGTGTTGGCTAGTAGCTTAAGAGTATACCTCAGAACGGGGTCCCTCACTTTCTTGATCTTAGCCGTGTTGGGTTTGTAGTCTTCATCACAAAGCACGTCCCATAAATCATTGGCGGTCTTGAGAGGAGGGAACTCTACTTGCTTAGCCGTGGCATTAAGACCATAAGCTTGGCAAAGCTCTTCAATGGAGAGATGATAAGCTCGCCTCTTGACCTTGAAGGTGAGATGACCTTGTGAGGGAGTGGGGAGACTCGGATTCTCATAGGAAAACGCCAAGGTGGAGAGGAAGTCTAGAGTGACTTGTGGATATGTTGGGCAATCCATCCTTCAAAGGCATGCAAGCCCCATGTCTTGGAGAAGAAAATCAAAATCTTCTAGAAGTCCCATCCTCTCCAACAGATCTCTACTAGCAAACTTAGTAGGCTCAAAGCGCAGTCTCTCTAACCTCTTCTTTGCCAACTTTTCCTCTTTTGTCCAACGAACCCTCTCTTGTACTTGCTGAGCTCCTTCTTATTGAACCACTTGTTGCCCCTCTTCTCCTTGTGTTGTTTCCTCTCTCGTTCTCTTGGGAGGCATAGTACCTGAAACACAATTCTCAAGCAAAAGAATGAGCAACCACAACTCTCGTTCTCTTGGGAGCCATTGCTAGCTTAGATCGAGTGGGAGATCGAGTTGACTGATCGATCTGTCTTTGAAGAATCTTCCCGAAATAAATTATTCGGTCGATCCAGATTTGGACCGATCGATCCAAACTTCAAGAATTTCCCGAGACATTTTAGATCGGTCGATCTAGATGGGATCGATCGATCCGAACTCATCTAGATCGACATTGTCTACTCGATCTCGTCTATATCGACTGGCTCCTCTCAATTCACTAGCTCGATCTAGTACTCGATCTAGCACTCGATCTCTAGCCTATACTTAGCCCTTCTCGCCCCTTTTAACTCCAAGATCACATCTGACAATCAATTATCCTTTCACCTACACACTTAAACAATAAAAGCATAAAACTGAAATAGAAAATAAAGCAAAAATATGTACAAGATAGATATGGGAATGCCTCCCAAGTGCACTTTCTTTAACATTTTTATCTAGACTCTACTTTGTTTAGGCCTGAGGGGGGTCTTGAAGAAGCATGGATGTGCTCTCCTTGCTGCAAGCACTCGCCAGGTAGGGCTTAACCATGTGCCCGTTGACCGTGAAAGCATTGCCGCTCTTGCCCGGTAACCTCTTTGATCTCAAACGGTCCACACCATCTTGATTTGAGCTTGCCCGGGAACAGCTTCAACCTCGAGTCATAGAGTAGCACCAGACTGCCTTCTCTTAACTCCTTGTGAACAAGCTTCTTGTCATGAACCTCCTTGGTCCGCTCCTTATAGATCTTAGCACTTTCGTAGGCTTCCAACCGTAGCTCATCAAGCTCGTGAAGCTCAATCAACCGCTTCTCCTGAGCTGTCTTGAGGTTGTAGTTCAGCTGCTTCACTACCCATAGTGCTCTATGCTCCAACTCAACAGGAAGATGACATGCCTTGCCGTAAAGAAGAGTGAAAGGAGTCGTGTCTATAGGGGTCTTGAAAGCGGTTTGGGAAGCCCACAAAGCATCCTCGAGTTTGACCGCCCAATCTTTTCTAGTAGCCCCAACTGTCCTCTCTAGTATCGCCTTGATCTGCCTGTTAGACACCTCTACTTGCCCGCTAGTTTGAGGATGATATGGGGTTGCTACCTTGTGCTTCACGCCATACTTCTTCAAGAGGCTTTCAAACACTTTGTTGATGAAATGGCTGCCACCGTCGCTGATCACTACCTTTGGAACTTGAAACCGTGGGAATATGATGGTCTTGACGAGCTTTATCACCACCTTAGCATCATTGGTTGGGGAAAATATAGCCTCAACCCACTTAGAGACATAATCAACCGCCACCAAGATGAACTTGTTGCCGTAAGAAGATGGGAACGGTCACATGAAATCTATCCCCCAAGCATCAAAGACATCAACTTCAAATATTGGCACCTGAGGCATCTCATTCCTCTCTGTGATGTTGACATGCTTCACAAGCTTTAACAAATTCATGAGCGTCTTTGAACCGAGATGGCCACCAAAAGCCGGCTTGTAACACCTTTGTAGCGGTATTGAAAGAAGCGAAATGACCACCATATGAAGAGCCGTGACAATGTAGAAGTATGTCCTTAGCTTCTTCCCTTGTTACACACCTCCTATATAAGCTGTCCACACCTCTTTTGTACAAGTATGGCTCGTCCCAAAAGTAATGAGATATGTCTCTCATGAACTTCTTCTTGTGATAATGATCAAGGAGAGTAGGCTCCTCTCCACAAGCCAAGAAGTTCATTATATCAGCATACCAGGGTAAGTCTTCTTCCTTGAAACTCAAAACCTCTTCAAACTTGTCTTCAAGCTTCTCACATACCGCCGCGGTAATCATCATGAGCTGCTCTTCAGGAAGTGAATCGTCTAATGGCAAAGCTTTGTTGACTCTCATCCTTGAGAGGTGATCAGCAACACCATTCTCTATCCCCTTGTCTTTTATCTCCATATCAAACTCTTGTAGAAGGAGGATCCACCTTAAGAGCCTCGGCTTGGTGTCTTTCTTCGAGTAGATATATCTCAAAGCAGCATGATCCGTGTACACAACAACCTTGGAGCCAACCAAATACGACCTGAACTTCTCAAAAGCAAACACAACGGCCAGCAGCTCCTTCTCGGTTGTAGCATATCTTACTTGCGTGTCATCCAAGGTACGGCTGGCGTAGTAGATTACATTCAACCGCTTGTCTTTCCTCTGACCAAGAACAGCTCCTATGGCGTAGTCACTCGCGTCGCACATGATTTCAAACGGTAGACTCCAGTCCGGTGCTTGTACTATTGGCGCGGATACAAGAGCCTCTTTGATAGTCTTGAAAGCATGAAGACAATCCTCATCAAACACAAACTCAGCTTCTCTGCACAACAGCCGCGTGAGGGGTCTAGCTATCTTGGAGAAATCTTTTATAAATCTCCTGTAGAAGCCCGTGTGACCTAGGAAACACCTTATACCATTGGCATTAACCGGCGGCTCAAGACTCATCATGAACTCAACCTTAGCTTTATCAACCTCTATCCCTTTCTCTGATATCTTGTGGCCAAGCACGATCCCTTCCTTCACCATGAAGTGGCACTTCTCCCAGTTAAGCACTAGGTTTGTCTCCTCACAACGCTTAAGTACCTTGAAAAGATTCAACAAACAAGCAGAAAAAGATGCACCATATACAGAGAAGTCATCCATAAACACTTCTACCATCTCCTCTATAAGATCAGAGAAGATCGACATCATACACCGCTGGAATGTAGTTGGTGCATTACACAACCCGAATGGCATCCTTCAATATGTGAAGGTACCATAAGGGCATGTAAATGTCTTCTTCTCTTGATCGTTAGGATGGATTGGTATTTCAAAGAATCCACTATAACCATCAAGAAAGCAATAGTAAGGATGATTAGCAAGCCTCTCTAACATTTGATCAATAAAAGGAAGAGGAAAATGATCCTTTCTAGTAGCAGAATTGAGCTTCCTATAGTCTATACACATACGGTGGCCAGTTATAGTCCTAGTAGGTATCAATTCATCTTGTTCCTTCCTAATGACCGTGTTCCCCCCCTTCTTAGGCACCACGTGGACAAGAGATACCCACGTGCTGTCACTGATGGGGCAGATCACATCAGCCTCTAACAATTTCAGAATCTCTTTCTTAACTACTTCTATCAAATTCGGATTTAAGCGCCTTTGATGTTCAACAGAAGAAGAGTTCTCATTATCTAAGTGAATCCTATGAGTGCAGAGCATTGGTGAAAGGCCCTTGATGTCACTTAGAGAGTACCCAATGGCCTTCCTATACTTTCTCAGCTCATTTAGGAGCGAGTGCAACTCATCATCACTTAAGTTTTCATTCACAATCACGGGATAAGTATCATTAAGCCCTAAGAAAGCATACCTTAGCCCTTTTGGGAGCTCCTTTAGGTCCACCTTTGGGGCTAGCAGCTCGCTCCAGTCCTCCTCGTGGCTTGTGTTGATGTTACTGTCCTCAGCAGCCTCCTTAGAAACCGAGACATGAGCCCTAAGACTGCTTTCTTGAACCGTTGTCCCCTCAGAGATCGAGTCATCCAGCCGATCTTCCACTCGTTCTGGTCCGGATCGGGAAATTTCACTCAATTCACCTACTCGATTTGATATGGATCGAGCAGGAGATCGAGTCCCGGACTCGTTCTCTAAACTGATCAAGTCCCTGACTCGTTCTCTAAACTGATCGATTGGCTTCTCTCGATCTTCTTGTCGATTGTTGTCCTGGATCAAGTGATCTTCTCGATTTCCTGATCGATCTCTAGGCTTCCGCCTTCATCTTCTTTGACAACTCTTCTAGAATCGAGGAGATTAACATACTCTTGGGTCTTCTCACTTCAGAAACCGTACTCTCCTTTCTCCTTAGTCAAAGCTAGCTTCAAGTGATCCTCTTGTGCCAACTCTTCTAGCAATTCATCCGCCAAAGCATCTAACGTCTCTATGTAGAATGCTTGTCCTTCAATGGTCGGCTTCTTCAGGACCTCATTGATATCAAAATCCAGCTTGATGTCTTTGCCAAGGTGCAGAGTTATCTTCCCGTTCTTGACATCAATGATTGCTCCGGCGGTTGCAAGGAATGGTCTTCCAAGTATAAGCGGATCCTTAGGTTCTTCGTCCATCTCAAGTACAACAAAGTCAGTTGGTACATTGACATCGCTTATTCTCACTGGAAGATCTTCTAGCATACCCACTGGAAGTCTCACGCTTCTATCAGCTAACACAAGGGAGATCCTACACTCATTGAAACGTGTGAAACCGAGCTTCTTTGCTATAGAATGGGGCATGAGATTTATACTTGCTCCCAAATCGCATAAGCAGCTCTTGAACACCAATGGACCCAAAGCACAAGGAATGGTGAAGGATCCTGGATCTCCTAGCTTCTTAGGCACTATTTCTCTGTGAATAATGGCACTACACTCTTCACTAAGCACCAAAGCTTCTTTACTTTCCTTGTTCTTCTTTGTAAGGGTGTCTTTAAAGAACTTAGCACACTTCGGTATCATAGCTAGGCAATCCACAAGAGGCAACTTGATCTCAACGTCTCTTCGATGCTTCTCAAACAAGAGTCTATGCTTCTCTATCAGCTGTTTCTTGAAGCGGCCAGGAAAAGGAAGCTTAGGTACATACGGTGGAGGAACATAAACATCTTTCTCTATAGTAGCCTGCTCCACTTTCTTCTCTACGGCTACCTCTTTACCCTTTCTTGGTCTCTCAATCCACACATTATCAAAGTTGATCTCCTCATCAGCTGAAAGTTTACCATCCCCCTCTTGTACTACAATGTCCTCATTGTCTTCAGGTGCAACTCTCAGCGGAAGCTCTCTCTTATTCCTCAAGGTGATAGCGTTTGCATACTCTTTCGGATTCTGCTCACACTTGCCCGATAAGCTGTTCTGACCGCTTGTACTAGCTTTCCCCTTCTCTAACTGCTTGATCTTGTTGTTCAGATTTGTTATCTGAGTTGAGACGTCAGTAAGAGAGGAGTCAAGGCGGTTTTTCATCTCGGAAAACTTCTGATTAGTTGAAGCTTGACCTTGAAGCAACTGCTGAAACATTGCTTGAACCGGGTCTTGAGGAGGTTGTTGCATCTGTTTTTGTTGAGGAACAAAGCCGGGAGGAAACATAGGAGTGTAAACTTAGTTGCCTTGCTGTTGCTGCTGACCTTGAAAGTTACCTTGTCTCTGCCCTTGAAGCCACTATTCGGTTGAAAAGCCTTGTTATAAGGTACAAAGGGCTTTGCTTGCGGAGGGGGGTACACCTGATCCTTTGGATTCTCAACGTTTGTACTCATGTATGAGAGATTGTTGTTGGCTTGGTACCCTTGAGAATATCCCGGAGGCTTATTGTAGTTCTGACCAGCAATCCAGTTAGCTTCTTCTTGACTCAACTCTAGTTCCTCGGAGACATATTCAGCTTCTCCCACGAAGTGAACGTGCTTTTGATTAGCGAGCACTAAATTGTCTATCTTCTCATGGAGGGACTTAAGCTCCTTCTTGTGAGACTCAAGATCGGAACCTCTTGGTGCAAGGTCATAATCCTTGGCGTAATTCCCGTCACTCAATGCCAAGATCTATATTAGGTCCATACCTTCTTCCACTTCTTGACCAAGGAAGTTACCCTTGCTTGCCGTATCAAGAAGCATACGGATCTTTGGCAATGCTCCACGGTATATTGTGCTTAGGAGAGTCTCTTCACTGAAGCCGTGGTGAGGAAACTGAATGGTATAGTCTTTCAATCTCTCCATAGCTTCATTGAATGTCTCATTCTGCATTTGAGTGAAGCCACTGATCTCACTTCTCAACCGAGCTGTCCTGGTGCTTGAGAAAAACTTTGAGAGTAAAGCTTTCTTACATTCAGCCCAAGACGTGATGGTGCCTTGTAGAAGTGTCTTCTCCCAATGCCTAGCCTTGTCACCGAGGGAAAATGGGAAGAGCCGTAGCTTGAAGGCATCTTCTGAGATCCCATTGATCTTGATCATCCCACACACCTGCTCAAAGTTATCAAGGTGCTCTAAGGGGTCTTCCATAGCCAGCCCGTGGAATTTGCTATTCTGAACCATTGAGATGAATCCAGGTTTTATCTCGAAGTTGTTATTCTGGACTGGAGGAGGAGTGATCCCAAAGCGATTATGATGTGTATTAGGAGCATCTCCAGCGCCTATGATCCGTGGGGGTCAAGCTGCGTGGATGGGGTTTCCATTGCCCCTTCCCACACCACCGTGTGCTGGTGGAGGTCCCTCAAGGAGTTCTTGATCAGCCATTGTTGCAAAGTCTACTGAACCGGCTTGAACAATCTCCTCAATGGCTCTAGCTTGTTCTCTTGCTCTTCTTGTTCTTGAATGTCCGAGTTGGTGAATATTGTCCAGGGGTGTGAGTAAGTTGTTGTCACCCCTAGAACACAAATTTATGTACCAGAAAGACACAACTGTGAAGAGAAAGAGATTCGTAACCAAACTTAAAGGAAATGCTTAGTCTTTACTAAACCCCAAATTTTAATGCTTCCTAACAATCTTTAGATGGCAACAGCGCCATTTGATAAGAGGATTATTATGCAAGCAAGCAGGTTATCAAAACCCAAACCACATGTTATGATGTAGTACAGTAGTAAGGGGAATCAATCCACACCTAGGATGCAGGAAGAGTCACTAAGAATGCAAGGATGAAGCAAATCTAAGCAAAATAGATAAATGATTGGTAAAATCTAACAAAACTAAATGCAACGATCTAATGCAATGCAGAACAATTTTAAAATCCCTGGGTCAAGGGACAAGCAAAAGATTAAAAATGCAAAGCTACTAAGAAGTAAAAATCAACCAGTGAATCCACCACATGATCGAGCACTGGATCGAGCACGATGGATTGATCTAACAAACAACTATAAGCGAATGACTTCTAATGAACAGGATGCAAGCTAAATGACAAGCGAATGATGAACAGAGGTTTTAAAATGCTAAAAAGGAGGGTTTAGGGTCGAGGGTCATATTCAAGGGTCTCAAAGGTTTAAGGTTTGGTTTGAAAACATTTAGATCTACTCACTTGTGAGGTTTCTTTAAGCCTTGAAAACAAAACAAGAACCATCCATGGCGGGTGATATGGTTCACTTTCTCAATCTCTTCTCCAAACCCATGGCGTTTGGTGGAAAAAGAGATCGAAGAGCAAGGAAAACAGATTTCAATATAATGACCTAACTAATCCCCTTTACAACCATGGCGTGTGGGAAAGGTAAGATTAGTCTCTAGGATCTGGTTTTCTAGGATATCTGAATCCTGTCAAGGTAAGACAGCCCTGGAATCATAGAGACCTTTTCCAAGGCTCTCTAAGCCTTATGACCCAAAGATCCTAAAAGAGGAGGTATGAAGAACAAAGAAAACACAAAGCTTTAACCCTTTCAACCCCTTTGAATCGCCTCAACCCCAAAAACCCAAAAAGACTACTCGCTACTCATGGTTAAGATCTATTGAAAAGCAATAAACAATGAACTAAGCATTATTTACGATGCGATTAAGAAAAACTTTCTTAATATTAAAAGATTCAAAGGTTTAAAAAAAACTGAAAAAGCTTTGATGTTCTACAATGGCGATAAGCCTCCAATCGAGGGAAAGAAAAGCAAAAGACAGAATGGAGGATAATTAAAGCGATAGCTACGGTTTGCCAAAAATGGCTAAACCGCCAATGGTCCCCCCTTCGCAAGCTGCCAAAACCAGCTGGACGGATAAGGTTAGTCTGGGATCGACTCGGATCACTTGATCTCCGGCTCGATCTTCTCTTGGATCGGATGACTTCGCTCGATCTTTGAGTCAATCCTTTGATGATCGGGTCGGGAACTCGATCTGGCCCTCGATCTGCATGGCATGGCCCACGTCCGTACTCTCGATCGACCTCCTCACTCGATCGCATGCTCGATCTTCCTCTTGAATCGACTGGGGGTCACTCGATCTTCTGGTCGATCTCGTCTCGATCGACCTGCCTTGCCCGATCTGCAACTCGATCTCAGGTCCTTTGCTGAATGGTTGAGTTCTCAAAGTGTCCACAAGCTTCCTCACGAGCCTTAGCATGTCCATGAATCCTCCACAACTCCAAAGTGTCCAAAAACAACCTGAATATGATGCATAATGCAAGAAACATGCGAATGCTAATGTAAAAGTGCTCTAGGACCTAAAATGGCGCAAACTAGCCTATAATGCAAGATGAATGCATGAAAAACTATCCTAAATGCATAAAAATATGCAAAATATCTACTAATATCAACTTCCAAGGATAGACGAGTTGTTGGACCAGCTCAGGGGTGCTACTTGGTTCTCGAAGATTGATTTTGCTTCTGGGTACCACCAAACACCAATTGACGAACTGGATGTTTGGAAGACTGCCTTTAGGACAAGGTATGGTCATTACGAGTTTGTGGTCATGCCGTTTGGTTTGACGAATGCGCCAGCTGCATTCATAAAGCTCATGAATGGCGTGTTCAGGGAGTACTTGGATGAGTTTGTGATTATTTTCATAGATGACATCTTGGTGTATTCAAAGAGTCCGAAAGAGCATGAGAAGCATTTGCGGATTGTTTTAGAGTAGTTGTGGGAACAGAAGTTGTTTGCTAAGTTGAGTAAGTGTAGCTTCTGGCAACGGCATATTGTGTTCTTTGGTCACATTTTATACAAGGGAGTGTCTGTGGATCCTGAAAAGATCAAGGCTATTGTGGATTGGCTAAGACCTGAGAATGCGTCTGAGATAAAACGTTTTATGGGATTGGCTGGCTATTATAGGCGTTTTGTGAAAGGCTTTGCGAGTATATCTCAGTCAATGACACGTCTGACTGGTAAGGATGTTGAGTTCGTTTGGACGGCTGAGTGTGAGGAGTGTTTCCTAAAGCTAAAGGAGATGCTTACAAGTGCACCGGTGTTGGCTTTACCTGAGCCGAATGAACCGTATGTGGTGTACACGGACGCTTCTGGGAAAGGACTAGGTTGTGTCCTAATGCGGGAATGTGATTGCATATGCGTCAAGGCAGCTAAGGAAGCATGAGGCGAACTACCCTACACATGACTTGGAGATGGCAGATGTAGTCTTTGCATTAAAGATATGGCGATCTTACTTATATGGTGGGAAAGCTCAGGTGTTTACCGATCATAAGAGTTTGAAGTACATCTTCACTCAAGCTGAGCTGAATTTGAGGCAGCGGAGATGGATGGAGTTAGTCGCTGTCTACAACTTAGAGATAGCTTATCATCCGTGAAAGGCTAATCTCGTTGCTGATGCCTCAAATTAAGGTTGTGGAAGGAGTTGTGAATCTCCTAAGGGCGTTAAGGTTGAACGTTTTGTCTGAGGAACTGGAACCTTTGGGTTTGGGAACTGCGCATCAAGCTGACTTGTTAACATGCATTCGTTTGGCTCGGGAGGAGGATAAGAATCTGAAGAAGGTGTCACAGAGTGACAAGACCGACTATCAAACTTCCAACAATGGGACGATTGTTGTGAATTGCAGAGTGTGTGTTCCTAACGTGAAAGAGTTAAGGGACGAAATTCTAAGGGAGGCACATCAGTCAAGGTTTTCTGTGTATCCGGGAATGACCAAGATGTATAAGGATCTGAAAAGGTACTATCATTGGGTCGTGATGAAGCGGGATGTAGCCAAGTGGGTGGCTAGCTGTCCGACATGCAAGTTAGTTAAGGCTGAGAATCAGGTTCCGAGTGCTTTGTTGCAAAAATTACCAATGCTGGAATGGAAATGGGATATGATCACAATGGATTTTGTGTTGGGTTTACCGAGGTCTCTGAAGAAGCATGATGCAATTTGGGTCATTGTTGATAGGCTGACCAAGTATGCTCACTTTTTATCTATGAGGAAAACGGATGGAGTGGCTAGGCTGGTGGAGTTGTATGTCGATGAGATCGTCAAGCTTCATGGAGTGCCTGCGAGCATTGTGTCTGATCGTGATCAGAAGTTTACTTCACGATTCTGGAAAGAGATTCAGAAAGAGTTTGGGACGCAAGTGCATATGAGTACTGCATATCATCCGCAAACAGATGGTCAGTCTGAAAGGACCATCAGGACGTTAGAGGACATGCTGAGAGCGTGTGTACTGGACTGGGGTGGTAACTGGGAAAGTTATCTACCATTGGCTGAGTTCGCGTATAACAACAGTTGATATACCTATATATTTTGCGTATTTAGCTTGTATTTAGGGTAGTTTTCATGCATTCATCGCGCATTATAGGCTAGTTTCTACCATTTGTTGCAGTTTAGGTCCTAGATAACTTTGCATTCGCAATTTGCATATTTTCTGCATTTTTGCATCATTATCAGGTTGTTTGAGACACACTGGAGTGGTGGAGGTTGCGTGGACGTGCATTGGATCAAGAGGAAGCTTGTGGACACTTGGAGAACTCAGCCGTTCAGCAAGGGACCCGAGATCGAGACGCAGATCAAGCTAGGCCGGTCGATCTAGACGAGATCGACCAGAAGATCGAGTGACTCAAGTCGTTTCATGGATGAGGATCGAGACCAAGATCGAGAGAGGAGATCGATCGTGAGTACGGACGTGGATGACGCCATGCAGAACAAGAGCCAGATCAAGACCACGACCCGATCACCCAAGAATCGACCAGAAGATCGAATGAGGTGCTCGATCCATCCAACCAAATCGACTTGAAGATCGAGCAAGAGACAGCGATCCATGAAGATGATCGAGCCAGAGATCGATCATTCAACTTGATCTCTGGCACCTTATCTAGCCAGCTCATCTTTGGAGCGTACTGAGGGGACCATTTGGCTGTTTAGCTATTTTGGGCAAAGGGGGCTACCACTTTCGACACACACGCTTAGTCTTATCTTTTTCCAGCTTTCCTTTAGGCGATTTTCCGCCATTGTTCTGTTCTTGAAGTTTTTCATGTTTTGAACCTAGAATCTTTTCAATATTAAGTCTTTTTCTTTAATCGCTTGCTTGTTCATGTTTAGTTTTCTTTCCCTTGCATTTCAATCGGTTTCAAATATGAGTAGTGAGTAGATTTCTTTTGGGTTTAAGGTTGGGGCGATTTAAGGGTTTAAAGGTTTAAGCTTTTGGGAGTTTTTCTTGTTCTTAACCTATTCACTTCTAGGATTTGGGGTCTTAAAGCTTAGAGAGTCTTGGAAAAGGTCTCTATGATTCCAGGGCTTTCTTACCTTGACCGGATTCAGAGATCCTTGAAAACCAAATCCTAGAGACTAATCTATCCTCTCCCAAACGCGATAAATGAAGAGGGGGTTAGTTAAGCCAATATTTGAGATCTTTGTTTAATGTTCTTTGACCCATCTTTCCACTACACGCCATAGGTTTGGAGGAAGGGTCAGAGAAAGGGGTTATACCAAACGCCATGGATAATCCTAGTTTAAGTTTCTCAAGGCTTAGAGATAGCTCTTCAAAAGAGTAGATTTATGTTTTCAAACCCAAGGCTTGAACCTTGAACCTCTTGAATATAACCCTCAACCTTAGATCCTCTCTTTTTAGCATTTTAAAACCTCTGTTTACAATTCTCTAGTCATAAAGCTTGCTTCTTTGATCATTTGAAGTCATTCATCTAAGTTGTCAGAAGTGTCATGTTTTACCCGTTTCAGTGCTCGATTTTTAGTAATTAGTAGATTTTCTTTTTAGAGTCTCTGTTTTCTCATTGTAGTTGTTAACCCTCTTCCAGGGTTTTTAAAATAGTTTTCCTGCTCACTTGGTCATTGCATTTAGTTTTCATCGATTTTACCATATATTTACCCGTTTCTGCTTAGATTTGCTTAGCTTCTGTATTCCTAGTGTCTTTCTTCACTCAACTTGGATTGATACTCTCTTGCATACTGTACTACAACTATATCTTGCTTGAGCTTTGATATTCTTGCTTGCAAACAACCTGTTTATCAACAGTTACCATAGGAGCATTGAGATGTCTCTGTATGAGGCGTTGTACGGAAGGCCGTGTAGGACACCACTATGTTGGACCCAAGTGGGGGAGCGGAGTGAGTTAGGACCTGCTATAGTCAAAGAGACCACTGAAAAGATCAGGTTTCTGAAGGTTAAGCTTAAAGAGGCTCAAGACAGATAAAAGAGTTATGCTGATAAGCGCCATAAGGACTTAGAGTTCAGTGTGGGCGATCTGGTTTATTTGAAGGCTATGAATTTCAAGGGGAAAAGCCGAGCAACGTTTGATGCTATGTGGGGTCCGAGGTACATGGGACCGTAGCGGATTCTGGAAAAGATTGAACCAGTGGCATATAAGTTGGACTTACCGCCGGAAGTGAGTGCTTACCACAATGTGTTTCACGTGTCGCAGCTGAGAAAGCACATAGCCGAACGTGAGACTGCGATATCTGAACCACCTTCGGAATTGCAAGCGGATCTGACCGTGGAAGGTAGACCGATCCGAGTGGTTGACTGGAAAAAAAAGCTTAGGCGTGGTAAGAGGGTCAAGATGATCCAAGTTGTATGGGACTGTAATGGGGATGAGCAAACTACTTCGGAAGTAGAGTCTAGGATGAGTACAAGGTTCCCAAAATGGTTTGAGATACTTCAGGAAGAAGAACCGGATTCGAGGACGAATCCAAACCATGTGAGGGAGAGTTGTAGCATCCGTATCCGAGAAAATCTGGAATGATCGAGCCGGACAGGAGGTTGTCCGAAGGAATGTGAGTTCAGTCCAAGGAAAAATCCGTCTGGATGGGAGGTTCAGACTATAGTCAATGGATGACTAGGAAATAGTCGAAGGATGGCCGGGCAGGCCAAGCAGGACTGACCATATCCGAGAGAAAATGGGTTATATCCGAGAGAATGTGGACTATGTCCGAGTGAAAAGGAAAATAGCCGAGTAACAATGGGCTGGGCCGGTGGGCCGTGATTTTGGTCGGATAAAAACTAATTTCTCGCGTGGATGGTCGAGCGGTTTAGGCGATAGCCGAGAGAACTTAAAGCTAACCGGGATAAACCTGACTAGAACAGAGAGACGCCGGCTATAACCGGGCTATCTAGGTTTTGCGAGTGTAAAAGTGGATTTCTCTGATATTTCTAGGGAAAGCCGCACTTTTTGAGAGAAAAAGAGCGAGAGAGAGATTAGTCAAGAGATTATCCGAGAGATTCTAATTATTTCGAGAGTTAGCCGAGAGAGATCAAAGTTTCGGCGGCGATTCCGACTATCACCCGAGAGATCGAGAGTTCTGTCCGTGTTTCTGTCAATCTGAACCGACCATTCGCTCCGATTTGGGGATTTTCTAGCAGAATCACCGAGTTTATCCGAGGATTTCTGAGCGAATCATGAGATATCCAAGAACACTTCGATTTGTCCGAGAGAATCTGGTAAGTGTTCGGCTTTTCTGATTTCTATTAAGTTTCTGTCGAGTAACACTGGACTGATCGATCTGAATTGTACTGTTTCCGAGGGAATATAGATTCTTGCCCGAGAAAAAGTGCACGGGCTGAGAGATAGCCGAAAGGTGTTGAGATTTTGCCAGACCAATCTGAGTGATAGCCGAGAAAATCGTAATTGTGTCCGACTATCTCAGTTTCTGATCTAAAAATCACCGAGATTCATTCTACTGAAACGTTTGTTTCTGTGTCTAAGGTGAGTGCGTGACTGTGGTATGTATCTAGAAGCGTTTGATTGCTAGGTTAACTGTTTTTCATTGATTGCTTGTGTAAGTTAGTGGTTTCTGCTTAGCAAGGTCAATGTTTCTTTGATTGTGAATGGTTAAGTGTGAATTGTGGTCAATACATGGTGTCTAACTAGCTCTGTGAATGTCCGGATCGAGTTACTAAGGGGATGTGTGATTCTCGCTTTTAGTAGAACCGATGCCTTGTGAGGCTTCACAAGTAGTTGAGATGATCATAGGATCGTACTGTTTTCTGTGCTTGCTTGCTAAGTGATAATGTGAATTGTATAACTGATAGTATGATGCATTGTCTGATACTGGCTAAGGTGTTACGGGTTGACCTTATTCACTAAGTATTTATCAAATACTTATGCCTCTCTTTTTGAGTGTGCAGGTAAGGATAAGGTCCAGGGCGAGTAGCTCTGAAGGCAGACTGGAAGGCAGTGAAGGAAAGAGGTGGATTAGGACTGGGTTTGGGGATTCATGTTCTGTGTTTGAGTTTCTGTTTAAGTACTTGTGTTTGTGCTTTCTAAGTTAAACCGAATCTGATAAGTTTAGTTTATGTTATTGAATCCGAATTCTGTTAAGTGTTTTTGGAATAATTATGCAATGAGAATGGATGTCTTTTGATGAATCGAACTTTTTTAAGTTTAAGAAAAGTTTTTAAAATATGCATGTTTTTGTATTCTGGCCGAGAGAAGACTCGGTGTGGTTCGGGCCGGTCTAGTGATAGACGGATGGGTCCTTACAGATCCCTTGTGTTTATGAACCCTTTGCTTGAATGATATCATTTTAATCTCATAACCTTACCCTTAAAACCAAAAGTCTTCACTTGATTTGCACAAACATGATTCATTGTTACAAGCTTAATGTATGTTAAATGGTTGATTGATTTGGCATTTGTCTAGGTTAAGATTTGAGATCATTTTGAAACATGATGAGCTTGTCTAAGTTCTTTAAAGTATAACTGATTGTGTTTTGCATCCTACACTTAGGCACTTAGACATTGACTTCATTTTTTTACCTTAGCATTTTTGGATTTGAGTGCCCACCTTTAAACCTCATCCTCCAATTGTCTTAGTTTCTTTGCTTGAGGGCAAGCAAAAGGCAAGTGTGGGGGTGTTGATATCTCATGCATTTACATCATATAAGCTTGCATAGAGTTCATGTTTTGATCTCCTTTTGCATGTTTCCTTCTCTTTAGTCCCATTTTCCTTTCCTTTTAGACTTACGTTGCATTTAGGTTGTAGTTTGAATTCTCTACGTATTAAGGATGTTTTTAAGGTATTTAAGAGACTCTATGGAGCAAGGAGGAAGTGTGGGAATGGTTGAAGGAGTTAGCCAAGCTGGGAAGGAGCGAAAGGAGCTAAGGAAGGCGATTTCTGGTGTTACATCGGTCATAGCACGAACCCCATCGGTTTGTGTTGATCGATATAATGCAGCAGAGGAGTTGAAGATCCCATCAGTCATCTGCATCGGTCACTTGTGACCAAGGGGAAGAGACAGGACATCTGCATCGGTCATCCGTATCGGTCAAGATTGACCGATGGGATCCAAGCGAGTGTCCGAAGATCTGTATCCGTCATCTGTATCGGTCATCAGCAGACCAATGAAAAGCAAACGAGTGGAGCAACGGTCATCCCCATCTGTCTCTTTTGACTGATGGAAGCCAGTCCGAACTTCCTTTCATTAACAACTTTGCCATTATTCTAGGGCTTTTGTCATTTAGTATAAATAGGCTTGATCTAAAATTTTATATTCTGTAATCTCCCTCTTAATCATGTTTATCATCCTTTCTCTTTGTGATTTGATGATTTCCAAGAAGATGAGTGAGTAGTAACCTTTAGGGTTTTAGATATTGTAGATTAGGGGAATTTAGAGTTTTGTTTTAGGTTTGTTAGTGTTTAATATGATTGATTCTTCTCTATTAATCTGTGTTGAGGCTAGATTTGTCTGGATCATATGAATCTAGATTTATGCTTCATCTTATGTCCACCAAGTGTTTGATGAAATGTTGATCTTGTTTAATAGAAGATTTACTGGCCTTAGCTCAAGAGATTGACTGTCTGAGGAGTATTTGACTTAAATGGAGTTGGTTTTGCTTGCTTGTTGATTGTTCTGGCACTAATGAGAGCTAGTTCTTGTTAGGATGATTAGCAAAGGGTTATTTGTCAAGAGATTGAACTTAACTTGCATGATTGTGAACTCTATGTCTAGGAATCAGCATTGCTTGCTTGTTTGCATTGTAAATGATGTTTGAAACAACCTTATCTAGCCTTTGAATTCCGCAAAGTCATTAACCACATCTAGGATCCTTCTTCTCTTATTTGAATTTTGAATTTTGCTTTAAGTGCTCTGTTTTATTGCTCTGTTTTGCTTTTGATCATTGTTAAGTTGTTCTCTTTTGAGTTCTGTATGGTGCTTGATCACTTAGGTTGATAGTTTTAGAGTCTAAGCAACACCCTTTCCTTGATTCACCTGACTTAAAGCTTTCTGCTCACAATTATAGTAGCATCTAGCTTAACCCCTTTGGATTGATAAAAATCCTATGCTATACTACAAATGACTAGTACAAAGGGTGATTGAGAAAGAGTCTCAAAACTCTAATATCAATTGTCATCTTCTACTGTCCTTCTAAGATCTGCTCCAGCATAGCTTCCATCTTATTGTCTTGTGGAGGTGCAGTTTGGTAGGAAGAAGAACCAGAATTCCTGTTGAACCAGAACTTCTATTTTTTCTTCCTTTGATATATTTTTTTGATTTTTTTTTATTTTTCAACTTCTTTTCTTATTTTTTTTACAGCCTAAGATATGGTGCTACTCAATACTTGTGTTCATTGTAAGGAGACAAGTCATGATGCACCATTCTATAGACTTAAACTCTTAAAAGCTGTATCAGGGAAGATCAAAGGAGGCTGCGTCTAAACATTCTTGTTAGTGTTGAACGAGAGAATCAAGATCCGTGAGTATCAAGCCCCAAGATGAGAAGTTTAAAGTTCATTAAGGTGGAGTAAGACAGCAGATTTTCCAGATTCTCTAAGAACCTAATCGTTATTTGCTAGACTGATCTACCTATGACTTTTAACTTAGTAAGACTTATAATCAACAACTATTGCAATAGTTATTATAAGCATCAATGTTCTGTGGTTAGTTCAAAAAAAAAAACTGACAGTTTCAAAATTTTTAATCTATAAAACAGGTTTTTGACTGAACTTTAAGACTTCCAAAACAAAATAAAATGTACACAACGGCAGTAGCCACCTCCCCCAGACTTAAACAACACTGCCCCCAGACTTAAACAACACTGCCCCCAGTGTTATTAAGCCCATAGTTGGTGAAAATACAAGAAACAGAATGCAATGAGCTGAGTGTGAAAGTAGTACTTGGCGTTGGATGGGGTGACGATCGTCGCCAGGTGGTGAGCTTGAGTCTGCTCAAATAATTCCACTCTTCATCTTTGTTTTTTTTGTTTTTTTTGTGTTAGAAAACGAAAATAAACTAGAGTATGAAAACTAGAGAACTTACCAGCGGGTTGCTTCCCACCAAGCGCTTGTTTAAAGTCATTACCTCGGCTTTGAATGCTGCTCAGACAGCTGGTCGATCAGAACGTGGAAGTGAATGCCTTGGAGAAGAATGTCTCCTCATCCATGGTGGTGTATAAGCAGTAGGTGCATGAACTCTTCCAAGGAAGTGAGGAGCATCAGCAGGGCGGATTTGGACTGAGGGTGGGACACTTCTTTTTCCTGCAGAATCATCAAAAGAAACACCAAGCTTTCTTTGTTTTGTTGGAGGTTTCTGGTTTGTGGAATTTTGAATTTTTGGTTTGGCAACATATGATGGATTTGCAGCGTAAGGATCTGGCTTCACCTTTGTGTCCGGATTGGTGACGATCATCACCAAGTGGTCAGGGACGATCGTCACTGATCCTGCAGTTCGAGTTTCTGCAATTTTCCTGCAGTTCAGCTATGCAATCCTTGCCTCCATCACAAACTCGTCTTCCTCCAGTAACTTGTCATTGATTGGACCCTCTTTTTCGAGCCTAGTGTCGAAGATGTCATCGTCTCTCCAATCCTCGAACCAAACAGCTTTCGCAGAAGTTTCAGATATTGCCCCTTGAACAGCCAGCTTGTTCACTTGCCCACTAGTATCTGATTCATTGACATATGCAGCAGTTATGACTTCTGAATGCTCTATGACTGGTTCTTCATCTCTGGAAGTCCTTACAGAAAAAGTTTGACCATCAATGGTGGATTTCCCTCTCAGCATATCCATGTCTAAATTCATGACAACATCACCCAAATCAAGCTCTATGTTCACCTTTTTCACATCAATGATGGTGCCAGTTGTAGCATATTTCAAAACCACAAAGTCCGTGGGAATCATGCAGCCCTCAATGTTAACAGGAACATCTTCTAAGATGCCTTCAGGAGTTCTTATGGATGATGCTTCCCCTGCTGAGCCAGGACAGACACTGAATGCTGGATTGAAGCTTGAAGGAGGTTTGAAGAGCAATGAGAACTTAACCACCAAGGGTGTGAAGCCTCCAGTCAAACTAAGTGTCAAAGAGAAGAGGCATGAGATATCATCAAGGGACAAACAACACCACCCATCATCAGGAACATGGGTCTGGAGGAAAAAAGAGGTAGGAGCACCAGCTCCATCCACCTCTACTAACCTCAACTAAAGAGGTAATCAAAGTCAAGCTTAGTGACTTTAAACAAGCACACTTGGGAGGTAGTCCCATGGTATCCTTTTGTATATATTATGCTTTCTAGTTTATCTTTTATGCTTTGTTTTAGTATATAGAAACAGGATTTCGAACTGGGGCTTGAGAAAGTATGATGGGGACAAAGAACAGGTGTATTCCGGCTGATATCGGTCATTTGTATCGGTTATGACAGACCGATACACAAATTTTCGGTCATTAGTAGCCATCATGATTGACCGATATCAGTGGGGCCAGTTTATACCAGTCAACATATCGGTCACTTGTGACCGATATGGAAAGAAGTTTGAAAGATGAATAGATTTTCGGTCATCAGTATCGATCATGCATGATCGACATAAACACACCGTTCTAATTTCGGTCCAGTGTGTCGATCATTGGTGATCGATAAGATTCTTGGAAACATTTCGGTCACCAATATCAATCACTCATGACCGACATAAACACACCGTGTTATTTTTGGTCAAGTGTGTCGATCACTGATGACCGATACTAATCCCAGGAAGCACGTCAGTCTCTAGTATTGATCACTCATGACCAAAAATGCAATTTGGGTCAGTAATATCGGTCATGAGTGACTGAAACTCCATCCGAGGTAAGTGTCTCAACTTCTAAAAAATTTTACCTACTTTTGTTTGGAGCCATAGTAGTTTGAATTTTTAAATGGGATTCCTTCTAGGCTATTTCCTAGCTTCTGAACACTTTTGTTTTTGTCCCCCACACTTTTGATTCCTTATGTTCCCTCACCAACCATTGATTCCTTTGGTTTCCTCTCCTTTCTCTCTATTTAAGCAACAACTCTCTTCACTTCTCTTCACACTTAAACTCACTCTTCTTCTCACTTAAAGCTCGAAATCACTATTTCTTTTTCTCTTTTATTGCTTTCTCTACGTGTTCAGAAGTCCACTAAAGGTTTGCTTCCTAAACTATCTCTCTTTGCTCTTACTCTTAACTTATGTTAAAAACTGCTTTTATGAAGTTTTTAAGAGCAAGTAGTGTTTAGTTTTGATTGTTGTGCTATGGTTTTGCAATATTGATTTGTTTTGAGATAACAAGCTAGATGTTGAAGTTCTGATCTATATCTATCTATCTCATTGCTTGCTCATCTTCATCCTTTTGCAAAATCATCATCTCTTTTGCCTAAGAACCATTTTTGCTAGAATGCCATGCATGATTGTTTATCTTTTGTGCATTCTAGCTTCTTTAGTTGCTAGCTTTTGATCTCTTCTTGCTTTGAATAAGTTTCATCTTGTTGTTAGGACTTGTTAGACTTTTCATTAGCATTAAAGAGTTTGTCATTTCAAAGCTTTCAGCTATTTGGTTCTTCAGCTTTTATTCTTTCACTTACCTTGTTTTCAAGCTTTGCTTTTGAAGGTACCATGGGAAGAACAAAAATAACTGCTGGGAAAAAGGGAAAAGCACCTCAGGAAGCACCAACCCAACCAAGAACACAGAAAGATAAAGGAAAGGGCAAGGCCGATGAGCAATCCTCCAAGGCCGCTGGAAAGAGACCGGTTGTAAATGAGGGAGAAGATCAATAAAACAAGGGCAGTGCTGCTAGAGAACTCATGAAGGCTTTCAACCAGTGCACTTTCAAGCCAACAAGATATCCATGCACTTCCACAATGAAGGCGCTTGGACTCTATGTTGACTGCAAAGCCACGTTTGAGCGCATGGGTCTTGAAGCTTTCATGGAGATGCCACTCCCATCTTACCAACAGCTCACTTACCAATTCCTCTCCACACTCAAGGTGGTCTGGTAAGAAGACAGTGAACTCCCTAATGGTGATTGATGGATCTCTTTTTGGATTGGCAAGGAAAAGTTCTCCTCAACATTCACAGAAATTGCCAAAGATCTAGAGCTGAAGTCCCACCCCACCAAGCTGAGCAGGTTCGAAATCCCAAGTAGGCAGCACACCAAGCTGTGGGGCATCATTGGGGTTGGGCAATACACTCCTGGAAGATCCAGGAACCAGCACCTAAGGCTTCCAGCTGTGAGATATGTCCATAAAGCACTTGCAAATACATTCTTTGCAAGGAAGGAGACAACATATCTTACAAGAAGGGAGACAGATCTGATATACCAAGGACTGTATAAGGTGTTGGGAAGCGATGAGTGCGGGGAACCTTTCAGATCACCGAAAAGCTACCCCTGCTATGTGTCTATGTTGATGGAGCAGCTCCTATCCTACCAGAGCTGGGTTTTTAGTAAGACAAAGAAGGAGAAGAGCCCTCAAGTGCACGTTGGGGGAGTTGTGACAGCAGTTCTACAAGCTAGTGGAGTAGACCTTGACAAACATGAAGGTGATGCACTTGAGCCACTATGGATTGACATTGATTACCTCAAGATAAGCCACTACCTTGAAAGAACCATTGGTGGAAAGCATGTGTACAACTTCATCACAAGCTTTGACACACCAGCAAAAGTCCTCCTCCCCAATCCAAAGCTTACATCCTTCTTCAGAAAAGGAAACATCAGTTTCAACCCAAGCACTGAGGAGCTCTACACAGGCGGCCCTATTCCTACAGTAGAAGAAGAAGAAGACAGTGATCAAGAAGAGGAGCACACTGAAGAGATCAGAGAAGAAGAAGAAGCAAAGCATTCCACTAAAGTCTATGAGAGAAGGAAGAGGAGATCTAGCAAGTCTCCACAAACCTCAGGATCATCCCACAACTCCTACCATTGAACCAAGTACCACATCCCTTCCATTGTTCTATACCATTGCATCTTTTTATTTTTGTAATAAATTTTGTTGCTTCTCTCTTCCATTGCTTTCATTACACAAGGGACTGTGTAATTTAAGTGTGGGGGAGAGATTTGGGGTTTGACTTTGTTTTCTGTTTTCTTAGTTTTTCATTTTCTTTTCACTTTGAGTCTCATGCATATCATGCATACATGTAAGGCATAGAAAAACATAAAAAAATCGAAAAATTTTGAAAAAAGTTTTGCATTTTTGCAAACCAAAAAGAGAGCATGTAGTTGCATTTCATTCTTCTAGGATTGAGTCTAGTGTTGACATTTAGGTTGCATTGCATTTGCATAAGGCATTGTGATGAATTTTCCTTGTAAAGTGCTTAGTGTTTAGAGATGATTTCAG
Organism: Thlaspi arvense; assembly: GCA_911865555.2. Taxonomy (NCBI): domain Eukaryota; kingdom Viridiplantae; phylum Streptophyta; class Magnoliopsida; order Brassicales; family Brassicaceae; genus Thlaspi; species Thlaspi arvense. Next base: position 50,884,373 of record OU466858.1, on the reverse strand, counting down.
TTTTTAAGTGCTTAGTTGTTTGATGCATCATTTGATTGCTAGAAGTTAAGGCTGAACCATGCTTAGATTGCTAGATTTGGTCTTCTCATCTCATTCTGAAAGCATTTGTTCTCTGAAAATCAACTCTATCAACTTGAACTTTAATTTGGACTTTTAATTATCATGTCTTATGCATTGAAAAGTGAATTCATGGCTACCATATACATATTTGGATCATCTTTCTCCTTTCTACCACTCTTGTTGATCCAAACAGCTGATCCTCATAATTATGGGACAGTTACATCCTCACCCTTAACTAAAACCTCCTTTTGAGCCTAAACACTATTGTGAGAGTTGTGAGGCCTTTGCATTGCATTTTTGATTTTTTCTTTGCAAAAAGTGTTAGGAATAAGGCTGGCAATGATTAGCTCTCTTGTAGATATCAGCTTGCATTTTGAGCTTGATTCTAGGATAGGAGTTTTGGGGTTTAAAAGGGTAAAGTTAGGTGGTTTGAGCTTAATGTTTTTATGTTTTGAAAGAAAAGGAAAATATCTGAAATAGTAGAAAAGGGGAAACAGTCTAGTATTGTGGTTAAGTAAAGGGAATAAAAGCTCTAAGTTTAAAAAGAATGTTTGGCGCCAACAACAATGCTTAGAAAGGTCCAAAAGAAGAAAAATCTGACCAAGAAGGATTCCACCAAAGGTGATGAAGGTACCAACACAACAAAGAAGAGCAAGTCCCAACCAAAAAGAAGCAGCCACACCAGCATAAGAAGAAGTTTCCCCAGCCATGAAGATGGGTAAAGGGTAGAATCTAGGAAAGGGTAGAATTAGAGGGTTCACTCTTGGGTTTAGAAATGCTTAGGACTCATCTTTGGGTAGTAAGGGTAGAAGAGAGCTTTGAATTGCATGCATAAGTGTGCTTTTACCTTTAGCATTTTGCCTAAGATGAAGTCATTTCATTGAGTGATCCTTTATGTTTTTGAACCCTTGTGCTTAAATGAGATCATTCTTATCTCATAACCTTACCCTTTTCAACCAAATGTCTTCACTTGATTTGCATAAGCATGATTCATGTTCTGAATTTAATTGAATGTTAAAGAGTTGATTGATTTGAGCATTTGCCTAAGTTGAGATTTGAGATCATTTTGAAACATGATGAGCATGGCTAGGTTCTTTAATGTATAGCTGATTATGTTTGCATCTTACAACTAGGCACTTAAGCACTAAAACCATCTCTTTACCTTTGCATTTTTGGAATCTGAATGCCCATTTTCAAACCTCACTCTCCCATTTGTTCTTGATTGCTTGAGGACAAGCAAAAATCAAGTGTGGGGGTGTTGATATCCCTTGTATTTACACCATTTAGGGGTGCATTTAGTACATATTTTGATCCTCTTTTACATGTTTTCCCTTTGCTTTTGTCCCATTTTCTTCTCATTTTATACTTAGGTTGCATTTAGAGTATAGTTTGCATTTTCTTTGCATTTTGGATGTTTTTAGGTGCTTTTGGAGCTTAAAGGAGCTTGGAGGAGTTTTGGGAATGATGCAAGATGCTAGCTGGGCAAAAGGGAGCAAGAAGGATCACAGCAGAAGATCTCTGCAGAAATTATCGGTCAGAGCACGGAGAGTTTCGGTCAAGAGTGACCGATACAGAGCATATCGGTCACCAGTATCGGTCAAGTGTGATCGACACAAACACATCGGATTAATTTCGGTCATTTGTATCGATCACTGAGGACCGATAGGAACCCATTTCGGTCACTGGAGATCGACACGACTGGCCGATACTGACCCAGCCCGAACCTGTTTTTAATTACAATTATGCCATTACTCTAGGGTTTTCCTTTCTAAGCTATAAATAGCCTCTTTTTCTAGATTTTCGACAAGTCATGTCAAAATACTGTTCTTGAGCATTTCTTTTAAGTTTGTAAGATAATTTCTTTGCTTTGTTTAATATAATCAAGTATTTGCTTTAATCTTTCTTTTAATCATGATTAGCATCCTTTTCCTTTGTGATTTGGTGTTAAACATGATTATGAGTGAGTAGTTATCTTAGGGTTTCTAGATGTGGTAGATTAGGGGAATCTAAGGCTCTATTAAGGCTTGTTATGCTCTTCATTCTATGGGTTCCTCTCTATTAATCTGTTATTCATGCTAGATTAGTCTTGATCAAACTTGTCTAAGTTGTTAGCTTTCTCTTATGCCCACCAAGTGTTTGATGAAATGCTGATCATGTTTAATAGAGGATTTGCTGGTTTTGGCTCAAGAGATTGACTGTTTGAGGAGCATTTTGACTTGAATAGAGTTGTTGAATCATGCTTGCTTGATGTTTTAGCACTAATGAGAGTTAGTTCTTGTTAGAATGTTTAGCAAAGGGTTATTTGCGAAGAGATTGGATATAACTAGCTTAAGTGTGAACTCTATGTCTAGGAATCACCATTGCTTGCTTGCTTGCTTGATCAGTGGAGTTTGAAACAGTCTTAGTTGATGCCTGAAATTCCCCAAAGTCAATAACCACATCTAGAGACTTGTCTTTCTCTTATTTAAATCTCGGATTTGATCTGTTTTACTCTGTTTTTCTTTCTTAGAACTGCTTAGATTGCTTTTGTTTTCACTTCTTTTGTTGCTTGTTTCACTTAGGTTGCTAGAACTGTTGCTTAAGCAACAAAACCAATTCTCTGCTTGCTTGACTTAGATATTTTACTCTCAACTCTTCTGTTTTCAACTCCTCCCATTGATTAACATAAAACCCAAATTACACTACAACTGACTAGTACAAGTGTAAGGGTGATTGACATTCAAGAGCCTCAAAAACTCAGTGTATCATAGCACACCTCCATCTCAATGAGGAGTAACATAGATTCGCCCAACAGAGAAAATGCTTTATCATGGTGGGGCTGTGATTGAAATAGAAGAGGGAGAGAGTGAAGAAAGCAGTGGAGAGAGATCTGAAGAAGAAGAAGAAGAAGGAGATGATGCTTGCGCTAACATTGAAGAGGAATCCCAAGAAGAGGAACAAGAAGATGAGCTGCTGGAGTACAATGCTAGAAGGTTCCTTTTTGAACCTCATTAGGTGTGATACAATCTTTGAGAGTCTCTCTTAACTTAATGCATGTTAGTATGAGAACCGTTGATCGATCTTCAAAGTATGGTCAGTTTAGATGAGAAGCTCGAATTTAAACAAACCAGAGGCAAGCGAGATGGAAGTGATGTTGGTATAATAACCGAGAAACTCGAGGATATCAAACCGATGGAACGTGATGGATGTGAGAATGGTGAAGCAAGGTGTACCACAAGGGCTGTGAAAGGCCGTTGATAAAACACAAGGGATTCTCTAACAATGGAGGACTGGTCTCGACAATTAAATAGAGAAATAATGAAAAGAACTACCTGTTTTTATTGATAATTTCAAAAGTATCGAACTACAATGCTGGAGGGGAACCTTATAAAGGGGTTCTTCAGCTTTAGGACCAAGGAAAATAAAAATACAAAAGTGTAAACCAAAAATACAAAAGAGCATTGAAAACAAAAGATCTTGAATTTAAAACTAATGAAAATTTACAAGGAGAAAATGATGGAAATTAGTCAAGATATAAGTATAAGGACATATGTTTAAATGCTTACCTTTCTTACCATTGGTATGTAGATTGATTGGCGTGAGTGATAAATCTCAAAATGGCCTTTAAAAGCTTTATCTTGACCAAATGATTAACTTAGGCGCTTTGATCTTCTCTTGTGATGGTAAGGACTTCTACTTGGTCTTGTCTTGATAGTATGGGCCAAAGTTCATCCTTCTTTAGGCTTGTAGTATTTGCTCCTTTAATGTCCTCACATAGTCCGGTCCAATGCTTATCAAGTGATTCTTCTTGTATATGCTCAACGGCTTGGATAAGGGCTCGATCATACTTGTCTTGCAAAGCTCTAGCTCTTTGTCTTGTCATTGCTCCTTTAAGTTCAACTGATAGCTCCACTTCTTGGGTATCTTGAACTTGTGGTTTGGTTTAAGTCTGGTTCAGTTTGAAGGTTCTCATCATTCCCTCCTTCTTGTTGATGTTTTGACCTCAAAACTTGATTATCTGCAAGGTAAGGAGTGATATCAGAAACGTTAAATGTAGAAGAGACATTAAACTCACCTGCTAATATATTTTGTAGGCATTGTTGTTGATTTTCTCCAATATCTTGAAAGGACCATCTCATCTTGGTGCTAGCTTGGAACTTCTTTCACTTCGGAACCTTTCTTGTCTCATGTGTAGCCAGACCTAATTCCCTGGTTCGAAGATGACTTCTTTACGTCCTTTGTTAGCATGCTTGACGTACTGTTCAGTTCTTTTCTCCAAGTTTTCTCTTGCCTTTGTATGAAGCTTCTTAATAAACTCGGCCTTGTCTTCTCCATTTATACTCATGGCTTCAGCTGGTGGGAGAGGAGTTAAATCTAATGGAGTTGTGGGATTGAAACCATACACAATCTCGAACGGTGACATCTTTGTTGCTAAATGTTGAGCTCGGTTGTAGGCAAACTCGACGAACGGTAAGCATTCCAGCCAGTTCTTTAAGTTCTTGCCAATGATAGCTCTAAGTACGGCTGATAATGACCGGTTGACCACCTCTGTTTGGCCATCAGTTTGGGGGTGACATATGATGGAGAATAAAAGCTTTGTGCCAAGTTTCTTCCACAAAGTCCTCCAGAAGTGACTCAAGAACTTGTTATCTCTATCTGATACGATGGTCTTTGGTATCCCATGCAAACGTACTACTTCTCTGAAGAATAGCTCGGCCGTTTGAAAAGCATCATTCACCTTAGCACATGGTATGAAGTGAACCGTTTTAGAGAACTGGTCTACGACGATGAATATGGAGTCTTTATGCTGAATCTTGGGTAGGCCTAAGACATAATCCATAGATATGTCTACCCATGGGGCTGTAGGGATCGGCAGAGGCATGTATAGACCATGCGGATGTACTTTAGAGTTGGCTTTCGTGCAAACATCACATCTAGCACAATGTGCTTCAATTGTCTTCTTAAGATGTGGCCAGTAGAAGTGCTCCACTACTACGACCAATGTTTTATCCACTCCAAAGTATCCCATAAGGCCTCCACTGCCGGCTTCTCATACTATAAGATCCCTGAGAGAGAATTTCGGAATACATAGCCTTCTTTCTCTAAATAGAAACCCATCAAACATGTATAATTTTTCATAGGTGTCTTTAGTGCATTCTTTGTAGGCTTCTTTTAGATCCGGGTCTTCAGCGTATAACTCCTTGATGTACTTAAGCCTCTTAACTTTGCTCTCCATGGTAGTGATGAGTGTATGTCTTCGTGACAAAGCATCCGGGACAGCGTTTTCTTTTCCCTTCTTGTATTTGATGATGTAGGGAAACGTCTCTATAAACTACATCCATCGTGCGTGTCTTCTCTTGAGATGTGTCTGGCCCCTTAGATGTTTAGGTGTCTCGTGGTCGGTATGAACCATAAATTCTCGAGACATAAGGAAGTGTTGCCATTTCTCCAAGGGTCTCACAAGCGCATTTCAACTCCTTATCGTTTGTGGGGTAGGTGAGAGTGGCTCCTTTAGTACCCAAGGCATCACATTCTACCTCAAAAGTTTCGTTAAAGTCGGGTAAGATAAGCACAAGTGCATTTGTAAGCCGTTCTTTCAAAGTGTCAAATGCTTTCTGCTGTGATTCTCCCCAAGTAAAACAACCACTTTTCTTAACCACTGCCATGAGAGGGACGGCTATATTGCTGAAGTCATTAACAATCTTTTATAAAAGCTTGCTAAACCGTGAAAACTCCTCACTTAAGTGATGTTTGTTGGAGCTGGCCATTCTCAGATAGATTTAATCTTCTCCTCATCAACTTGTAATCCCTGTGAACTTACAAAAAGCCTAGGAAGACTAGTAGATTAGTGCAGAATCAACACTTCTTAAGGTTTGCATAAAGGCCCTCTTGTCTAAGAGTCTTTAATACAAGCTCAAGGTGTGTCAAGTGATCAGATAAGCTTTTGCTGTAAATTAGAATATCAGAAAAATATACAATAACAAACTTACAGATATATTCTCTAAGCACTTGGTTCATGAGGTGCATGAAAGTACTAGGAGAATTAGTGAGTCCGAACAGCATCACCATCCATTCATACAGTCTTTGTTTTGTTTTGAAAGCTGTCTTCCATTCATCGCCTTCTTTCATCCTCACTTGATGATATCCCGCCATCATAGATATGTGCACAAAGCATTGGCGCATACTCTCTTTGCAAGAAAGGAAAGTGGCCTTGTTGAAGGTGGAGAATGGGAGCTCATTGATCAAAGCTTCTCAACATCCACCCCTACACAAGGGAAGGAGTGGAGCTCAAAGGATCAGATATGACAACTGGAATGGTCACCTTCTTCATGCAGCAGTAATAGGGCTCAGGTTTTACCCAAATAAAACAACTGCAAGTGCGCAAGTGCACAGCAAAAGCAGTTGTAGTACTAGGGGTATCGAAATCCCAAGAGAGTAATGCAGACTACACTATCGAATGTAGATTCGGATTAAGCTAAGCAAGATATGATGTATGTAATGCGAATGAATGAATGAAAGTAAGCAAACGATTTTGTAAGATGATCTAAGTTCCAGAAGACTAAAAGCGCTAAGTCAGGACAGTTCGCAGGTTGAATCCAAGAATGTAAGACGCAGGAAATAAGGAACGATTAAGAACCGTTTTAAACATGAATCACTGATGCATAACTAATCAATTCTCATTGCAAAAGTTATCTATGCCTAAATCACAGAGTTTCAAATCTCTTTGCAAACCCTAACAACCTAAGCATGCAGGAATGATCAGATTCAATTGTTTACAAAACTCCTAAGCCAAATCTCTTGGCACTAAGTTGTTTTGCTCATCAAATACTAGTTCAGGTTATGAATAATGCTCTCACATATATTTAACAACCTAAGATTTTCGGATTCCTAGATGATGTGTCTCAGAAATTTGATTTTAAAGCAAGCAGAGATGAAAAACCATAAGGTATTCCTAACAGATAGCGATTCTACAATCTTTTCATCAACCTTTGAAAAACCCTAACATAACTAGCAGATTAATCAGACATGATTATGGAATCACAAAACATAACTGAATAATATTGCATTAAGAGAAAGAGTAAAGAAATAAAGGGGGTTCGAAATCTTCTCAAAAGAGTACAGGATTTGTCTCCCCAAAAAGCTCTGAATAAATCTCTCTCTAAGCTCTCTGAATTCTCAAAAACTAAGATCATGGCCAACAATGGCTGAAAAACCTAATAATTAGAGGCTAAACACGATCTGGGGTCTTCATGTAAATAAAGGAACTTCTGGGCCAATTCTGCAAATCTTCTTTACACTTTTAATAAAACAGCCACGCTCCTTCCTTAATGGGTGACGAGCGTCACCAAAGGTGGTAACGAGCGTCACCATATGTGATACTTTCTGCTTCGAGCTTGGTACTTCGTAGTTTCAACCCAGAATGCTCCAAAAGGTTCCAAAATCTCCAATTATGCTCCAGACATGCTATAACCAGCAAAGACTCTTCTAGGACTCTAAAAAGACCAAAAAGACTCAATAAAAAAGACTTATATCATGGTTAAAAACCATAAAAACCATGATATATCAACTCCCCCAGACTTAGCTTTTGCTTGCCCTTAAGCAAACATCAGGCAAAGAATAAGGTCGAGGTTTGAAAACAAGAAACAGACAGTCAGTCATCAGGAACACCATACTAGTTAGAGCTTTCGAATCCACATACCACAGAGTCAACACAAAATCAAATTTCAGTCTAATCATCACAACCTTAGCAAATCTCTCAAATCCAGTCCAAATCCCTTCAAGAAACCCGAAATTTCTACTGCTAACTCCTTATTTTTATCTAATTGTGATATCTCATCAAAGTTCTATCATCTTAATCACTTAACAGATTCTTTTCCCTTCCTAACAACTGAACAAATAGATCTCAACACAGCTCTCCTATTTTCTCTTCCCTTGATCTTTTCCTTAGGATATTTTTGATTTTTCACTTCTTTTTCTCAACTTTTACAGTCTAAGATATGGTGCTACTCAATACTTGTGTTCCTTGTGAGGAGACAGGTTCTTGAATGTGTTCACTACTGTTGTTCCTTGTGAGGAGACAGGTTCTTGAATGTGTTCACTAGTGTTGTTCCTTGTGAGGAGACAAGGTCATGAATGCACCATTCTTTGGACTTAATCTTTTTAAAACTACATCAGGGAAGATCAAAGAGAGACTGTATTTTAACCTTATTGTCAGTGTTGAAAGAGAGAATCAAGATCAATAAGAATCAATCACCAAGACAAGAAGTTTAAAGTTCATTAAGGTGGAGCTAACAGCAAATTTTCCAGACTCTCTAAGAACCTAAACCTTCATTGCTAGACTGATCTACCTATGGCTTTCAACTTAGTGAGACTTGTAATCAACTACTGTGGCAATGGTTCTTATCAGCAAAAACGTCATATGGTTAGTTCCAAGAAAAACTGACAGTTTCAAAAATTTTGACTCTATAAAATAGGTTTTTCACTCAACTTTAAGACTCTATAGACATGACACAAAGCACACAACGTAAGTAACCACCTCCCCCAGACTTAAATAACACTGTCCCCAGTGTTATTAAGCCAAGTGTTGGTCAGAAAAATGAATGAGAAGTCGAAAAACCAAGTCAGAAAAGTGTTACCTCGCGTGGGGTCGGGTGACGAGCGTCACCACGACCTGTATTGCCCAATTCCTATGTCAGATGTTAATTAACGAAGTGTTTGCATGTGTACTCTAAAGTTAGACTTTTTGAGCACTTAAACACATAATTAACAACATCCAATCATAGCAATAATAACCTGGTTCAACAATCTCACAAAGCATCATCAAAGAAACTCACAACTGACTCAAAGAAAACATAGAAATGACTCAAGAGAAAGAAAAATAAAAGGGAAAAAAGGAACAAGTAACAATATAGTGAAGCCTCAATCCTCATCCTCGCAAGGCTCAGTGGTGTAATGGGGGCGGACACAACCACAATTGCTAAGTGTAGCAACAACATCCTAGAGTCACTCAAAGCTGTCAGTGACATACTCCTGAAAAGCAGCCATATTCATGGGTGTCTGTGGTCGTGGAGGACGCCTGAAAGCAGTAGAAGAACCACTCTGGCGTGTAGAAGGTCCAGCATCAGCAGCAGCGGCAGTAGAAGAAGAGGTGCCAGCTGTAGCAGCTCTAGCAGGACGCAGGGTCAAAGGGCGCAGAAGAGTCCGTGCTGGCATGAAGAATAGCTGGCGTGGATCTCCCTGAATCGTAGTGAGGGCTCTCTATGGCAACTTAATGCCAACATACTCTCCAGAAGTGGTAGTGAAAGTCCAGACAACTCCAATCTTCATCCAAGTGACATGGCGCAGATACTGGTCATCCATAAGTGATCTGTCACTGCGCAGACTGCAAGGTGTGACATCGATCTGGAAATGATGGAAGATCGGTGTCAGCAGGCTGCCAACACTCTCAGTCTTCTCCCCTAGACTGGTGAATGGCTTGGTCTTCAAGGAGACCAGATGCTCAGCGAAAACAGCACCTAAGTTGGCGTGAACCATGCTATCAACAGGTATCGAATCATCCAACATCTCATAAAGTCCGTAGTAGAGGAGAATCAGCTCACTAACTCGAGTCTTGCTAGGTGCAGACTTGCACAGAATGGTATGGCCAATGAGGCGCCGAATGTACCTCAAGACCGGATGTCGAACCTCCGTCTGCGTGCTGGTCTTGCTGTCATAGACTCCATTCCCGAACTTGGACCAGAACATCCGCATATGGGTCCACTGAGAGGGAAGGATAATGCCTGTGGGATGGTCAGAGAAGCCATAGATCCCACAAAGCTCCATCAGACTGATCCGGTATCGAACTCCTCGGATCAGAAACGTCATCGTGCCTTCCTGCGCACGCTTCGCCAGCTCATTCGCGTAGTAGACGCGAACTGTAGAGAGAAACTGGCGGACCAAATCTGGGTAGAGATCATACTGCTGCAACGGCATAGTCCCCATCCCAATGGGCTCCAGAATCTGAACAACCTCCTCGAAGATCCCCATCTTCTGCAGAACAGCAGAATCCGCGAAACGAGTTGGGATAATCTTCACTCCCAGCTACGCATTGTAGAACAGCGTGCCATATTCATCCCACTCTTCCTGAATATCGCGGAATACACAGGTGTCTCGGGACACTTCCTGCTTCGGAGTCCCTGCCCAAGCCACTCCGGAGGCTATTTTCCGATCTTCTCGTTTGGGCCATGGGGGGCTGCAAACCGGGTGTTGACTGAAGGAATCCGTAGACCCTGTTGCAGTGCTTGAAGACGAGCTTTGCCTTGGTCGTTTCTCCTGACGAGGCATCTGAAAATTGAAAATCAAAATCGACCAAAAACATCACCAAAATTAGCAAATTTTTCAAAGTTCGAAAACTCAACCAATCAAGGTGAAATAACTGGTGGCGATCAACTACAGCACTACCAGGAACACAATTCAATCATCAGCTCAACCCAAATCACCCAAAATTTCCAGATTTTTGCAATTTTCATCATGAACTCAAAAATTCAAAACTTGCAAATCAATCGATAAAAGTTTACATAGATGGTTTCATTCCTCTAATACAACCTAACTAACCATGATTCAACAGTTAAATCAAGCCAATCAAGTTAAAAATCGGATTTTACCAAACCTATGGCGGACTGAAAATGGGGGATTCTGAACACATACCTTGCAGATCTTAAAAACCGAGTTGATATTCAGAAAGAGGAGCAAAATCCGCACGGATTAGACTCTTGAATCACTCAATTTGGTTTAAAAAATCAAAAGTTATGAATCTCTGAAAATTTCTAAGTGTTCTTGGTTTAAACAGTTATGCCCGAGGAAGAAGAAGAGAGAAAACTAATACTCGTGCTCGACTTCGACGGGTGACGAGCGTCACCTTAAGGGTGACGAGCGTCACCAATTTTTTTGTTTTTTTTTTTAACTGAATAAAATTAAGCTAATTACTAATCCTAAGCACGAAAATAATAAATAGGTATTATATCTACAACTTACCAGTGGGTTACCTCCCACTAAGCGCTTGTTTAAAGTTTTTAGCTTGACTTTGGTTGGCTATTTAGACAGTTGGTGCATCATCCAGAGACACAATGTGTCCTGCTGGAATCTCTGCTTGTGCCTTGTAATGCTTCACCCTTTGTCCATTGACAGTGAACTCCTCTCCTTTGGAGTTAATCAGGACAATTGCTCCATGTAGGCGAGCTTCTCTGACAGTGAAAGGACCTGACCATCGAGAACGCAATTTACCAGGAAAAAGCTGTAAACGAGAGTTGTAGAGTAATACCTGGTCATTGGGCTCGAAATGCCTGGAGATGATCTTTTATCATGATATGCTTTTGTCCTCTCCTTGTATAACTTGGAGTTTTCATAGGCCAGATATCTGATCTCATCCAGTTCATTGAGCTGAATCAAACGCCTTTCCGCAGCAGGCTTCAGATCGAAGTTCAGCTTCTTGATGGCCCATTCTGCTTTGAACTCCAACTCTACTGGTAGATGGCACGCCTTGCCATAGAGAAGATGGAATGGTGTGGTCCCAAGTGGCGTTTTGTATGCAGTCCTGTAGGCCCATAATGCATCATCCAGCTTTGCAAACCAATCTTTTCTTGTCTTCCCAACTGTCTTTTCCAGAATCTGCTTGATCTGCCTGTTGGAAACCTCAACTTGTCCACTTGTTTGGGGATGATAGGGCGTGGCCACTCTGTGCTGTACACCATATTTCTTCAACAGCTTTTCAAAAACCTTGTTGACAATGTGAGAACCACCATCACTTATGACAATCCGCGGGACACCAAATCTGGGAAAGATAATGGTCTTAAACAGCTTCAAAACCACTGCAGCGTCGTTAGTAGGAGTAGCCAACGCCTCTACCCACTTAGATACATAATCAACAGCAACCAGAATGTATCTATTCCCATAAGATGAGGGAAAAGGTCATATGAAGTCAATACCCCAACAATCAAAAACTTCAACTTCCAGAATGAAGTTCTGTGCCATCTCATGTCTCCTGCTGATTTTTTTCTCTTCTCTGACAAGTATCACAGCTTGTGATGAAGGCTTGGGCGTCTCTGAACATAGTAGGCCACCAAAATCCAGCTTGCAATACCTTAGAGACAGTCTTGAATGTAGCAAAGTGTCCAGCATATTCTGATCCATGACAGTGAAAAAGGACGTCCTGGACTTCTTCTTCTGCTAAGCATCTTCTGTAGATACCATCAGCACAATGCTTGTAGAGATATGGCTCATCCCAATAGAATCTTCTAAGTTCTCTCAAGAACTTCTTCTTAGCATAGCCTTTAAAGTCATGTGGTTCATCCTCTTGATAAGCACTTTCTTTGCAAGGCTGAGTATGCAATGAGGTTATCAAACTCAAATGCAAGACAGGTTGTAGCACAGTATGCAAGAGAGAGTCAATCCACACCTAGGATGATAGAAAATACAAAGATAATGCAAGGACTATGCAAATCTAAGCGAAACGAGATAGGTTTTGAGAAAATCCCTAAATGGAATGCAGATCTATTTTAAAATTACCAGGAATGATCAAACTACCATGAGGAACAAACAGAATAATTAAAGGACAAAGCTACGAATTACTAAAATTCGACTAGTGGATCGACCATGGGATCGACCACTAGATCGAGCAATAACGATCGATCTCGTCTAAAAATGCAAGAACAGTAAAACTAACAACCAGGATGCTATCAATGATCAAGCGAATGACAAGAGAAGATGTAAAGATGCTAAAAGAGAGAGCCTAGGGTTGAGATTCATGGTCAGGGGTTTCAAAGGTTCGAACTTGGGTTGAAAACTTTAAATCGACTCACTTTGTGAGAATCTCTAAGCCTTGAAAACTAAGCAAGATCTATCTGTGGCTTTCGGTATAGATCACTCCTTCATCCTCTCCTCCAAACCCATGGCTTTTGGTGGTAAGAGAGGTCGAAGGGCATGGAAAACAGATTTCAAACGAGTGGCTTAACTAGTCCCCCAAACTTCCAAGGCTTTTGGGAAGGGGTAACTAGTCTTTAGGGTGTGATCTTCAGAGGTCCTTGGATCCTGTCAAGGTAAGGAACCTCTCGGATCATAAAGCTCTTGGCGTGAGAGTCTTTAAGCTTTGAGAACTCGACACCCTAGAAGAGATAGCCATTGAACACTTAGAAAAACCCCAAGATCTAAACCTTTTTGACCCCTTAGATCCTCTCAACCCCAAACCCAAATGAACTAGTCACTACACATAAGATAAATCAAGCAAAGCATGGAAAAGGAAACGATGAACATGAAAAGAAAACTAGATTAAGCCGAAAACGATTCGATTACAAAAGCTTAGAAAAACTCAAAGTTCGACAATGGTGGATTTCTCCAAAAACAGAGAGAAAAAACATAAGAAAAGATAAAGATGAAAAGTTGTATGGGAAAAGGACGTCGCCGCCTTCCCAAAATGTCGAAAACAAGCTGATGGTCCCCCCCCCTCGCTAGCGGCCAAAAGCGGTTGAAAGGACAGAGATCGACTCCGGGATCGAGCAGCTCTCTCGATCATCTTCGGACATCGTGTCTTCAACTCGATCTGGGTCTCGATCATCTTCGGAGGATTGACTGTTGCATCCGATCTCGGTATCGATCTTTGGTTGGATCGAGTGGTGTACTCGATCCGGCTCTAGCTCTGCATGGCGTCATTTACGTCCGTACCATTTGATCGATTGCTTCACTCGATCTTCATCTCGATCATTCTCCTTGGATCGCCTGGTCTTCTCGATCTTCTGCTCGATCTCATCCTAGATCGACCTGCAATGCTCGATCTGTTCCTCGATCTCTGATCCTTAGCACATATCCGAGCTTCCACGAACCGCTACAACAGCTTCAGCACGTCCACAAACCTCCACGACTCCAAAGCAGCCAGACACAACCTGAATGCGATGCAAAATGCAAGGAACATTCGTATGCTGGTGCAAGAATGCTCTAGGATTCTAAGTGATGCAATCTAATCTAAAATGTGATGTAAATGCATGAAAAGCTAGCTAATGTGTATGCAAAATGTATGTAATATGCAGTAATGTCAACTCCCCCAAACTTACATCTTGCTTGCCCTCAAGCAACAGAAAATAAGTAAGGAAAAGAGGTTTTAAGAAAAACGAATGGGGGTTTAAGCTTCATGCAAAGGTGCTTTTCAAATGAATCAATCTCAATGTCCTAGTTAACAGTTCTAAAATGCTATGCTCACACTCATACTCCAAAGAACTTAGCTATACTCATCACACAAAGAAATTCAGATCATGACTCTCCTATTCCTAACAATCAAAGAAACTCATCCTTTAACATTCATTAACATTCGAACCATGAATCAAACTTATGCACATTAAAGCAAAACACATTTGGCTAAGGGTGTAGGTTATGAGCATTGAATGATCTCATTTGAAAAGGGTTTACAATTAAAACAAGGGTTTCTCTCAAAACTGGCAAGAACTTTATGCATAATGCTAAAGGTGAAGACAATTAATGCATACATGATCAGATTCTCATCTACACATGTAAACAAACAATGATCCTAAACCCCTCTCATTTATTAACTTTCATTCTCACTCACCACTTAGAATCTACCCTTTTTCTTTTCAAAGCTTAGCATTCCCCAATTCGAAACAAAAACATTTTTAAACTCTTTAGGCTAGTGAAAGGTTTTGAAAATAATTTTGCTCTTTAACTATTTCTTATTGATAGCTCTCTTATTTATATTTTTTCTTTTCTTTTTTTTTATTATTTTTTATTTGGCACTAAGGCTCTTTTTTTTTTTTTCTTTTTACTTTTATTTGGGAGAGCTACCTCCTGAAATTTATTAGAGCATATATAACTTATAAACACAACCTTTCAATTAAAACCCATTTCTTTCTTTTAAACACCAAACTCTTTGAAACCGAGAACAAATAGAAATAAAAACAACCCCAATAGCAAAGATTATCCTAAGCCTATACCTAGCTTCAAAATGCAAAGCTAGCATTCATATGAGAATCAAATCATGTCGCCTAAACCTAACACTTTATGCTAAGTTCAAAACCGAAAAGAAGGCCTCACAATGATGTTACACAAGAAATATTTGGCTTCAAAGAAGGGTAAGGGTCAAGGCGGGAGTTCTACTGATAGACATTTTATTTGCAAGGGTGAGAATACAATGAGGTTATCAAACTCAAATTCAAGACATGTTGTAGTACAGCATGCAAGAGAGAGTCAATCCATACCTAGGATGATAGAAAATGCATAGAGAATACAAGGACTAATGCAAATCTAAGCGAAACAAGATAAGTTATGAGAAAATCTCTAAAAACTAGATGCAGCAACTAAATGGAATGCAACCTATTTTAAAATTACCAGGAATGATCAAACTACCACGAGGATTAAACAGAATAATTAAAGGACGAAGCTTCGAATTACTAAAATTCGACTAGTGGATCGACCATGAGATCGACCATGAGATCGACCACTAGATCAAGCAATAACAATCGATCTTGTCTAAAACTGCAAGAACAGTAAAACTAACGACCAGGATGCTATCAAAGATCAAGCGAAAGACGATAGAAGATGTGAAGATGCTAAAAGAGAGGGCCTATGGTTGAGATTCATGGTCAGGGGTTTCAAAGGTTCGACCTTGGGTTGAAAACTTTAAATCGACTCACTTTGTGAGGATCTCTAAGCCTTGAAAACTAAGCAAGATCTATCCATGCCTTTCGGTATAGATCACTCCTTCATCCTCTCCTCCAAACCCATGGCTTTTGGTGGAAAGAGAGGTCGAAGGGCATGGAAACAGATTTCAAATGAGTGGTTTAACTAGTCCCCCAAACTTCCATGGCTTTTGGGAAGGGGTAACTAGTCTCTAGGGTGTGATCTTCTGAGGTCCCTGAATCCTGTCAAGGTAAGGAACTTCTCGAATCATGAAGCTCTTGGCGTGAGAGTCTTCAAGCATTGAGAGCTCAACACCCTAGAAGAGATAGCCATTAAAACACTTAGAAAACCTCAAGATCGAAACCCTTTTAGACCCCTTAATCCTCTCAACCCCGAACCCAAGTAAACTACTCACTACACATAAGGTAAATCAAGCAAATCAAGCAAAAAACAATGAACATGGAAAGAAAACTAGATTAAAACGAAAACGATTCGATTAGAAGCTTAAGAAAAACTCAAAGTTCGACAATGGTGTTCTTCTCAAAACCAGAGAGAAAAGCATACATAAAAGATAAGGATAAAAGTTGTGTGGGTAAAGGACGTCGCCGCCTTCCCAAAATGGCCAAAACAAGCTGATGGTCCCCCCCTCGCTAGCGGCCAAAAGTGGTTGAAAGGACAGAGATCGACTCCGGGATCGTGCGGCTCTCTCGATCATCTCCGGACATCGTGTCTTCAGCTCGATCTGGGTCTCGATCATCATCGGCGGATCGAGTGTTGCATCCGATCTCGGTATCGATCTTCAGTTGGATCAGGTGGTGTACTTGATCTGGCTCTCGCTCTGCATGGCGTCATTTACGTCCGTACCGTTTGATCGACTGCTTCACTCGATCCTCGTGTAGATCATTCTCCTTGGATCGCCTGGTCTTCTCGATCTTCTGGTCGATCACTTCCTAGATCGACCGGCCATGCTCGATCTGCTCCTCGATCTCTGATCCTTAGCAAATATCCGAGCTTCCACGAACTGCTACAACAGCCTCAACATGTCCACGAACCTCCACGACTCCAAAGCAGCCAGAAACAACCTAAATGTGATGCAAAATGCAAGGAATATACATATGCTGGTGCAAGAATGCTCTAGGACTCTAAGTGATGCAATCTAACCTAAAACGTGACACAAATGCATGAAAAGCTAACTAATGAGTATGCAAAATGCATGTAATATGCAGTAACATCAACTCCCCCAAACTTACATCATGCTTGCCCTCAAGCAACAGAAAATAAGTAAGGAAGAGAGGTTTTAAGAAAAGCGAATGGGGGTTTAAACTTCTTGCAAAGGTGCCTTTCAAATGAATCAATCTCAATATCCTAGTTAACAGTTCTAAAATGCTATGCTCACACTCATACTCCAAAGAACTTAGCCATACTCATCACACAAAGAAATTCAAATCATGACTCTCCTATTCCTAACAATCAAAGAAACTCATCATTTAACATTCATTATCATTCGAGCCATGAATAAAACTTATGCACTTTAAAGCAAAACACATTTGGCTAAAGGTGAAGGTTATGAGCATTGAATGATCTCATTTGAAAAGGGTTTACAATTAGAACAAGGGTTTCTCTCAAAAATGGTTGAACTTATGCATAATGCTAAAGGTAAAGACAATTGATGCATTAATGATCAGATTCTCATCTACCCATGTAAACTAACAAATGATCCTAAACCCCTCTCATTTCTCAACTTTTATCCTCACTCACAACTTAGAGTCTACCCTTTTTCTTCTCAAAACTTAGCAATCCCCAATTCGAAACAAAAACATTTTTAAACTCTTTAGACTAGTGAAAAGGTTTTGAAAATAACTTTGCTCTTTAAATATTTCTTATTGGTAGCTCTCTTATTTTTTTTTCTTTTCTCTTTTTTTTTCTTTTTATTTTTATTTGGCACTTAGGCTCTTTTATTTCTTTTTATTTTATTATTATTTTTTTTTATTTGGGAGAGCTACCTCCTGAAATTTATTAGAGCATATACTTAGTTTTTAAACACAACCTTTCACTTAAAACCATTTCTTTCTTTAAAACACCAAACTCTTTGAAACCGAGAACAAATAGAAATGAAAACACCCCCAATGATCCCCAAACTTATCCTAAGCCTATACCTAGCTTCGAAATGCAAAGCTAGCAATCATATGAGAACCAAATCATGTCGCCTAAACCTAACACTTTATGCCAAGTTTAAACCGAAAGGAAGGCCTCACAATGATGTCACACAAGAAATATTTAGCTTCAAAGAAGGGTAAGGGTCAAGGTGGGTGTTCTACTTAGGCTCACAAAGAGTGGTAGAAAGGAAGAAGAGAGCCTATATATTTTAAAACCATGTGTTCATTTTCAAATGCATAAGGATGATAATTAGAATTTCAAACTAAGGTTCTCACTTATTAGGACAAGTTTCAAATCATGAGAGTTCAATTCAAGTCACGAAAATCCTAGCAAGTGATCCAAGCATGGTAAGAACTTACTTTCAAAGCATAGACAAAGCATTAGAGAACTACTAACTAGGGCATTGAAACAATTCATAAGTGAAAACACCTTTTCAAGAAACTCTAACCCCTTATGCAAATGCAAACAACCTAGATGCTATGAGAAACCCTAGACTCAATCCTAACATGTTTTGACAAGATGAATGCAACTACATGAATCTTTGAAAAAGATTTAAAAATTTTACCAATTTTTCATGAACTAAAGACTCAAGGATGCTAAAGGAAAATAAGATCACAAAACACAAGTCAAATCACACATGTACTCCCCCAAACTTGCTTGACACCGTCCGGGTGGCAAACTCATTCGAAGGAGTAGCAAAACACAAAGCAAAAAGAAGCAAATATGAGTGGTTATGTACAATGGAAGAAGGTTGTTACCTCTGGTCTAGTCTCGGCTGGAACTTGAGGATGTTCCAGAGGAGCTAGATACTATGGTCTTGCCCTTGTCGGTTGGTTCTTGGAGAGAATGGCGCGCCGGCTGAATGGTGCTACCTTGTGTCTCGCGGATGACAACTCCACCGGTTGAGAGCCTCCTCTTCTCGGGTTGGTGAACCTCCTCACTTGTGTCCTTCTTAGGCGAGCCTCCTTGAAGTGCCTTGACCTTCTTGGCAAGTTTCTTGTGCATTTTGCCTTGCCACTTGTTGATTTTCCTTTGCATCTCCACAACAGATGCTAGGAACTTTTCTGTTTTGGTTCTCGGCTCAAAGTCTAACTTGGGAAGGGTGTAGGCTTCGGGCATCTCATCTTCCGTGGCTG
Source organism: Thlaspi arvense (assembly GCA_911865555.2). Taxonomy (NCBI): domain Eukaryota; kingdom Viridiplantae; phylum Streptophyta; class Magnoliopsida; order Brassicales; family Brassicaceae; genus Thlaspi; species Thlaspi arvense. Next base: position 50,865,384 of record OU466858.1, on the reverse strand, counting down.
GAGACTCGGACCTTTGACGAGGAGCAATAGCTGAGGCAGGTGGTCCTCCTAGAGGAGCAAAGCACTCCTCTTCCGTGGGCAAGAACTCGATGTTCCCAACACCAAGCAGCTCGGTCTCGTTTCTGTTTGGCAGGATGCACACTCTCTTCTTGTCTTCGTCGTCTATGAAGAGGTAGGCGTAGAACCCTTCTGCTGGCGTGCGTCCCAAGCTGTCGGTATTCCTCATGTAGGCCTCATCCATGAAAGCTCTGGCTGGTAGATGTGCGAAGTCGTGTATAAGCACACCAGCTTGCAAGAATAGAGGAGTGAGGAAGCCGCCAATGAAAGAAGAAGTTGCCTTGCACCGCAAGGCATAAGCCTTGTATTTCACCAAGGAGGCAGCAAGCACACAACCGTAGTTCACCTTGTCGCCGAGCTCATCCTCCATAGGCTCGTCATTTTCATCCGGGTCACACACCAAGTACTTCACGCCTTGGAACAGGAAGCAAAGCTCGGTCTTTGTGACCGTGGGACCTACTGATCTTCCGCTAAACGTGTTACCAATCAGCTTCAGAGTGTACCTCAGCACCGGGCTTCTCACTCTCTTGTTCTTGGTGGTGTTGGCTTTGTAGTCCTCGTTGCTAATCAGGTCCCAAAAGTCGTTAGCTCTCTTGAAGGCTGGGAACTCGACCTTGTTGGCATCCGCGTTGAGACCATACGCTTGACATAGCTCGGGGATGGAGAGGCTGTAGGCTTGACGTCCAACCTTGAAGGAGAGGTGACCTTGTGAAGGAACGGGTGTGCTAGGATTCTCGTAACGGAACTCCAACGTGGCAAGGAAGTCTATTGTCACTTCTGGAATGGTTGGGCAATCCATTCGTGACAGACATCTTAGGCCAATGTTCTTGAGGAGTTGGTCGAAATCCCCAAGAATCCCTAGCTTGAACAGAAGCTCCCGCTCAGCAAATTTGGTAGGCTCAAACCAAAGCCTTTCAAGCCGTTTCTTGTCCCTCTTCTCATCCTTACTCCATCTGACCCTCTCTTGAACAGCCACCTCTTATCATTCTACCTCTTGTGCTGTCTCTTCTCTGGTTCTTTTCGGGGCCATTGTACCTGAAACAAATTTCTCAAGAAGTGTGATAAGCAAAACGGCGGTTTCATGAGAAAATAAGAGAGGAGAAGGAGAAAGCTTATAACTACTACCCTAGAATTTTGGGGAATTAATAAAAATTATAGCTAAATAAAGGAGAATCAAATCTTTAGATACTAGAAAATCTAGAATTATTCCTTTTACTTAGCTAAAATTTAAAATTCAAAAACAGCCCTATCTTCTAGAACAATATCTTGCGAATTAAAAGGAAATTTTCCTAAAAATATTTCATTAAACTCTGAAAATACCTTTGCAAGAATGTTAAAGAACCTTTGCTAACCTTTGAAAACCGAAAACTCTCACTCTCTTTGTTTAAAATTTTCCTGAAAACAAGAATGAGAGGGTGAGAGGTTGTTGAAACATTTAAAGACTAGCAAAAAAGAAAACCATGGGTAGTAAAGGTGGTTTTCTGACAAAGTCTTGGTCAAGGCACATCTTTCATGGTCAAAGATGCTTGCCTTGACCAAGTTTTGAATTTAAAAATTGGAGGGAAAAGAATAAAAGAGGGAAAGAAAATGTTACCTCGCCATGAGATCGAGTCCGTTTGGTCGATCTAGGACTCGATCTCATGCCCATAATGGCTTAGATCGAGAGGGTTACTCGATTTGAGACTCGATTCATGAGTCGAGTCTTGGATCGATTGGCTCCCTTGATCGTTGAGATGTTGGCTCCACGGCTAAGTCCTCATGATCGAGCTACATCCTCGATTTAGGGGTCGATTTGGTATAGATCGAGTGATGGATCGAGTCGAGTGATCGATCTGTTTTCAACAGATTTTCCCGAGAGAAATTAGATCGGTCGATCCATTTTGGATTGATCGATCCTTTTTCGCCAAGGTCGATCTTATCACTCGTTCTCGTCTAGATCGATTGGCTCCTCTCGATTCACTGACTCGATATAGCAAAGATGGGGCAGGATCAATCGATCTAGCACTCGATCTCTAGGCTTTTCTTAACCCCTACCGCTTCTTTTGGACTTCAAGATCAAGGTTTAGACTCCTCATACCTGTTCCTACACACTTGCAAAATAAAAACATAAAACTGAAAGAGAAATAAAGCAGATATATGTACAAGATAGACATGGGAATGCCTCCCAAGTGCGCTTTCTTTAACGTCTTTAGCTAGACTTTACTTGGTTTAGGCGGATGGTGAGTCTTGGAGAAGCACCGAGGTACTCTCCTTGTCATAGCTGTCTGCCAAGTAAGGCTTGACTCTGTGTCCGTTGACGGTGAATGCACTGCCACTCTTTCCCATTAATGTAACAGCTCTATAAGGCAACACTTCTTGGATCACAAATGGCCCGCTCCACCTTGATTTCAGCTTTCCCAGGAAGAGTTTGAGTCTTGAATTGTACAGCAACACTAAACCTCCTTCCTTAAGCTCCTTGGCAACCAACTTCTTGTCATGAGCTTCCTTAGTCTGCTCCTTGTATATCTGAGAGCTCTCATAAGCGTTCAGTCTTAACTCGTCCAGTTCATGTAGCTGAATAAGGCACCTCTCTTGAGCAGTCTTGAGATCAAAGTTCAGCCTCTTCACAGCCCACAACGCACGGTGTTCCAGCTCAACTGGGAGATGACAGCCCTTGCCATAGAGTAGGGTGAAAGGGGTTGTACCAATCGGTGTTTTGAAGGCGGTACGGTAAGCCCAAAGAGCCGTCCAGCTTCACTGCCCAGTCTTTTCTTGTTGCTCCGACAGTCTTCTCCAGTATAGCCTTGATTTGCCGGTTGGAGACTTCCACTTGACCGCTTGTTTTAGGATTATACGGTGTAGCCACCTTATGCTTAACGCCATACTTTCTCAAGAGGTTCTCAAAGACCTTGTTTATGAAGTGGCTTCCTCCATCACTTATAACCACCTTAGGTACCCCAAATCTCGGTAAAATGATACTCTTGAACAGCTTGATTACCACCTTAGAGTCGTTTGTAGGGGAAGCAACAGCCTCAACCCATTTAGAGACATAATCCACTTCTACTAAGATGTATTTGTTGCCATACGAAGAAGGAAATGGCCCCATGAAGTCTATGCCCCACGAGTCGAACACGTCAACCTCGAAGATGGGAACCTGAGGCATTTCGTTCCTCTTAGTGATATTCCCTGCTCGTTGACATGCCTCACAGCTCTTCACAAACTCGTGTGCATCTTTGAAGTTGGCGGCCACAAGAAACTGGCATTTAGGCCTGCATTTAGTGCATGTTTTGGTTCTCTTTTCCATGTTTTCCTTATCATTTGTCCCATTTTCTTCTCTTTTTAGACTTAGGTTGCATTTAGGATGTAGTTTGCATTTTCTTTGCATAAAAGATGTTTGTAGGTACTAATTGAGCTACAAAGAGCATGGAAGATGATGATGGGTGCAGCACTAGACATGAAAAGACCCAAGAAGAAGGTGCACCTTGTTGAAGCGGCCAGAAACTTCACCTGATAAAACTGGCTCAGATAATGCATCTCCAAGACGATTCATCTTCCACAGTCTTCACCAATGTTGTAGCCCCGTGAGTGAGCTTGCGTCTGGAGTTGGTTTCAGGTCATTCCCATTAGTGGTTAGAAAGTTACAGAAGTTTTCGTGACACCGCTAAACCCCTATCGGTCAGAGCCTGGTGAATTTCGGTCTTGGGTGACCGAAATGGTGCAGTTTCAATCACCAGTATCGGTCAGATGTGGTCGACACAAACACACCGTGTTAATTTCGGTCACCAGCATTGATCAGAAGTGATCGACATAAACCCATCGGATTAATTTCGGTCACCAATATCGGTGAGGAGTGACCGATATGATTCATATCGACTGAAGATCAGCTCAGATGAGGTGTTTCCTTTCCGATTTGGCTTCGGCGTCCTTCATCAACTTTGTAGCCACTTTAGTTAGCTTTCGTTTGGAATTCGTTTCGAGTCATTCCCATCAGTTGTTAAAGAGTTACGGCGAATTCGTGAAACCGCTCAATCCATTTCGGTCACTGAAGACCGATACAACTGACCGATACGCTGCCCGACTGAAGACCATTTATTTACAATTTTGCTATTTTCGCTTAGACTCCTATAAATACTTAAAATCCCTAATTTCTGGAGACACATCTCTTTATCCAGCAGTCTCTTCTTCTTTGTTTTAGGTTTTTTGGTTTTGTCATTTGAATCTTTGCTTATTTCAATAATAGTTTGCATTTTCCTTAATCTTTTATCTTCCTAATCATGATTAACTATCTTTTCTTCATAGATTTGATGGTTTTCACTATGATTAGTGAGTAGTTTGCTTTAGGTTTGAGATTAGGGCATATGGGGTGATTTTAGTGATTGTTTAGGTTCATTAGGGCTTAGATCTTCTCATTCTCTTTCTTATATGATTATGCTTAATGCTTAGTACCTCTTTGTTGGAGAAGTTGATTTTAGGTTTTCACATGCACACCAAGTGTTTGATGAAATTCCTGAATGAAGTTCAATGCTTGAAAATGGTGCTTTGATAATCATAAGTCTTTGCATCTATCATTTCTTGCTTGAATGTGCTTATTGCCTAGTACCATATTGTTGAAAAATTGCCTTTTGACATTGATTATGCATGAGAATGTGAGTTGATGTTTGATATATCATTTAAGAGATTAGTAAACCTAGCCTAAGAGATTAGATGTCTAGCATGCTAATTGGTTTTATGGACCATGATTTTAATGCTTGATGATTATGTGTTTGAGTAAAGAGATTTATCTTGAATATGTGATTAGAAAAGGGATTAATGTCAAGAGATTGGATTAGTCTATATTAGTGTTCCTTACCTAAGGTTGAGTGTTTAGAATTGCTTGTTTTGATCATCCTAGACATGAACATGAATCACCCTATCACCATTGCCTTGATCTTGAACCATCTTTTAATCTTTGAAGTTTAGTTTTACTTTGCTTTAGTTTAGTTTTTACTCTGTTTTTGCTCTGTTTTTCTTTGCCATTACTGCTCTTTAATTGCTTTCTTTTGCTTTCTTTTGCTTTCTTTTACTTCTTTGCTTGCTCACTTAGGTTGTTAGACCTCAAAACTATCTATATCTGCTTGAATTAGGATCTCTACTGCATTCTTACTGTTTCATTCTCTCCTTTTGGATTGATAAAACCCTATGCTATACTACAACTAATTAGTACAAGCTTGGGTAATTGAATCAAGTCCCAAAATGTCTTGTATCAATTTGGCGCCGTTGCCATTAGGGGAATGCTTTGTTCAGTAGGATTTGTAGAGATCTTGAGATCAAGCTTTGTTATTTTCGATTTTGGTTACTGATTTCTCTTTTGGTCCTGAATTTCTTTTGTAGGTACCACAACACTTGCTCTCAAGTGTCGACAACTACAACTGAGGTTCAAGGTCAAAGATTTTGGGTTTGCAGAATCAGAATTCAGCTGTTGAAGCATGTAAGAACATCATTATGCTGCTGGTTTTGGTTTGCAAGGTCCACAAGGTCCTCAAGGAATCCAAGGCTTTCAAGGACAGCAAGGTCCACATGGTTTACAAGGAGCTTTGTTTCAAAGACCATTGAGACCTATTGGTGCTGCTGATATACCTTCAAGTTATGCTTCAAGACAAGGTATTCTTCCACCTATGGAGACTGACCACTATGAGATAAAGAGCAGCATGATTGCATTGATTCAAGAAAAGAAGTTCTTTGGATTGTCCAACCAAGATCCTCTTGAGCACTTGGATCACTTTGAGAGGATATGTGCTTTGATAAAGTTTAGTGGAGTTTCAGATGATGGGTTGAAACTCATATTGTTCCCATTCTCTCTTGGTGGTAGAGCTCAAATGTCGGAAGAGTCTTTAGCACAAGGCAGCATCAATACTTGGGAACAATGCAAAGGTGCTTTCTTAATCAAGTTCTTCTCTCCTTCAAGAACTGCAAAATTCAGGAATGAGATCACAAACTTCAAACAGTGGTCTAATGAGAGCTTTGGAGACACTTGGGAAAGGTTTAGAGGCTTCACTCATCAATGTCCTCACCATGGCTTCACCAAACAAATGCTACTCTCCACATTATACAGAGGTTTTCTCCCAACAATAAGAATCCTTCTAGATACTGCAAGCAATGGTTACTTTCTTGGTAAAGATGTTGATGAAGGATGGCTTCTAGTAGAGAACATGGCACTCAGTAGTTGGGATTATATTGATGATAAAGAGCAACACTCAAAGGTGACTGAAGAAAAGCTAGAGACAGCATTGTATGAGATGAAAGCCTTGCAAGAGAAAGTTGACTTGCTGATCAATAAGACCACTAAACCTCTTCCTAGTGTTGCTCCACAAAACCACTACAAAGAGCATCAAATCAAAACTGTTCAACTATCAGAGGCGCCAATAATGAACCAAGACCATGATGTTTGTGTACACCAGTCCTATGGAGACACTCATACTCAACAGCATCAAGGTTCTTCTTCTCAAATAGTTGGCGCCAACACCTCCCAACCTTCACATGCATTGGACCTTAAGGAGATGTTCCTGCAACTCCAACAACTTAATAATGGAGGATTTCAGAAGATCATGGCTGCTGAAATTCAAAGAAGTATGGCTGAAATTCAGAGAAGCATGGCTGCTGAAATTCAAAGAAGTATTGCCTCCACCATCAACAACTTCCAATCCCAAATAGACTCCTTGACAATGCAGCTGAGTAAACAAGAGAACAATGCCCAGCCACTCACCTTCAAGAAGCCCTTACAGCACTGTTATGGTATCTCCTCCACTTCCCTAATTGATATTGCTGAGAAAGAAAACTCTATTGCTGAGATTATTCCAAAGGTGACACCCTCTATCATCAATGTGGGCATTGAGTCTAAGTGTGGGGGAAGTGCTTTTCACTTGAGTTTAGCTAGTGATGCCAAGGCTGATGAAGAAGACAAAGCCATTGAAGTTGAGGTTGTTAAAGCTGACATGGAGGTCAAACAAGGAACTGCACCAGCACCACGCTCTCAAGGAATTCTTGCAGAAGTAGAACCCTTCGAAGAAGGGGAAAACACAGATGAAGAAGAGTGGTGGGCGCCACATGAACTTGTTGATGATACCAATGAATACTTGATTGAGGCTCCTGATGTTAAAGAGAAGACTCAAGCTGCTATCCTTCCTGTTTATCAACTTACTATCCCTTTTCCAAGAAGATTCAAAAAGCAGCTAGTACAGAAGTATCAGACCCTTTATGCTGCTCAAATGGAAATGAGAGGTCTGAATGGTCAAGAGGAGCTTGAGAAACTAAGAGCTAAAACTGGAGCATCTGAGTTTAAGGAACAGAACATCAAGAAGCTTGGTAATCCATGAAAGTTTCTAGTCCCTTGTGAGCTTGGTGAATTGGTTGTGGAAGAGGCCATGTGTGACACTGGATCAAGTATCAATGTGATGTCACTTGACTTGGCAAAAGAACTAGGAGTCACCAAGCTGAAACCATATGATTCCACAATCACTTTTGTGGACTCTTCTTCAAGAACACCTGTTGGTCTCATTGAAGACTTTTCTGTGAGGATTGGAGCATGCAAGATACCAACTGATTTTGTTGTGATGGAAATGGCTCACACTCAGAAGCCTTCTCTACTACTTGGGACTCCATTTCTGAACACAACAGGCGCTGATATTGACTTCACCAAAGAGAGAGTCACCCTCAAGAAGGTGAATGGTGGAGTTAGCTATGCAATGAAGCCTCCACCTTCAAGCTTTTGTGGAAGCATCACTAATGTTGAGAAAGGAGCTGCTAAGAAGCCACCTGATGTCAAGAAAGAGCTGAGGGGATTCAAGGCTGAAGTGCTAAAAGAAGATGAAGACCCTCTTGACCACAATGAGTATGATGGTGAAGCATTTGATGGTGCTTGTCTTCTTGAATTGTTTGTTGAAATCAAAGTGAAGTTGTATGGTGGACCAAGAGGACCAAGAAAGAGAGTCAGGAAACCTAAGGAGAAGCTCTACTATGGACCCAACACATTGTTCAGGAGGAAAGGAGAAGGAACTTCAGTTCCACTTCATCATCCTCCATGATCTTAAGGAGCATGACAAGTCAAGCTTAGTGACTCTAAACAAGCACTCTTGGGAGGTATTCCCTTGTTATCCTTGTTCATATTATTGCATTTTATGCTTTCTTTTCTGTTTTTCTTTCAATAACAGGAGCAAGTGTGATTCAAGGCAAGTTGTTATAAGTTGGGACCCAGTCTGACCAAAATCCCTCTAAGGTACACAATCATGCTCCTTTGCTCCTGAATACTTATGAATATCTTTTATTACCTTCCTTCAAGCTTCTATTACACAAGGGACTGTGTAATTCAAGTGTGGGGGAGGGCATTGCATTTAACATTGAGTTCTGTTTTCTTATTTTCTCTTTTACATATTTGAGTCTCATGCATTCATGCATTCATCTATGTGCACTGAAAATCCATGAAATTTTCAAAATTTTTGGAACCAAAAAGATCATTTAGTTGCATTTACATAACTAAGATTGGGTCTAGATGCATTTCATATAGGATTACATACATTTGCATAAGGAGTAGATGATAAACACTTGTCAAGATGTTAATGTTTGAATTGTTTTCAATGCCTTGGTTATCTGTTGTTTGATTGCATTATAGTGAGTTTGAAGTTAAGGCTGCACCATATCTTGACTACTTACATGGATATTCTTGTCTTATGCTGAAGCTTGCTTTGATTTGATTCCAACTCTATCTTATTAGAACCATAATCCTGACTTTGAATTATCTTGTTTGTGCATTGAAAGTGATTACATGGCTACCCATATACATACTTGGATTATCTCCTTCCCTTCTTACCACTCTTGTTAATCCAAGTAGCTGATCCTCATCATTATGGGACAGTTAACCACACCCTAAAACTAATCCTTCTTTCTGAACCTAAACACTATTGTGAGAGTTGTGAGGCCTTGCATTGCATCATTTTCGATCTTATCTTGGCAAAAAGTGTTAGGAATAAGGCTGGCAAGGAGAAGCTCTCTTGTAGACACCAGCTTGCATTTTGAGCTTGGTATTAGGTTAGGAGTTTGGGAAAGGGTAGTGTAAGTGGTTTGAGCTTTAATTGTTTACATCTTTGAGAAGAAGAAAAAGTATGGGATTGGTAGTATGGGGGAACAGTTCATTTTGTGGTTAAGTTAACTAGGAAGAAAGCTCTTAGTGCTAAAGAAGAAAGGTGCCAACAATAACAAAGCTCACAAAAGGTCATCCAAAAGGAGTAATCAGACCAAGCAATCCACCAAAGGTGATGAAAATGCCGCCAATCATGGAACAAAGAAGAGCAAGTTCCAAAATGAAGTCAACCACACAAGCAAAAGAAGAAGTAGTTTCCCCAAATATGAAGAAGGAAGTGATCAAGTGCTTTGGGAAAGGGTAGATTTAGGAGTTTCACTTGGGGTTTTAGAAGTAATTAGGTTTATCTTGGGTAAAAAGGGTAGAAGAGAGCTTTGACTTGCATGCATAGGTGTGCTTTTACCTTTAGCATTTTGCCTAAGATAGAATCATTTCATTGAGTGATCCCCTGAATCTTTGAACCCTTATTTGTATGAGATCATTTTCATCTCATAACCATGTCCGTTGACCAAATGTTTTCTCTTGATTTGCACAAACAAGATCCATTGGTTACTGATTAATGAATGTTAAAGAGTTGGTTGATTTGAATGCTTGTGTAGGCTAAGTTAGAGTTAATTGTTTGCTATGATAGGTATGGTTAAAGTCTTTAAAATAGAACAATCTCTTTGCATCTTAGAACCTATAACTTGAGCATTGATTCAATTTTTCCATTGACACCTTTAGTTTTGAGCTCCCACTTTCAAACCTCACTCTCCCATTTGTTCTTATTTGCTTGAGGACAAGCAAAAGGCAAGTGTGGGGGTGTTGATATATCTTGTATTTACATCATTTAGGCTTGCATTTATTGCATGTTTTGGTTCTTTTTTGCATGTTTTCCTTATCATTTGCCCCATTTTCTTCTCTTTTTAGACTTAGGTTGCATTTAGGATGTAGTTTGCATTTTCTTTGCATAAAAGATGTTTGTAGGTACTCATTGAGCTACAAAGAGCATGGGAGATGATGGTGGGTGCAGCACAAGACATGAAAAGACCCAAGAAGAAGGTGCACCTTGTTGAAGCGGCCAGAAACTTCACCTGACAAAACTGGCTCGGACAAAGCATCTCCAAGACGCTTCAGCTTCAAAAGTCTTCACCAATGTTGTAGCTCCGTGAGTTATCTTGCGTGTGGAGTTGGTTTCAGGTCATTCCCATCAGTGGTGAGAAAGTTACAGAAGTTGTCGTGAAACCGCTCAACCCCTATCGGTCAGAGCCTGGTGAATTTCGGTCTTGGGTGACCGAAATGGTGCAGTTTCGATCACCAGTATTGGTCAGATGTGGTCGACACAAGCACACCGTGTTAATTTTGGTCACCAGTATCGATCAGAAGTGATCGACATAAACTCATCGGATGAATTTCGGTCACCAGTATCGGTGAGGAGTGACCGATAAGATTTATATCGACTGAAGATCGGCTCAGATGAGGTGTTTCCATTCCGAATTGGCTTCGGCGTCCTTCATCAACTTTGTAGCCACTTCAGTTAGCTTTTGTTTGGAATTCGTTTCGAGTCATTCCCATTAGTGGTCGAAGAGTTACGGCGAATAAAGTGAGCACATGTCAATCTGGAGTTTTTACCGTTGATCTTGACCGACTTGAAGATCAGCTCGGACGAGTAGCCTCCATCCCTATTCAGCATTTTTACTCTTCACAAAAGTTATAGTCACGTGAGTTATCTTTCAGGAGAACTTGGTTTCAGGTCATTCTGATATGCCGTTCAACAGATATCGCAATTTGCGTGAAACCGCTCAATCCATTTCGGTCACTGAAGACTGATACAACTGACCGATACGCTGCCCGACTGAAGACCATTTATTTACAATTTTGCCATTTTTGGTTAGACTCCTATAAATACTTAAAATCCCTAATTTCTGGGGACACATCTCTTTATCTAGCAGTCTCTTCTTCTTTGTTTTAGGTTTTTTGGTTTTGTAATTTGAATCTTTGCTTATTTCAATAATAGTTTGCATTTTCCTTAATCTTTTATCTTCCTAATCATGATTAACTATCTTTTCTTCATAGATTTGATGGTTTTCACCATGATTAGTGAGTAGTTTGCTTTAGGTTTGAGATTAGGGCAAATGGGGTGATTTTAGTGATTGTTTAGGTTGATTAGGGCTTAGATCTTCTCATTCCCTTTCTTATATGATTATGCTTAATGTTTAGTACCTCTTTGTTGGAGAAGTTGAGTTTAGGTTTTTACATGCATACCAAGTGTTCCTGAATGAAGTTCAATGCTTGAAAATGGTGTTTTGATAATCATGAGTCTTTGCATCTATCATTTCTTGCTTGAATGTGCTTATTGCCTAGTACCATATTGATGAGAAATTACTTTTTGACATTGATTATGCATGAGAATGTGAGTTGATGTTTGATATATCATATAAGAGATTAGTAAACCTAGCCTAAGAGATTAGATGTCTAGCATGCTAATTGGTTTTATGGACCTTGATTTTAATGCTTGATGATTATGTGTTTGAGTAAAGAGATTTATCTTGAATATGTGATTAGAAAAGGGATTAATGCCAAAAGATTGGATTAGTCTATATTAGTGTTTCTTACCTAAGGTTGAGTGTTTAGAATTGCTTATTTTGATCACCCTAGACATGAACATGAATCACCCTATCACCATTGCCTTGATCTTGAACCATCTATTAATCTTTGAAGTTTAGTTTTACTTTGCTTTAGTTCAGTTTTTACTCTGTTTTTGCTCTGTTTTTCTTTGCCATTACTGCTCTTTAATTGCTTTCTTTTGCTTTCTTTTACTTCTTTGCTTGCTCACTTAGGTTGTTAGACATAAAAACTATCTATATCTGCTTGAATTAGGATCTCTACTGCATTCTTACTGTTTCATTCTCCCCTTTTGGATTGATAAAACCCTATGCTATACAACAACTGATTAGTACAAGCTTGGGTAATTGAATCAAGTCCCAAAAAGTCTTGTATCAACAAACTGTTCACTCCTCTCTTGTATAAGTAGGGCTCGTCCCAAAAGTAGTCACTAGCCTCTCTCATGAACCGCTTCTTGTGATAGCTGTTGAGATGTGTTGGCTCCTCACCACATGCTAAATAGTTCACGACATCAGCATACCATGGTAGATCCTCCTCTTTAAAACTCAACACCTCTTCGAACCGCCCCTCTAGCTTTTCACATACAGCCGTGGTAATCGCCATGAGTTGCTCTTCTGGAAGAGAGTCATCTAAGGGGAGAGACTCGTTGATCCTTAGCCGTGAAAGATGGTCAGCGACTCTGTTTTCTATTCCCTTCTTGTCTTTAATCTCCATGTCAAACTCCTGGAGTAAGAGAATCCACCTCAATAGCCGAGGCGTAGTGTCTTTCTTCGAATAGATATATCGCAAAGGAGCGTGATCCGTGTATACAATAGCCTTGGAACCAACAAGATATGACCTGAACTTCTCAAAGGCGAACACCACTGCAAGCAACTCCTTCTCCGTAGTAGTGTACCTTGTTTGCGTGTCATCCAAGGTTCTTGAAGCATAGTAGATCACGTGTAGCTTCTTGTCTTTCTTCTGACCAAGAACGGCTCCTACGGCGTAGTAAGTAGCATCTCACATGATCTCAAAGGGTAGAGACCAGTCTGGTGCTTGAACTATAGGGGCTGATGTAAGGGCTTCCTTGATAGTCACGAAAGCTCGCAAACATTCCTCATCAAACACAAACTCAGCTTCTTTGCAGAACAACCGTGTAAGAAGGCGTGCAATCTTGGAGAAATCCTTGATGAAGCGCCTATAGAACCCGGCATGTCCCAAGAAACTTTTGATTTCCTTAACGTCAACCGGCGTCTTAAGACCCATCATGACTTCCACTTTAGCCTGATCAACCTCAATGCCCTTCTCTGATATCTTATAACCAAGCACGATCCCTTCTTTGACCATAAAGTGGCATTTCTCCCAGTTTAGCACCAAGTTTGTCTCTTCACAACGCTTTAGTACCCTGTAAAGATTCAACAAACACGCAGAAAAGGACGCACCATAGATAGAGAAGTCATCCATAAACACATCTACCATCTCTTCTATTAGATCGGAGAAGATCGACATCATACACCGCTGAAATGTAGCCGGTGCATTGCACAATCCAAACGGCATCCTTCGATATGCGAAGGTACCGTAGGGACATGTGAAGGTCGTCTTCTCCTGATCATTTGGGTGAATTGGTATCTGAAAGAAACCGCTATACCCATCGAGAAAACAGTAGTAAGCGTGATTAGCAAATCTCTCAAGCATTTGATTAATAAAAGGCAAAGGGAAATGATCTTTCCTAGTCGCAAGGTTAAGTTTTCTATAATCAATACACATCCTATCACTAGTAATGGATCTAGTAGGAATAAGCTCATCTTTAACATTCCTTATGACCGTGATCCCTCCCTTCTTAGGCACCATGTGGACATGAGAAACCCATGTGCTGTCACTTATGGGATATATCACGTCAGCCTCTAAAAGCTTAAGGATTTCTTTCTTAACAACCTCTTTCAAATTAGGATTCAAACGCCTTTGATGTTCTATAGAAGAGGCGTTCTCATTATCCAAGTGAATCTTGTGAGTGCAAAGCATCGGTGAAAGGCCCTTGATGTCACTTAAAGAGTACCCAATGGCCTTCCTATACTTTCTCAGCTCAGTCAGGAGCGAGTGCAACTCATCATCACTTAAGTTTTCATTCATAATCACGGGATAGGTGTTATTAGGCCCTAAGAAAGCATACCTTAGCCCTTTTGGGAGCTCCTTTAGGTCCACCTTTGGTGCTAACAGCTTGCTCCAGTCATCATCGTGGCTGTTGTTGTTGCTTTCCTACTTGGAACCCTCCTTAGAACCCGAGGCATGGCCCTTGAGACTGCTTTCCTTAACCGCTATCCCTTCTGGAATCGAGTCCTCCAGTCGATCTTGCTCTTCGTCTAGATCGAGCAATTTCGCTCGATTCACTTACTCGATTTGATGTGGATCGAGTAAGGGATCGAGACGCTGAGTCGATCTCCTGATTGGACCCCAAAATGATCGGAAGGTTTCTCTCGATCGTCGACTCGATTGTTTTTCCGGATCGATCATTCCTCTCGATCTGTCTGTCGATTGCTGCACCGGATCGAGTTGTGTTCTCGATTGCCTTGTCGATCTGACTCCTGGATCGAGTGATAGCGTCGATCTCGGGGACGATCTCTAGGCAGCAGCTTTCATCCTTCTTAACAATCTTCCTTGAATCCAGCAAGTTGACGTACTCCTGGGTCCTCTGATCCACATATCCAAACTCCCCTGGCTCCTTAGTCAGTGCTAGCTTCAGATGGTCTTCTTGAGCCAGCTCTTCCAGCAACTCATCTGCTAAGGCATCCATCGTTTCAATGTAGAAAGCTTGCCCTTCTATGGTCGGCTTCTTCAGAACCTCATTGATATCGAAGTCCAGCCTTATCTCCTTTCCCAAGTGCAAGGCAATCTTCCCGTTCTTGACGTCGATGATAGCCCCGGCGGTTGCAAGGAATGGTCTTCCTAGGATGTGTGGATCCTTAGGTTCCTCATCCATCTCCAACACGACAAAGTCCGTAGGCACGTTCACACCACTGATTCACACTGGTAGATCTTCAAGCAGCCCCACTGGTAGCCTCACACTCCTATCAGCCAGAACCAACGAGATCCTACAGGCTTTGAAACGAGTAAAGCCAAGCTTCTTAGCCACGGAATGAGGCATCAGATTTATGCTAGCTCCGAGATCACAAAGGCAACTCTTGAACTCCAGAGGACCTAAATCGCAGGGTATAGTGAAGCTTCCAGGGTCTCCCAACTTCTTAGGGACTATCTCCTTATGTATCACAGCACTACATTCTTCACTTAGAACAAGCACCTCCTTGCTTTCCTTATTCTTCTTCACGAGAGTGTCTTTGAAGAATTTGGCGCATTTAGGCATCATTGCAAGGCAGTCAACAAGAGGTAGCTTGATCTCCACGTCCTTAAGATGCTTCTTAAAGAGGATTCTATGCTTCTCTATGAGTTGCTTCTTGAAATGGCCAGGAAAAGGCAGCTTAGGTACATACGGTGGAGGCACATAAGCATTCTTCTCCTTAGTAGTTTGCTCAGCTTTCTTCTCAGCAACTGCTTTGTCTCGTCTTCTTGGCCCTTGGATCCAGACATTGTCAAAGTTAATCTCATCATCAGCTGAAGGCTTACCCTACCCCTCTTGAATTATAACGTCCTCGTTATTCTTAGTAGAGACCGGAGGTTCTAGCTCTTTGCCGCTTCTTAACGTGATGGCGTTGGCATACTCCTTAGGATTCTGCTCACACTTGCCCGGTAGGCTATTCTGACCACTTGTACTCGCTTTCCCCTTCTCTAGCTGCTTGATCTTGTTGTTTAGGTTGGTGATCTGAGTGGAGAAGTCAGTGAGAGACGAGTCTAAATGAGTGTTCATCTCGGCAAACTTCTGGTTTGTAGAGGCTTGCCCTTGTATCAGTTGTTGAAACATTGCCTGAACCGGATCAACTTGTTGTTGCATCGGCTGTTGGTGCTGAGGTGCAAAGCCCGGAGGGTAGTTAGGCGTATAACCCTTGTTACTCTGATGTTGCCCTTGGAAGTTGTTCTGCCCTTGACCTTGGAAACCACCACTCCGCTGAAAGCCTTTATTTGTAAGGGATGAAAGGTTTTGCTTGCTGAGCAGGGTACACTTGGTCCTTAGGGTTGGCAACGTTGGTGCTTCGGTAGGAGAGATTGTTGTTCTGGTTGTAGCCTTGGTTGTAGCCTTGAGGTTTGTAATTGTTCTGTCCCGCCACCCAATTGGCTTCTTCTTCGCTTAGCTCTAGCTCCTCTTGATTCTCATCCGCTTCACCAACAAAGTGAACGTGCTTCTGGTTGGCTAACACCAGCTTATCTATCTTCTCATGCAAAGATTTCAGCTCCTTTTTGTGAGACTCTAGCTCGGATCCCCTCGGTGCACTGTCATAATCTTCAGCGTAGTTGCCGTCACTCAATGCCAAGTTTTCTATCAGCTCCATACCCTCTTCTACCTCCTGACCAAGGAAGTTCCCTTTGCTAGCTGTGTCAAGCAACAACCTGATCTTTGGTGAAGCTCTGCGGTATATGGTGCTGAGTAGGGTTTCCTCGCTGAAACCGTGATGAGGACATTGGATCGTGTAGTCTTTGAAACACTCCATTGCCTCGTTGAAGGTCTCGTTGTTTCGTTGAGTGAAGCCGCTGATTTCGCTTCTCAACCGTGCTGTCCTGGTGCTAGAGAAAAACTTTGAGAGAAGGCCTTCTTACACTCGGCCCATGAGGTGATGGTGCCTTGTGGGAGGGTCTTCTCCCAATGCCTAGCCTTGTCTCCGAGTGAAAAGGGAAAGAGACGCAGCTTGAAAGCATCTTCGGATATGCCATTGATCTTGATCATCCCACATACTTGCTCGAATTTGTCAAGGTGATCCAAGGGATCTTCCATTGCTAAGCCGTGGAACTTGTTGTTTTGCACCATGGAGATTAAACCTGGCTTAATCTCGAAGTTGTTGTTTTGTATAGGAGGAGGAGTGATCCCAAACCTATTGTGATGAGTATTGGGAGCATCTCCGGCTCCTATGATCCTTGGGGGTCTAGCCGGGTGTTGGGGGTTTCCATTGCCCCTTCCTACTGCCCCGTGAGCTGGAGGAGGTCCCTCTGGTTGCTCTTGTTCTGCCATAGCTTCAAAGTCAACCAAACCGTGCTGAACAATCTCCTCAAAGGCTCTGGCTTGTTCTCTTACTCTTCTTTGCCGTGAATGACCAAGCTGATGAATATTGTCCAAAGGTTGAAGTAGATTGTTATCTCCCCTTGAACGAAGATTCATGTACCTGAGAAAACACGTTTGAGAGTAGAATGATTAGTAACTTTAAACAAGGTAAAGACTTAGTCTTTGCTAAGTCCCAAATCTCTATGTTTTCTAAACAACCCTAGGATGGCAACAACGCCATTTGATAAGCACTTTCTTTGCAAGGGTGAGTATGCAATAAGGTTATCAAACTCAAATGCAAAACAGGTTGTAGCACAGTATGCAAGAGAGAGTCAATCCACACCTAGGATGATAGAAAATGCAAAGATAATGCAAGGACTATGCAAATCTAAGCGAAACGAGATAGGTTTTGAGAAAATCCCTAAAAACTAGATGCAATGACTAAATGGAATGCAGATCTATTTTAAAATTACCAGGAATGATCAAACTACCATAAGGAACAAACAGAATAATTAAAGGACAAAGCTACGAATTACTAAAATCCGACTAGTGGATCGACGATGGGATCGACCACTAGATCGAGCAATAAAGATCGATCTCGTCTAAAAATGCAAGAACAGTAAAACTAACAACCAGGATGCTATCAAAGATAAAGCGAATGACGAGAGAAGATGTAAAGATGCTAAAAGAGAGGGCCTAGGGTTGAGATTCATGGTCAGGGGTTTCAAAGGTTCGACCTTGGGTTGAAAACTTTAAATCGACTCACTATGTGAGAATCTCTAAGCCTTGAAAACTAAGCAAGATCTATCCGTGGCTTTCGGTATAGATCACTCCTTCATCCTCTCCTCCAAACCCATGGCTTTTGGTGGAAAAAGAGGTCGAAGGGCATGGAAAACAGATTTCAAACGAGTGGCTTAACTAGTCCCCCAAACTTCCATGGCTTTTGGGAAGGGGTAACTAGTCTCTAGGGTGTGATCTTCAGAGGTCCATGGATCCTGTCAAGGTAAGGAACCTCTCGGATCATAAAGCTCTTGGCGTGAGAGTCTTTAAGCTTTGAGAACTCGACACCCTAGAAGAGATAGCCATTAAACAATTAGAAAAACCCCAAGATCGAGACCTTTTTGACCCCTTAGATCCTCTCAAACCCCGAACACAAATGAACTACTCACTACACATAAGATAAATCAAGCAAAGCATGGAAAAGGAAACGATGAACATGAAAAGAAAACTAGATTAAGCTGAAAACGATTTGATTACAAAAGCTTAGAAAAACTCAAAGTTCGACAATGGTGGATTTCTCCAAAAACAGAGAGAAAAAACATAAAAAAAGATAAGGATGAAAAGTTGTATGGGAAAAGGACGTCGCCGCCTTCCCAAAATGTCAAAAACAAGCTGATGGTCCCCCTCTCGCTAGCGGCCAAAAGCGGTTGAAAGGACAGAGATCGACTCCGGGATCGAGCGGCTCTCTCGATCATCTTCGGACATCGTGTCTTCAACTCGATCTGGGTCTCGATCATCTTCGGAGGATCGAGTGTTGCATCCGATCTCGGTATCGATCTTTGGTTGGATCGAGTGGTGTACTCGATCCGGCTATCGCTCTGCATGGCATCATTTACGTCTGTACCATTTGATTCACTCGATTTTCGTCTCGATTATTCTCCTTGGATCGCCTGGTCTTCTCGAGCTTCTGGTCGATCTCATCCTAGATCGACCTGCCATGCTCGATCTGTTCCTCGATCTCTAATCCTTAGCACATATCCAAGCTTCCACGAACTGCTACAACAGCTTCAGCACGTCCACGAACCTCCACGACTCCAAAGCAGCCAGAAACAACCTGAATGCAATGCAAAATGCAAGGAACATGCGTATGCTGGTGCAAGAATGCTCTAGGACTCTAAGTGATGCAATCTAATCTAAAATGTGATGTAAATGCATGAAAAGCTAGCTAATGTGTATGCAAAATGTATGTAGTATGCAGTAATATCACCTTTGCAGCAAGATAATTTGCAATATCGGCATACCAGGGCCTCTTTGGATCATATAAAGCATAACCAGGTTCTTCAAAAGCCATCCCCAAGCTTACACAAATCGCAGATAAGTGTTGAGATTGGTGACAAGGGTCACCAATATTGGTGACGAGCGTCACCTCTCTCGTATACTTTGGTCGCGACTGTTCTGGGTTGGTGACGAGCGTCACCCTCCTGGTGTCGCTCGTCACTCCCCTGCAATTTCGTGAAAAGTGCAGGTTTTCAGTACTTTCCTCCTGTTCTCTGGTTTCCACCAAGTAAACATTCTCTTCAGGCAAGAAATCATTTATTGGGACACTGTCTTCGACCTGAATCCGGGATAAATGATCAGCAACTCCATCCTCAACCCCTTTCTTGTCCTACACTTCAATGTTAAATTCCTGAAGAAGCAGGATCCATCTTAACAGCCTTGGTTTTGCATCTTTCTTCTGCATTAGGTACTTCAGTGCTGAATGGTCAGTATGAACCACGACCTTGGAGCCAACAAGATACTGCCAGAACTTATCAAAAGCAAACACAACAGCTAACAATTCTTTCTCAGTTGTTGCATAATTCTTATGAGCATCATCCCAAGTCCCACTTGCATAGTAGATGGCGTGGAGTTTCTTGTCTTTCCTCTGTCACAGCACTGCTCCAACTGTAAAATCGCTGGCATCACACATTACCTCAAAAGGTAAGTCCCAATCTGCAGGCTGCACAACAGAGGCTGTAACCAAAGCCTGTTTGATCTGTTCAAAGGCGGATTTGCACTCTTCTGTGAACTCAAACTTCACATCCTTGCAGAGGAGAGCAGTAAGGGGGCGTGCTATCTTGCTAAAGTCCTTGATGAATCTTGTGTAGAAGCCTGCATGACCCAGAAAACTCCTCACTGCTTTGACTGAATCAGGTGCTTGCAGACTTGTCATCACCTCAATTTTTGCCCTATCCACCTCTATTCCGTCTCCTGAGATTCTGTGGCCAAGTACAATACCATCCTGAACCATAAAATGGCACTTCTCCCAGTTTAAAACCAAGTGCTTCTCTTCACATCTCTGCAGAACTGCACACAGATTATCCAAGCAGTTCTTGAAAGAGGACCCATAAACGGAGAAGTCATCCATGAACACCTCCATAAACTTCTCTATCATGTCTGTGAAAATCGACATCATGCATCTCTGGAAGGTTGCAGGAGCATTACACAGCCCAAAAGGCATTCTGCGTTATGCAAAAGTGCCATAGGGACAGGTAAAAGTGGTCTTCTCCTGATCATCTGGATGGATGGGGATCTGAAAGAAGCCTGAATACCCATCAAGGAAGCAGTAATACTTGTGATTCGCCAGCCTCTCTACCATCTGATCGATGAAAGGCAGAGGAAAATGATCCTTCCTTGTTGCTGCATTTAGTTTCCTGTAGTCTATGCACATCCTGTGTCCTGTCACAGTCCTGGTTGGAATCAGCTCATCCTTGTCATTCTTTACCACTGTGACACCTCCTTTCTTAGGCACCACGTGCACTGGACTCACCCAAGCACTGTCTGATATAGGATAGATGATACCAGCCTACAACAACTTCATGATCTCTTTCTTGACCACATCCTGCAAATTCGGATTCAGCCTCCTCTGGTGCTCAACTGATGATTTTGACTCATCCTCCAAGTGTATCCTATGCATGCACAAGTCTGGGGAGATACCTGAAATGTCATCAAGAGAATAGTCAAGAGCTTTGCAAAATTTTCGCAGCTTACTTAGCAAAAGGGTGAGCTCTGCATTGTTCAATGAAGCATTAACAATAACAGGATAAGTGGAGTTTTCTCCCCGAAATACGTACCTTAGCCCTGCAGGGAGCTGTTTAAGCTCAAATTTTGGTGCTTTTGCTGCAGACCAATCACCCATTGTGGCAGCTTTCGCAGATGTGGAGACAAGCTCATCATGTGCAACCAGTTGCATCACTTGTGCGGTAGCATCCATCATCTTTGTGTAGCCTGTTGCAGCAGCATCTAAATGCTCATACTCAGCTGTAGAAGTGGTCAACGCCCTATCCAAGGGATCCTCTGAACTCATCTCATGTAAGATCTGATCAGCAATGTTTGTGAGAACATCCATATAAATAGTCTATCTATCTATGTTTGGCCTCTTCATCAGCTTGTTCATTTCGAATTTCATCACTAAATCGCCAGCATTCAGCTCTATTCTACCCTTCCTGACGTCAATAATAGCTCCTGCAGTAGCCAAGAAGGGTCTGCCAAGAATCAAGGAGTCTTTGGGTTCTTCTCCATACTCTAGAACCACAAAATCAGTAGGAATCATACAATCTCCTATTTACATCCTCCTGCTCAACTTCCTCCGGAGCTTCGAAAGTTTCCACTTTTGCAGCAAAGTGAACTGACTTCTTCCCCACCAAAAGGCTGTGCATATCATCCAACTTAGCCTTAACTTCAGCAATCTGATTTCCATCAGCTACACCAGCTTGTTTCATCCTCTGAAAGTCTGCGTTTTTAGTGCTGTTGCTGCAGACCAAGTTCTCAATCAGTCTGATCGCCTCTTCTGGTCTGTTGGTGTTGAAGTTTCCTGCACTTGCTGCATCCAGCGCCATCTGATATTTCCAGTCAATGCCTCTGAAGAAAATCCCAAGTAATTGCACCTGACTGAAACCATGATGAGGACAGTCCCTTTAGTAAGACTTGAACCTAATCCAAGAAGCCTTAAAAGCTTCAGTAGAGCCTTGTGTAAATGATGTAATTTCCGTCCTCATGTCTTCTGATCTTGCATCATCATAGAAGTTATTCAAAAAGGCATTCTTGGTGTCTTCCCAAGTGATCAATGAAGCAGGATCCAGTTGCTTCAGCCAATATGCAGCTTCTCTTTCAAGAGAGTAAGGAAAAAGCTTGCAGAACAGAAAGTCATTGCTAACCCCATTGGCTTTGACACTGGAAGCCAAGTCCTCAAATCTCTCTATGTGATCTATAGGATGCTCATGAGGTAAACCATGGAATGGATGCTGGCCAACCGGCTGATAGTAGACTGGTTTAACCTCAAAATCGTTCCTCTGGAAGGCAGGAGGTCGGATTGCAGCTCTGTTGGCATAGAACTGATCAGGTCTGTTGTAGTCACCTAGAGTCCTCTGAACAAAACGCCCAGCAGCGTTATTGAGAGCAGCAGGGACCCCCACGTTCTCAGCCACTTGCTGAACCTGCTGTTCAACAATGACATTCCCCTCTTGATCAATTCTCTGCCCCTCTTCGTTCCTCCTGTTTCCTTCCCTGTCAACCAAGTGACCTTCTGCATCTTCAACCAAGATAAGTGGAGCGACCATTGTAGATTGCTTCTTAGCTTTCCTGTTAGTTCTCTCCAACCTAGCAAGTTCGTCAATGCTCAAAGTCACAAGCTCCTTTTCTTTGTTGCTTCTGGTACTGCGATTAGGCATACACCTGAAACAGGAACAAAGAAAAGTAGCTGAAAGTCAGTAACCAAATTAAAACTTTGACAAAATCCTAATACTAGGAATCGATAGGCAGCTATTACTCCCCGGCAACGGCGACAAAAACTTGATAGGGCTCAGGTTTTACCCAAATAAAACTACTGCAAGTGCACAGCAATAGCAGTTGTAGTACAAGGGGTATCGAAATCCCAAGAGAGTAATGCAGACTACACTATCAAATGTAGATTCGGATAAGCTAAGCAAGATATGATGTATGTAATGCGAATGAATGAATGAAAGTAAGCAAACGATTTTGTAAGATGATCTAAGTTCCAGAAGACTAAAAGCGCTAAGTCAGGACAGTTCGCAGGTTGAATCCAAGAATGTACGACGCAGGAAATCAGGAATGATTAAGAACCGTTTTAAACATGAATCACTGATGCATAACTAATCAATTTTCATTGCAAAAGTTATCTATGCCTAAATCACAGAGTTTCAAATCTCTTTGCAAACCCTAACAACCTAAGCATGCAGGAATGATCAGATTCAATTGTTTACAAAACTCCTAAGCCAAATCTCTGTGCACTAAGTTGTTTTGCTCATCAAATACTAGTTCAGGTTATGAATAATGCTCTCACATATATTTAACAACCTAAGATTTTTGGATTCCTAGATGATGTGTCTCAGAAATTCAATTTTAAAGCAAGCAGAGATGAAAAACCATAAGGTATTCCTAACAGATAGCGATTCTACAATCTTTTCATTTACTTTTGGAAAACCCTAACTTAACTAGCAGATTACTCAGACATGATTATGGAATCACAAAACATAACTGAATAATATTGCATTAAGAGAAAGAGTAAAGAAATAAAGGGGGTTCGAAATCTTCTCAAAAGAGTACAGGATCTGTCTCCCCAAAAAACTCTGAATAAATCTCTCTCTAAGCTCTCTGAATTCTCAAAAACTAAGATCATGGCCAACAATGGCTGAAAAACCTAATAAATAGAGGCTAAACACGATCTGGGGTCTTCATGTAAATAAAGGAACTTATGGGCCAATTCTGCAAATCTTCTTCACACTTTTAATAAAACAGCCACGCTCCTTCCTTAATGGGTGACGAGCATCACCAAAGGTGGTAACGAGCGTCACATATGTGATACATTTCTGCTTCGAGCTTGGTACTTCGTAGCTTCAACCCAGAATGCTCCAAAAGGTTCTAAAATCTCCAATTATGCTCCATACATGCTATAACCTGCAAAGACTCTTCTAGGACTCTAAAAAGACCAAAAAGACTCAATAAAAAGGACTTATATCATGGTTAAAAACCATAAAAACCATGATATATCAAGCAGCTTCTAGTCATCAAACATTGGTTAACAACTGATAAGCAATTATTTCACTACTAAGCAAACCCCAACATACTCACGTCATTGCAGCAAGTAAGGTATCAGTCAATCTGAGTTTGTTAAGGCACCAAGAATACAGCAAATTAACTAAGTCAAGCAAGATTTAAAATGGCAGTTGTGAACAATACTAACAAGTCTAAAGACTAAACTAAGCAAAGCAGGAAGATCAAATAGATAAAGCAAGGATCTAAGATGGGGGTTATTGATTAAGAGGGGATTAGAACCTAACTAGTGATGCTTGAACACCATTCAAAAAATGTTATCTTCTAGGCATAGGATTAACAAGTATAACTAGCTCAATTTCTTGACACCAATCACTTTGCTAAGCACACATTTAAGATAAATCCCATTACTCAAACACATGACCAGCAAGCATTCAGAACAGAACATCTAATTCTGTAGGCTAAGTATACAAATCCTCTAAGAAACTCTAAGCAGCATTTCATCAAACACTTACCAGGCGGTAGAGAAAGCCAAGATACTAAAGAAGCCTGGCCAAGACTAATCTAGTGTTAAGCACATCTAATCGAGAGAAGACAATCATATTAAGCACAAGACATCACTAATCTAGTTATAAAACCCCTCTAATATATCCCATCTCAAACCCTAAATAAGATTACTCACTAGCCATAGTCAAAACCTCAAATTCCAAAGAGAAAAGATGGTTAAGCATGATTAGGAAGCAGATTAAACAAGAATAGATCAAAGGCAAATACATAAATTCACTAAATCAAGTAAGTTCTTACAAAGCAAAGCTGAATAAGGAAAGGTTTTTCAGTGCAAGAACAGAAAGAAAATAACAAGATCCAACTTGCCTAACCATTTTAGGACTTTAGTATTTATAGGGAAACAAGAAAACCCCTAGTAAACCAAGATTAAACCAAAAGTAACCTGACTCGGACGGACCATATCGATATGGAATATCGATACACATGTCAATATCTTCTCCTCTTCTGGGTTGTATCGATGACTCTTGGTCGATATGCATGTCGATACATAAGGCTTCTGAGTTGTCTCGGTTTGGCTCTCCAAGGTGTGTAGTCAATACAATCGCCCTTTAGTTAAGGATCATCGACCAAGCAAGTCGATATGGGACCTCGGTATTGTCCTGTCATGTGTATCGGTCTTGGGACGTCGATACACTGCTCGATATGGACTCCATTCTGCTGCATCAAGGTGTCTACGTCGATATCCTTCCTTCACACTTTGCCTCTTCTGTATCGATGTTGTGGTGGTCGATACTCCCATCGATATGCTCTGTATCGATCACAGGATGTCGATATCATCATCGATATTGGTTCATCTGTCATTGTCTCTTGCCTTGCTCTATTCCCAGCTCACATCCATTGCTCCACATGACCTCCACACTCCTTTAAGTACCTAAATAAAACTCCAAATGCATGCAAAATGCAATGTAGCTTCTAAAACTACACTAACTCCTAAATGTATGCAAATGGGACAAGAAGAAGCAAAATATGCATGTTTAGAGACTAAAACTAGTGATGAATGCAAGTTAAAATGGTATAAATAATGGAGACATCAACAACCAATGATGACAAGGCGCCAAAACACTATTGTGCTGGCCTTGTTACTTAATTAATTGAAGCTGCAGGAGTTCAAAGTGGACTAGTCAAGATAGAGTATCTAGACTTGCAATATCTGATGAAAGCAAGATTCCTTGGAGAGAGTGTTGGTGAAATGTTCATCTACAACTTCATCCAAGAAGATGGATCAGCTGCAAAGCTACTACTCCCCAATCTGCATCTCACATCCTTCTCCAACCCCAACAGCTTTGCCTTTGCCATTCCCCAGCACCTTCTCTATCAAGCTGGCGCTCCATCCTCTTATACTCACCTAGGTGCCAACACTCCTCTACCTCAAGGAGACTATCCACTTGTTGTCTATAGAGGAGAACACATGGAAGAAGGGATCCAAGAAGCACAAGAAGAAGGAGAACCAGATTCTCCTAGCTACAGAAATGAGGAGTACCACTTCAGGCCTCATGTTGTCTCACACCAAGGAGATCGCTTGAAGAAGGTCCATGAACACATCAACCTCTTGCAAAGATGGAACAAATGGCAAGAGAAAACCATCAAGAAGTTGGTGAAGGGGATGAAGAGCATGAAGGCTCAAATCAAGGACCTAAAGAGGATGTCTAGTGGAGCCTCTAGTTCTGCTCATCAACAAGAGCAAGAAGCTGAAAGCCAAGGAGTGGCTAGAGCTCCTAGTAGAAGGTGCTCCTTTGCTGGTTATGAAGAAGTGAGAGCTTGGGTGCCACTAAGAGCATCTTTTCAAGAAGCGCCAAGGAGGAGGAGACACACAAAGAGGGAGAAGCCTAACAGGAGCCACAACATTGACCTCATGGAGGACATTTCAGGCGCTTCCCACTACTTCCACACTACCTTCTAGGGTACCACACCACCTTCTAAGGTACCACAGAGTACCTGAGAATCTTTTAGACTCTGGAAGCTTTATGTTGAACTGCACCATGTTTTCAGACAGGTTTGAGAGATCATTGTATGATCTTGGTTTTAGTGTGAACTTGATGCCTCATTCTGTTGCCAAGAGCTTAGGGATGACCGATAAGCTACAAGGATACAAGAGATGAGTCCAGAAGATCCACTAGAGAGGGCGTTAACCACTTCTACAGCAGAGGCTGAGCATCTGGATGCAGCTGCTACTGGTTATGCAAAGATGATGGATGCTACTGCACATGTCATGCAACTGGTTGCACAGGAAGAGTAAGTGAGCACATCTGCGAAAGCTGCTGCAATGGGCGATTGGAGAGCAGCAAAGGCACCAAAAGTTAAGCTTAATCAGCTCCCTGCAGAGCTAAGGTACGTCTTCCTTGGAGAAAACTCCACTTATCCTGTCATTGTTAATGCTTCATTAAACAATGCAGAGCTCACCCTTTTTCTAAGCAAGATGCGCAGATTTCGGAAAGCTCTTGGCTATTCTTTTGATGATATTTCAGGTATTTCTCCAGAATTGTGCATGCATAGGATACATCTGGAGGATGAATCGAAATCATCAGTGGAGCATCAGAGGAGGCTGAATCCGAATCTGCAGGATGTTGTCAAGAAGGATATCATGAAGATGCTGCAAGCTGGGATCATCTATCCCATATCAGACAGCGCCTGGGTCAGTCCAGTTCATGTGGTTCTTAAGAAAGGAGGAGTCACAGTGGTGAAGAATGACAAGGATGAGCTGATTCCTACCAGAACAGTGATTGGACACATGATGTGTATAGACTACAGGAAGCTGAATGCAGCCACAAGGAAAGATCACTTCCCTCTGCCATTCATCCATCATATGCTAGAGAGGCTGGCAAATCACAAGTATTACTGCTTCCTAGATGGCTATTCAGGCTTCTTTCAGATTCCCATCCATCCAGATGATCAGGAGAAGACCATCTTTACCTGTCCTTATAGCCCATTTGCATATGACAGAATGCCTTTTGGACTGTGTAATGCTCCTGCAACCTTCTAGAGATGCATGATGTCGATTTTCACTGACATGATAGAGAGGTTTATGGAGGTTTTTATGGATGACTTCTCAGTCTATGGGTTCTCCTTCAAAGGCTGTCTGGAAAACTTGTGTGAAGTTCTGCAGAGATGTGAAGAGAAGTATTTGGTTCTGAATTGGGAGAAGTGTCATTTTATGGTACAAGACGGCATTGTTCTTGGCCACAGAGTCTCTGGAGGTGGTATAGAAGTGGATAGGGCGAAAATTGAAGTCATGACAATCTTGCAGGCGCCTGATTCTGTCAAAGCAAAGAGAAGTTTTCTGGGTCATGCTGGGTTTTACAGAAGATTCATCAAAGACTTCAGCAAGATTGCAAGAGCTCTTAGTGTACTTCTCTACAAAGATGTGAAGTTTGAATTCTCCGCAGAATGTCAATCAGCTTTTAAGCAAATTAAACAGGCCTTGGTGACAACTCCTATTGTGCAACCTCCAGACTAGGATTTGCCTTTTGAGGAGATGTGTGATGATAGTGATTTTGCAGTTGGAGCAGTTCTGGGACAGAGGAAAGACAAGAAGCTACACGCCATCTACTATGCCAGCAGAACATTGCATGAAGCTCAGATGAACTATGCTACTACTGAGAAGGAACTGTTGACAGTTGTCTTTCCCTTTGAGAAGTTTCACCAGTACCTTGTTGGCTCCAAGGTAGTGGTCTAAACATACCAATCAGCACTGAAGTATTTGATGCATAAGAAGGATGCAAAGCCAAGGTTGCTGAGATGGATTCTGCTTCTCCTAGAGTTTGGCATTAAAGTTGAGGACAAGAAAGGAGTTGAGAATGGAATATATGATCATCTCTCCAGGATTAGGATTGAAGATGATGTCCCAATCAACGATTTCTTGCCTGAGGAGAATGTTTACTTGATAGAAACTCGAGTTCAGGAAGAAAGTATTGAAAACCTGCAGTCTTCTCGCAACTACAGGGCAGTGACGAGCGACACCAGGAGGGTGACGCTCATCACCAATTTTGAAGATTCGCGAAGAAGTCGCGATACAAACCCAGTGACGATCGTCACTCACTCTGGTGACGCTCGTCATCCTACTCAGCTGTTGCCAATGATTTGTGCAAGCTTGGGAACTGCTAATCAAGAGCAATTTATGCTGCAATTGATCCCAAGCGGAGGCCCTGCTATGCTGATATTGCCAACTACTTAGCTGCAGAGGATGAACCACATGATTTCAAGGGATATGCTAAGAAGAAGTTCTTGAGAGAACTTAGGAGAGTCTAATGGGATGAGCCATATCTTTACAGAGATTATGCAAATGGGATTTACAGGAGATGCATAGCAGAAGCTGAGGTTCCAGACATCCTGTTTTATTGTCATGGCTCTGAGTATGCTAGACAGTTCACCACTTTCAAAACAGTCTCCAAAGTTCTTCAAGCAGGCTTCTGGTTGCCAACTATGTTCCAAGATGCACATGCATTCATTACAAGATGTGATACCTGTCAGAGAAGAGGAAAGACTTGCAGAAGACATGAGATGCCATAGAACTTCATCCTTGCGGTTAAAGTCTTTGACTATTGGGGCATTGACTTCATGGGTCCTTTCCCTTCATCCTATGGGAACAAATACATTCTAGTTGCTGTTGACTATGTATCCAAGTGGGTAGAGGCGTTGGCTACTCTTACTAATGATGTTGCAGTGGTTCTGAAGCTGTTTAAGTCCATTATTTTCTCCAGATTTGGTGTCCCGCAAATTATTACCAGTGATGGTGGTTCTCACTTTGTTAACAAGGTCTTTGACAAGCTTCTGAAGAAGTATGGTGTTCAGTATAGAGTGGCCATGCCCTATCATTTCCAAACCAGTGGACAGGTTGAAGTTTCCAACAGACAGATCATGCAGATTCTGGAGAAGACTTTGGGGAAGACAAGGACGGAATGGTATCCAAAATTGGATGATGCGTTGTGGGCTTACAGGACTGCCTACAAAACGCCACTTGGGACTACACCATTCCATCTACCCTATGGCAAGGCGTGCCATCTTCCAGTTGAGTTAGAGTACAAATCAGAATGGCTATCAAGAAGCTGAACTTCGATTAGAAGCCTGCTACAGAGAGGCGCTTGATTCAACTCAATGAACTGGATGAACTGAGACATCTGGCCTATTAAAACTCCAAGTTATATAAGGAGAGGACAAAGGCATATCATGATAAGAAGATCATCTCCAGACATTTCGAGCCCAATGATAAGGTTCTTCTTTATAACTCTCGTTTGCAGTTGTTTCCTTTCACTATCAAAGAGGCTAGACCACATGGTGCCATTGTCCTGATCAACTCCACAGGAGATGAGTTCACTGTCAATGGACAAAGGGTGAAACACTATTGGGCACAAGCCAAGATTTCAGCCAGACAAATTGTGTCTCTGGATGATGCACCCGCTGTCTGAACAGCATTCCAAGTCGAGTTGACTTAAAACAAGCGCTTGGTGGGAGGCAACCTACTGGTAAGTTTTCTTTTTCTTGTACTTATATTTATTTTCGTATATATGCCCTTTTATTCAATTAAGAAAAAAAAGATGCTAGTTGTTCATCGAGTGATGATCATCACCCATTAAGGAGTGACGCTCGTCTCCCATCCGAGGCCCAGGTACGCATTATGTTCTTTTCTTCTCTTCTTCTTCCACAATTTTTTCTAACACCCGAAAACGAACACATAGAGCTTTCAAATCATAACTTTAGATTTTGTGTACCGAATTTAGTGCTTCAAAAGCCTAATCCATGCAGATTTTAGCTCTCTTTTAAAATCTCTCATTAGTTTTCAATATCTGCAAGGTATGTTTTTGGTAAAATTCGATTTTCAACCTGATTAGCTTGATTTAACGGTTGCATCATGGTTATTTAGGTTGTATTAGATGAATGCTACTATCCCTGTGTGATTTTAATGGTTGATTAGCAAGGTTTTGAGATTTTCGAGTTCATGATAAAACTTGCAAAAATCTGGAAACTTTGGGTGATTTGGGTAGAATGTGGTGTTATTATGTTTCTAGTAGTGCTGTAAACGAACGCCAATGGTTTTTTCACTATGAATTGATGATTTTCGAAATTTTCGAAAATAGGCTAATATTGGTGAAATTCTGCTTGGTTTCGATTTGAATTTTCAGATGGCTCCTTGTAAGAAGAGACAGCGACCCACATCTTCTTCAAGTGATGCATCCGGTTTTGCACAACCAGCGAGCACGAGACCAGTGTGCAGGCCTCCATGGGCTATGAGAGAGGATAAGAAAATTGCTTCGGGAACTGCTTGGGCAGGAACACTGAAACAGGAGATAGCACAGGATGCCTGTATTTTCCGCGATATAAAGGAAGACTGGGATGAGTATGACACGCTGTTGTACAATGTGTGGGAAGATGTGAAGATCCTTCCCACCAGATTCGCAGACAACAAGGTGCTGCACCAGTTGGGCATTAAGGATGAGGTTCTGCGAGTTCTAGAAAGGATAAGGATTAGCACAATGGCGATTCAGCAATACGATTTGTACCCTGATCTGGTCCACCAATATCTCGCCACAGTTTGCGTGTACTACAAGAACGAGCTGGCCAAGGTTGCACCGGAAGGCACGCTCACCTTCCTGATCAAAGGCATTCTCTACAGGCTCAGTATCTTTGAGCTTTGCGGGATCTATGGTTTTGATAACCATCCTTCAGGAGTCATATGCAGACTTTCTGGTCAAATTTCGGGAATGGTGGTTATGAGTCCAAGAAGAGCACCCAGACTGATGTTAGGCATCCCGTGATGAGGTACATTGTGCCCCTTATAGGCAACACTATTCTCTGCAAGTCTGCGCCGAGTAAGATGCGTGTCAGCGAGCTCGTTCTGCTCTATTATGGCTTTGCCAACATGAGGGATGACGAGATCCATATGGAGAGCATGGTCCACGCCAAGCCACTCACGAGCTCAAGGGACAAGACAGAGAGCGTTGGCAGCCTTCTCACGCCTATCTTCCAGCACTTTCAGATCGACACAGTGCCCTGCAGCATTGTTACTGCGCGAGCTCTTATGGACGAGGCACATTTGAAACATGCTACCTGGCTCAAGCACAGGTTTGTCTGGACTTTCGCTACTTTTTCTGGGGAGTATGTTGGCGTGCGATTGCCAAACCGGGAGCTCACTATGATCCAGAGCGATCCACTTCAGCTGCGTTTTCTGCCTGACCCAGTTTTGCTGCGTCTTCTCACAGCCCCACGACGTCACAGAGGAGCCACTGCTGGCGCATCTTCTTCCACTGCTGCTGTTCAGGCTGGACTGTCCAGACGCCAGACCATTCCCACGCCAAGGATTGCTGCTTTGAGGCACCCTCCTAGACCTCAGACACCTATGGATATGACAGTCTTTCAGGACTATGTCATCGACAGCTTCGAGAGTGAGTGGAATGTTGTACCTTCACTTAGCAACTGTGGTTGCATCCGCCCTCACTCTTCTGCTGATGGCGGGAGTTGTTCTAATGTCGCGAGCAACACCATGGTCAATAAGTTTGGTTTACAAGTTACTCCTTATCCGAGTCCTTATAAGCTGCATTGGGTGAATAAGAAAGGAGAAATGAAGGTTACTGATCAAGTGTTAGTTCCTTTGGCGATTGGAGAATACAAAGATGAGATACTATTTGATGTTTTACACATGGAAGCAAGCCACATTCTATTAGGGAGGCCTTGGCAATCAGACCGCCAAGTGATACATGATGGTTTTTCAAAATCGTCACTC
Organism: Thlaspi arvense; assembly: GCA_911865555.2. Classification (NCBI taxonomy): domain Eukaryota; kingdom Viridiplantae; phylum Streptophyta; class Magnoliopsida; order Brassicales; family Brassicaceae; genus Thlaspi; species Thlaspi arvense. Next base: position 50,833,458 of record OU466858.1, on the reverse strand, counting down.
ATTTGAATTCAAAGGTAAGAAGAATGTCTTGGTTCCCATGACCGCTCAGGAGGTTTAGAATGAACAAAAACAAACTCTAAGGTCAGCCAAACATCTAAACTTCTTTGCTAAAGCCGGGGAGGTTAAGAAAGGTTTCCATTCAAAAACTCCTATGCTTTTATTTGTTTTCAAAGAAACACTAACTACCATGACTGATCTTACACCGGTGTATCAGAGTGAAATGCAAGCTCTTTTACAGGACTATAGAGATGTCTTCCCAGAAGAAACTCCAATTCACTTACTTCCCATCAGAGGTATAGAACATCAGATAGACTTCACCCCCGGAGCTTCTCTACCAAACCGTCCTGCTTACCGTACCAACCCCATATAAACTAAAGAGCTACAGAAGCAAGTGGCCGAGCTGATGGCTAAGGGTCATATCCATGAAAGCATGAGCCCTTGTGTTGTTCCTGTGCTTCTGGTCCCCAAGAAAGATGGTGGCTGGAGGATGTGCGCTGACTATCGTGCAATCAACAATATAACAGTGAAGTATCGGCATCCCATTTCTGGATTAGATGACATGTTAGATGAATTACAGGGCCCTAACATCGTTTCTAAGATAGATTTAAATAGTGGTTATCACAAATTAGAATGAAAGTGGGAGATGAGTGGAAACCCGCATTTAAAACCATGCATGGTTTATATGAATGGCCGGTTATGCCATTCGGCTTGTCTAATGCCCCTTGCACTTTTATGCGTTTGATGAATCATGTTCTTAGGGCGTATATAGGCATCTTTGTTTGTTGTTTATTTCGATGACATCCTTGTTTACAGCAAAACACTTAGAGGAGCATATAAAACATATTAGTTTAGTTCTTGATTTGCTTAGAACAGAAAAGTTATATGCTAACCTCAAGAAGTGCACGTTATGTACTTCTAGTCATGTATTTCTAGGTTTTGTAGTAAGCTCAGAAGGAGCAAAAGTGGACGAGGAAAAGGTGAAGGCCATCCGAGACTGGCCAAGTCCCAAAACCGTAGGAGAAGTAAGGAGTTTCCACGGCTTAGCCGGTTTTTATAGAAGATTTGTGAGGGATATTAGTACTATAGCAGCTCCACTTACTATGATCATCAAGAAGGACGTAGGCTTTAAGAGGGAAACAGCTCAACAGGAGGCTTTCCAAAGCCTAAAAGAGAAGCTTACTAATGCCCATGTTCTTATTTTACCTAACTTCTTGAAAACATTTGAAATCGAGTGTGATGCATCAGGGATAGGTACCGGAGCAGTCCTTATGCAAGAGAAGCAGCCGATTGCTTATTTTAGTGAAAAACTTGGTGGTACTATGCTTAACTATCCAACATACGACAAGGAGATGTATGCTTTGGTCAGGGCTTCACAAACATGGGAACACTATCTATGGCCTAAGGAATGTGTCATTCACACGGATCATGAGTCCTTAAAACATCTCAAAGGTTAGCAGAAGCTAAACAAGAGACATGCAAGGTGGGTTGAATTTATAGAGACATTCCCATATGTCATAAAATACAAGCAAGGTAAGGATAATGTGGCCGCAGATGCATTATCAAGAAGGTACTCTTTACCCTTTACTTTAGAAGTTAATTTGTTAGGATTTAATCAGCTTAAAGAGCGGTATAAAGTAACTGATGATTTTTCAGAAATTTATGATTCTTGTTCTAAGTCTCCTTCGGGTAAGTTCTTTATTCAAGATGGGTTTCTCTTCTTTGAGAACCGTCTTTGTGTGCCTTCCTGTTCTTTGAGGGACTTGTTTATTAGGGAAGCTCACAGTGGAGGCTTAATGGGACATTTTTGCATCGCCAAAACCTTAGAAGTGATAAAAGATCACTTTGACTGGACACATATGAAACGTGACATTGAGAGAATACGTGGTAGGTGCAACACTTGTAAGCAAGCCAAATCCAAAGTACAAAATCATGGTTTGTATTCTCCTTTGCCAATACCCTCTCATCTGTGGCATGATATATCAATGGACATTGTTTTAGGACTCCCTAGAACTAGAACAGGTAAGGATTCTATCTCTGTAGTTGTAGATAGATTTTCTAAGATGTCTCATTTTATTGCGTGCGAAGTAAAGGGACAAGGAGTATTGGTGCAAGCATCGAGCACTTACATTGAGCAACCGAGCTCGATGTCCACACATTGAGCACCAACATTGAGGAGTCTACCTTGATGTTACCTGCAAGGTATGTTTTTTGAATTTCATAACTTTTCCTTCTCTTGTTTGGAACCAAGAGAGTTTGAATTTGAAATTTTTGGCTCCTCCCTTGCCATTCTGACCCACTCCTGAGCCTCTTTTGTCCCCCACTCCATTAGACTCCTTGTCACTCCCTTGTCCTATATAAACCACACTTGCTCTCTTATCTCTTCACATTTCTCATTTCTCTCGTCTTTAACCTAAGCCACGGAATTTCTCTCTTTATTTTTTTTTTCCAAAGTGCTCAAGAGCCAACAAAGGTTTGCTTCTTAAACTATTCGTCTCTTGTTCTTGTGGTTTGAAATTGTTCGATATTTTTAAATATTATGCCATTTGAACTAGTTTTGTTTAGTTGATCTCTCTGTTTTGATTTTTCATGGTGGAATTCATTGTTTAAGCATGTTAGAATGTTAAAGTTGATTATTGGTGATAATCTATTGTCTTGCTTTGCTTTATATTCATCATGCATTGTTTTTTCCCTTTTTTTTTTGAGCCCCCATGCTAGGTTCATGTTTATGAATTGTTAAAACTCTGTTTAGATTCTAGTATATTTTTGATCTTTTGCTCTTGAATTCTCTTAGTTCTTTACAGGTTTGCATGTTTAATAACTAGATAGACCTCTTGTAAACTTGAGAGTTTTTTAGAGCATTAAATCAATGTTCTTCATCCCATCTGTTCTTAAACTTAATAGATTTTCTAGAGTTATTTTTGTAGGTACCATGGGAAGAACCAATGAACCAGCTGTGAACAAAAGCCAAGGAACAAGGAAGAAGGCTCCTACACCCATACCAGAAAAAGACAATGGCAAGAGGATAGTGGAGAGTAAGGCTGCGAAATCAAAGGCCAAAAGGAAGGGGAAAGATGTTGAAGAAGCCCCCAACAAGCAACCAACTTCAAGAGAGCTTGCAGAAGTCTTCAACAAGTGCATCTTCAAGGCAAGAAGGTATCTTTGTGTCCCCACTATGAAGGAGCTAGGCATTTATGAAGATTGCAAGGCCATCTTTGAAGCAATGGGGGCTAGAAAAGCTCATGGAGGTAGCATTTCCCTCTTACCAGCACCTTATCATCCAATTCCTTTCAACCTTTCAAGTGGTGAATTATGAAGATATTGAGCTGGAGAATGGTGATGGCTTGATTGCTTTCAGGCTTGTCAAGCACAAGTATTCAGCCACTTTTAGAGAACTCTCTGCAGCCTTTGGGATGGACTTCCACCCCAGCCACAAGCCTCAGTTCATGATAAGGATGTATAACCTTACACAGCTTTGGGAGGTGATTGGTATTGATGAGTTTACCGCTGGAGTAACAAGGAGCACAGACCTGAGGCACCTATCTTTGAGATATGCACACAAGGCCCTTGCTAACACTTAGTTTTCAAGGAGGGAGACACATAAGATCTCAGCTAGGGAAATGGATATCATCTTCCTTGGCATGCAGAAGTTGGTGTAATACAGCAGAGATGGGCGTATGATCCACAAGCCAGAGGAGCTTCCTTGTTATGTGACCCTTCTCTTTGAGCAGCTCATCACCTATTGAAGGTGGATTGTCAACAAGGGCACGAGTGAGAAGAATCCTCAGCTGAACATTGGAGGAATTGTGAAAGCCATTATAATGGCTAGTGGGGTGAACTTTGAAGATCATTCTGAAGATGGCTTACTAGCATAATGGATGGATCTTGGATACTTGAAGAGAACTCAATTCATTGAGAAGACCATCCAAGGCAAGCATGTCTATCAATTCCTCACACCATCAAAAGAGCCAGCAAAGTTCCTCCTCCCAAGTGTGCAGCACACCTCCATCTGCATGAGGAGTAACATATGTTTTTTCCCAACAGGGAGAATGCTTTATTTTTGTGGGGCTGTGGCTGAAACAGAAGAGGGAGAGAGTGAAGAAAGCAGTGGAGAGAGCACTGAAGAAGAAGAAGAAGAAGAAGGAGATGATGTTGGCGCTGACATTGAAGAGGAATCCCAAGAAGAGGAACCATAACATGAGCTGCTGGAATACAATGCTAGAAGGTTCTAATTTGAACCTCATGAGGTGCCAAGCCAAGGGAGCTCACTCATGTATGCTCATTAGCACATAAACAAGCTTCAAAAATGGTGTAAGTGGCAAGACAAAACCATCAAGAAGCTTGTCAATTTGGTGAAGGGAAAATTCAAGAAGGACAAATCAAAACCCCAAGGAGCTTCTCACCAAAGTCATGGCCATGAGTTTCTGTCACAGTATGAGGAGCCACAACAGAACGAGCACCAAGAAGAAGAGGAGGCAAACTGGATGCCCTAAGGAGACACTCTTTTCAAGTGCAGTGATATATCATGGGTTTTTAATGGTTTTTAACCATGATATAAGTCCTTTTTATTGAGTCTTTTTGTCTTTCTAAAGTCCTAGTAGAGTCTTTGCAATTTATAGCATGTCTGAAGCAAAATTGGAGGTTTTGGACCTGGTTGGATCATTGCAAGGATCAACCACGAAGTTAGCATCCAGAAGCGTTTTTCTGCAGTGGGTGACGCTCGTCACCACTTATGGGTGATGCTCGTCAACCTCCTCTGAAGAGAAATCACGACTTCTATTAAAAGATGGAAAGGAAATTGCAGTTTTGGCCCAGAAGTTCCATTATTTACAAGAAGACCCCAACTCGTGTTTTAGCTTGTTTATATTAGGTTTTCAGCCATTGTTGGTTTTTATCTTGTATCTTAATTTTCTAGAGAGCTTTAGAGAGAGATTTGTAGCAAAGCTTTAGGAGAGACAAATCAGACTCCTTCAGAGCAGATTTCGTAATCCTTTATCTTTAATTCTTATTTCTTTTATGCAATCTATTCTATTCATGATATTTTCTCAATTCACCATGTCTGAGTAATCTGCTTGTTAAGGTAGGGCTTTTCAAAGGTTGATGATGAGTTTGTAGAAATCGCTACATGTGAGGAATATCTGTAAGTTCTTCATCTAAGCTTGCTTTAAAACCGATTTTCTTAGATACATCATCTGGACATTCGAAACCTAGGTTGTTTAATAGATGTGAGAGCATTATTGATAACCTGATCTAGCATTAGATGAGCAAAACGACTTAGTGCAAAGAGATTTGGCTTAGAAGTTTTGTGAACAATTGAACCTGATCATTACTGCATGTTTAGGTTGTTTGCAAAGAGTTTTGTAACTCTGTGATTTAGGCATAGTTAACTTCTGCAATGAGAATTGTTTAGTTATATCTTTGCGATTCATGTTCAAGACGGTTCTTATTCATTCTTGATTTCATGCATTCTACATTCTCGGATTCAACCTGTGAATTCTCCTTACTTAGCGCTTTTAGTTTTATGAGTTTTAGAATCAATCAAAATCGTTTGCTTGCATAATTTTAGTTACTTTGCATTACATTCATTATTTACTGCTTAGCTTAATTTGAATCTATAAATTGTTAGTGTAGTTTACTTACTCCCTTGGGATTCGATAACCCCTTATACTACGACTGCTTTGCTGTGCACTTGCAATAGTTTTTATGTGGGTAAAACCTGAGCCCTATCAAGTTTTTGGCGCCGTTGCCGGGGAGTAATAGTTGCCTATCGATTTTAGTATTAGGATTTTGTCTAAGTTTTTAATTTATTTACTAACTTTCTGCTATTTCTCTTTGTCCTGGTTTCAGGTGTATGCCTAATCGCAGTACCAAAAGCAACAAAGAGAAGGAGCTTGTGACTTTGAGCATCGATGAACTCGCTAAGTTGGAGAGGACAATCAGAAAAACTAAGAAACAGTCTACAATGGTTGCTCCACTGATCTTGGTTGAAGATACATAAGGTCACTTGTTTGAAAGAGAGGGAAACAGGAGGAATGAAGAAGGGCAGAGACTGGATCAAGATGGGAATGTCATAGTTGAACAGACGGTTCAACAAGTGGCACAAGACGCTGGAGCTCCCGCTGCTGCTAACAACGCTCCTAGGTGTTTTGTTCAGAGGACTCTAGGAGATTACAATAGACCTGACCAGTTCTATGCCAACAGAGCTGCAATCCGCCTTCCTGCATTCCAGAGGAATGATTTTGAGCTTAAGCCTGCTTATTATCAGCTGGTTGGACAGCATCATTTCCATGGCTTACCACATGAGCATCCCATGGATCATATTGAGAAGTTTGAGGATTTGGCTACAAGTGTCAAAGCTACTGGAGTTAGCAAAGACTTCCTGTTATGCAAGCTTTTTCCTTACTCTCTTGGAGGAGATGCTGCTTATTGGCTGAAGCAACTGGAGCCTGGTTCGTTGACCACTTGGAAGGACACCAAGAATGCTTTTCTGAACAATTTCTATGATGATGCTATATCAGAGGACTTGAGGGCGAAAATTGCATCATTCTCCGAAGGTCCTACTGAAGCTTTTAAAGCTTCTTGGCTGAGATTCAAGTCTTATCAAAGGGACTGTCCTCATCATGGTTTCAATCAGGTGCCGCTGCTTGGTATTTTCTTCAGAGGCATTGACTGGAAGTACCAGATGGTGTTGGATGCTGTTAGTAATGGGAACATAACCACAAACCTTTCTGATGCTGTAATAACTCTGATAGAAAACTTAGCCTGCAGTAACAGCACCAAGAATGCAGATTTTCAGAGGATGAAACAAGCTGGTTTGAATGATGGGAATCAGATTGCTGAAGTTAAGGCTAAGATGGACAGTATGCACAGCCTTTTGGTGGGAAAGAAATGAGTTGACTTTGCTGCAGTAGTAGAGACTTTCGAAAATGCAGAAGAGATTGACCAGGAAGATGTTAATTTCATCAATGTCGGAGGATGTCAGGGTCAAATGTATGGGAATCAGCAGTGGAACAGAGGCTACAACAACAATAATCAGAAGAGTACCTTCACATGGAATTAGAGCTCGTCTGGTTACAGACCCAAGCCTCAGTTCCAGAAGACAGAGTTCCCCAATCCATACCAGAACAGCAGCAACTTCAACAGGAATTATGGTTCTTCTTTCTATCAAGCTGCACTTCCACAAGACAACAAGGTGGAAGCTATGTTATAACAACACCTAGAGGGACAGCAGAAGCTGACAGTGGACTTTAATGGCAAGATGGATTCGCTGTAACAGGACTTAAATGGAAAAATTGAGATTCTCACTTTGACATGAAGAAGCTGGATGTTCAGGTTACTCAAACTGCAGGAGCTGTTCAAAGGCAAAAAGGATTCCTTCCTGGAAGGACTGATATAAATCTCAAGCACCAGGTTAATGCCATCACAGTTAGGAGTGAAAAGGAGCTTAAAACAGTGCAGAAAAAGAGGTTGAGTGCAGAGCAGATCGTGCAACTGATGGAATTTGAAGATGAAAATTTTGCAGTCTCAGAGTCTAGTGACGAGCGTGACCAAGGGAGGTGTCGCTCGTCACCCACTTTATACAAGCCCGACATTCAAAGATCGTCCCAGGTCAGTCACCCCCCTGGTGACGATCGTCACACACCCCAGAATGAAGCTGCTTCGCCTGTAAGTGCAGGTAACAGCAAGGAACAAGCTTATAAACCCAAAATGCCCTTCCCTAAGCATCCTAGGAGGTCTAAACAGGAGATAGAAGAAGCCAGATGCAAGGCAATGATAGAAAAGTTGATGCTTGAGATTCCTCTTGTTGATGCAGTCAAGCTTTCACATGCACTGAGAAGGTATGTTAAGAGAATGGTTGTGAACGGTGTAAGTCCTGAGGAAGGAGCATTGCTTACCAGAGACATTAGTTCAATTCTCTTGGGTACAGTTCCAAAAAAAAAGAAGAAGGTGACTATTTCTAAACAAGTCAACGCCATCATTCAAAGCAGAATTTCAGAGAAGCTACCTGATCCAGGAAACTTTGTGCTTAATTACTCAATCTCAACAGGACGTTTTCCCCATTCTCTATGTGACCTAGGGTCAAGTATTAACTTGATGCCTTCCTCTGTTGCTGCTAGACTTGGAATGACTGATTTCAAGCCATATAGGATCTCTCTTATCATAGCTGAGCGATTCAAAAGAACCCTAGAAGGCATCTTAGAGGATGTTACTGTTAGCATTGAAGGCTGCATGATTCCCACAGACTTTGTGGTTTTAAAATATGCTGAAGAACCTAAAGATCCTCTTATTTTGGGAAGATCATTACTGGCTACAGCTCGCGCCATCATTGATGTGAAAAAGGAGAACATAGAGTTTGATCTTGGTGATGATGTCATGAATTTTGACATGGATAAGTTAAGAGGGAGTTCTACCATTCATGGTCAGACCTTTTCAGTAAGGACTTCCAGAGATGAAGCACAAATCATGGAGTATTCAGAAGACATTACTGCTGGGTTTGTCATTGAAACAGATGATAATGGGCAAGAGAACAAGATGGCTGTTCATGGAGCAATATCTGAAACTTCTGCCAAATCTGTTGGGTTTGAAGATTGGAATGAAGATCGTATCTTCAAGACTAGGCTCGAAAAAGAGGTTTCAATCAATGACAAGTTGCCTGAGGAAGACGAGTTTGTGATGGAGGCAAGAATTGCATAGCTGAATTGCAGAAACTCGAACTGCAGAATCATTGACGATCGTCACTGACCTGGTGACGCTCGTCACCAACCTGGACACAAAGGCAGGACATGATCCTTACGCTGCAAGTCCATCTTCTGCTGCCAAACCAACGATTCAACATTCCACAAATCAGAAACCTCCAACAAAGAAAAGGTATGCACTTCCTGGAACCACTTCCAAACCTCCTAATCTCATCAATAAAAACTTAAAAGGTGCAAAAGGTGCTTCACACCTATGCAAGCAACGAGATTCTCGTAGAAAGCTTAGTGTTTCTTTTGATGATTCTGCAGGAAAAAGAAGTTTCCCACCCACAGTCACAACCCGCCATGCTGATGTTGCTCACTTCCTTGGAAGATTTCATGTATTTGCTGCTTATACACGACCATATGGATGAGGAGACATTCTTCTTCAAGGCATTCACTGCCACTTTCTAATTCACCAGCTGTCTGAGCAGCATTCAAAGTCGAGCTAATGACTTTAAACAAGCGCTTGGTGGAAGGAAACCCACTGGTAAGTTTTCTTTTCTTATACTTAGTTTAATTTTCGTTTATATAAATAAAAAACCAAAAACATAAGAAAAACCGAGAAAAAAAAAGAGTGGTTTGTTCAGTTTGCTTTGATGATGTTTTGTGAACTTGTTGAACCTTGGGTTATACTTTGTTTGGATGTTTTTTATGTGTATTTTGAGTGCTCTAACAGTCTGATTTCAGAGTACACATGATGGCATTGCCTTAACACATCCAACAAGATGATTCTGGTGTATCAGACGCGGTGACGCTCGTCACCACTGAGAGGTGACGCTCGTCACCCGTCCCTTCGCGAGGTACCACTTTTCACACTTGGTTCTACACGATCACTTGCTCTTTTTGACCAACTCTTGACTTGATAACACTGGGGACAGTGTTGTTTAAGTCTGGGGGAGGTGGTTACTGACGTTGTGTACATTGTGTTTGATTTTTTAGAGTCTTAAAGTTGAGTCAAAAACCTGTTTTATAGAGTTAAAATGTTGAAACTTTCAGTTTTTCTTGGAACTAACCACAGAACGTTGATACTTATAAGAACCATTGCCACAGTAGTTGATTACAAGTCTTACTAAGTTGAAAGTCATAGGTATCAGTCTAGCAATGAAGGTTTAGGTTCTTAGAGAATTTGGAAAATATGTTTTTAGCTCCACCTTAATGAACTTTAAAATCCTGATCTTGGGACTTGATTCTCATTGATCTTGATCCTCTCTTTCAACACTAACAAGGATGTTTAGATAGAGTCTCTCTGTGATCTTCCCTGATACCGCTTTTAAGAGTTTAAGTCCATATAATGGTGCATTCATGACACTGTCTCCTTACAAGGAACAATAGTAATGAACACTCTTAGGAACCTGTCTCCTCACAAGGAACACAAGTGTTGAGTAGCACCATATTTTAGACTGTTGAAAAATCGAAAAAGAGTTGAAAATCAAAAAAAAAATCCAAAAGAAAAATATCGAGGGAAGAGAATATAGGAGAGCTGTGTTGAGATTGCTTTGTTCAATTGTTTGGGAAGGGAAAGGAATCTGTAAGTGATTGAGATGATAAAACCTTGATGAGACATCACACTTAGATAAATATAAGGAGTTAACAGTAGATATTTCAGATTTCTTGAAGAAGCATGAACTGGATTTGAGAGATTTGCTAAGCTTGTGATGATTAACTGAAATTTGATCTTGTGTTGGCTCTGTGGTATATGGATTCGAAAGTGTTAATCAATGTGGTGTTCCTGATGTTAGGCTGATTGTTTGTGTTTTCAAACCTCGACCATGTTCTCTGTCTGATGTTTGCTTGAGGGCAAGCAAAAGCTAAGTCTAGGGGAGTTGATATATCATGGTTTTTATGGTTTTTAACCATGGTATAAGTCCTTCTTATTCAGTCTTCTTGGTCTTTCTAGAGTCCTAGTAGAGTCTTTGCAGGTTTGTAGCATGTCTGGAGCATTGTTGGAGGTTTTGGAGCTTTTTGGATCATTGCAAAGATCAACCACGAAGTTAGCATCTCAGAAGCATTGTTCTGCAGTGGGTGACGCTCGTCACCACTTGTGGGTGACGCTCGTCACCCTCCTCTTAAGAGAAATCGCGAGTTCTATTAAAAGATGGAAAGGAAATTGCAGTTTTGGCCCAGAAGTTCCATTATTTACAAGAAGACCCCAGCTCGTGTTTTAGCTTGTTTATATTAGGTTTTCAGCCATTGTTGGCTTTTATCTTGTATCTTAATTTTCTAGAGAGCTTTAAAGAGAGATTTGTAGCAGAGCTTTTGGAGAGACAAATCAGACTCCTTCAGAGCAGATTTCGAAGTCCTTTATCTTTAATTCTTTTTATTTTATGCAATCTGTTCTATTCATGATGTTTTCTCAATTCACCATGTCTGAGTAATCTGCTAGTTAAGTTAAGGCTTTTCAAAGATTGATGATGAGTTTGTAGAAATCGCTACCTGTTAGAAATATCTGTTGGTTCTTCATATGTGCTTGCTTTAAAACCGATCTTCTTAGACACATCATCTAGACATTCAAAACCTAGGTTGTTTAATAGATGTGAGAGCATCATTCAAAACCTGATCTAGCATTAGATAAGCAAAACGACTTAGTGCAAAGAGATTTGGCTTAGGAGTTTTGTGAACAATTAAACCTGATCATTACTGCATGTTTAGGTTGTTAGAGTTTGCAAAGAGATTTGAAACTCTGTGATTTAGACATAGTTAACTTCTGCAATGAGAACTGATTAGTTATATATTTGCGATTCATGTTCAAGACACTTCTTATTCATTCCTAATTTCATGCATTCTACATTCTCGGATTCAACCTGCGAATTGTCGTGACTTAGCGCTTTTAGTTTTTTGAGTTTTAGAATCAATCAAAATCGTTTGCTTTCATAATTTTAGTTACTTTGCATTACATTCATTACTTACTGCTTATCTTAATCTGAATCTATAAATCGTTAGTGTAGTATACTTACTCTCTTGGGATTCGATAACCCCTTATACTACGACTGCTTTGCTGTGCACTTGCAGTAGTTTTTATTTAGGTTTTAACCTGAGCTGTATCATGCAGCAGCCTAAACAATGGGCAGATTGGGAACCATCAAGGGCTTCATCTTATGAGCATAGGACCCAGCAATTATCTGCATGGGAGGCACCTCTATACTCCTCTTCCGAGCCTTACACGACTTGGCAAGAGTATGACTATAAATGCAATCCAACTCAAGTGACAGCAGCTTGGCCTAGATGGGTACCTCCACAACAGCATCATCCTCATCATACCTCTTCTATTTACACTATTTAGGCTTGCATTTAGTGCATGTTTTGGTTCTCTTTTGCATGTTTTCCTTATCTTTTGTCCCATTTTCTTTTCTTTTTAGACTTATATTGCATTTAGGATATAGTTTGCATTTTCTATGCATTATGGATGTTTTTAGGTACCTATGGAGCTATAAGGAGCATGGAGAAGCTTTGAGGATGATCCAGGAAGCTAGCTGGGCCAAGAGGAGCAAAAGGGACCAAGGCAGACCATCTCTGCAGAGCCTATCGATCAAGACACAAGGCCTATCTGATGTAAGATTCAAGTCCAATTCACTTAAAACAACCAAGAAGAGGAACCTTGGAGCTAAAGAAGGTGCAGAACAGCTTGTAGCTGTGGAGAAAGGAGGCTTTGTAGCTGAGGATGGAGCAGCTAAGGACTTAGCCATCAAACGACATCACTCTATACATCAAGAGGGACGTTTTGGTCGAGCTAAATACCCACTGGTTCGAATTAAATCAGAAGATATCTCACCAAAACCGCTGAAGCTAACCGAGGAGCTAATTATGGAAACTTCGCATATACATCCTCCCAACATGATATGCGACCAACCATCATTATTTACTGGAGTTAATCAACGTCCTAAACCACCACAAGGAGTCAATAACCACGCTCAATCATGCCAAACCAAAGAAAAACCGCCCCTTTCCTTACATGGACCCATTGCAGCATTATTTCATTCATTCAAGGAAAGCTCGGATATATGTCATTTAGAGACATTATATTCGCCCCACCTCACGTCCACAGCAGCTAACAAGAGCCATACCACACCAGAGCAAGTCAACAATCGTCCCCTTTCAGCTAAAGTCAAAGAAGATTATTCCAAAGAGAAGTTTTCCATAAAAGAAGATCATCACTTACTCCAAAACGAGATTAAAGCTCAAGGACCATCTTTATCTTCTAATCTCAGCCATTCAATCAAACTACAAGATTCATCACGTCCATTCATCATCAAGGAGCCACAGAAATCCCATTATCAGCGCCAAGTCAAGATATCAGCCCCTTTAAGGCCAAACAGCTAGAAGACCTTTCCTACATTATCTAGCTTGATCTTTGCTTCATGTTTAATGTTTATTACCGTTTGTTTTCCACCTTATGAGCATTATATAAGCTCTTTACCTCATGTAATTCGGTTCACCAAGTTATAATCAAGAAAAGTATTATTTTGTCTTCTAAAGAAAGGTTTTCTTTTAAATACATTTGTTCCTGCGAATTACTTGTTATCTTTGAGGGATTCAGGAGACTTGTAAGGCGTGTAGAATCTAGTTGTTATTGTGAAGATTAGCCCTTGAAGAATTAGAGTCTAACCTTCTGTGTTTGGGGTCATCAAGCACAACCAGCTTATCAACCATCAAGCTACTCATTCCATCAACTCTAGCTCAAAGCAAAGATTCAAAGAAGTTTTACTTGAACCACATTTCAAGTATTACATCATTGGTATCAGAGCTAAAAGCTCCTTATCCAGGAGTTTTTAGTTCCCTTCTCAAGTTTTTGATTTTTATTTTTTCATTTAAAAGTTTTCCTTTTGATAAAACTAAAAACCCACAAAAACTGTTTTAATTTTCATCTGTCTTCTGTAAATTTTTTAAAATCCAAAAATCCATAAAAATTCCTATTGCTTTTTGTTTCGGTTTATTTAATCTCTTAAAAACACAAAATAGTATTTCCAGAAATTATTTGGATCGTTTGATAATTTGTTTTTGATTTTTCAATTCAATTGGTCAAAACCGCTTAATTCTGTGTTCTTAATCTTGTTCGATTTTTATAAAATCCAGAAAAAAATCAAAAAAATTAATTTCTTTTTGTTTCTGTTAAATTAAATCCTTAAAAACAAAAAACAAATTGTTTCTTAAAAGTTTCAACTCATTTGCTATTTTATCTTTGATTTTGTGTAACTGCTAAAACAGTCTAAAAACTGTTCTTGTTGTTCTTGTTGTTCTTGTGATTTATCTTGAACAAACTTTGATTTGTTTCACTTAATTTTTGCAAGGTACCATGGGAGATAACACACCAGCAGCTGATCCTATGCAAGCAATCTTGGCTGCTATTGCCAATCTAAATGAGAATTTCAACACCTTCAGGAATGAAAGCAATAATCGTCTTGAGCGCCTAGAAGGAGAAAGGCAAGCCCCTCAAGCACCTCTCTTGCCAAGAAGAAATGTCAATGGCGTTCCTCCTGATGCAAACAGAGTAGGAGAGCCTCCTGATGTGCCACCACCATCGCCAAATCTAGCACAACAAGCTCAAGAAATTTTTAGAAGAAACAATGAGAGGAACAGGCCCTATAATGAGGATAGACACTTACCACCAGAAGTGAAGATTCAAGTCCAATTCACTTAAAACAACCAAGAAGAGGAACCTTGGAGCTAAAGAAGGTGCATAACAGCTTGTAGCTGTGGAGAAAGGAGGCTTTGTAGCTGAGGATGGAGCAGCTAAGGACTTAGCCATCAAACGACATCACTCTATACATCAAGAGGGACGTTTTGGTCGAGCTAAATACCCACTGGTTCGAATTAAATCAGAAGACATCTCACCTAAACCGCTGAAGCTAACCGAGGAGCTAATTATGGAAACTTCGCATATACATCCTCCCAACATGATATGCGACCGACCATCATTATTTACTGGAGTTAATCAACGTCCTAAACAACCAGAAGGAGTCAATAACCACGCTCAATCATGTCAAACCAAAGAAGAACCGCCCCTTTCCTTACATGGACCCATTGGAGAATTATTTCATTCATACAAGGAAAGCTTTGATATATGTCAATCAGAGAAATTATATTCACCCCACCTCACGTCCACAGCAGCTAACAAGAGCCATACCACACCAGAGCAAGTCAATAATCGCCCCCTTTCAGCTAAAGTCAAAGAAGATTATTCCAAAGAGAAGTTTTCCATAAAAGAAGATCATTACTTACTCCAAAACTAGATTGAAGCTCAAGGACCATCTTTATCTTCTAATCTCAGCCATTCATTCAAACTACAAGATTCATCACGTCCATTCATCATCAAGGAGCCACAGAAATCCCATTATCAGCGCCAAGTCAAGATATCAGCCCCTTTGAAGCCAAACAGCTAGAAGACCTTTCCTACATTATCTAGCTTGATCTTTGCTTCATGTTTAATGTTTGTTACCGTTTGTTTTCCACCTTCTGAGCATTATATAAGCTCTTTACCTCATGTAATTCGATTCACCAAGTTATAATTAAGAAAAGTATTATTTTGTCTTCTAAAGAAAGGTTTTCTTTTGAATACATTTGTTCCTGCGAATTACTTGTCATCATTGAGGGATTCAAGAGACTTATAAGGCATGTAGAATCTAGTTGTTCTTGTGAGGATTAACCCTTGAAGAACTAGACTCTAACCTTTTGTGTTTGGGGTCATCAAGCACAACCAGCTTATCAACCATCAAGCTACTCATTCCATCAACTCTAGCTCAAAGCAAAGATTCAAAGAAGTTTTACTTGAACTACATTTCAAGTATTACATCACTATCGGTCAAGGAGTGACCGATAGAAGGGGTATCGACCAGACCTATCGACCAGACCTATTGGTCAGAGAAGTGATCGATAGAAGTGCACCGTGTATATTTCGGTCACCCTATCGGTCCTAGACCGATAGGATCCTTATCGATCATCCCTATCGGTCACAACTGACCGATAGGAACTCAGTCCGAACCTGTCTTTTATTACACTTTTGCCATTACTATAGGGCTTCCTTCTTTTATGTATAAATACCTCTTTTCTGGGATTTTCAACATGCCATGTCAATACACTGTTCTTGAGTTAAATTTTTGGGTTTGTAAGACAAATTTCTTGCTTTATTTAATATAAGTTTGTATTTGCCACTAATCTTTCTCTAATCTCTTTTAATCATGATTAACATCTTTTCCTCTTGTGATTTGGTGTTAAACATGAGTATTAGTGAGTAGTTTGCTTAGGTTTCTTAGTTGTGGTAGATTAAGAGGATTTAGGGATTTATTAAGGTTTGTTTAGTGTTTAATTACATGGGTTCCTCTCTATTAATCTGTTTTTATGCTAAATTTGTCTTTATTACACTTATCTAGAATTTGAGCTTTCTCTTATGCTCACCAAGTGTTTGATGAAATGCTGATCTTGTTTGATAGAGGATTTTCTGGCCTTGACTCAAGAGATTGACTGTTTGAGGAGCATTTTGACATGAATAGAGTTGATTGTTATTGCTTGTTAAATGTATTAGCACTAATGAGAGTTAGTTCTTGTTAAGGTGTTTGGCAAAAGACTATTTTACAAGAGATGGGACTTAGCTTGCTTGTTTGTGAACTCTATGTTTAGGAACCACCATTGCAGCTTGTTTGCTTGATCAATGCTGTTTGAAACAACCTTAGTTAGTCCCTGAATTCCCTAAAGTCAATAACCACATCTAGGAACTTGCTTTCTCTTTTATTGAATTTCGAATTTGCTTCAGTACTCTGTTTACTTGCTCTGTTTTACTTCTTTGATCATTACTGAACTGTCTCTTTTGAGTTTTCTTTGGTGATTGATCATTTTAAGTTGCTAGTTTAGTTGTTTAGGCAACAAAAAACCTTCTTTGCTTGCTTGACTTAAGGATTTCTGCTCACAACTCTTTTGCTTTCAACAAAACCCTTTTGGATTGACATAAAACCCTATGCTATACTACAACTGATTCATATACTGGGGTGATTGAGAAAGAGAGTGAAAACCTCTAGTATCAATTTGGCGCCGTTGCTAATTGGGTTTTCTGTTTGAATCATTAGAGTTTGTAGAGTCCTTAAGATCAAGTTTCTTTAGTTTTTGGTTACTAATCTCCTTTGACTCTCATTGCTGTCTTTCAGGTATATGAACTTGAGATCCAGAGGTTCAAGCAATCTTATAGACTTCATAGACAACATCAATCAGTTGGACAGAGGTCATAGAGCAAGAAGACAGCAAGAAAGGCACCAACACTTGCAGAGACTTGTGATAAACAATCAGGAACCTGTTATGGATGATATCAGATTTCAGGATCCTCATGGAGCTTCTGGCGCTCAGGGTATACAAGGACAGCAAGGTGTTCAGGGCTTTCAAGGTGAGCAAGGACCAAGAGGCGCTGCACAAGCTCCAAGAGCAGCAAGACCCATAGGCGCTGGTGATGCACCAAATGCCTACAATAACAGAACTGGCATCATTCCACCAGCACTGCAAAACAACAACTTTGAAATCAAGTCTGGATTGATTTCAATGGTTCAGAGCAGTAAGTTCCATGGTTTGCCACTTGAAGATCCTCTAGACCACTTGGATAAATTTAATAGACTATGCTCACTAACATAGATCTATGGAGTGAGCGAAGATGGCTTCAAGCTGAGGTTGTTTCCTTTTTCTCGTGAAGACAAAGCACACCAATGGGAGAAGAACTTGCCCCAAGGAAGCATCACTAGTTGGGATGAGTGCAAGAGAGCCTTCTTAGAAAAGTTCTTCTCAACTTCAAGAACTGCAAGAATCAGGAATGAGATTTCAGGGTTTGTACAGAGGAACAATGAAAGATTTGGTGAAGCTTGGGAAAGATTCAAGGGTTACACACTGCAATGCCCTCACCATGGCTTCTCACAGGCATATCTACTCTCTACTCACTACAGAGGAGCTTTGCCAAAGATAAGAATGCTTCTGGACACTGCATCTAATGGGAACTTCTTGTCAAAAGATGTAGATGAAGGATTGGAACTTGTTGAGAATCTAGATCAGTCTGATGGAAACTACAATGAGGAATATGACAGGGCTCCAAGAAGTGCTAAAGATGAACTGGAGTCTAGCAGGAAAGAGATCAAGGCCTTACACGAGAATCTAGATATGCTGCTAAGGGAGAAGAAAGAAGTTCACTTTGTTGGTGATATGGTTCAGCTTGATGATCAAGAGACATGCCAAGTGGAAGAGATGAACTACTTGGGCAATCAAGGTGGATACAATGGATATGGGAACTACAGACTCAATCCCAACTTGTCATACAGAAGCAACAATGTTGCCAATCCACAAGATCAAGTGTACCCACCAGAACAACAACAGCAAGCTGCTTCAAGACCTTTTGTTCCCTATAATAATCAAGGTTTCCAGCAGAGAAACAACAACTTACAGCCAAGAGCACCTTACCATCCTCCAGGATTCAGTGCACAAGCTCCAGCACAAGCTTCTTCCAGCTCTCAAGATCCTGAGCTCAAGACAATGGTTCAGCAGTTGCTTCAGAATCAGACTACCAACAACTTGGAATTGAACAAGAGGTTTGCTGAGGTTCATAAAAAAATAGACTCAGTACATGTTGAACTAACCAACAATTTGATGGGTTGGCTGAAAGAGTCAAAATACTGGAGAACAACAAAGGCGTAGCTGGTCCAAAACCTCAAGGACACTTTCCCGGAAAACCAGAAGCTAACCCAAAGGAGTTCTGCAATGACATGGTCACTGAAGAACATAGCTTCTCAGCTGAAGAGGAAGCTATCATTGAAGAGTTTCTCTCTTTGTTCACTGAGGACACTGAACTTCAGAGTGGGGGGAAGAGTTTTTGGAAGTTGATGCTAACCATGGAGTTGTACAAGAAGAATTTCTGGAAGAAGAAGAGTGGTGGGCGCCACATGAAGTTGTTGATGCCACAAGGGAAGACTTTATTGAAGTCTCTGATGTCAAGAAGAAAACTCAAACTGCTGATCTCCCTATCTATCAGGCCACTAACCCTTTTCCTGGAAGATTCAAAGAGCAGCTAGCACAGAAGTATGAGACCCTCTATGCTTCTCAAATGGAAATGAGTGGTCTGAATGGTCAAGGGGAGCTTAAGAAGCTAAGAGTTAAAGCTGGAGCATCTGAGGTTAAGGAGATTAACATTAAGAAGCTTGGAGATCCAGGTTGTTTCACTCTGCCATGTGAGCTTAAAGGGCAGACCTTCAAGAGCTGTCTTTGTGATCTTGGAGCAAGTATCAACCTTCTCCCATCCTCTACTGCTAAGGATCTTGGCTACACTCAACTTCAAGAGAGTAATGTGTTTCTGACCATAGCTGATGGGACAGTAAAGACACCACTTGGGACTCTTAAAGATGTTCCAATGAGGATAGAAGGAGTAGTCATACCTACAGATTTCTTGGTCATAGATGTTGAAGGAAATATCAAAAACGCCATCATTCTAAAGAGGCCTTTCTTAGCTTCAGCTGGAGCAGTGTTTGGTGTCAAGGAGTGCACAATAGAGCTGAGGCTGACAAAAGAGAAAGTTCTGAGGTTGGACTCCAAAGGAAATAAGCTAGGGAATGAGCAGGTCTTCTCAATGGAGATCAAGAAGTTGAAGGCACTTGGGAAGCATTGGCCAGAGTTTGAAGGCTATGTTGGTGCAAGTTTTGATAGATGCTGCTTGACCAAGTTGTTTGCTGATACCACTGAAGAGGAGGTCCTCAAAGTGGGTGTTTCTGATTGCATGAATGAAATTCTGTTGGGTAACAAAGAAGATGGGGTTGTCTTGAAGCCCTTTGTTTCTAAGAATGGTGAGGTCCACTACAAGATGAAAGGGGGAGGTAAGCCAAAGCCCTTTCCTTTGTTGAAGATTGATGGAGTCACCAGAAAGATCAGAGTGGACACTGCAACACCAAGGAGTTCCAAGACTCCTTCTCATCACCTCCACTAGTGAGGTAGGCAAAGTCAAGCTTAGTGACTTTAAACAAGCACACTTGGGAGGTAGTCCCATGGTATCCTTTGTATATATTATGATTTCTAGTTTATTTTTATGTTTAGTTGATGTGTATAGAAGCATGAGTTCGGTTTGGGGATTAAAAAAGTGTCTAAGGGACAAAGAACAAGTGCACTTTGGCTATTATCGATCACAGTATCGGTCAAGACAAGACCGATACAGATCCTATCGGTCATGCTATCGGTCAGCTTGTGATCGATAGTAGTAGAGCTAGAATGCACCAGTCAACATATCAGTCACTTGTGATCGATAGGGAAAGGAGTCTGCTAAGTGAGAATTCTATCGGTCTAGGTATCGATCAGATACAAACCGATGGAAATGCATTGATGTCACTGCATATTGCATACATATAAGTTAGCTTTTAATACATTTACATGACACTTTAGGCTAGGTTGCATCACTTTAGGTCCTAGAGCATTCTTGCACCAGCATACGCATGTTCCTTGCATTTTGCATCATATTCAGGTTGTTTCTGGCTACTTTGGAGTTGTGGAGGTTCGTGGACCGTCAGATGTTTGCTAAGGACCAGAGATCGGGGAGCAGATCGAGCACGGCAGGTCGATCTAGATGAGATCGACCAGAAGATCGAGAAGCCCAGGCGATCAAAGGGAATTGATCGAGAAGAAGATCGAGTGAAGCAATCGATCAAGTGGTACAGACGTAAATGATGCCATGCAGAATGAGAGCCGGATCGAGTCCACCACTTGATCCGACCGAACATCGATACCAAGATCGGATGCAACACTCGATCCACCGAAGAGGATCGAGACCCAGATCGAGTAGAAGACACGATGTCCGAAAGTGATCGAGAGAGCCGTTCGATCCCAAAGTCGATCTCTGTCCTTTCAACCATTTTTGGCCGCTATCGAAGGGGGGACCATCGAGCTGTTTTTCCCATTTTGGAAGGCGGCGATGATCTTTTCCAACATACTTTTCATTCTTATCTTTTTATGCTTTTTCTCTCTGGTTTTGAGACGATCCGCCATTGTTAGACCTTGAGCTTGTTCTTGAATATTTTGAATCGTTTAAGTTTAATCCATCGTTCTTATGTTTATCGTTTCATTCTTCATGCTTTGCTTAGTTTATTTAATGTGTAGTGAGTAGTTTCATTTGGGTTTCGGGGTTGAGAGGATTCACGGGGTCGAAAAGGTTTTCAAAGCTTGGTGTTTTCTTGTTCTTAATGGCTTTCTTTTCTAAGATGTTGAGTTCTTAAGGATTAAAGAGTCTTACGCCAAGATCTTTATGATCAGAGAGACCTCTTACCTTGACAGGATCCAGAGATCTCTGAAAATCACATCTTAGAGGCTAGTTACTCTTTCTCAAACGCCATGGTAGTTTAGAGGACTAGTTAAGCCGCGTGGTTGAAATCTGTTTCCCTTGCCTCTCAATCTCTTTTTCTGCCAAACGCCATAGGTCTGGAGGAGAGAATGAGAGAGTGATCCATACCACACGCCATGGATGGGTCTTGTTTTGTTTTCAAGGCTTAGAGAATCTCACAAAGTGAGTAGATCAAGAGTTTTCAAACCAAGCTTGGACCTTTGAAACCCCTAACATGAATCTCGACCCTAGACCCTTCTTTCTTAGCATTCTTACATCTTTGTTAATCATTCGCTTAATATTCGTCGCATCCTGGTCATTAGTTTCTTCATACTTGCATTTTTAGACGAGATCGATCCAAACTGCTCGATCTAGTGGTCGATCCTGTGGTCGATCCACTAGTCGATTTTTAGTAATTCATAGCCTTGCATTTTAATTATTCTGTTTGTTCCTCGTGGTAGTTTAATCACTCTTGGTAATTTTAAAATAGTTTTGCATTCCATTTGGTCATTGCATATAGTTTTTAGGATTTTCACAAAATCGCCTGTCATTCGCTTAGCTTTACACTGCTCTTGCATTCTCTTTGACCTTCCTAGCTCCTAGAAATGGATTGACTCTCAGTTGCATACTGTAATACAACCTAAGTGTTGCATTTGAGTTTTGATAGCCTCATTGCATCCTCGCCCTTGCAAGAAAGTTGTTATCAAATGGCGTCGTTGCCATTCTAGGAGTGTTAGGAAGCATAGAGATTTGGGGCTTAGTGAAGACTTAGCTTTACTTTGTTTAAGTTACTAATCTCTCTACTCTCAAACGTGTTTCTACCAGGTACATGCATCTTCGTTCCAGGGGAGACAACCATCTACTTCAACCCTTGGACAACATCCATCAACTTGGTCATTCACGGCAAAGAAGAGTACGAGAACAAGCTAGAGCTTTTGAGGAGATTGTTCAGCACGGTTTTGTTGACTTTGAAGCTATGGCTGAACATGAGCATCCAGAGGGACCTCCTCCAGCTCACGGGGCAGTGGGAAGGGGTAATGGAAACCCCCAACACGCGGCTAGACCCCCAAGGATCATAGGAGCCGGAGATGCTCCCAATACTCATCACAATAGGTTTGGGATCACTCCTCCTCCTGTACAAAACAACAAATTCGAGATTAAGCCAGGTTTCATCTCCATGGTGCAAAACAACTAGTTCCACGGCTTAGCAATGGAAGATCCCTTGCACCTCGACAATTTCGAGCAAGTATGTGGGATGATCAAGATAAACGGCATATCTGAAGATGCTTTCAAGCTGCGTCTCTTTCCATTCTCTCTTGGAGACAAGGCTAGACATTGGGAGAAAACACTTCCTCAAGGCACCATCACTTCATGGGCCGAGTGTAAGAAGGCTTTCCTCTCAAAGTTCTTCTCTAGCACCAGAACGGCAAGGCTAAGAAGCGAGATCAGCGGCTTAACGCAAAGGAATAATGAGACTTTCAATGAAGCCATGGAACGATTCAAGGACTATACTATCTAATGTCCTCACCACGGCTTCAGAGAAGAGACTCTTCTAAGCACTATCTACCGCGGAGCTTCACCAAAGATCAGGTTGTTGCTTGACACGGCCAGTAAGGGGAACTTCCTTGGTCAAGAGGTAGAAGAAGGCATGGAGCTGATTGAGAACTTAACACTAAGTGACGGCAACTATGCTGAAGATTATGACCGTGCACCACGAGGTTCTGAGCTAGAGTCTCACAAGAAAGAGTTGAAATCATTACACGAGAAGATTGACAAGTTGGTTTTAGCAAATGAGAAGCATGTTCACTTTGTTGTTGAAGCGGATGAGACCCAAGAGGAGCTTGAGTTGAGCCAAGAAGAAGCCAATTGGGTGGCGGGTCAAAACAACTACAAACCTCAAGGCTATTCACAAGGTTACAACCCGAACAACAATCTCTCATACCACAGCACCAATGTAGCAAACCCTAAGGATCAAGTGTACCCTGCTCAGCAAGCAAAGCCTTTCGTACCCTACAACAAAGGTTTTCAGCCGAGTGGTGGCTTCCAAGGGCAAGGGCAGAACAACTTCCACGGGCAACAGCAAGGAAACAAGGGTTATACGGCAATGTACCCTCCCGGCTTTGTACCTCACAGCAACAACCGATGCAACAAAAAGTTGATCCTGTCCAAGCTATGTTCCAACAACTGATTCAAGGGAAAGCCTCAACAAACCAGAAGTTTGCCGAAATGAACACTCGTCTAGACTCGTCTCTCACTGACTTCTCTACTCAGATCACCAACTTAAACAACAAGATCAAGCATCTAGAGAAGGGGAAGGCGAGTACAAGTGGTCAGAATAGCCTACCGGGCAAGTGTGAGCAGAATCCTAAGGAATATGCCAACGCAATCACGTTAAGAAGCGGAAAGGAGATTGTGCCTACGGTTACTCCTAAGAACAACGAGGACGTAGTAATTCAAGAGGGGGAGGGTAAGCTTTCAGCTGATGATGAGATCAACTTTGACAATGTCTGGATTCAAGGGCCAAGAAGAGGAGACAAAGCGGTTGTTGAGAAGAAAGCGGAGAAAAATACTAAGGAGAAGGATGCTTATGTACCTCCACTGTATGTACCTAAGCTGCCTTTTCCTGGCCGTGTCAAGAAGCAACTCATAGAGAAGCATAGAGTCTTGTTTAAGAAGCATCTTAAGGACGTAGAGATCAAGCCACCTCTCGTGGACTGCCTTGCAATGATACCTAAATGCGCCAAATTCTTCAAAGACACTCTCGTGAAGAAGAATAAGGAAAGAAAGGAAGTGCTTGTTCTAAGTGAGGAGTGTAGTGCTGTGATACACAAGGAAATAGACCCTAAGAAGTTGGGAGACCCTGGAAGCTTCACTATACCCTGCGCTTTAGGTCCTTTGGAGTTCAAGAGTTGCCTTTGTGATCTCGGAGCTAGCATAAATCTGATGCCTCATTCCGTGGCAAAGAAACTCGGCTTTACCCGTTTCAAGGACTGTAGAATCTCGTTGGTACTAGCTGCCATTGGGTACTCTCTATGTCACATCAAGGGCCTTTCACCAATGCTTTGCACTCATAGGATTCACTTGGATAATGAGAACGCCTCTTCTATAGAACATCAGAGGTGTTTGAATCCAAATTTGAAAGAGATTGTCAAGAAGGAGATTCTTAAGCTTTTAGAGGCTGACATGATCTATCCCATAAGTGACAGCACGTGGGTTTCTCCCGTACACGTGGTGCCTAAAAAGGGAGGGATCACAGTCGTTAAGAATGACAAAGATGAGCTTATACCTACTAGGACTATTACTGGACACCGTATGTGTATTGACTATAGGAAGCTTAATCTTGCTACTAGAAAGGATCATTTTCCCTTGCCTTTTATTGATCAAATGCTTGAAAGACTTGCTAATCACCCCTACTATTGCTTTCTTGATGGATATAGTGGATTTTTCCAAATACCAATCCATCCCAACAATCAGGAGAAGACGACCTTTACATGCCCTTATGGTACCTTCGCGTATCGAAGGATGCCATTCGGGTTGTGTAACGCACCGGCTACGTTTCAGCGGTGTATGATGTCGATCTTCTCCGATCTAATAGAAGAGATGGTAGAGGTGTTTATGGATGACTTCTCGGTCTATGGTGCGTCCTTTTCTGCTTGTTTGTTGAATCTTTGCAGGGTTTTAAAGCGTTGTGAGGAGACCAACTTGGTGCTCAACTTGGAAAAATGCCACTTCATAGTTAAGAAGGGGATCGTGCTTGGACATAAGATATCAGAGAAGGGTATAGAAGTCGACAAAGCAATGATTGATGTGATGACAAGCCTTGAGCCGCCAGCTAACGTCAATGGGGTGAGAAGCTTCTTGGGACACGCCGGCTTCTACAGGCGCTTCTTTAAAGACTTCTCTAAGATTGCACGCCCTCTCACTCGGCTGTTGTGCATGGAGGCTGAATTCGTCTTTGATGAGGACTTTTTGCAAGCTTTCGTGACCATCAAGGAGGCCCTAGTATCCGCGCCCATAGTGCAAGCACCAGACTGGACTCTACCTTTCTAGATTATGTGTGATGCTAGTGACTATGCCGTGGGGGCTGTTCTAGGCCAAAGGAAGGATAAGAAGCTGCACGTGATATACTATGCTTCAAGAACCTTGGATGACATGCAAACGAGGTACACCACTACTGAGAAGGAGCTATTGGCGGTTGTATTCGCCTTTGAGAAGTTCAGAGCTTACCTCGTGGGTTCCAAGACATAGTCTACACGGATCACGCGGCTTTACGCTATATCTATTCCAAGAAGGACACTAAGCCGAGGCTTTTGAGATGGATCCTCTTACTTCAGGAGTTTGACATGGAGATCAAAGACAAGAAAGGAGTCGAGAACAGCGTTGCTGACCATCTCTCTCGGTTAAGGATCAATGAATCTCTTCCTTTGGACGATTTTCTCCCCGAAGAACAACTCATGGCAATCACTACGGCTGTTTGTGGAAGCTTAGTGGGGCAGTTTGAGGAAGTTCTGAGCTTTAAGGAGGAAGATCTTCCCTGGTACGCGGATATTGTGAACTACTTGCCATGTGCTGAGGACCCGTCGCATCTTGACAACTACCATAGGAAGAAGCTCATGAGAGACGTGAGCCACTATTATTGGGATGATCCCTACTTGTACAAGAGAGGCGTAGACTGTTTATACCGGAGGTGTGTTACAAAGGAAGAAGCCAAGGACATTCTCTTTCACTGCCATGGCTCTTACTACGGAGGACACTTTGCTTCGTTCAAGACTGCTACGAAAGTGTTGCAAGCTGGTTTCTGATGGCCGTCTATCTTCAAGGACGCACACGAGTTTGTGAAGAGCTGTGAGGCGTGTCAACGAGCAGGGAATATCACTAAGAGGAACGAGATGCCTCAAGTTCCTGTCTTCGAGGTAGATGTCTTTGACGCGTGGGGCATAGACTTCATGGGGCCGTTCCCTTCATCATACAGCAACATGTACATACTAGTGGCTGTTGACTACGTCTCGTAGTGGGTTGAGGCCATTGCTTCCCCAACAAACGACTCTAAGGTGGTGATCAAGCTCTTTAAGAGCATTATTTTCCCGAGGTTTAGAGTTCCCAAGGTGGTGATAAGCGGCAGAGGGAGCCATTTCATCAACAAGTTGTTTGAAAATCTGCTAAAGAAGTATGGTGTGAAGCATAAGGTAGCTACGCCTTACCATCATCAAACGAGTGGCCAAGTGGAGGTCTCTAACCGTCAAATCAAGGCGATACTCGAGAGAACAGTTGGGACTACTCGGAAGGACTGGGCTATGAAGTTAGATGATGCTTTGTGGGCGTACCGGACTGCCTTCAAGATGCCTATTGGTACCACTCCCTTCACTCTTCTCTACGGTAAAGGCTGTCACCTTCCTGTTGAGCTGGAGCATAGGGCGTTGTGGGCTGTGAAGCGACTGAATTTTGATCTGAAGACGGCTCAGGAGAAGCGTTTGATCCAACTGCACGAGCTTGATGAGCTAAGGCTGGATGCCTACGAAAGCGCTCGGATCTACAAGGAGCGTACCAAGGCTGCTCATGACAAGAAGCTGGTACCTAAGGAGCTTAAGGAAGGGAGTTTAGTGCTGCTTTACAACTCGAGGCTGAAGATCTTTCCAGGAAAGCTGAAGTCACGGTGGAGCGGTCCGTATGAGATCAAGGAAGTACTACCTTACGGGGCTGTCACGTTGGTCGGCAAGAGTGGAGATGCATTCACAGTGAACGGGCACAGAGTTAAGCCGTACATGGCGAGTGCATTTGACAAGGAGAGCACCTCAATGCTTCTCCAAGACCCACGATCAGCCTAAACCAAGTAAAGTCTAGCTAAAGACGTTAAAGAAAGCGCACTTGGGAGGCATTCCCATGTCTATCCTGTACATATTGTTACTTTAGTTATTTTTCCAGTTTTATGTTTTTGTCTTGTGAGTGTGTAGGAAAAAGTATGGGAGACGCAAGCCATGATCCGAGTTCCAAAAGGAGTAAGAAAGGGGCGTATATGAGCTAGAGATCGAGTGCTAGATCGACTCATCCTGGCTTGATCTTTGCTAGATCGAGCTAGTGAATCGAGAGGAGGTAGTCGATCTAGAGGAGATCGAGTAGACTGATAGAGTGAAGAACTCGATCTAAAATGTCTCGAGAAATTCTTGGAGTTTAGATCGATCGATCCAAAAATGGATCGACCGATCTATTTTCTCTCGGGAAAAGTCCCTCATAGACAGATCGATTAATCAACTCGATCCACCACTCGATCCAAGCTGAATCGATAGCATGACTCGATCACGAGGACTTAGTTGCGATTTCAAAAACTCAAGGAACGAGAGAGCCAATCGATCCACAACTCGATTCCAATCGAATCGTGTCCCAAATCGAGTGACCCTCTCGATCCAAGCCATTATGGGCATGAGATCGAGTCTTATATCGACCAAAGGGACTCGATCTCGTGTCGAGGTAACATTTCCTCTTCTCTCTCTCATTCTTTTCCTCCACTTTTTTAAATTGAAATATCGGTCAAGGCAGGAATCTTTGACCCTGAAAACTGTGCCTTGATCGAGACTTTTGTCAGAAACCACTTCTTGCACACATAGTTTTGTTTTTATTAGCCTTTAAATGTTTTCAACAACTTCTCACTCTCTCATCTCTTCTATTATTGAACTTTTAAGCAAAGAAAGTGAGAGTTATTTGTTTCTAAAAGCTAGCAAGCTTCTTTAACAACCTTTGCAAAAGGTATTTTTGGATTTTTGAGAAAATCTTTTAGAAAATCTCCCTTTATTTTGCAATTTATTGTTTTAGATGCTATAGCGGTTTCGAATTTTTAAATTTAGCTCAATAATAGGAAAAATTCTGGATTTTCTAGTATCTCTAGATTTGATTATCTATTATTCTGCTATATTTTTTTATAAATTCCCCAAAATTCTAGGGTATTAGCTATCGACTTTCTTCTTTGCTTCTCTCTTTCTCTCAAAATATCGCATATTTGCTCATAGCTTTGCTTGAGAACTTTGTTTCAGGAACAATGGCCCCCAAGAGAACGAGAGAAGAGGAGCACAAGAGGGAGAAGGTCAGGAAGTGGCTGTTCAAGAGAGGGTTCGATGGAGTAAGGACGAGAAGAGGGATAAGAAGCGGCTGGAAAGGCTTTGGTTCTAGCCTACTAAGTTTGCGGACCGGGAGCTGCTGTTCAAGCTAGGGATCCTTGGAGATTTCTGTCATGAATGGATTGCCCAACCATTCCAGAAGTGACAATAGACTTCCTTGCCACGTTGGAGTTTCGTTACGAGAACCCTAGCGCCCCCGTTCCTTCACAAGGCCGTCTCTTTTTCAAGGTTGGACGTCAAGCCTTCAACCTCTCAATCCCCGAGCTGTGTCAAGCATATGGTCTCAATGCAGCCGCCACCAAGATTGAGTTCCTCTCCTTCACGCGAGCAAACGATTTTTGGGACCTGATCAGCAACGAAGACTACAAGGTCAACACCACCAAAATCAAGAGAGTGAGAAGCCCGGTGCTGAGGTACACCTTGAAGCTGATCGCCAACACATTCAGCGGAAGGTCAGTTGCTCTGACGGTCACGAAGACCAAGCTTTGCTTCTTGTTCCAAGGCGTGAAGCATTTGTTGTGTGATCCGGCGAAGAATGAAGAGCCTATGGAGGATGAACTCGGTGACGAGGTGAAATATGGATGCGTACTGCTGCCTCTTTGGTGAAGTACAAGGCTTATGCCTTGCGGTGCAAGGCAAACTCTTCTTTCATTAGCGGCTTCCTCACTCCTTTATTCATAAAAGCCGGCGTACCTATACACGATTTCACACCCGTCCCGGCTAGAGCTTTCATGGATGAGATCTACATGAGGAATACCGACAGCTTGGAACGCACGCCAGCTGAAGGGTTCTACGCTTATCATTTCATCGACGACGAAAACGAGAAGAGAGTATACATCCTACCAAACATGGACGAGACCGAGCTGCTTGGTGTTGGGAACATCGAGTTCTTGCCAACCGTAGAGGAGTGCTTTGCTCCTCTAGGAGGAACGCCTGCCCCAGCGATTGCTCCTCATCAAAGGTCTGAGTCTCCAGCCACGGAAGATGAGATGCTCGAGGCTTATACCCTTCCCAAGATAGACTTTGAGCCGAGAACCAAAACGGAGAAGTTCCTAGCATCTTTTGTGGAGATGCAAAGGAAAATCAACAAATGGCAAGGCAAAAAACTCAGGAAACTTGCCAAGAAGGTCAAATCGCTTCAAGGAGGCTCACCTAAGCAAGCTGCAAGTCAGGAGGTTCAACAACCCAAGAAGAGGAGGCTTTCAACCGGTGGAGTTGTCATCCGTGAGACTCAAGGCAGCAACATTCAACCGGTGCGTCTCTCTCTTCAAGAGCCAGGCTCCAAAGGAAAAGTCGTAGCATCTAGCTCCTCTGGAACATCCTCAAGTTCCAGCCGAGACTAGACCCGAGGTAACAACCTTCTTCCATTGTACATACCGCTCATATTTGCTTCTTTTTGCTTTATGTTGTGGTGCTCCTTCGAATTTGTCTGCCACCGGGACGGTGTCAAGCAAGTTTGGGGGAGTATGTGTGTGGTTTGACGTGTTTGTTCTGATCTTATTTTCCCTTTAGCATCCTTGAGTCTTCATTGCATAAAAAATTGGTAAAATTTTTTAAATTTTATTCAAAGATTCAAGTAGTTGCATTCATCTTGTTAAGCATTTTAGGATTGAGTCTAGAATTTTATTAAAGCATCTAGGTTGTTCACATTTGCATAAGGGGTTAGAGTTTTTCTTAAAAAGGTGTTTTAAACTCATGAATTGTTTCAATGCCCTAGTTAGTAGTTCTCTAATGCTTTGCTCATACTTTGAAAGTAAGTTCTTACCATGCTTGGATCACTTGCTATGATTTTCGTGACTTGAATTGAACTCTCATATAAGTGAAAACCTTAATCTGAAATTTCAATTATCATCCTTATGCATTTGAAAATGAACACATGGATTTTAAAATTTTTAGGCTCACTTCTTCCTTCTACCACTCTTTGTGAGCCTAAGTAGAACTCCCACCTTGACCCTTACCTTTCTTTGAGGCCAAGTTTTCGTGTGTGACATCATTGTGAGGCTTTTTTCCGGTTTGAACTTAGCATAAAGTGTTAGGTTTAGGTGACATGATTAGGTTCTCATATGTTTGCTAGCTTTGCATTTTGAAGCAAGACTTAGGCTTAGAATAAGTTTGGGGGTTTAAGGGGTTGTTTTCATGTTTATATGCTCTCGGTTTCAAAAGAGTTTGGTGTTTTAAAAAAAAGGTTTTAAGTTAAAGGCTTGTGTTTTAAAAAAAAAATTATGCTCTAATAATTTCAGAAGGTAGCTCTCTCAAAATAAAAATAATAATAAAAAAGAGCCTAAGTGCCAAAATAAAAGAAAAGAAAAAGAAAAAAAATAATATATAAATATAAATAAACAGAGAGCTACCAATAAGAAATATGTAAAGAGAAAATTATTTTCAACATTTTCACTAGCCTAAAGAGTTAAAAATGCTTTCTGTTTTGAATTGGGGAATGCTAAGCTTTTGCTTTGAGAAAAGGGTAGATTCTAAGTGGTGAGTGAGCTTAAAAGATGGTAAATGAGAGGGGTTTAGGATCATTGTTAGTTTACATGGGTAGATGAGAATCTGATCATGTATGCATCAATTGCCTTCACCTTTAGCAGTATGCATAAAGTTCTTGCCATTTTTTGAAAGAAACCCTTGTTTTAAATAAAAACCCTTTTTGAATGAGATCATTCTATGCTCATAGCCCTCACCCTTAGCCAAATGTGTTCTGCTTTAAAGTGCATAAGTTTGATTCATGATTCGGTCTTTAATGAATGTTAAAGGATGAGTTTCTTTGATTGTTAGGAATAGGAAAGTCATGATCTGAATTGCTTTGTGTGATGAGTATGGCTAAGTTCTTTGGAGTATGAGTGTGCGTATTGCATTTTAGAACTAGTAAATAGGACATTGAGATTGATTCATTTGAAAGGCACCTTTGCAAGAAGCTTAAAACCCCCGTTTGTTTTAAAACCTCTCTTCTTTTCTTATTTTCTGTTGCTTGAGGGCAAGCAAGAATTAAGTTTGGGGGAGTTGATGTCACTGCATTTTGCATACATATAAGTTAGCTTTTCATGCATTTACATCACACTTTAGGCTAGGTTGCATCACTTTAGGTCCTAGAGCATTCTTGCACCAGCATATGCATGTTCCTTGCATTTTGCATCATATTCAGGTTGTTTCTGGCTACTTTGGAGTTGTGGAGGTTCGTGGAACGTCGAATGTTTGCTAAAGACCAGAGATCGGGGAGCAGATCGAGCACGACAGGTCGATCTAGATGAGAACGACCAGAAGATCGAGAAGCCCAGGCGATCCAAGGGAATTGATCGAGAAGAAGATCGAGTGAAGCAATCGATCAAGTGGTACGGACGTAAATGACGCCATGCAGAGCGAGGGCCGGATCGAGTCCACCACTCGATCCGACCGAAGATCGATACCAAGATCGGATGCAACACTCGATCCACCGAAGAGGATCGAGACCCAAATCGAGTAGAAGACACAATGTCCGAAAGTGATCGAGAGAGCCGTTCGATCCCGAAGTCGATCTCTGTCCTTTCGAACGTTTTTGGCCGCTAGCGAGGGGGGGACCATCGAGCTGTTTTTCCCATTTTGGAAGGTGGCGATGATCTTTTCCCACATACTTTTCATTCTTATCTTTTTATGCTTTTTCTCTCTGGTTTTGAGACGATCCGCCATTGTTAGACCTTGAGCTTGTTCTTGAATATTTTGAATCGTTTAAGTTTAATCCATCGTTTTTATGTTTATCGTTTCATTCTTCATGCTTTGCTTAGTTTATTTAATGTGTAGTGAGTAGTTTTATTTGGGTTTCGGGGTTGAGAGGATTCACGGGGTCGAAAAGGTTTTCAAAGCTTGGTGTTTTCTTGTTCTTAATGGCTTTCTTTTCTAAGATGTTGAGTTCTTAAGGCTTAAAGAGTCTCACGCCAAGATCTTTATGATCAGAGAGAGCTCTTACCTTGACAGGATCCAGAGATCTCTGAAAATCACATGTTAGAGACTAGTTACTCTTTCCCAAACGCCTTGGTAGTTTAGAGGACTAGTTAAGCCGCGTGGTTGAAATCTGTTTCCCTTGCCTCTCAATCTCTTTTTCCGCCAAACGCCATGGGTCTGGAGGAGAGAATGAGAGAGTGATCCATACCACACGCCATGGATGGGTCTTGTTTTGTTTTCAAGGCTTAGAGAATCTCACAAAGTGGTAGATGTAGAGTTTTCAAACCAAGCTTGGACCTTTGAAACCCCTAACATGAATCTCGACCCTAGACCCTTCTTTCTTAGCATTCTTACATCTTCGTTAATCATTCGCTTGATATTCGTCGCATCCTGGTCATTAGTTTCTTAATACTTACATTTTTAGACGAGGTCGATCCAAACTGCTCGATCTAGTGGTCGATCCTGTGGTCGATCCACTAGTCGATTTTTAGTAATTCATAGCCTTGCATTTTAACTATTCTGTTTGTTCCTCGTTGTAGTTTAATCATTGTTGGTGATTTTAAAATAGTTTTGCATTCCATTTGGTCGTTGCATATAGTTATTAGGATTTTCACAAAATCGCCTGTCATTCGCTTAGCTTTACACTGGTCTTGCATTCTCTTTGACCTTCCTAGCTCCTAGAAATGGATTGACTCTCACTTGCATACTGTACTACTACCTAAGTGTTGCATTTGAGTTTTGATAGCCTCATTGCATCCTCGCCCTTGCAAGAAAGTTGTTATCATGCATTGGTTGTTTTTCGGTCACTCTATCGGTCTAGAGAGTGACCGATACAAAGCAATCGGATGTATTTCGGTCAGTGTATCGATCAAGCTAGAGACCGATAGGATTTAGAGGATGCTTTCGGTCAGTGCTATCGATAGGCACCCTATCGATAGCCCCGCGAGGTATGTGCTTCATTTTTCAAAAACATTTCCCTCCTTTGGCTTGGAGCCAAGGAGGTTTAAATTCAAATTTTGGCTCCTTCCTGACACTTTGCAGAGCTCCTGAGCCTTTTTATTCTTGTCTCCCACCCATTTTTGATTCCCTTGGTTCCCTGCAGACATATGGATCCTCCCACCACTCCACTTACTAAAAAGGTACCACATCCTACTCATTGTTTATACCACTACGTATTTTTTTTAATTTTTTTATTATATTTTGTTGCTTCTCTCTCTCATTGCTTTCATTACACAAGTGAATGTGTAATTTAAGTATGGGGGA
Organism: Thlaspi arvense; assembly: GCA_911865555.2. Taxonomy (NCBI): domain Eukaryota; kingdom Viridiplantae; phylum Streptophyta; class Magnoliopsida; order Brassicales; family Brassicaceae; genus Thlaspi; species Thlaspi arvense. The sequence continues at coordinate 50,800,123 of OU466858.1, read as the reverse complement.
GAGATTTGGGGTTTGACTTTGTGATGAGGGCCTCACTAGGGAGAAGCACCGGATGCCCATCATGTACAAACCACCAAGGACTCGCTCGGGTACAAGGACCAAGAGGGAAGACTTCAACAAAGCGGTAGAAAGCCTTCGCAACCCCAAGAAGATGGAGGACATCAATCGCTTACTCAAACAGCTCATTATCAATACAATAGACGAGGACATGACCAGGCGGGACGAGAACACTACGGGACCGGATGAAGACATTACGTACCATCCCCGTACCGTGGTCGAGAATATTACGTACCACCCCCATACCGCAGTCGAGAGCATTACGGGACCACGTACCGAAGGATTAAACAAGCAAACGGGCCAACACTTAGAGCAATTCCAAGACGTTCAAAGCCCAGCCACGTTCAAGGCCAACTCCAGCCTAGACGAATGGCCCTTACTAAGAGACAGCCCTGGCCCAACTCTTCTCATCATCGCCCCACATCAAAACGACCAAGTTTAGGAGCAACCGTGGAGACAAAGACTTACCATACTTGGGCATTTATCAATAAAGAGGCAACGGTAAGAAACTTGTCAATTATTCCATAATATTTTATGTTTTCCTTTTGCTTTGCAGGACTTTATTTCTAGTTTCTTTTGCACTCTTTAGTACAAGTTATGTAATCTTTTCTTTATGCACTTTTGTATTTTAGTCCTTGCATTTATTTTCTTATTTCGACCCTAGAAGGTCAAGGCTGACGGGCTATTAATAAAGTCCCACATGCAGCATTGTCGACACACTTTTTACCCTATTATCAATAATGAATAAACTTTCTTCAAAGAAAGCCGCCGCCGAGTTCTAGAGCATTGTGAGGCTCCCCCCTTGTTCTTGAGTTCAAACTGACTTTATCACGGTTCAATCATCAGCCGTGTGTGTGTCACTCGATCCATCATTCGTCCCCATCCATTTGGTTAAGTAAAGAGTGTCATTTGGCCAGTTGCTTGATCACCATTCCACTGTAACATTCATCACGTACCGGATCTAAGTAGAGAGTGCCGTGTGGCCAGCTGCTTGATTCCTCATTGTACCGGTCATATAAAATCATACCTTTGATCTTATATCATTTGGTATCAGAGCTTAAAACGCTCATACGCCAGGTTTTATCTATTCCTTTAGATCTTTATTTTGTTTTAATTGTTTGCTTCATTGTTTTTCATAAACCAAAACCCCATAAAAATAATTTGTTGCTTTATTTCGGATGTTTTACTTATAAAAACCCAAAATAATTTGCTTGTTAAGCTGTTAGACTCATTTTCATAAACCCCAAAAAATAAAAAAAATAAAAATTTTAGCTAAGCCCTTGTGTTCTCTTTTTTTGCTTCGGCTAGAACTTTGTTACACTTGTGCTTGTAATCTGTTTGTTAGTCTACGCAGGTTAATAGATGGGAGAACAAGGAGCACCGGTTGACATGGTACAACTCCTAGGTGCTATTCAAGCCCTTAGCGAGAGGATGACTAGGATTGAGAGATTGCCGCCAGCCCCACTTCTACCAAGGAGAGGGCCGATGAGACAGCCCCAACAACTTGTAGACCAAGGGGAGACTGATGAGGACATGCCCGGCTTAGATGATGACCCGCCACCAGCACCAAACGTTCAGAACCAACCCGCGGGACGAGCTAGGGATCCTGTACACCAAGGACGTATCCGAGACGAGGAAGCTTACCGACCTAACAACAACGACGTGAAGCTGAATGCCCCAACCTTCGCTGGAAGAGTTAACCCCGAAGCTTACCTAGAGTGGGAATGGCGGATGGAGTACATCTTCGAGTTTTACGGCTACAATGACCAGAAGAAGGTGTCAATAGCAGCCGCTCAGCTAACTGACCACGCCTTGTCATGGTGGGATAGAGATGTGTCCGAGAGGAGGAGGCATCGTCATGACCAGATCAGTACGTGGGCCGAGATGCGGTTCAACATGAGGAAGCGGTACGTCCCACCTCACTTTCACCGAGACCTCCAGAAGAAGTTTCGTAAGCTGATACAAGGAAGCCGGTCAGTAGAGGAGTACTTTGAAGAGTTTGAACAGCTACGCAACCATTTGGAGCTCGAAGACACGGAGGAGACCCTCATGGCTCAGTTCGTAGACGGACTACAAGATCGTATCGCAAGGAAGGTCGAGAGACAGCCGTACCATGATATGTCCGAGCTGTTACACCTAGCCATACAAGCGGAGCAACACGTGAAGCGCAAGGTAGCTGCTACAAGCCGCTCAAAGCCTAATACAAAGGCGTTTGACAAAGGCAAAGCCGTGGAGGTTGAGTCCCGTTTAAAAAGCCTACAGCCGAATCTTCTAAAACAACTCGGCCCGAACAAGGTAAGCCCCCATTTGCTCAAAGAACACGTGACATTACATGTTATAAGTGTCATGGAAGAGGTCATATGGCGAGGGAGTGCCCCAACAACCGCATCATGATCCTCACGGCCGATGGAGGATACGAATCTCAAGATGAGATGGAAGAAGACACGGTGGAGACCGGAGCCGAGGAGATTGAGTACCCGGACTCTGGAGAAATGTTGGTGATTCGTAGAGCCCTTAGTGTTCTAGTTGAACCAGAAACAATTCAGAGAGAGAACATCTTCCATACCAAGTGCACCGTGAACACCAAGGTATGTAGTTTGATCATAGATGGCAGTTCTTGCACTAACGTGGCTAGCAAGTATCTAGTAGATAAGCTAGGTTTGGAGACTACCAAGCATCGGAGATCCTACAAACTAAGGTGGCTAAATGATGAAACGGAGCTTAAGATAGCGGACCAAGTAGTTGTCACATTCAGCGTGGGAAGGTACCTAGACTAGGTGACGTGCGATGTAGTACCAATGCAAGCGGGACATCTCTTGCTTGGGAGGCCTTGGCAGTTTGATAAGGAAGCTATACATCACGGTCGTACCAACCAATACACCTTTACACATGACAAGCGCAAGTACACCTTAGCTCCCCTCACGCCTAACCAAGTGCATGAAATGCAACTCAAATTTTCTAAGGATGCCAAGGTAAGTAAGACTAACTTGTTTGCTTCTACTAAAGTTGTTACACGAGATTTAAACTGTCAAGACATGGTGCTACTAATGGTCTTTCGAGAAGGGTTACTTTTAGGAGCTAGTGATAAGGAGATACCCGCGGAGATAAGGGGATTGCTAGAAGCGTACCAAGACGTGTTCCCTGAAGAGATACCCTCGAGACTACCACCAATAAGGGGAATAGAACACCAGATAGGCTTCATGCTCGGCGCAGCCTTACCCATCAGGCCAGCTTACCGGATGAACCCCGCGGAGACTAAGGAGCTTGAGAAGCAAATACAGGATTTGATGTCTAAAGGCTACATTAGGAGAGCTTGAGCCCTTGTGCAGTTCCCGTCTTGTTGGTGCCTAAGAAGGATGGTACATGGCGAATGTGTGTGGACTGCCGTGCTATTAACAACATCACCATCATGTACCGCCACCCGATTCCACGCCTAGATGACATGTTAGATGAGCTCAGTGGTGCTACCATCTTCTCAAAGGTCGATTTGAAAAGCGGCTACCACCAGGTACGTATGAAGGAGGGCGACGAATGGAAGACTGCTTTCAAGACCAACCAAGGTCTTTACGAGTGGCTAGTGATGCCATTTGGTCTAACAAACGCCCCGGGTACATTCATGAGACTCATGAATCATGTCTTAAGGACATACATTAGTAAGTTCGCTGTGGTTTATTTTGATGACATTTTAATTTATAGTCGTTGCCTTGAGGATCACTTAAAGCACCTTGAGCAAGTATTAGAGACACTTCGTCAAGAAGGACTCTTTGCAAACCTCAAGAAGTGCACCTTTTGCACTAATGAGTTGGTGTTTCTAGGTTTTGTTGTAAGCTCGCAGGGTCTAAGCGTGGATCAGGAAAGATACGAGCTATACAAGACTGGCCTACACCATCTTCTATAGGGCATGTTCGGAGCTTCCATGGCTTGGCTAGCTTCTACCGGCGGTTTGTGAAAAACTTCAGCACCATAGCCACCCCTCTCACTGCCATGATCAAGAAGGATGTAGCCTTTAAGTGGGGGCCAGTGCAAGAAGCCTTCGCCAAGCGCAAATACAGCCTTACCAATGCCCCGGTACTAGTGCTTCCTGATTTTGATAAAACGTTTGAAGTTGATTATGATGCTTCAGGATTAGGCATTGGAGCAGTACATACACAAGGTGGCAAGCCAGTAGCATACTTCAGTGAGAAGCTAAGCGGAGCTACGCTCAATTACCCCACGTATAACAAGGAGCTATACGCTTTGGTGAGATCACTAGAGACATGGCAGCATTACTTGCTTTCCAAGGAGTTTGTTATACACTCGGACCATGAGACACTCAAACACCTTAGAGGCCAAACAACGTTGAAAAGGAGACACGCAAGGTGGCTAGAGTTCATAGAAACGTTTCCCTACATCATCAAATACAGGAAAGGGAAAGAAAACATCGTAGCAGATGCCCTCTCTAGGCGATACACTCTCATCACTACTATGGAGGCTCGGGTTATGGGATTTGAACACATAAAGGAGCACTATGAAGAGGACCAAGACTTTGGTATAATATTTCAAGAGTGCAACAAAGCCCCATCAGGTCCATTCTATATACACAATGGCTTTCTTTTTCAGGATAAACGTTTGTATATACCGCAGGGATCCATGAGAGAGCTACTGATCAGAGAATCACACGGAGGAGGGCTTATGGGACACTTTGGCATGGATAAGACTCTAAGCGTGGTGGTGGAACATTTCTTTTGGCTACATCTCAAGAGAGACGTTGAACGTTTCTGCTCTAAGTGCATTACATGCCTTAGAACCAAATCAAGGTCCCATCCTTACGGTTTATATATGCCTTTGCCTATACCTAACCTTCCATGGGAAGATCTTTCTATGGACTTTGTGTTAGGATTGCCCAAGATGAGAGGCAAGGATTCAATATTCGTGGTGGTGGACCGCTTCTCAAAGATGGCCCATTTCATACCGTGTAGCAAGACCAATGATGCAACTCAACCCGCTGATCTTTTCTTTAAAGAGGTAGTGAGGCTACATGGTATACCGAGAAGCATTGTGTCGGATAGGGACACAAAGTTCTTGAGCCACTTCTGGAGAACACTTTGTAGGAAGCTAGACACAAAGCTTTTGTTCTCTACGACGTGCCATCCCCAAACTGACGGCCAAACCGAGGTGGTTAACCGCACACTATCAGCTCTTTTAAGAGCCACGGTTGGTAAGAACCTAAGGAGTTGGCTTGATTGCATTCCATATGTTGTATTTGCTTATAACCGAGCCACCCACTCTGCTACTAAAATTTCACCTTTTGAGATTGTTTATGGGTTTAAGCCAACTACACCATTAGATCTTGCACCATTACCGCAAGCAGAACGAGCAAGCCAAGATGCATTGAGCAAAGCCAAGCTGATCAAGAAGCTTCACCAAAAAGCTAAGGAGAACTTGGAGAAGAAGACATTACAAATGAAGCTGAACGTTGACAAGAACAGAAAGGAAGTCATATTTGAACCCGGCGAATGGGTTTGGCTACACATGGGAGCGGAGAGGTTCCCAAACCAGAGGAAGAGCAAGCTTTCACCACTAGGAGATGGACCCTTCAAAGTCCTTGAACGCATCAACAACAATGCCTACCGTTTAGAGCTTCCAAGTGAGATGAACATTTCTTCAAGTTTCAATGTCACTGACTTAGCTCCCTTTAACGCAGATGAAACGGTTATGGGGTCTGAACCTCTTCAAGAGGATGGGAATGATGAGGACCTCACTAGGGAGAAGCATCGGATGCCCATCATGTACGAACCCCCAAGGACTTACTCGGGTACAAGGACCATGAGGGAAGAGTTCAACAAAGCGGTTGAAAGCCTTCTCAACCTCAAGAAGACGGAGGACATCAATCGCTTACTCAAACAGCTCATTATCAATACAATAGACGAGGACATGACCAGGCGGGACGAGAACATTATGGGACCGGACGAAGACATTACGTACCATCCCCGTACCGCGGTCGAGAACATTACGTACCACCCCCGTACCGCGGTCGAGAGCATTACGGGACCTTGTACCGAAGCATTAAACAAGCAAACAGGCCAACACTTAGAGCAATTCCAAGACGTTCAAAGCCCAGCCACGTTCAAGGCCAACTCCAGCCTAGACGAATGGCCCTTACTAAGAGACAGCCCCGGCCCAACTCTTCTCATCATCGCCCCACATCAAAACGACCAAGTTTAGGAGCAACCGTGGAGACAAAGACTTACCATACTTGGGCATGAATCAATAAAGAGGCAACGGTAAGAAACTTGTCAATTATTCCATAATATTTTGTGTTTTCCTTTTGCTTTGCAGGACTTTATTTCTAGTTTCTTTTGCACTCTTTAGTACAAGTTTTGTAATCTTTTCTTTATGCACTTTTGTATTTTAGTCCTTGCATTTCTTTTCTTATTTCGACCCCAGATGGTCAAGGCTGACGGACTATTAATAAAGTCCCACATGCAGCATTGTAGACACACTTTTTACCTTATTATCAATAAAGAATGAACTTTCTTCAAAGAAAGCCGCCGCCGAGTTCTAGAGCGTTGTGAGGTTCCCCCCTTGTTCTTGAGTTCAAACTGACTTTATCACGGTTCAATCATCAGCCGTGTGTGTGTCACTCGATCCATCATTCGTCCCCATCCATTTGGTTAAGTAAAGAGTGCCGTTTGGCCAGTTGCTTGATCACCATTCCACCGTAACATTCATCACATACCGGATCTAAGTAGAGAGTGCTGTGTAGCCAGCTGCTTGATTCCTCATTGTACCGGTCATATAAGATCATATCTTTGATCTTATATCACTTTGTGTTCTCTTTTCTTAGTTTTTTATTTTCTTTCATCTTGAGTCACATGCATATCATGCATTTATCTAAGGCATAGAAAAACACAGAAAAAATTGAAAAATTTGAAAACTTTTGCATATTTTTGCAAACCAAAAAGAAAGCATGTAGTTGCATTTCATTCTTTTAGGATTGAGTCTAGTGTTGAAATATAGGTTGCATTGCATTTGCATAGGGCATAATGATGAATTTTCCTTGTAAAGTGCTTAGAGTTTAGAGATGATTTCAGTGTTTAAGTGATTAGTTGTTTGATGCATCATAAGAAAGCTTGAAGTTAAGACTGAATTGCTAGTTTTGATCATCTCATCTCATACTGAAAGCATTTGTTCTCTGAAAATCAACTCTACCAACTTGAACCTTAATTTGGAAATTTAATTATCATGTCTTATGCATTGAAAAGTGAATTCATGGCTACCATATACATATTTGGATCATCTTTTTCCTTTTTACCACTCTTGTTGATCCAAATAGATAATCCTCATACTTATGGGACAGTTAATCCACTCCCTTAACCAAACCCTCCTTTTGAGCGTAAACACTATCTTGAGAGCTGTGAGGCCTTTGCATATCATTTTCGATTTTGTCAAGGCAAAAAGTGTTAGGAATAAGTCTGGCAATGATAAGCTCTCTTGTAGATATCAGCTTGCATCTTGAGCTTGATTCTAGCTTAGGAGCTTTGGGTTAAAAGGGTCGAGTTAAGGGGTTTGAACTTCATGTTTATATGCTTTGAAAAGAAGAGGGAAAATTTTGAAATGGTAGAAAAGGGGAAATAGTTTAGCATTGTGGTTAAGTAAAAGGAAGTAAAAGCTCTAAGTGTTTAGAAAAAATGGCGCCAGCAACTTAAAGGTTTTGAAGGGTCAATCCAAAGAAGAAATCAGACCCAAAGCAATCTACCAAAAGTGTAGAATGTGCCAAAGCAACAAAGAAGAGCAAGTCCCAACCAAAAAGAAGCAACCACTCAAGCAAAAAGAAGAAGTTTTCCCAGCCATGAAGAAGGGTAAATGGTAGAGTTTAGGAAAAAGGGTAGACTTAGGGGTTCACTTTGAGGTTTAGAAGTGTTTGGGATTCATCTTTGGGTAGAAGAGAGCTTTGAATTGCATGATTAAGTGTGCTGTTACCTTTAGCATTTTGCCTAAGATAGAATCATTTCATTGAGTGATCCCTTTTGTTTGTGCACCCTTTGCTTGAATGAGATCATTTTTATCTCATAACCTTACCCTTTGAACCAAATGTATTCACTTGATTTGCATAAGCATGATTCATGGTTTTGAGCTTAATTGAATGTTAAAGAGTTGATTGATTTGAGCATTTGCCTAAGTTAAGATTTGAGATCATTTTGAAACATGATGAGCATGGCTAAGTTCATTAAAGTACAGCTGATTATGTTTGCATCCCACAACTAGGCACTTAAACATTGATACCATCTCTTTACCTTTGCACTTTTAGATTTGAATGCCTAACTTCAAACCTCACTCTCCCATTTGTTCTTATTTGCTTGAGGACAAGCAAAAGGCAAGTGTGGGGGTGTTGATATCTCTTGTATTTACACTATTTAGGCTTGCATTTAGTGCATGTTTTGGTTCTCTTTTGCATGTTTTCCTTATCTTTTGTCCCATTTTCTTCTCCTTTTAGACTTAGGTTGCATTTAGAATATAGTTTGCATTTTCTATGCATTATGGATGTTTTTAGGTACCCCGGCAACGGCACCATTTGATAAACAGACTTTTTTACTAAGATGTTTTTAATCAAAGCCTAAAGCACAATATAGTTGTAGTATAGGTGCAAGATGTGTCAATCCAGCTCAGGTTGATGAAAGAACACTAGGAATGCAAGAGCTAAGTAAATCTAAGTGAAATCGGATAAATAGAGGAGAAAATCAGTAAAAACTAAATGCAACAACTAAATGACCACGAAAACTATTTTAAAATCCCTACTGAAGGGTTAAACAACTACTAGATGACTTCTAAGAATTTAAAATGCAAGGCTACTAGTTTTTAAAAATCGAAAGCTAAAGGCAGACATAAAGGGAAAGATCTAACAACCTAGGATGATATTTAAGGAACTAAGACAAAATATGCAAACTTTATAACTAGGAAATGATTACTTTGGATTTTTAAAAGCTAAAAGAGGATTCAAGGTTGAGAATCATGCTTAAGAGGTTCAAGATTCAAGCTTTGAGTTTGAAAACATAGATCTACACATTTGAGTGGTATCTCTAAACCTTGAGAAACTAGAGCTAGATTTATCCATGGCGTGTGGTATAAATCCTTTCCTCAACCTTTCCTCCTAACCCATGGCGTATGGTGGAAAGATAGGTCGAAGAACATTAAGCATAGATCTCAAAGTATGGCTTACCTAGCTCCCTAAACATCCATGGTGTTTGGGAAAGGATAAGCTAGTCTCTTGGATTTGGGTTTAAGTGATCTCCTGAATCCTGCTAAGGTAAGGAGGTCCCTGAGATCAAAGAAATCTTTCCCAAGACTCTCTAGGCATTAAAATCTCCAAATCCAAGAAGAGAATAAGTTAAGAACAAGAAAAAGACCAAAGCTTAAACCTTTAAACCCCTTAATCACCTCAACCTTAAACCCATAGATGACTACTCGCTACACATGGCTAAAACACACAAAAATGCAAAGAAAGGAAAGATAAGCATGAATAAACTACTAAGCAAAAGAGATTTAATAGAAATACTTAGATTAAAAACAGATTAAAGTTCTACAAAATATGAAAAGCTTAAAATTTAGACAATGGCAGTTTTCTCAAAAATAAACATAAAAGATAGGAGACAATGTGTAAGATATCCGATGGCTCTCTTTTGTTGCTCCAAAAGTAGGGTAAAACCAAAAAATGGTCCCCTCACTAAACTCCAAAAGTGAGCTGTACGGATAAGGTTTTAGAGATCAATCTGAGCAGTCGATCTCTTACGCGATCGTCTTCGTAGAACGTCTTCTCTCGCTCGATCTTCGGGTCGATTTGGTCTGGTGGATCGAGTGCTTCCATCGATCTTCTAGTCGATCTTCGTATGATCGAGTCGTGAACTCGATCTGGCTCTCGTTCTTCCCAGGCTTAGTTCCCGTTTCCATACTCCCGTTCGATCACCTTGGTTGATCTTGATCTCGATCCTCCTTCTTGAAACGACCCGAGAAACTCGATCTTCTGGTCGATCTCGTCTAGATCGACCTGCCTAGCTCGATCTGCGCCTTGATCCCGGTTCCTTTGCTGCATGGCTGAGTTCCTCCACATATCAATAGGCCTCCTCACGATCCTTAGAATGTCCACGCACCCTCCATAGCTCCAATGTATCCAAAACAACCTGAATATGATGCAAGAATGCAAGAAACATGCAAAATGTTAATGCAAAGTGTTCTAGGACCTAAAATGAGATAAATGGTGCAAACTAGCCTATTATGCAAGATGTATGCATGAAAACTACTCTAAATGCATGCTAAATATGGGAAATATATGAGTATATCAAGCTATAAGGAGCATGGAGAAGCTTTGAGGATGATCCAGGAAGCTAGCTGGGCCAAGAGGAGCAAAAGCGACCAAGGCAGACGATCTCTGCAGAGTCTATCGATCAAGACACAAGGCCTATCGGTCAAGGAGTGACCGATAGAAGGGGTATCGACCAGACGTATCGGTCAGAGAAGTGGCCGATAGAAGTGCACCGTGTATATTTCGGTCACCATATCAGTCATCTTCTAGACCGATAGGATCCCTATCGAGCATCAGATCCTCCTCCTCGTGGTTCTTCTTGAACCGCTTGTTCAGTTCTCTTGGCTGATGAAGATCCTCCCAACTTCTTCTTGAGCTTTCTCACTTTCTTCTTCAAGGAATCGGCCGACTTCTTGCTGACACTAACTGTCTTCAGCAAGCCTCTAATTGCCTTATCCTGGAAATGGTTCCACCTTTGAAGAAGCCTAATATGCTCATGAGCAGCCTTTGAAGCTTCAGATGTGCAGATCACATCATAAGGGTCAAATGCATAATGGTTCCACCTTTGAAGAAGCCTAATATGCTCATGAGCAGCCTTTGAAGCTTCAGATGTGCAGATCACATCATAAAGGTCAAATGCATAAGGGCGGCTATCATAGTCTTCATGTACATCTGCCTCTCTCCCTTGATGCTGAACCTCTTGTTCTTGATGCTGCTTTTCAATATCCTCTTCCACATCTGAATCTCTGATGGTACTCATGTTCTTAACCTTGCTTGGCCTCATCAATGTAGGATCAGTCCTAGGATCATTAAGCTCCTCTTCTGTTGGCATGAAGCGGATGTTCTCATAAGTGGTGAAGTTGGTCAGGCACTGCCTTGGTAAGATGATCTTCATCTTCCTGTTTTCCAGCTCAAACTGATAGCCAAATCCGGTTTCCACAGGTCCTGAGAGGTATCCGATATTGCTGAGATAGGGGACATCAAGGAAGATCATGCTAACATCTGGTGTGCCAAGCTTAACTCCAGAACTAAGAAAGATGGGCATGATCACACCCGCCATGACTATCTTAGGCTTCTTCTCTCTTGTGTTGAAAGCCCATTGTTGGCATGATAGAAACTGCTTCATCAGGATTGTCACAAGACCAACTCCTAAGTGCTCTCCATGAATCTTCCCATGCCTTGTCTCCATCATAATGTTCTTCAAGCCATTCACAAGTAACCCCATCTCTTCTTCTTTACCATACTCTGTTGTTTTCTGTAGAAGAGTGTGCTGGTCAGGACCCTATGAACATATCTGATAGCTATATGGCGGATGCTAGCACTCTTTAGATGACCAGCTCTATAGGCGTCATTCGCTATCTCCTCTCACACATGCTGTAGCTCATTGTTCTTGAAGCTCATATTTTGTGCTCTTGAGTGATATCTCATGCATTTACATCATTTAGGCTTGCATTTAGTGCATGTTTTGGTTCGCTTTTGTATATCTTTCTTATCTTTTGTTCCATTTTCTTCTCCTTTTAGACTTAGGTTGCATTTAGGATGTAGTTTGCATTTTCTTTGCATAAAGGATGTTTTTAGGTGATTATGGAGCTATGAGGAGCATGGAGGAGCTTTGGGAATGAACCAGGAGGCTTGCTGAGCTTTGATGGAGCAAGAGGAACCAAGGCAGACGATTTTTGCAAGACCTATCGGTCAAAGCACGAAGGTTATCGATCAAGGAGTGACCAATAGAGAAGCTATCAATCAGGCTATCGGTCAAAGAAGTGACCGATAGAAGTATGCCGTGTATATTCTGATCACCCTATCGGTCACCTTCTAGACTGATAGAAAGCCTATCGATCACCCTATCGGTCACATGTAGACCGATAGGATCCCGGTCCGAAGCTGCTTCTATTTACCATTCTGCCATTACTTTTAGGGCTTCCCTCTTTATGTATAAATACCCTATTTTTGTGATTTTCGACAAGTCTTGTCATTCTACTGTTCTTGAGTGATTTCATTGAGTTTGTAAGACAAATATCTTGCTTTATTTAATATAAGTTTGTATTTGCCTTTAATTTTTTCTTAATCTCTCTTTTAATCATGATTAACATCTTGTCCTCTTGTGATTTGGTGCTAAACATGACTATTACTGAGTAGTTTGCTTAGGGTTCTTAGATGTGGTAGATTATGGGAATTTGGGGATTGATTAAGGTTTGTTTAATACTTAATAATATGGGTTCCTCTCTATTAATCTGTTCTTAAGCTAGATCTAACTTGATCACATGAATCTAGGATTTAGGCTTTCTCTTATGCCCACCAAGTGTTTGATGAAATGCTGATCTTGTTTAATAGAGGATTTACTGGCCTTAGCTCAAGAGATTGACTGTTTGAGGAGTATTTTGACATGAATAGAGTTGATTCTTAGTGCTTGTTGAATGCTTTAGCACTATTGAGAGTTCGTTCTTTTTAAAGTGTTTAGCAAAGGCCTATTTATCAAGAGATTGGACTTAGCTTGCTTTTTTGTGAACTCTATGTCTAGGAACCAGCATTGCTAGCTCGTTTGCTTGATCAATGATGTTTGTAACAACCTTAGTTATTCTTTGAATTCTCCAAAATCAATAACCACATCTAGAAACTTGTCTTCCTTTCTTTAATTTCGAATTTGCCATACTCTGTTTATTTGCTCTGTTTTACTTCTTTGATCATTGCTAAACTGTCTCTTTCTGAGTCCTCTTTAGTGTATGATCACTTTAGGTTGTTAGTTCAGTTGCTTAGGCACTAAAAACCTCTTTTCTTGCTTAACTTAAGGACTTCTGCTTGCAATTCTTTTGTATTTAACAACTCCCCATGGATTGATAAACTCAATATTACAATGACTAGTGTAGGTCGTGGATTGAGATAGGCAAAACACCTACATCATTGAGGCTTGATCAAATCCAAATATTTCTTCAAGCTGAGTGAACCCCATAGTGTACCATGTTTTGTTGGCCCTGAACTTGATGAATATATTGCCAAAGTCTTCTTCTCCTTTATCATATTCTTCATCAAATTTGTAGAAATGGACTTTGAAGCTTGCAAGGAACTCACAAGAAAGTTGCTTGTGTGTTGGGTACCCAAGACTAGAAAACTTCTCAAGTCCAATGTTTTTTAACAGCTCATCCACCTCAGTCTTGATTCCCAGCTCTTCCAACAGACCAGGGCTAGCATATCTTGTAGGAGCAAATTCCACTCTCCTCATCGCCCTCATGTAGTGTTTGAGCTTAGGTGCTGCATCTTGGACTTGTTCTTCTTCAACCACTGGCCTTTTTTCCTCTGCTCTATTTCTTGCAGCAGCATTTGAATCAGAAATCTTCTCATCTCCTCTAGTGCTCGACATAGTACCTGAAAATGCAATGCTTGAAGCAAAAATTAGCATAATATCCTTTGAGAGCACTGTGCAGAGAATCATTTTTCAAAAATCAAGCATGCACAGGAACATTCTATACCAATTCACACTGATTGGCAACAAACAGAGTCGAATTTAGCAAAATGTTTCAGCTCAAAAGGATAAACACATTGAAAATTAAAATTCTTACAGTAACAAGCAGCAATTTAGTCAATTTCAAGCATACGCAACAAAAACATCATCTTCTCTCCACCAAATTATGAAAATGCATCAGATTCATCATTACTACTCTAATATGAAGCAATTAAATGGTGAATATGCTGGAAAAACACTAGCATGCCTAGATTTGGACAAAATCTAAACACTATGTCAAATTAAGCACAAAAAGAGCATTTCCCAAAACATTTAAACCATAGATCATCAAAAAAGAGCAACAGTGGTTACATGCAAATCAAAACAATAAACAAAATTATACAAAACAATCTCAACAACCATTCTAATGCATCCTATTTCATAATGCAAAGAATAAACTCAAGAAATGAAGGTTCTTAGCAAAGTTTACCTTGATCTTTAAACCAAAAAATAAATTTCTAGAACAGAGAATGCAAGAGAGAAGAGAGAAATGTTTGGAAATGGTATTCCGCTCGATATGGATGTGTGGAGAGAGATGAAAATGAGCTGCTTAAATTGCAAGAGATAAGATGGGAAAATCCAATGAAAATAAATCAACAATGCAAAAAAATCTAATTTAAAATTCAAAAATACATGTGAGGGGAAATAAAATATTCTTTTACCAGCTATCAAGGTCCACAAAAAGGTTTTACCCGACTTACCCATGTAAAATTTTCAAAAAGAAATTTACACGGGTCATATCGAGCAAAAGACTCGATGTGGTACCTCGATGTTACCATATCGGGGACGTCAGGTCCTGTGGCTCGGTGACCATGCTCCTCTGCCTCATGGGTTCTGTGTTTTGGTCAGCTTCTCCTTCAGGGCAACTTGCTTCGAGCACTCTCAGCAGATGTTCTGGTTGATGTTGTTGCACGGTGTAGGGAGACACTTCGGCTTGCATGCTCCTTCCCGTGGGCAGTGCATGGCATCATCCGGATGCTCATTCTTGGCTCGGCTAATCTGCATCGAGCAAGCATATTGGTGTTTTACACGATGCTACACCTCGATGGGGATCTTCTCGTACCCGGTTGCAATGCTCATCGCTGGTTGTCGTACCGGACATCGTCTTATGCTCGAGTCAGCTGATAACATCCATATCGAGCAAAACCTTAGATGTTTTTCTCGGTGCTACTCCTCGATGTGACTCCATCAAGCATCTTCGTCGATATACGGGATGGGGGTCCACGATGTATGGACAGGGGACTGTATCGAGCAAGAGTTCGCGAGGTTCTGCTCGATGTTGCACCTCGATGTAATCACCAGCGTGCAATTTGATCGATGTACGGTCTATTCTCCTTGGTGTACGGACTGGGGCTCCAAGAGCGATAACATCGAGCAAGGCTTTGGAGGTTTTGCTCGATATGATACATCGATGTAGTCTCTATCGTGCAACTTTCTCGGTGTACGGACTACTCCTTCCCCAAGATAAACTGTATCGAGCAGCAATGACAGATGTTCTGCTCTATATGGTACCTCGATATGAAAACAAAGTTTTCTTTCCTTGGCCTTTAAACCATCCTACACAGCCATGGAGCTGTTCTTTGACCTCTGAAACACTAAATAAAGACATTAGTAATAAAAGAAAGTATATACTTACAAGGATAGTCATGGGATTACCTCCCAAGTGTGCTTGTTTTAAGTCTCTAAGCTTGACTTTGATGGTTTGAGAACTAGTGAGAAGAGATTGATGGAGCAGAAGCTCCTTCTTCCTTCTTTTTGTAAACCCAAGTACCCACTGACATCAGTTTCTTCTTGTCACGAGATGTCTTCCTGTTTCTCCTTTTCTTGACACTTGGTGTGATCAAAGGCTTCAATTCTTTAGTGATCAAGCCTTCATTCTCTTTCAAACCATCTTCAAGCTTCAACTCAGTGTCAAGCTTATGTTCTTGCTCATCAGGGAGAGTGTCTCTCATCAGCATGTTCATTGTGCAGCTCATATCTTACTCCTCACGCTCTGGAAGTTGCTGTTGCTCACTCTCTTCTTCCACAATGGTTCCACAAAAAGCTATGGAGGGTGAGACAATCTTGTAGACTTTGTACTCATCAACATTTTTCAGAATCACAGAGCCTCTCTTGAAGTCTACTTGAGCTCCTGCTGTTGCCAAGAATGGTGTTCCTAAAAGAAGTGTTACATCTCTTGAATATGTCTTCTCCATAACCACAAAATCTGTTGGCACCAAACATTTTCCAATCTTCAAGGGAAAATCCTTCACCATGCCCAAAGGTCTTGTTGAGGTATTATCCACAAAAGTGATAGAGGCTTTGCAAGGCTTCAGCTCCTTAATTCCTAAGGTTTGGCTTAAGTGGAGAGACATGACATTCAGAGTTGATCCTGAATCACACAAATCTCCCACATTGTCTAGCATTTTCAAGCCCACAAGTGATTAGAAACTTTCCTGGATTAGGAAGCTTGGTCAAAGTTTTCAGCTCCTTGTTTCTCTTCAGATTAGCCCCCACATTCTCTAGAATTGGTTCCACTAATTCCAGCTTGTCAAAAACTTCTTTGAGGAACCTGATTTGGTGCTTCACTTCAAGCAAAGTGGTGCCATGAGGAAGCTTTATTCCAGCATCTTGTATATCCTTCCTGAACTTTGAATAGACTGCCATCTGAGCCTTTGTAAAATGCATTGTGGGGTAAGGGATTGGTGGTTTATAAGCTTGAACTTCAGGAGCTTTACCCTTCTCATTGTTTCTTGAAGAGCTACCCACTTGGCGCTCACACAGCTCTTTGAAGTCTTCAGGACTTTCCTTAGCCAAGACCATCAAGGCGTGGTATGTCTCTACAAGCTCCTTTCAGCTTCACTGAGCTCTTGTTTGGCTTCTTCTTCTGGAGCAAATAAGGCTTTTTCAGCCTCTTCCTTCTCAGCAGCTTCTCTTGCAGCTCTCTCTTGCTCCAAAACAAGCTCTTCTTCTCTGTTCAAGTTTTCATCTAACCCTTGGAGGAACTGTTCTACAATATCAACAACTTCTTGATCATCAATGGTGACATTGATGACATTCCCCCCACACTCAGCCTTTAACATGTCCACACGTAACAACATCTCTTGAAACATTATGCCAAGGTCTTCCAATGAAGCATCTTCATCATTAAACTCTTCATTCTCTTCAGCAAGCAAGTGGCAGAATTCCTTAGGATTGGCTTCACTCTTTCCTGGTAATTGATTATGAGGCTTTCAAGATGAAGCTCCTTTGCTTTCTAGAGACTTGACCTATATTAATGGAAAAGTTGTAAATAGAAGCAAGTTCGGACTAGACTGTATCGGTCTTGAGTGATCGATGGTGCATCCGATGCTTTCCCATCAGTCACTCCTTGACCGATAGGCTTGATTGATGGGCTAGTCCTCTTTTCCATCGGTCCAGTTTGATCGATAGGCTTGACCGATGGAGCATCCGCTTGATTCCCATCAGTCACGCCTTGACTGATGGGCTTGATGGGTGGTTTGTATCGATCATGCCAGATCGATGGGTTTCGTGCTTTGACCGATGGAACACCAGAAAATTTCCTTCCTTAGCTCCTTCTGGTTCTTCTCAGCTTGGCTAGCTCCTTGATCCATTCCCAGACTTCCTCCTTGCTCCCTTTAGCTTCTTAAGTACCTAAAAACATCTTTAATGCATAGAGAATGCAAACTACAACCTAAGTGCAAACTAAGTATAAAAGGAGAAGAAAATAGGACTAAAGAGAAAGAAAACATGCAAAAGGAGACCAAAACATGAACTAAATGCAAGCCTAAATGATGTAAATGTATGAGATATCAACACCCCCATACTTGCCTTTTGCTTGTCCTCCATGGAACAAACTAAGACAAATGGAGGATGAGGTTTGAAGGTGGGCATTCAAATCCAAAAATGCAAAGGTAAAGAGATAGAGTCAATATTTAAGTGCCTAATTTTAGGATGCAAACACAATCAGCTATACTTTAAAGAACCTATCCATGCTCATCATATTTCAAAATGATCTCAAATCTCAACCTAGACAAATGCCCAAATCAATCAACTCTTTAACATTTATTAAGCTTGTAGCCATGAATTATGTTTATGCAAATCAAGTGAAGACATTTGGTTCAAAGGGTAAGGTTATGAGATTAAAATGATCTCATTCAAGCAAAGGGTTTATAAACATAAGGGATCACTCAATGAAATGATTTTATCTTAGCAAAATGCTAAAGGTAAATGCACACTTATGCATGCAAATCAAAGCTCTCTTTTGCCCTTTTACCCAAAGATGAATCCTATGAACTTCTAAACCCCATAGTGAATCCCTAAGTCTACCCTTTTCTGAAACTCTAACCCTTCTTCTTCTTCATGGTTGGGGAAACTTCTTCTTTTTGCTTGTGTGGTTGCTTCTTTTTGTTCGGACTTGCTTCTTTCTTGTTGCTTCGGCGCCATTCTTCACCTTGGGTGGATTGCCTTGGGTCTTATTTCTTCTTTTGATTGACCTTTCAAAGCCTTGTTGTTGGCGCCTTCTTTCTAAACACTTAGAGCTTTTATTCCCTTTGTAGTTAACCACAATTCTAACCTGTTTCGCCATACTACCATTTCAAACTATTTCTTCTTCATTTAAAGCATATAAACATGAAACTCAAACCACATAACTCTACCCTTTTATCCCAAACTCCTAACCTAGAATCAATCTCAAGATGCAAGCTGATATCTACAAGAGAGCTTTTCTTTTCCAGCCTTATTACTAACACTTTTTGCCAAGACAAAATTTGAAAATGATATGCAAAGGCCTCACAACTCTCAAGATAGTGTTTAAGCTCAAAAAGGAGGTTTGGTTAAGGGAGTGGATAAACTGTCTCTTAAGTATGAGGATCAGCTATTTGGATCAACAAGAGTGGTAAGAAGGAAGAAGATGATCCAAATATGTATATGGTAGCCATGAATTCACTTTTGAATGCACAAACATGATAATTAAAAATTCAGTTGAAGGTTCAAGTTGAGAGAGTTGATTTTCAAAGAACAAATGCTTTCAGTATGAGATAAGAGCATCAAATTTAGCAATCCAAGCTTGTTTCAGCCTTAACTTTTAACATTCTCATGATGCATCAAAAAACTAACCACTTAAACATTGAAACCATCTCTAAACACTAATCATTTTACAAGGAGAATTCATCATTATGCCCTATGCAAATGCAATGCCACCTATATACTAACACTAGACTCAATCTTAAGAAAATAAAATGCAACTATATGCTCTCTTTTTGGTTTGCAAAAACATGCAATTTGTTTTGAAATTTTCCATTTTTTGTGTTTTTTCTATGCCTTAGATGAATGCATGATATGCATGTGACTCAAGATGAAAGAAAATGAAAAACTAAGAAAAGAACAAACAAAGTCGAACCCCAAATCTCTCCCCCACACTTAAATTACACAGTCTCTTGTGTAATGAAAGAAATAAGAGAGAGAAGCAACATAATATATTACAAAAATTTAAAAAGATGCCATGGTATATACAATGGAAGGATGTGGTACCTTAACTATTGTAAGAGGAGTGGTGGGATGATCTAGATGTTTCTGGTTGTGGAGACTGACTCGCCCTCCTCTTGTTTCTCCTCTACTTGCCTTGTGAAGAAGTTGCTGGTTCTTGTGGTGGAGGAACCCAACTTAGCCAATGAGCTTGTACTTGGGTTGAGTTGACTTGAGTGCCCCACTCTTGCGATGTTGTATAACCCTCAGAAGAAGTGTGAGCTGGCGCCTCCCATGCTGATGGTGGTTGGGAACTTGGCTCATAGGATGAGGCTCTTGAAGGTTCCCAAGGTGCCCATTGATCTGTTTGCTGCACTTGGAGGTAATGTCTTCCTTGGGGCATCCAGATTGCTTCTTCTTCTTCTTCATTAGGTTTTTGTTGCTGCACTTCCTATTCATAGTGAGAAGCGTACTCATGACCATGGCTTTGTTAAGAAGCTCCTCTTCATGTAGACTTGTCTTTCTTGAACTTCTCTTTGACCAGATTCACTAGCTTCTTGATGGTCTTATCCTGCCATTTACACCACTTTTGGAGTTTGTTGATGTGGTCATGGGCATACTGCAAAGAGCTTCCTTGGCTTGGAACCTCATGAGGTTTGAAGTGAAACCTCTTGGTGTTGTATTCCAGCAACTCATTCTCATCTAGCTCTTTCTCTTGGGAATCCTCTTGGCTTTCAGCGCCAACATCAGCTTCTTCTTGCACTTCCCCTTTATTGTTTTCTTCACCATCTTCTTGCACATCTTCTTCACTATCCTCTTCTCTTTCTTCAATGACAGGGCCACCATGGTAGAGGTGACTTTCATTTGGGAAAAAAACGATATTTCTCTTCATGATGATGGATGTAGGCTGCACATTTGGGAGGAGGAATCTTGCTGGATGTCTGAATTGCTTGAGGAACTTATAAACATGCTTCCCTTGGAGGCTCTTCTCAAGGTAGTGACTCCTTCTGAGATGCTCCAGATCTATCCACAGTGGTGGCAAAGCATCTTCAGCATGTTCCTCAAGATTCACACCACTTGCCATCATGATGGCTGTCACAACTCCTCCAATGTGCAGCTGTCGGTTCTTCTCCCTTTTCCCCTTGTTCAAGATCCAGCTTCTATAGGAATAGAGCTGCTCCATCAATAGAGTCACATAACAAGGGTATTTGGTTGGCGGCCTCAGAACTGTTCCATCCTTGCTGGTGCTCACTAGTGGCTGCATTGCATTGTACATGAAATCCCTCTCCTTTATTGTGAGATTGGTTGTCTCCTTTCTTGCAAATAAAGTGTTTGCAAGAGCCTTGTGAGCATATCTCACAGCTGGATGCTTTATATGCTGGTTCCTTGTGACTCCTGCAGTATATTTGCCAGCCCCAATCACTTCCCATAGCATTTTGTGCTGCCTCTTGCTGATCTTGAAGTGGTCCATCTAATCAACATATGGATACATACCAAGGCCATCAGAGATCTCATTGAAGGTTGCTGTGAACTTCTGCTTCCCAAGTCTGAATGATATCCAGCCATCTCCATTGGGAAGCTCACTCTCTTCGTAGCTCACCACCTTGAAAGAGGAGAGAAAGTGATAGGTGAGATACTTGTAGGAAGGAAATGCTTTCTCCATAAAGTCACCAAGCCCCATTCTTTCAAAGATTATCTTGTAATCTACATAGATCCCAAGTGCCTTTATTGTGAAGACACAAGGATACTTTGTAGCCTTGAAGGTGCACTGATTGAAGTGCTCCATGAGTTCCCTTGCACTTGGCTCCTTGGTTGAGACTTCTTCCACAGCTTTTCCCTTTCCTTTAGACTTGGCAGCCTTGCTCTCAACAGGTCTCTTTCCAGCAGCCTTTGATGATTGCCCATCAGCAACACCCTTGCCCTTGTCTCTTCTAGTAAGTGTAGAAGGTGCTTTCTTTTGTGGTGCTTGTCCTTTGTTTCTAGCAGCATCTTTAGTTCTCACCATGGTACCTACAAGAACAAAGCTTGAAGATCTAATAAGTAGAAAAATTAAAGTTGAAAACCAATGACTTAAAGCTCTTAAAAAAAAAAATTCTCAAATCTAACAGGGGTTTAACTAGCGTTCAAACAAAGTCAAGCCTCTAAAGAACTAAGAGAATTCAAAAGCTAATAATCATAAACATGCTAGAGTTCTTAACAGATTCAAACCATTATGCATATGAACCTAGGATGGTGGCTTTAAACAAAGTTAAACATGATTATGCAAAGTGAATTCAAAGCAAGCAAGCAATTAAGTGTATGAACAGTAATCAATCCTAAACATTCTACTTGCTTAACTAACAAATTCCACCATGCAAAAATCAAAACAAGCACTTTAAACTAATCAAAACTAGCTCTTAATGCAAAATATTCAAAGACTTTAAACAAGCTCAAGGCATAAGAACAAGAAATGAATAGTTTAAGAAAGCAAACCTTTAGGACTTCTGAGCACTTAAGAGAAAGAGAGAAAGAGCTAATAGATTTCATGGTCTAAGTGAGAGAAGAGAGAAAATGAAGTGTGAAGAGTGAAGAGGAGATAAATGGCTTTTATAGAGCTTAAGGGGGAACATAAGGAATCAAATGAGTGGGGGACGAAAACAAAAGTGCTCAGAAGTGGGATCAGAATGGCAGGGAGGAGCCAAAAAAATTAAATTCAAACTCCCTTGGCTCCAAACCAAGGGAGGGAAATTTTTTGAAAATCAAAAGCCATACCTCGCGGGCCCTATCGATCACTTTTGATCGATACAACTGATCGATAGGGTGGTATCGGTCAGTCTTGACCGACACAAGTGATCGATGATCCCCTGCCAAATCGCATCAGTCACTTTTGATCAATACGAGTGGCTGATGATGCATCCGCTTGGTTTACATCGGTCACTTTTGATCGATACAAGTGATCGATACTACATCCGCTTGATTCCCATCAGTCACTCCTTAACCGGTGGGCTTGAGCGATGGAAACC
The DNA here is from genome assembly GCA_911865555.2 of Thlaspi arvense. Taxonomy (NCBI): domain Eukaryota; kingdom Viridiplantae; phylum Streptophyta; class Magnoliopsida; order Brassicales; family Brassicaceae; genus Thlaspi; species Thlaspi arvense. Next base: position 50,777,841 of record OU466858.1, on the reverse strand, counting down.
ATGCTTACACTTCTTTTCCGATAGAGTTGCCCGATGCACTTCTGGCTCCAACAGTATCGATCACTACAGACCGATGGTCATGACCGATAGGCTTGTATCGGTCTGGCATGACCAATACAAGCGATCGATACCAGCTGAAGGCATCTGTTTTGTTTCCCCAAACATCTTCTCAATCCCCAATCCAAACTCCTGCTTCTATGAACACTAGAAAAACATAAACATGAACTAAAAAGCATAATATATAGAAAGGATACCATGGGACTACCTCCCAAGTAAGCTTGTTTAAAGTCACTGAGCTTGACTTTGATTACCTCTTTAGTGGACGTAAGGAGAAGGAGTCTTGAAACTCCTTGGTGGGGTGTTGCTCCTCTTGATCTTGGTGGTGAGTCCATCAATCCTCATCTCAGAAAAGGGCTTAGACTTGCCTCCTTGCTTCAGCTTGTAGCAGAATTCACCATCCTTAGAACAAAAGGGCTTCAAGATCACCCCTCCTTCATCAGTAACCAACTTGATTTGATTCATCTTCTTGTAACCTACCACTTCAAGGACCTCCTTTTCAGTGGTGTCTTCAAACAGCCTTGACAAACAGCAGCCATCAAAGATCTCTCCTTGGTAACCTTCAAACTCTGGCCAGGCTGCTGTTTGAAGGTTACCAAGGAGAAAGCTTTGATGGCTGCTGTTTGTCAAGGCTGTTTGAAGACACCACTGAAAATGAGATCCTTGAAGTGGTTAGCTCTAAGAGGATGAGTGAAATCAAGATGATTACTGAAGAAGGAGGGGTGATCTTGAAGCCCTTTTGCTCTAAGGGTGATGAAATCTGTTACAATTTGAAGCAAGGAGGCATGTCCAAGCCCTTTGCTGAGAGGAGGATTGATGGTATCACCACAAGCATCAAGAGGAACAAGATGTCAACAAGGAGTTCCAAGACTCCTTCTCCTTACCTCAACTAGAGAGGTAATCAAAGTCAAGCTAAGTGACTTTAAACAAGCACACTTGGGAGGTAGTCCCATGGTTTCCTTTGTATATATTATGCTTTTTAGTTAATGTTTTTGCATTTTTAGTGTTCTTAGAAGCACGAGTTCAGATTGGAGAATGAGAAGATGTTTGGGGAACCAAAATAGGTGCCTTCTGGTTTGTATCGTCATCTATATCGGTCATGCCAGACCGATGTAGGCTCTATCGGTCATGACCATTGGTCAAAAATGACTGATACTGTAGAACCAGAAGATGCATCTGGCAACTCTACCGGTCACTTGTGACCGATAGGGGAAAAGAAGTGGTTGGGAGGTGTCTATCGATCATCCGTATCGGTCAAGGAGTGATCGATGGGATTCAAGCAAATGCTGTATCGGTCAAGCTTGAAGAGCTGTATCGATCACTTATATCGGTCATAACTGACCGATACCACCCTATCGGTCACTTGTATCGATCAAAAGTGACCGACAGAGGCCAGCGAGGTATAGTCTTTGATTTTCAAAAAATTTCCCTCTCTTGGTTTGGAGCTAAGGGAGTTTGAATTTAAATTTTTTTGGCTCCTCCCTGCCTTTCTGACCCACTTTTGAGCACTTTTGGTTTTGTCCCCCACTCTTTAGATTCTTTATGGTCCCCCTTAGGCTCTATATAAGCCATATAAATCCTCTTCACTCTTCACACTTCACATTCTCTCTTCTCTCACATAGACCACGAAATTTCTTAGCTATCTCTCTCTTATTTTTGTCTCTTCAAAGTGCTCAGAAGTCCTAAAAGGCTTGCTTTCTTAAACTACGCATCTCTTGTTCTAATGCTTTGAGCTTGTTAAAAGTTTTTGAATCTTTTGCATTAAGAACTGGATTTGATTATTTTAAAGTGCTTGATTTGATTTTTGCATGGTGGAATCTATTAGTTAAGCAAGTTGAATGTTTAGAACTGATTACTGTTCATAAATATAATTGCTTGCTTGCTTTAAATTCACTTTGCATAATCTTGTTTCATTTTGTTTAAAAGCCACCATGCTAGGTTCATATGCATAATAGTTTGAATCTGTTTAGAACTCTAGCATGTTTATGACTTTGGGTCTTGAAATTCTCTTAGTTCTTTTGGGGTTTGCCTTGGTTAATTGCTAGTTAAACCTCTCTTAGATCTGAGAAATTTTTTTTTAAGAGCTTTAGATCATTGATCTTCAACTTATGTTCTCATACGTATTGAATCTTCAAGCTTTGTTCTTGTAGGTACCATGGGGAGAACCAAAGATGCTGCTGGAAACAAAAGCCAAGCACCCACAAAGAAGGCGCCTTATGCTGCACTTACCATCAGAGGCAAGGGCAAGGGTGTTGCTGATGGGCAATCGTCAAAGGCTGCTGGAAAGAGAGTTGTTAAGAACAAAGCTGCCAAGTCCAAGGAAAAAGAAAAGGGAAAGGCTGTGGAAGAAGTCTCAACCAAACATCCAAGTGCAAGGGAACTCATGGAGCTCTTCAATCAGTGTACCTTCAAGCCTACAAGGTACCCTTTCATCCCCACAATGAAGGACCTTGGAATATATGAAGATTGCAAGACAATCTTTGACAGCATGGAATTTGGCGAATTCATGGAAAAACCATTGCCTTCCTACCAACAGCTCACCATCCAGTTTCATTCCACTTTCAAAGTGGTGAGATGTGAAGAAAGTGAGCTTTGCAACAAAGATGGTTGGATCTCCTTCAGACTTGGCAAGCAGAAGTTCACAGCAACCTTTTGGCAGCTTTCTCAAGGCCTTGGTATGTATCCCTATGCTGAGAAGAAGCATCAGTTTGAGATCAGTAAGAGACAGCATACAATGCTATGGGAAGTGATTGGAGTTGGCAAGTATACTCCAAGAGTCACCATGAACCAGCTGTGAGATATGCTCACAAGGCACTTGCAAACACCCATTTTGCAAGAAAGGAGACAACCAATATAACATCAAGGGAGCTGGATATCATCTACAATGGGATGCAGCCACTAGTGAGCTCCACCAAGGATGGCAAACTTCTAGGCAGGCCAACAAAGCTCCCTTGTTATGTGACTCTACTGATGGAGCAACTCTATACCTATAGAATTTGGATCATACTCAAGGGGAAGAGAGAGAAGAACCCACAACTACACATTGGAGAAGTTGTGACAGCTATCATGATGGCAAGTGGAGTGGATCTTGAGGAGCATGCTGCAGATGCTTTGGCACCACAATGGATAGATCTGGTGTATCTCAGAAGGAGTCACTACCTACAGGGGAGCATCAAAGGGAAGCACATCTATCAGTTCCCTAAGCCATCCAAAGAGCCAACCAAAGTTTCTCCTTCCAAATGAGCAGCATACATCTATCACCATGAGGAGCAATATAGACTTTTGTCCAGAAGAGAGAGTGATGTATCATGGTAGCCTTGTCACTGAAGAAAGAGAAGAGGCTGGTGAAGAAGTTAATGAAGAAAAAGGTGAAGAGAGCAGTGAAGAGGAAGTGCAAGAAGCTGATGTTGGTGCTGAAAGTCTGGAGGATTCCCAAGAGGAAGAGCAAGATGAGGATGAGTGATACAAGAGTTTTGAATCTCTTTCTCAATCACCCTTTGTACTAGTCATTGTAGTATGGGTTTTATGTCAATCCAAAAGGGGAAGAATGAAGCAGCAGGATTGCAGTAGAGTTCATATTCAAGCAGAAACAATGATTTTAGTTATCTAACAACCTAATGAATCAAAGCAACTTGAAGCAAACAATTAACAAGAGCAAGCAACAAGCAAAAGATCAAACCTAAGTAAAAACAAAGCAATACTAAGGCAAATTCGAATTCAACCAAAAACAGAGGAAATACAAGATTTGAGATGGGGTAATTGGTGTTAGGAAACTATCAACTCAACCTATGATGCTTACAAACTCACACAATGCTATTTTTCATTCATATAATTCATTTATATGACTAATCCAATCTCTTGACACTAATCTTTTTGCTAATCATCAAGTCAATAACTAATTCTCATTAGTGAAATGACAAACAACAAGCATTAAGACAATCTATTATTCCTATATTTCCAAATCCCTCCCTAGACAGTCAATCTCTTGAGCTAGGACAACCAATTCTCTTGCAAAGCAGTTCAGGCATTTCATCGAACACTTGGTGGGCATAAAATGAGCTTAAGGTCCTAATCAACTTATCTAACGCTAATCAGGCATTAAACACAGCAATCAAGAAAGGAAATGGAAGAATTAACACTAAGTAATCTAAGATCAAGCATTAAATTCCCTAAACCTAACCCATCTCAAATCCCTAAGTCACTACTCACTAATCACCATCAAAACCATCAATTCAAAGATAGAAAGATAGCTAATCATGATTAGGAAGATTAAACAAGAAGATAAATGAAAACTTATATTGAAATGGAATAAAGTTTCAAACTACAAGATCAAATCAAAAACATAAGAGGAAAGAACTGTTGGATAAAAGCATGTTCCCAAAAATTAGGGATTTTCAATATTTATAGGAGTCTAAGCAGAGTGGCAAAATTATAAATAAAAGGAAGTCCGGACTGGTTCGTATCGGTCAAAAGTGATCGATACAGTTGATTGATAGAGCATCCGCTGGGTTCCCATCGGTTACTCCTTGACTGATACGCTTGATCGATACAGATCTTCGAAAACTTGGCTAGATCCCATCGGTCAGTCTTGACCGATACATTTGATCGATAGAGCATACGCTTAATTCCCGTCGGTCAGTCTTGACCGATACATTTGATCGATAGGATCTTCAACTCCTCTGCTGCATTGTATCGATCAACCTTGACCGATACAGATGACCGATAGAGCATCCGAAATTGCCTTCCTTAGCTCCTTTTGCTCCTTCTCAGCTTGGCTAACTCCTTGAACCAATCCCACACTTCCTCCTTGCTCCCAATAGCTTCTTAAGCACCTAAAAACATCTTTAATGCATAGAGAATGCAAACTACAACCTAAATGCAAACTAAGTCTAAAAAGAAAGAAAAATGGGACTAAAGATAAACAAAACATGCAAAAGGAGACCAAAACACAACTAAATGTAAGCCTAAATTATGTAAATGCATTCTAGCTTAACCTACACGATCATTCAAATCAGCCAACTCTTAAACATTCATTAATGGTAACCAATGGATCAAGTTTATGCAAATTAAGTGAACACACTTGGTTAAAGGGACATGGTCATCAGATGAAAATGATCTCATTCAGATAAGGGTTAAAAGGCATAAGGGATCACTCAATGAAATGACTCTATCTTAGGCAAAATGCTGAAGGTAAAAACACACCTATGCATGCAAGTCAAACCTCTATTCTACCCTTTTACCCAAAGATGAACCTATTATCTTCTAGACCCCAAAATGAAACATCTAAATCTACCCTTTCCAAAAGCATTTGATCTTTTCTTCCTTCATGGTTGGGGAAACTCCTTCTTTTTTTTGACTTGTGTGGTTGATTCTTTGTTGGGACTTGCTCTTCTTTGTTGGATAATTGGCGCCATTTTTCTTCACATTTGGTGGAATGCTTGGTCTTATTTCTCCTTCTGGAATGACCATTGTAAACTTTGTTGCTGTTGGCGTCTTCCTTTTCCTTAACACTCAGAGCTTCTCTCTGTTATACCTAACCATAAACTTATTTTGCTTCCCCCATGCTACCAACCCCATACTTCATCTTCTTCTTTTTAAAAGATATCAACAGTAAAAACTGAAACCACTTATACTACCCTTTCCCAAACTCCTAACCTAAGACCAAGCTCAAGATGCAAGCTGGTGTCTACAAGAAAGCTTCTCCTTGCCAGCCTTATTCCTAATAGTTTTTGCCAAGATATAATTAAAAATAATGCAATGTAAGGCCTCACAACTCTCACAATAGTGTTTAAGCTTAGAAAGAAAGATTGGATTAAGGTGTGGTTAACTGTCCCATAATGATGAGGATCAGCTACTTGGGTTAACAAGAGTGGTAAAATTGAAAGAAGATAATCCAAGTATGTATATGGGTAGCCATGTGATCACTGTCAATGCATAAACATAATAATTAAATGTCAAGATTATGGTTCTAATAAAAATAGATGGCATCAAATCAAACCAAACTTCAGAATAAGACAAGAATATCAATGCAAGTAGTCAAGATATGGTGCAGCCTTAACTTCAAACTCACTACAATGCAATCAAATAACAGACAACCGAAGCATTAAGAACAACTCAAACATTAACACCTTGACAAGTGCTTATCATCTACTCCCTATGCAAGTGTATGCAAACCCATATGAAATGTATCTAGACTCAATCTTAATTATGGAAATGCAACTAAATGATTCTTTCTGGTTCCAAAAATTCTGAAAATTTATGGATTTTCAGTGCATATAGATGAATGCATGAATGTATGGGACTCAAGTATGCAAAAGAGAAAATAAGAAAACAAAACACAATTTCAGATGCAATACCCTCGCCCCACACTTAAATTACACAGTCCCTTGTGTAATATAAGCTTGAAGGAAGGTGATAAAGGATACTCATAATGAATATAGAAGGATTCAGAAGGAAAGGAGTGGAGTTGTGTAACTTAAAAAGGGTTTTGGCAGAATGGAGGAGTGTATTGGTCTCTCCAGACCGATACTGTTGATCGATAGGGTCATCAGAGCTTACTGCCCATTCACATCAATCACCCATTACTGATACGGGTGATCGATGTAGGCGCATCGGTCAGTATTGACCGACGCTGCTGGCCGATGCTGCTCTCGGGTCGAATGTATCGGTCACTCCAGACCGATACTGTTGACCGATACGGTTTATATCGGTCACTCCAGACCGATACTGTTGATCGATGCTGGTTAGAACATGCATCAACTCAGCTAACAACTCGCTTTAATCCCCACTTGCTCCTAGGATCAAAAGAGAAACACAAACACAAACATAAAATACACTAATATGTACAAGGATAACATGGGAATACCTCCCAAGTGTGCTTGTTTAACATCCTTAACTTGACTTTCCTTGGTTGATCACTCTAGTGAAGGATCCTCAAGGTTGATGTCTACATCATCTCCAAGGGACTCACTTGTCATGTATGACTTTAGCCTGTGCCCATTCACTGTGAAGTCTTCTCCCTCCTTGCCAAACAAAGTCACAGCTCCATATGGTAACACCTCTTTGGTCTTGAATGTACCTGACCACCTTGACTTCAGCTTTCCAGAAAACAACTTCAGCCTTGAGTTGAACAACAGCACCTGATCTCCTGCCTTGAAGTTTTTGGATTTTATCCTCTTGTCATGGAAAGCTTTTGTCCTCTCCTTATAGATTCTAGAACTCTCAAAAGCGTCAAGGCGGTTTTCTTCTAACTCATGCAAGTTGATGAGTCTCTTCTCCAGAGCTGTCTTGATGTCAAAATTCAGCAGCTTTGTTGCCCACAAGGCTTTATATTCCAGCTCAACAGGCAGATGACAAGCCTTCCCATAAAGGAGTGAGAAAGGGGTTCTGCCAATGGGTGTCTTGAAGGCTGTCCTGGAAGCCCACAAAGCATCATCAAGCTTATTAGACCAATCCTTTCTTGTAACACCAACTGTGTTCTCTAGAATGGCTTTGATCTCTCTGTTAGACACCTCCACTTGACTACTTGTTTGAGGATGGTAAGGAGTGGCAACCTTGTGCTTAACACTATTCTTCTTTAGCAAACTCTCAGGGACCTTGTTGATGAAATGACTTCCACCATCACTTATCACACACCTTGGATCACCAAACCTTGGGAAGATGATTGTCTTAAAGCTTCAGCACAACTCTAGCATCATTTGTTGGACTGGTAATGGCTTCAACCCACTTGGAGACATAATCCATAGCAACAAGGATGTACTTATTCCCAGAGGATGAAGGGAAAGGTCCCATAAAGTCAATACCCCACACATCAAACAGATCCAATTCAAGAATAGAGTTCAGAGGCATCTCATCTCTTTTGAAAATGTTTTCCTTCCTTTGGCAAGCATCACAGGAGGAGATGTGAGCCTGGGCGTCCTTGAACAAACTAGGCCACCAAAAACCAGCTTGAAGTACCTTTGAGGCTGTCTTGATGGTTGCAAAGTGACCCCCATAGTTTGAACCATGGAAATGATGTAGAATTCCTTGAACTTCTTCTTCAGCAATGCACCTTCTGAACAATCCATCATTCCCTCTCTTGTAGAGATAAGGTTCATCCCAATAGTAGTGAGAGACATCTTTTAAGAACTTCTTTTTCTGATGTGAGTTGAGGTTCAGTGGTATCTGGCCAATAACCAAGTAGTTCACAAAGTCAGCATACCAAGGCAGTTTGTTCTCTTCTAAGCTTAGCACTTCAGCTGTCTTCACTCCTAAAGCATGCAGCTGCTCTTCTGGTAGAGTATCATTGATTGGGACAAAATCATCTATCTTTAGTCTTGAAATGTGATCATCTACACCATTCTCAATGCCTCTCTTATCCACAATCTTCATGTAAAACTCTTGCAAGAGGAGGTTCCATCTAAGAAGTCTTAGCTTGGTGTCTTTCTTGGCATAGATGTGCCTTAGTGCAGCATGATCAGTGTAGACTATCACCTTAGACCCCACTAAGTAGCTTCTGAACTTTTCAAATGCAAAGACAACTGTTAGGAGCGCCTTTTCTGTTGTAGCATATCTTGTTTGAGCTTCATCCATTGTTCTGCTGGCATAGTAGATAACATGAAGCTTATTGTCTACTCTTTGCCCCAAGACTGCTCCAACAGCATAGTCACTAGCATCACACATGATTTCGAATGGCAAATCCCAGTTTGGAGCTTGAACTATTGACGCTGCCACTAAAGCTTGCTTGAGGGTGAGGAAGGCTTGCAAGCAGTCTTCATCAAACACAAACTCTGTCTCCTTACACAGTAGCCTTGTTAAGGGTCTTGTTATCTTAAAGAATTCTTTTATGAACCATCTGTAGAAGCCAACATGCCCCAAGAAGCTTATGATTCCTTTGACTGTGTTTGGAGGCTCTAAGTGCACCATCACATCTATCTTTGCCTTGTCCACTTCTATCCCCTTCTCTGAAATCTGTTGACCCAAATCTATTCCTTCTTGGACCATGAAATGGCATTTCTCCCAATTCAGAACCAGCATAGTGTCTTCACATCTCTGTAAAACCTGAGAATGATTGGACAAGCAGACACCAAAAGAGGATCCATAGACACTAAAGTCATCCATAAATACCTCTACTATCTCTTCTAGCAAGTCAGAAAATATGGAGGTCATACACCTCTGAAAAGTTGCAGGAGCATTGCATAAACTAAAAAGCAACTGTGCCATAAGGGCAAGTAAAAATAGTTTTCTCTTGATCATTAGGATGGATATGGATTTGAAAGAATCCACTATAGCCATTTATGAAGCAATAATACTTATGATTTACTAATCTTTCTAGCATTTGGTCCATAAATGTCAAACGAAAGTGATATTTCCTATAAGCAGAATTAAGTTTTCTGTAATCTATGCACATCCTATGACCTGCAATTGTTCTAGTTGGTATTAGCTCATCATTTTCGTTATTTACTACAGTGATCCCTCCTTTCTTAGGCACCACATGGACAGGTGAGACCCATGTGCTTCTGAGATAGGATAAATCACCCATGCTTCAAGCAACTTCAAGATTTCTTTTTTTGCTACTTCCTTTAGATTAGGATTCAATATCCTTTGAGGTTCAACAGAAGTTCTTGTCTCATCCTCTAGATGGATCCTATGAGTGTGATAGCTTGCTCTTATAGATCATTTTATGTTGTATTTCATGCATTTTTTCCTCTGTTTTTGCATTATAGTTTAGCATTTAGGTATCATTTGCATTTAGAATCAACATAGCATGCATTTAGCTTAGGATTGCATACATTTGCATACATTTGCATACATGTGCATGTTTGTGGTGGTTTCAGGTGGTTTTGGAGTTTCTTGGAGCTGGGGAAGGGATAGAAGCAGCTCATGATCAAAGGAAATGTCAGAAATGGAGTTCTTGCAAAGTCTGGTCCATATCGAGCAGAACACCCGTGGAGTATGCTCGATGCAAGCAGCAGGACGAGAGGAGAAGGATCAGCATGAGGATTCCAAGCCGTTGGTCTGCATCGAGGACCAGCATCGAGGAAGCATGTCGATACACGCTGCATGGACCATATCGAGGTCGTATATCAAGCAGAACATCGACCGTACGACCTCGATGCAACTCATCCGCGTTGACCATTTGACTTTTGTTCACCTTATCTTATCTTTTTTAGGTTTTTTATGCTTCTTTTGGCTCCCTACTATAAAAGGGAAGCCACAAAACATTAAAAAGAGGATGTTAAATCTTATCCAAGTTTAGCTTTCTCAAAAACACCCTCTAAACCTTAAAGGGCGATTTGCTTTAAGGATCATGATCTTTAATAAAGTTTGCATTTTTATGGTTTAATCTTGCCTTCTAATCTTTGTTCTTGCATCTTGGTAGCTTAGATTTATCATCTTTTGCATTTTAAACTCATCTAGTTATGTTTAACTCCAAATCAATGGGATTAAACATGATTAGTGAGTAGTCTTCTTTAGATTTAGGGTTCTAAGTAGGGAACGTGGTGATTAAGATGTGATTAAAGGGTGATTAGGCTTTTTTTCATTGAGACTAAGAGAGAGATTAGATTCAGAGCTTTTGGGGAGACAAATCCGTACTCTGTTAGAGAAGAATTTTGAACCCCCTTTTGTCTTTTACTCTATCTTTTAATGCAATATTATTCAGTCATGATTTGTGTTTCAATTTCTATGTCTGAGTAATCTGCTAGTTAAGTTGTACGATTATTGAAAGGTTGATAATGAATTGTTAGAACTGCGAAACTGGGAGGATAAATCATTTGGTTCTTCATCTAGATTGCTTTAACACTGGTTTTGCGATTGATCACCTAGAAATCAGATCTTATGTTGTTTAATAGATGTGGAAATATTATTAATCACCAAAACCATCTTAGATGAGCAAAATAAATGATTGCAAAGGAATTTGGATTAGTGATTTTGTGAACATATCGAACCTGAACCATAATGCTTGCTTAGGTTGTTAGTATTTGCAAAGGAATTTGGAATTCTAGAATCTGACAATAGATAATCTCTGCGATGGAAGTCGATTAGTTTTATATTCGTGTTTTCGAGTTCTAGAGCGGTTTTAATAAATAATTCTTTCAGTCTGTAGTCTGCGATTTATGTCAACCTGTGAATTTCCCATTGCCTAGCGCCTTGTCTCAATTGATTTTTAATAACTCATAATCTGCTCCTGATCTCGTTACTTTCATTTGCTATTTAGTTTTATTTGTTATTGACTGCTTAGCTTCATTTGAATCTAAATTCTGTTGAGTAATAGTCTTAAGTCCTTGTGGATTTGATCCCTAAGTACTACAGTGATCTCTTAATTTGAGAGAGTAGCTCTAAGGGTTAATTTGAGCATATCAATTTTGGCGCCGTTGCCGGGGACTTAGTTATTACTTTCTGATTTTTAGTTTTAGAATTTTGACTAAGCTTTTACATTATTTTCGCTAACTTTCTACTACTTCTCCACTGTCTGTTTCAGGTGTATGCATAATCGCAGTACCAGAAGCAACAAAGATAAAGAGCTTGTGACTTTAGGCATCGACGAACTCTCCAAGTTAGAAAGAACCATCATAAAGGCCAAAAAGCAGACTAAGATGGTTGGACCACTTATTTTGAGGACAGATGCTGATGGTCATTTAGTTGACAGTGAGGGAAACAGAAGAAATGAGGATGGACAGAGGGTAGATGAAGATGGCGTTGTAATTGAGGAACAGGATGTGCCACCAGTTGTGCAGAATGTGCAACAACAAGCTGCTGGAAATGCTGTTGGGCGGTTTCCACAAAGGACCCTGGGAGACTACAATAGGCCAGACCAGTTCTATGCAAATAGAGCTGCAATCCGCCCTCCTGCCGTCCAGAGAAATGACTTTGAACTAAAGCCTACCTACTACCAGCTTGTGGGTCAGCACCCTTTCCATGGGCTTCCACATGAGCACCTTATGGACCACATAGAAAGGTTTGAAGATCTGGCTACAAGTGTTAAAGCCAATGGAGTCAGCAATGATTTCTTATTCTGTAAGCTTTTCCCTTACTCTTTGGGAGGAGATGCAGCTCACTGGCTGAAACAATTAGAGCCTGGCTCTCTGACCACTTGGGAAAGCACCAAGAGCGCTTTTCTCAACAATGTTTATGATGATGCAAGATCAGAAGAGTTGAGGACAAAAATACCTCCTTTTCCCAAGATCCTCCTGAAGCTTTCAAGAAAGCATGGCTGAGGTTCAAGTCATGTCAGAGAGACTGCCCACATCATGGCTACAATGAGGTCCAGTTGTTGGGTATCTTCTTCAGAGGGATTGATTGGAGGTACCAGATGGCTTTGGATGCTGCAAGCAATGGGAACTTCAACACTAGAGTCCCAGCTATCGCCATCACACTGATAGAGAACTTAGCTTCCAGCAACAGCACAAAGAATGCTGATTATGAGAGACAGAAAATCGCTGGGAATGCTGGGAACAATCAGTTTTCTGCTGAGATGAAGGCTAAGCTGGATTCTGTTCATAACCTCTTGGTGGGTAAGAATTCTGTTCAGTTTGCTGCTGAAGTTGAGACATTTGAGCCAGCTGAGGAGTTTGAAGAAGAAGATGTCAACTACATCAATAGGACTGGCTTTAAGGGTCAAAGGTACAACAATCAGCAAGAGAGCAGAGGATTCAGTGGGAATAATCAGAGGAGCAAATTCACAGGAAACTAGAGTTCTTCTGGTTACACTCCCAAGCCTCAGTTCCAGAAGCCTGAATACCAGAAGCCTTACCAGAACAACAACTTCAGCAGGAACTATGGTTCCTCTTCTTATCAGCCACCACCTGCACCATCAGCTTCAATTAAGATGGAAGCCATGCTTGAACAGCTGTTATAGGGTCATCAAAAGATCACAGTTGGCTTTAATGGGAAGATTGATGCTCTCTATCAGGATTTGAATGGCAAATTCGAAGCCCTGAACACCCATGTCAAAAACCTTGACACTCAAGTTGCTCAAACTACTGGAGCTATGAAATGACAAGATGGATTTGTTCCAAGAAGAACAGATACCAACCCAAGACACTTTGTCAACGCCATCACGCTGGGGATTGGAAAGAACCTGCAACCAGTACAGAAGAAGGGTCTTAGTGCAGGAGATTTTGAGCAACTTCAAGAGTTGGAAGAGGATGATTTCACCAATTCTAAAGAGTGTCAATCGACACCCACCCCTCGGTATCGATCGACACCAGAGGAGTCTCACGATTTTCTGACTCGAGGCGAAGAGATATCGGCCACGATCGACAAGCAGCAAAGTGGACCGTTGACACCACATACAGAGGAGGGTGTTGATCGACACACCACCCCTGGTGTCGATCGACACCCCCCACAGAAGCAGGCTTCGATATTTCAGACTCCAGAAAATGCAGAAGAAAGGGTTTACAAGCCAATGGTGCCTTACCCAAGGAACCAGAAGAAGTCTAAATAAGAACTAGAGGATGTTAGGATCAAAGCTATCATGGATAAGCTTGGGGTGGAGATTCCTTTGATTGATGCTATAAAGACTACTCCTGTGATCAAGAGATATGTGAAAAGGATGATGACCAAGAATCTGGGGCTTGAGCAAGGGACAATGCTGATTTCAGAGCAGGTCTGTGCAGTGATACAGAATAAGATACCAGAGAAGCTGACAGATCCTGGCAGCTTTGTCCTAGACTGCACAAACTTTTATGAGAGGTTTGAGAGGTCTCTTTGTGACTTGGGCTCAAGTGTCAATCTGATGCCCTACTAAGTTGCTGTCAGCTTGGGTATGACAGATTTTCAACCAACTAGGATCTCTCTTATCCTAGCAGTTAGATCAGTAAGAATCCCTGAAGGCATTTTGGAAGATGTGCCAGTCAAGGTAGGAGATTTCATGATCCCTACAGACTTTGTGGTTCTAGCATATGGGGAAGAACCAAAAGACCCCTAGATCTTGGGAATACCATTCCTAGCCACTGCAGGCGCCATCATAGATGTCAGAAATGGAAGCATAGCCCTTAATGTGTGCGATTTGGTGATGACCTTTGACATGGACAAGCTGATGAAGAGACCAACAATTGATGGTCATACATTCTATGTGGATTCCCTCACCAGCCTTGCAGAAGAGATCTTTCAGAAAATGCATCTCACATGCCCTTTGGAGAGAGCATTGACAGTTTCTGCAGAAGAGACAGAGCATCTAGATAACATCACTGCTGGGTATGTCAAGATGTTGGATGCAAGTGAGCAAGTCATGCAGTTGCTAGCACAGAAGGAGCTAGTTGGAACTTCTGTAAAGGCTGCAAAACTGGGCGATTGGAGTGAAGAAAAAACTCCAAAAATCGAACTCAAACAGCTCCCTGCAGGTCTAAGGTATGCTTTTCTGGGACCTAACTCTACATATCCTGTTATTGTTAGTGATTCTTTAAACAATGCAGAGCTCACTTTACTGATAAGCAAGCTGCACACATTTCGCAAGGCTCTTGGCTATTCTCTTGATGACATTTCAGGTATCTCTCCAGAGTTGTGCATGCATAGGATACACCTTGAGGATGAGTCAAAGTCATCAATTGAGAACCAGAGGAGGCAGAATCCAAATTTGCAGGATGTGGTTAAGAAGGAAATCATGAAGCTTCTAGCTGCTGGGATCATCTATCCCACTTCAGAGAGCACTTGGGTCAGTCCACTACATGTGGTTCCAAAGAAAGCAGGAGTCACAGTGGTGAAAATGAGAAGAATGAGCTGATTCCTACAAGGACCATCACTGGACACAGAATGTGCATTGACTACAGGAAGCTCAATGCTGCAACAAGGAAGGATCACTTCCCATTGCCATTCATCGATCTGATGCTGGAGAGGTTGGCAAATCACTCCTACTACTGCTTCCTGGATAACTACTCTGGCTTCTTTCATATTCCCATTCACCCAGATGACCAGGAGAAGACTACATTTACTTGTCCCTATGGCATCTTTGCATATCGCAGGATGCCATTTGGACTTTGTAATGCTTCTGCGACATTTTAGAGGTGCATGCTTTCCATCTTCACTGGTATGATTGAGAAGTATATGGAGATCTTCATGGATGACTTTTTGTGTATGGATCCTCTTTCAAAGACTGCCTTGACAACCTCGGTCAAGTGCTTGCAAGATGTGAAGAGAAGCACCTGGTTCTGAACTGGGAGAAGTGCCACTTTATGGTCAGAGATGGGATTGTACTTGGGCACAGAGTCTCTGGAGAAGGCATTGAGGTGGACAGAGCGAAAATTGAGGTGATGACAAGTCTGCAGCCATAAGATTTTGTGAAATCATAGAGGAGCTTTCTAGGACATGCGGGGTTCTACAGAAGATTCATCAAAGATTTTAGCAAGCTTGCAAGACCACTCACAGCTCTGCTTTGCAAGGATGTGAAGTTTGAATTTACTGCAGAGTGTCATTCAGCCTTTCAGCAGATCAAGCAAGCTTTAGTGAGTTCCATTGTGCAACCTCCATACTGGGATCTACCATTTGAGGTGATGTGTGACGCCTCAGACTTTGCAGTGGGCGCTGTCTTGGGTCAGAGAAAGGAGAAGAAGCTTCATGCCATCTACTATGCAAGCAGAACTCTTGATGAAGCACAGAAAAATTATGCAACTACAGAGAAAGAACTGTTGGCTGTGGTGTTTGCATTAGAGAAATTTCGACAGTACCTGGTTGGAGCTAAGGTGATTGTGCATACTGACCATTCTGATCTTAAGTTCCTGATGCAGAAGAATGATGCCAAACCAAGACTATTGAGATGGATTTTGCTGCTTCAAGAGTTTGACATTGAGATTAGAGACAAGAAAGGGATTGAGAATGGAGTAGCTGATCATCTTTCAAGGAGAAAGGTTGATGACGACGTCCCTATTGATGATTTCTTGCCAGAGGAGAACATCTACTTCTTAGAAGCAAGACTGCAGGAGCCAAATGATGGAGGACTGCAACTATTTCGTGCTACAGAAGCGGTGTCGATCGACACACCACCCCTGGTGTCGATCGACACCATCCTCGAGGCGAAGCAATATCAAGCCGGATCGACATAACTCGACATCTAGTCGATAAACACTCAGTGTCGATCGACACAACCCCTGTGGTATCGATCGACACCAGTCGCGTACTGAACTACTCCTTCAGCAGATCCTGCATGATGTCTTCTCTCAGCCTATCTGTGCGATTGCAACCTCTTCTAGGCCTTGGTATGCTGACATTGCGAACTACCTAGCTGCAGATGAGGTCCATGACACCCTCAAAGGGTACAAGAAGAAGAAGTTCATGAGGGAGCTTAGCAGGTATTACTGGGATGAACCTTACTTATACAAGCACTGTTCAGATGGAATCAACAGAAGATGTCTTGCAGAAGCTGAAGATCACGACGTGCTGTTCCACTGTCATGGTTCTGAGTATGCTGGCCATTTTGCCACCTTCAAAACAGTGTCCAAGGTTCTACAAGCAGGCTTTTGGTGGCCTACAATGTTCAAAGATGATCAGACATTCATCTCTCACTATGATGTTTGTCAAAGGAGAGGGGAGATCAGTAAGAGACATGAGATGCCATAAAACTTCATACTTGAGGTTGAAGTCTTTGACTGCTGGGGCATCGATTTCATGGGAACCTTTCCTTCATCTTATGGGAACAAATACATCCTGGTTGCTGTGGATTATGTCTCTAATTGGGTAAAAGCGATTGCCAGTCCAAACAATAATTCAGCAGTGGTCCTTAAGCTGTTTGAGACCATCATTTTTCCCAGATTTGGAGTACCACGGATTGTGTTTAGTGATGGTGGAAAACACTTCATTAATAGAGTGTTTGAGAAGCTGTTGCAGAAGTATGGAGTTCATCACAAGGTTGCTACACCTTACCACCCTCAGAAAAGTTGTCAGGTTGAGGTTTCCAACAGACAGATCAAAGAAATTCTGGAAAAGACAGTTGGAAAGACAAGGAAAGATTGGTCAGCTAAATTAGATGATGCACTTTGGGCCTACAAGATAGCATTCAAGACACCACTTGGCGCCACACCATTCCACCTGCTTTATGGGAAAGCATGTCATCTTCCAGTGGAGCTGGAATATAAGGCGAACTGGACTGTAAAGAAGATGAACTTGGATTGGAAACCTGCAGCAGAGAGGTGCCAGATGCAGCTGAATGACTTGGATGAGATCAGACATCATGCTTATGAGAACTCCAAGCTGTACAAGGAGAGGACTAAAGCATATCATGACAAGAAAATCCTCGCCAGACATTTTGAACCAAATGACCAGGTACTACTGTATAACTCACATTTACAATTGTTTCTTGGAAAATTACGTTCTCGTTGGTCAGGTCCCTTCGCCATCAAGGAGGTCAGACCATATGGTGCAATTGTTTTATCAACTCCAGAAGGGAGAGAGTTTGTTGTCAATGGGCAAAGGGTGAAGCATTACTGGGCGAAAGCCGCGATTCCCGAAGGACAGATTATGCTTTTGGCGGATGCACCCACAGCCTGATCCTGAGGATAGTCAAGCTAATAACATTAAACGAGCGCTTGGTGGGAGGCAACCCACTGGTAAGTGTACATACTTAGTTTAATTTTTAATTTTTGCTAACTGATTTTCGTGTTTCAATAAAAAAAAAAAAAAAAAAAAAACCGAGGCGAACCAATATGACCACGGTTGACACCACGGTCGACACCATCATTAATCGGGTAAAATTTCTTTAAATCCTGAAACTTCATCTTCTTCATCAATTTCTTTCTCAAAACCGAAGAACAACAATTTTTCCCATAAATTGCAACTTCCTTGTTTCTTGACGGATTTGAGTGATTCAAAAGCCTAACTTGGGCGAAATTTTGTGCTCTTTCTGAATATCCAACTCATTCATCTGATCTGCAAAGTATGACACTCAAAATCCCATCTTTTCAGTTTGACCCCAAGGTTTGAAAGCTTTGATTTGCCCTGTTTTAGCATGATTTGTGACTTGAATCATGCTTCTCTAGGTTGTTTAGGAGTAATTCGACCTTGCCCTTTTAGTTTTCACAGCTTGATTTTGCAAAATATTGAAATTTTTGGATTGGTGATTTATTTTGCAATAATAGGTTCGAATTTGGGGTTTTAAACTAGAATTGTTTGTGATTTGTGGTCACTAAGTTGCTGGTTATGTTCGACACTAATGATATAGGCCAGAATTTGAATTTTCGAATTTTTGATTTTTGGCCTGATTTTCGGAAATTTTGTGTTCTTGGTTTTCCGAGTGCAGATGGCTCCACGGAACAACAACAGATCGCGAACTGAGACTGGTGAATCCTCCAATCCTGCACCAGCTATCCCTTCTCTTCCACCATGGCCCCGGAGGGAAGGGCTGAGAATCACGATGGAGAGAGTTTGGGAGGATACACCGGCGAAGGAGGTGGCTAAACGCGACTGCGTTTTCAGGAACATCAGCCAGCAGTGGGATGACTACGATACACTGTTCTACAATGCCTGGATCAAGATGGATATCGCACCTACACGATTCGCGGATGCTGATACATTGCGCAGACTCGGGCTCAAGGAGGAGGCGCTGCGAGTGCTGAAGAAGATTGGCTTCGGCACCAT
Source organism: Thlaspi arvense (assembly GCA_911865555.2). Classification (NCBI taxonomy): domain Eukaryota; kingdom Viridiplantae; phylum Streptophyta; class Magnoliopsida; order Brassicales; family Brassicaceae; genus Thlaspi; species Thlaspi arvense. The sequence continues at coordinate 50,759,238 of OU466858.1, read as the reverse complement.
TGCGACCAAGCAGTATGACCTGTACCCGGATTTAGTGCGCCAGTTCATTGCTACAGTCAGGGTCTACAACACCAATGAGATTGTCAAGAGGGGAGATGAGGGCACTCTCACATTCATCATCTTAGGTATCAGATACAAGATCAACTTTAATGCGCTCTGTCTCATCTATGGGTTCGATTCAATGCGCACTGTCGTCTCTCTCCGAATGCCATTCCCTGATCTGCAGAGCTTCTGGTCCCATTTCGAGAATGGGAGGTATGAATCTAAGACCTCCACTCAGACTGATGTGCGCCATCCCTTGCTGCGCATCCTTCTCCGTCTCATCTCCACTACACTTCTGTGTAAGTCTGAGCCCGGGAAGATGCGAGTTTCTGAGCTGACTCTCCTTTACTATGGCATTGAGGATGTACTTACAGAGGAGTATGCAGTTGACAGTGATGTCAACATGGCCGCCATTTTTGGTCATCACTAGGCTTCACTGAAGACCAAGCCGTTTTCCGGAGCCAGCGACAAGCCTGAGAGTATTGGTAGTCTTCTCACTCCCATCTTCCGCTACTGTAGTATTGATACTTCCACCTGCAAAGTTGTGACTGAGCGCCACCTTCTCTCTTAGTCTCAAGGGAGATGAGATGCTATGGAGTTTTGTCAGCCATACTGGTGAGCGATGTATGATTCCGCTACCACTGCCTGCTCTCACTACACTTCAGACAGACCTCCTCAGCTTTCAGCCTGATGCTACTTTGCTTCGATCCGCGCCAGCTACTAGGCGCAGAGGAGGATCTTCACGAGCTGCTGCTTCTGCTGCTGAGGATGCACCTGTTGAGGACCTTGCTGGAGGTCCATCTCGTCGATCGAGAGCGTCCCGAGCTCCTGCATTACCTGAGCCAATTGGGCGACACTCGCTCCCTGATGTTCCTGACATTCCGATGGAGCAGGCCGCTTTTCAATGATTCAAGGTTTAGAGTGTTCAGGCACTCTGGAACGCCATCTCGGTGCTGTCGAACTGTGGCTGCGTTCGACCTTCTACACCTCCTCATGATGAATATGAGGACTAATTCCTCATTTTATTTGAGTGAGTTTTTGATGTTTTTGCTTTGAGTCAGTTTGTCGGCTTTGAGTTATGCTTTGGAACTTGTTTGAACTGATGAGATTTTGCATTAGTATTGTTGCTTTTAATTGTGTGCTTGAGAGTTCCTAACAGTCTTGGCTCGGGAGTACTTCAGCTAACAATCTAACATGCAACATTATACATGTTTGAGTTAGTCACATTCAGTCTTCAGACTGGGTGTCGATCGACACCAACCATAGGGTGTCGATCGACACCAAGCGCAATCGAATGTACCACTTTCTCACCCATATACAAACCATTTCATTGCTTATTTTTGCCAACTCCAAGCTTGGTAACACTGAGGACATTGTTTTTTAAGTCTGGGGGAGGTCGTTGCTGACATTGTGTATATTGTGTTTGATTTTTATAGTCTTAAAGTTGAGTCAAAAACCTCTTTTATAGAGTCAAAAGTTTTGAAACTGTCAGCTTTTCAAGGAACTAATCACAGAACGTTGATGCTTTTAAGAACCATTACCACAATAGCTGATTACATGTCCTATTAAGTTGAAAATCATAGGTAGATCAGTCTAGCAATGAAGATTTAGGTTCTTAGAGAATCTGGAAAATTTGTTGTTAGCTCCACCTTAATGAACTTTAAACTTCTTGTCTTGAGGCTTGATTCTCATTGATCTTGATTCTCTCTTTTAACACTGACAAGTATGTTAAGATACAGTCTCTCTTTGATCTTTCCTGATATATCTTTAAAAGTTTGGGTCAAAAGAATGGTGCATTCATGACCCTGTCTCCTAACAAGGAACAACAGTAATGAACACACTCAAGAACCTGTCTCCTTACAAGGAACACAAATATTGAGTAGCACTATATCTTACACTGCTTAAAAAAAAAAGTTGAAAAATCGAAAATATCAGAAAGAAAACATCAAGGGAAGATAAAACAGGAGAGCTGTGTTGAGATTGCTTGGTTCAGTTGTTTAGGAAGGGAAAATAATCTATAAGTGATTGAGATGATAAAACCTTGATGAGACATCACACTTAGATAAAAATAAGGAGTTAGTAGCAGAGATTTCGGATTTCTTGAAGGGATTTGGATTGGATTTGAGATATTTGCTAAGCTTGTGATGATTATACTGAAGTTTGATCTTGTGTTGACTCTGTGGTATGTGGATTTGAAAGTGTTAACTAATGTGATGTTCCTTATGGTTGGCAGACTGTTTCTTGTTTTCAAACGTCGACCCTGTTCTCTGTCTAATGTTTGCTTGAGGGCAAGCGAAAGCTAAGTCTAGGGGAGTTGATATATCATGGTTTTTACTGGTTTTTGACCATGATATAAGTTTTGTTTATAGAGTCTTTTTGGTATTTTTCGAGTCCTTTAGAGTCTTTGCAGGTCTAGGTACGTTTGGAGCATAACTGTGAGTTTTGGAGCCTTTTTTAGCTATGTTGAAGTTGGTGCTGAAAAGACCAAGTCGGAGAGCATTCTGGAGCATGGTGTCAATCGACACCAGCCAGGTTTTGAAAGCCATTGTTAGGCAATCATCTTGTTTTCATTGAGACTAAGAGAGAGATTAGATTCAGAGCTTTTGGGGAGACAAATCTGTACTCTGTTAGAGAAGAATTTCGAACCCCTTTTGTCTTTTACTCTATCTTTTAATGCAATATTATTCAGTCATGATTTGTGTTTCAATTTCTATATCTTAGTAATCTGCTAGTTAGGTTGTGGGATTATTCAAAGGTTGATAATGAATTGTTAGAACTGCGAAACTGGAAGGATAAATAATTTTGTTCTTCATCTAGATTGCTTTAACATTGGTTTTGAGATTGATCACCTAGAAATCAGATCTTAGGCTGTTTAATAGGTGTGGAAACATTATTAATCACCAGAACCATCTTAGATGAGCAAAATAACTGATTGCAAAGGAACTTGGATTAGTGATTTTGTGAACATATCAAACCTGAACCATAATGCTTGCTTAGGTTGTTAGAATTTACAAAGGAATTTGGAATTCTAGAATCATGCCATAGTTAATCTCTGCGACGGAAGTCGATTGGGTTTATATTCGTGTTTTCGAGTTCTAGAACGGTTTTAATAAATAATCCTTTCAGTCCATAGTCTACGATTTATGTCAACCTGCAAATTTTCCATTGCCTAGCGCCTTGTCTCAATTGATTTTTAAGAACTCATAATCCGCTCCTGATCTCGTTACTTTCATTTGCTATTTAGTTTTATTTGTTATTGACTGCTTAGATTCATTTGAATCTAAAGTCTGTTGAGTAATAGTCTTAAGTCCTTGTGGATTTGATCCCTAAGTACTACAATGATCTCTTAATTTGAGAGAGTAGCTCTAAGGGTTAATTTGAGCATATCATTCATTGCTTAGCTTTGTTAGGATGTTGCAAGTTTGTGCTTAAATCCATAATCTTGATTGGTGTATAGCTGCTTAGGTCCTTATTGGTTCACAAGATTTATAAGTTGATCTGAATTCTTGCTTAGGTGAGAGAGTAGTTGCTTGATAGGTGCATCTCTTAGGCTAGAATGGTTCTGATCTTTATGCTCATGGTTAGAAGGATACGCCATCACAAGTGGGTCTGACACTTCGATCTTGTTGAATATGAATTGCTTATTGATGCCAAGTGGTTCCATTTAGATACCTTGTCTAGGAGCAAAGCATTGAGAATTGCTTGCTTGATCTATGCTTGTTGAATGCCTTAAAAAGAAATTCCCTTATCACTCTTGAAAACCACATTCCCACAATTGCTTAGAACCTTGAGTCTTGCTTTTAATTAATTGTCTTCAAAGTCATCTTGTTTAGCTCTTGCTTTAGTAGTTATTTCTTCCTTAAATTCCTGTTTAGTCATTGTTTTAAGTTCATTGCTTAGTTCTGTTTACTTGCATTTAGTTTATGCTTTTCTTTCATTGCACCCTTAGGTTGTTAGACTTGTTCTCACAAAATCAAACCCCAATCTTGCTTAGCTTACAGCATTGTTTGCATCTCATCTCGCACAATTGGATTGATACTTGATCTCTATTCTACAATTGATTAGAGGCAAAGGGAATTTGATCTAGTGACCAAAAACTGCTGTTTCAAATTGGCGCCATTGCCATTGTGTATTGTTTGAATTTAACATTGCTGTTAGACTAAGTTCTTTACTTTAAAAGTTACTAATTTGCTATGTTTTATGTGCTCTGTTTTTTCAGGTACTTGTATGAATTTGAAGTCTAAAGGCTCATCAAATCTGACTCCTTTCATTGACAACATTCATAGGAGAAGAGCTGTAAGACAGAGAGTTCAAGAGATAGAAGGACATAGGTTGGCAGATCAAGAAGCTCAGTTACCACATGTTGGTGTTGTTGGACAAGCACCACTACAACAAGCTGCAGCACTCATAAATGAAGCACAAGAAGCTTTGAACCAAGCGGCTGGAGTTCAGGGATTGCGAGTACCGGTTCACGCAAGACCACTAAGAGCTGGTGATGCGCCTGATACTCACCACAAAAGGAATGGCATTCACGCTCCAGCTGTTCTAGAATGGTTTTAATAAATAATCCTTTCAGTCCATAGTCTACGATTTATGTCAACCTGCAAATTTTCCATTGCCTAGCGCCTTGTCTCAATTGATTTTTAAGAACTCATAATCCGCTCCTGATCTCGTTACTTTCATTTGCTATTTAGTTTTATTTGTTATTGACTGCTTAGATTCATTTGAATCTAAAGTCTGTTGAGTAATAGTCTTAAGTCCTTGTGGATTTGATCCCTAAGTACTACAATGATCTCTTAATTTGAGAGAGTAGCTCTAAGGGTTAATTTGAGCATATCATTCATTGCTTAGCTTTGTTATGATGTTGCAAGTTTGTGCTTAAATCCATAATCTTGATTGGTGTATAGCTGCTTAGGTCCTTATTGGTTCACAAGATTTATAAGTTGATCTGAATTCTTGCTTAGGTGAGAAAGTAGTTGCTCGATTGGTGCATCTCTTAGCCTAGAATGGTTCTGATCTTTATGCTCATGGTTAGAAGGATACGCCATCACAAGTGGGTCTGACACTTCGATCTTGTTGAATATGAATTGCTTATTGATGCCAAGTGGTTCCATTTAGATACCTTGTCTAGGAACAAAGCATTGAGAATTGCTTGCTTGATTTATGCTTGTTGAATGCCTTAGAAAGAAATTCCCTTATCACTCTTGAAAACCACATTCCCACAATTGCTTAGAACCTTGAGTCTTACTTTTAATTAATTGTCTTCAAAGTCATCTTGTTTAGTTCTTGCTTTAGTAGTCATAAATTCCTGTTTAGTCATTGTTTTAAGTTCATTTCTTTGTTCTGTTTACTTGCATTTAGTTTATGCTTTTCTTTCAATGCACCATTAGGTTGTTAGACTTGTTCTCACATAATCAAACCCCAATCTTGCTTAGCTTACAGCATTGTTTGCATCTCATCTCGCACAATTGGATTGATACCTGATCTCTATTCTACAATTGATTAGAGGCAAAGGGAATTTGATCTAGTGACCAAAAACTGCTGTTTCAAATTGGCGCCGTTGCCATTGTGTATTGTTTGAATTTAACCTTGCTGTTAGACTAAGTTCTTTACTTTAAAAGTTACTAATTTGTTATGTTTTCTGTGATCTGTTTTTTCAGGTACTTGTATGAATTTGAGGTCTAAAGGCTCATCAAATCTGACTCCTTTCATTGACAACATTCATAGGAGAAGAGCTGTAAGACAGAGAGTTCAAGAGATAGAAGGACAGAGGTTGGCAGATCAAGAAGCTCAGTTACCACATGTTGGTGTTGTTGGACAAGCACCACTACAACAAGCTGCAGCACTCATAGATGAAGCACAAGAAGCTTTGAACCAAGCGGCTGGAGTTCAGGGATTGCGAGTACCGGTTCACGCTAGACCAATAGGAGCTGGTGATGCGCCTGATACGCACCACAACAGGAATGGCATTCACGCTCCAGCTGTACCTCAAAACCACTTTGAGATTAAGCTTGGGTTGAACAACATGGTGCAAGGCAACAAATTCCATGGCCTGCCCAATGAAGACCCTTTGGATCATCTTGACCAGTTTGATAAGGTGTGTGGTATGACCAAGATTCAAGGAGTCTCTGAAGATGCTTTGAAGCTGCGCTTGTTCCCTTTCAGTTTAGGTGACAAAGCACATCAGTGGGAGAAGACACTTCCACAAGGTTCAATCTCTGCATGGAATGAGTGCAAGACAGCATTCCTCAACAAATTCTTCAGCTCAACAAGAACAGAAAAGCTCAGGAACACCATAAGCAGCTTTACTCAGCATGGGAATGAGACATTTTCTGAAGCTTGGGAGTGGTTCAAGTCTTACACTTTGCAGTGCCCACACCATGGCTTCACCAATGAAATCTTGCTGTCTACTTTGTATAGAGGAGTGACGCCAAAGTACAGGATGCTCTTGGACACAGCTTCTAATGAAACTTTTGGGGGCAATACCGTTGTAGATGGTCTGGCTCTTGTGGAGAACTTGGCACTTTCTGATGGAAACTATGGTGAAAAATATGACAGAACATCTAGTTGTAAGTGCTGATGGTGAGAGCACAACAAAGAAGGAGATTAAAGCTTTGAATGACAAGTTAGACAAGATGATGAGTGTGTCTTTCAAGAATGTCAGTTTTGTGAGTGATAGTGTTGCTACACAAGAGGAAGATGGGACAGTTGTAGAAGAAGAAGCCTTCTACATGAATCAACAAGGAGGCGGTTTTAAAAATTACAGGAATCATCCCAACTTCTCTTATAGAAGCACCAACGTGGCTAACCCTCAGGATCAAGTATATCCATCACAAGCTGCTCAACAAAACCAAGGAACCAAACCTTTTGTTCCATTCAACCAGCAGAACAACTTTGCTCCAAGACCACCATTTTAGGGCGTTTTTCAACAAGCTAACTTTCAGCCAAGACCAGCTTTTATCCCACCAGGTTTTGACAATACACAAACCTCTTCTAGCACTCAAGATGTTGATTTGAAGTAGATGATGCAACAGTTGTTGACTGGTCAAGCCAACACCACTATAGAGCTGCACAAGAAATTCGTTGAAGTGCATAACAAAATAGACGCCACTACTTGTGACCTGAATGGCAAGTTAGATGCTCTGAACCAAAGAGTCAAGTCTCTAGAAAGCAAAGGAGCTTCATCTTCAAAGCCTCAGAACCAGTTACCAGGAAAGAGAGAAGCATATCCTAAGGAATTTTGCCACTTGCTTGCTGAAGAGGATGAACATGCTTCATTGGAAGAGCTTGGCATTATGCTTCAAGAGATGCTGTTACATGTGGACATGTTAAAGGCTGAGTGTGGGGGGAATGTCATCAACGTCAACATTGATGTTCAAGAAGCTGCTGATATTGTAGAGAAGTTCCTCCAAGGACTAGATGAAAGCTTGAACAGAGAAGAAGAGCAAGAAAGAGTCACACAAGAAGCTGCTGAGAAGGAAGCGGCTGAGAAAGCCATAGTTGCTCCAGAATAAGAAGCCAAACCAGTGCTCAGTGAAGCTGATAAAGAGCTTGTAGAGACATACCACACTTTGATGGTCTTGGCTAGAGAAAGTCCTGAAGACTTCAAGGACTTGTATGATCGCCAAGTGGGCAGCTCCTCAAGCAGCAATGAGAAGGGTAAAGCTCCTGAAGTTTAACCTTATAAACCACCAATCCCTTACCCCACGATGCACTTTACAAAGGCTCAGATGGCAGTCTACTCAAAGTTCAGGAAAAACATACAAGACGCTGGAATAAAGCTTCCTCATGGCACCACTTTGCTTGAAGTGAAGGACCAAATCAGGTTCCTCAAAGAATCTTTGACAAGCTGGAAGTAGTGGAGCCAATTCTAGAGAATGTGGGGGCCAGTCTGAAGAGAATCAAAGAGCTGAAGACATTGAAAAAGCTTCTCAATCCAGGAAAGTTCCTCATCACTTGTGAGCTTGAGATTATAGACAATGTTGGAGCCTTGTGTGATTCAGGTTCAACAGTGAATGTCATGTCCCTCCACTTAAGCCAAACTTTAGGAATCAAGGAGTTGAAGCCTTGCAAAGCCTTTATCACCTTTGTGGATAACACCTCAACATGACCCTTAGGCATGGTAATGGATTTCCCTTTGAAGATTGGGAATTGCTTGGTCCCAACAGATTTTGTGGTTATGGAGAAGACATATTCAAGAGAGGTGCCACTTCTTCTAGGAACACCATTCTTGGCAACAGCAGGAGCTCAAGTAGACTTCAAGAGAGGTTCTGTGATTTTGAAGAATGTTGATGAGTTCAAAGTCTACAAGATTGTCTCTCCTTCCATAGCTTTTTATGGAACAACCATTGAAGAAGAGAGTGAGCAACAGCAACTTCCAGAGCATGTGGAGCATACTATGAGACACTCTCCCTGATGAGCCAGAACAGAAGCTTAACACTGAGTTGAAGCTTGAAGATGGTTTGAAAGAGGATGAAAGCTTGATCACTAAGGAAGTGAAGCCCTTGATCACACTAAGTGTCAAGAAGAAGAGAAACGGGAAGACAGCTCGTGAGAAGAAGAGACTGATGTCGGTAGGCACTTGGGTTTACCAGAAGAAAGAGGTAGGAGTACCAGCTCCATCAACCTCTTCTCACTAGTCCTCAAACCATCAAAGTCAAGCTTAGTGACTTAAAACAAGCACACTTGGGAGGCAATCCCATGACTATCCTTGTAAATATATGCTTTCTTTTATTACTAATGTCTTTATTTAGTGTTTCAGAAGTCAAAGAACAGGTCCATGGATGTGTAGAATGGTTTAAAGGCCAAGGAAAGAAGACTGTTTTCATATCGAGGAATCATATCGACCAGAACATCAGTTATTGCTGCTCGATACAGCTTATCTTGGGAAAGGAGCAGTCCTTACACCGAGCAAATTGCACGATGGAGATCACATCAAGGTGTAGCATCAAGCAGAACACAAAAAGCCCTGCTCGATGTGATCACTCCTGAAGCCCCAGTCCGTACACCAAGGGGAGTGGACCGTACATCGATCAAAACGCACGGTGGAGAACACCAACGGTCCTGCTCGATGTAATCACCAGTCCGTGCATCGAGAAGATATGTCCCGTACATCGACCAAATTCCTCGATGGAGTTACACCGAAAAGTTGCATCGAGCAGAACATCCAAGGTTCTGCTCGATATGAGTGCTATCTACCAGCTCGATGCAAGACGGTGTCCGGTACGACAACCACCGAGGAGAACAGCAACCATGTATGAGACATTCCACATCGAGGTGTAGCATCGATCAAAACACCAACATGTTTGCTCGATGCACAATGGCCGAGCCAGGAACAAGCATCCAGACGGTGCCATGCATTGCCCACAGGAAGGATCATGCAAGCCGAAGTGTCTCCCTACACCGAGCAACAACATCGAGCAGAACATCTACTTAGACTACTCGATGTGAGGTGTCCTGAAGGAGAAGCTGACCAGAACACAGAACCCCCGAGGCAGCAGAGCATCATCACCAAGCCACAAGACCCGACGTCCCCGATATGGTACACATCGAGGTACCACATCGAGTGTTTTGCTCGATATGTTCCGTGTAAGAATTTTTTGAAATTTTTACATAGGTAAATCGAGTAAAACCTTTTTGTGGACCTTGATGGATGGTAAAAGAATCTTTTCTTTCCCCTCACATGCATTTTTAAATTTTAAATCAGATTTTCTTGCATTATCTTTGGATTTTTCTAGATATCCCTTATCCTCTTGTATTAAAACTAGCAATCTTCATCTCTCTCTCCACACACACCCATATCGAGCTAAACATCTCTTTTTCAAGCATCCTTTTTTTTTTCTCTTGCATTCTATAGAACTTCATATTTTTGGTCAAAGAACTAAGGTAAACTTTGCTAGATTCCTTGTTTCTTGAGTTTAAATGTGTCAAATTGAAGTAGGATGCATTAGAGTGATTGATTATGGTTGTTTGCACAATTTTGTTTATGGTTTTGATTTGCATGTCACCATTGTTGCTCATCTTTGAAATTTTATGGTTGAAATGTTTGAAAAATGCTGTTTTGGTGCTTAGTTTGACTTTATGTTTAGATTCTGGCCAAATCGAGGCATGATATTGGCTTTCCAGCATATTAACCATTGAAATGTTTCTTATTAGACTAGTGATGGTTCTGATGCATTTTCATAGTTTGATGGAGAGAGAATGTTGTTTTTGGCTTCATATGCTTGAAATTGTTGCAACCGCTGCTTGATACTGTGGGAATTTCAGTTTTAGTTGTATTTATTCTTTTCAGCTGAAACTTTTTGCTAAATTCGACTCTGTTTGTTGGTAATCAGTGTGAATGTTTGCAGAATTTTTCATTGCCTGCTTGAATTTTGAAAATTAATTTCCTGCACAGTGCTCTAAAGGGATACTATACTAATTCTTGCTTCAAGTATTTTATTTTTAGGTACTATGTCGAACACCAGAGGAAATGAGGAGATTCCTGACTCAAATGTTGCTTCAAGAAACAGAGCTGAGGGAAAAAGGCCAGTAGTTGATGAAGAACAAGTCAAAGATGCAGCACCAAAGCTCAAGGACTACTTGAGAGCGATGAGGAGAGTGGACTTCACTCCTACAAGATATGCTGATCCTGGTCTATTGGGAGAGCTAGGAATCAAGACTGAAGTGGATGAGCTGTTGAGCAACATTGGACTGGAGAAATTCGCTAGCTTTGGCTATCCAACTTACAAGCAACTTTCTTGTGAGTTCCTTGCAAGCTTCAAGGTCTACTTCTACAAGTTTGATGAAGAGTATGATGAAAGAGAAGAAGACTTTTGCAATGGATTCATCAAATTCAGAGCCAACAGAGCATGGTACACCATGGGGTTCACTCAGCTTGAAGAAATCTTTGGATTTAATCAAGGCTCAAGAGCACAAACCATGCGCTTCAAGCATGATGAGCTAAGGCATGTATGGGAAAAAATAGCGAATGGTGCTTATAGAGCTGGTCATCTGAAGAGTGCTAGCATCCGCCATCCAGCTATCAGATATATTTATAGAGTCCTCACCAGCACACTCTTCTACAGAAAAGAGCAAAGTATGGTCAAAGAAGAAGAGATGGGGTTGCTTGTGAATGGCTTGAAGAACATAATGGTTGAAACAAGGCATGGGAAGATCCAAGGAGAGCGCTTAGGAGTTGGTCTTATGACAATCCTAATGAAGCCATTTCTACCATGCCAACAGTGGGCTTTCAACACCAGAGACAAGAAGCCAAAGATAGCCATTGGAGGTGTGATCACTCCTATCTTACTTGGTGCTGGATTTGAGCTTGGCAGACCAGATGTTACAATGATCTTCCTAGATGTCCCTTATCTTAGTAAGATCAGATACCTTTCAGGAGCTGTTGAGACAGGATTTGGCTATCAGTTTGAGCTACAAAACGGGAAGAGGATGATCATCTTGCCCGAGCAGCGCTTAACCAACTTCACCTCCTATGAGAACATCTGATTCATGCCAACACAAGATGAGCTTTATGACCCAGGGACTGACCCACCATTGCTGAGGCCAAGCAAAGTGAAGAACATGAGCACCATCAGAGACTCAGATGTGTAAGAAGACTTTGAAGAGCAGCATCAAGAACAAGAGGTTCAGCATCAAGGGATGGAAGAGGAAGAACATGAGGACTATGAAAGCCGCCCTTATGCGTTTGACCCATATGATGTGATCTGCACATCTGAAGCTTCAAAGGCTGCACATGAGCACATTAGGCTTCTTCAGAGGTGGAACCACTTTCAGGACAAAGCCATCAGAGATTTGCTGAAGACAGTCAAAGCAAGAAAGAAATCAGTTGACTCACTGAAGAAGAAGGTAAGGAAACTCAAGAAGAAGGTGGGAGGATCTTCATCAGCCAAGAGATCTTATCAAGCGATCCAAACAGAGCCACAAGGAGGAGGATCTGATGCTGAAGACATGTCCGAGGACACACCAGAGAGGACAGTCCAAGAGAGACACTCATTCCACATTAGTGAGCGGCCAAGAACACAAGTTTCTCAACCGGCAAGGCATTCATCTCATGTAGCTGCTCCAAAGCGAAAAGGAAAGAAGAAAAGGACTAGACAGCAAACTCCATCAGAGGAGGAAGCTTCACCTTCCCATGTCATTGAGAGTTCAGACTCTCACCACTCCTCCACCTGAAGTAAGGTACACCACACTAACCATTGTAAATACCACTCATTTTTTTAATTATGGCGATTGTTTGCTTGATGTTTGTGAACACTCTCATTAGCATTTTTATTACATAGGCACTGTGTAATTTAAGTGCGGGGGAGGGTGTATGATGGAGTGATGCTTGCATTTGCATTTGCATAGTAGAACAGGAACCATGCATCATGATTACATAGCATCTAAGGTATAGTAAAAACCAAAAAAAGTGAAAAATTTTCAAAACATTGCTTCACAAAAAGAGTTTGATTTTCATGCATTCTTATAGGATTTAGACTTCATGCATTCATATAGGACTAGCTTGCTTGTTTAAATTGGGAACTATGATAGTACATCTTTGTTAATGCTAGTGATTTATGAAAATGAAGCCCTTGCATTTAATCCTTTGGTGCATTTGATGTTGAACTAGAAATAAAGCTGAACCATTTTTGGAATTTGCATTTGTATGAGCTTTGTTTGAGACTGAATCATGCATTGAAATAATTTCAACATTTGTTTAAGTGGAACCTAATTTGAATTCGCAATTATCATGCCTTATGCTTGTTTGATTGATATCATAGATAGTTTAAAATATTTGGATCTTCTTATTCTCTTTTGCCACTCTCTAAAAGATCCATTTAGATTTCCCCACCCCTAACTAAACTTTCTTTCAAGCCAAAACATTAATAGTGTGTGATTTGTGAGGTCTTTTCCTTCATGGTTGTTGCTTAGCAAAAATTGTTGGGTTGGAACTACAAGGGGAGTACTTCCATTGTAGAACTAGCTCACTCTTGAGTTAGATAGGTTAAGAAGTTTTTGGGGAATGGTCTGGGGTTATCTTGGGTTTAGTTTTTAAAAGAGGCAAAGAAGAAAAGAAGTCAAGGCACAAAATAAAAAGGAGTGTGACACAAGCAAAATGGTGGAAATGGCGATTTTAAATTCAAAGAAAGAAGGCTCATGTTCAAAGAAGAAAAGAAGATGCAGGAAGTGCAAAACCAGTAAATCAAAAAAGCCAAAGGCGAATCAAGCACCAACATCACCAAATAAAGGATCTAAACTCAAAAGAAGCAAATCGCCACCACTTGAAGATGAAAAGAAGAAGTGTCCTCCAAAGCGCTTGAAGAAGAAAAGTTTTTGGGTTTTAAAAAGTGTTTAAGTTCTTAAAAAGGGTAGCATAGGAGGGTCTTACATTGCTTAGCTAGAATTAGAAACACATCTTACAGATCTTGGGTAGATGGGAGTCTTCCTTTGTGTATGTAAGTTGTTCTTTGACCCTTAGCATTTTGCCAAAGCACAACCATGCTTTTCCTTGAGAGAACTCTTTAAACACCAAAAGCAGTTTGTGAAGTGGGGTCATTTTCATTCCACCAAGCCTTGTCCCTTAGCCAAATGACACTTTAGCATTTGCATAAGCATGATTCACGATTTGAGCATAATTGTATGTTAAAAAGGTTGTTTGATTTGATGAGCATGTGTAGGTTGATAGCCTAGTGATCATTCTTGTTTTCTGATGAAAGTGGCTAAGTTTTTAAAGTATTCTTCCATCAAGTGCACTCTAGAATTAGGAACATGGGCTTCTTTTTGATTTATTGTTAGCATTTTCAAAGATATGAGTTCCCATTTAAAACCTCATCACCATGTTAAGTGTTTGTTTGCTTGAGGGCAAGCAAAAGCTAAGTGTGGGGTGTTGATAGCTTGCTAATTTAGATCATTTTAGGCCACATTTCATGCATATTTTCCTCTGTTTTTGCATTATAGTTTAGCATTTAGATATCATTTGCACTTAGAATCAACATAGCATGCATTTAGCTTAGGATTGCATACATTTGCATACATGTGCATGTTTGTGGTGGTTTTCAGGTGTTTTTGGAGTTTATTGGAGTTGGGGAAGGGATGGAAGCAGCTCATGATCAAAGGAGATGTCAGAAATGGAGTTCTTGCAAAGTCTGGTCCATATCGAGCAAGCATATCGAGCAAAACACCCGTGGAGTATGCTCGATGCAAGCAGCAGGACGAGAGGAGAAGGAACAGCACGAGGATTCCAAGCCGTTGGTCTGAATCGAGGACCAGCATCGAGGAAGGACGTCGATACACGCTGCACGGACCATATCGAGGTCGCATATCGAGCCGAATATCGACCGTACGACCTCGATGCAACTCATCCGCATTGACCATTTGAATTTTGTTAACCTTATCTTATCTTTTAAGGTTTTTTATGCTCCTTTTGGCTCCCTACTATAAAAGAGAAGCCACAAAACATTAAAAAAGAGGATTTAAATCTTATCCAAGTTTAGCTTTCTCAAAAACACTCTATAAACCTTAAAGGGTGATTTGCCTTAAGGATCTTGATCTTTAATAAAGTTTGCATTTTATGGTTTAATCTTGGCTTCTAATCTTTGTTCTTGCATCTTGGTAACTTATATTTATCATCTTTTGCATTTTAAACTCATCTAATCATGGTTAACTCCAAATCAATAGGATTAAACATGATTAGTGATATTACCATATATTCTGCATATTTTGCCTGCATTTAGAGTAGGTTTTCATGCATTCATCTTGCATTATAGGCTAGATTGATCCATTTGTTGCATTTTAGGTTCTAGGTCCCCTTGCATTCGCATTTAGCATATTTCTTGCATATATGCATCATTATCAGATTGTTTGGAGCACTATGGAGTTACGGAGGCTATGTGGACGTGAGGAGGTTCAAAGTGGAGCTCGTGGACACTTGGAGAACTTAGCTCGGCATGCGAAGTACCTGAAATCGAGTAGCGGATCGAGCAAGGCAGGTCGATCTAGATGAGATCGACCAGAAGATCGAGTACACCAAGTCGATTCAAGAGGAAGGATCGAGACCGAGATCAAGAGAGGAGATTTAGTGTTTTAACCTCTGTTCATCATACGCTTGTCATTTAGCTTGCATCATGTTCATCAAAAGTCATTTGCTTGAAGTTGTTTGTTAGATCGATCCATTCTGCTCGATCCAGTGCTCGATTATGTGGTCGATTCACTAGTCGATTTTTAGTTTTTAGTAGCTTTGCATTTTCATCTTTTGCTTGTTCCTCGCGGTAGTAAACCCTCTTCCAGGGATTTTAAAATTGTTTTGCATTGCATTAGATCTTTGCATTTAGTTTTCCTAGGTTTTACCAATCATTTACCAATTTGCTTAGATTTGCTTCATCCTTGTATTCTCATTGCTCTTCCTGCTCCCTAGGATTGGATTGATACCTCTTGCTGTACTACAACTGTGTATTGTTTGAGTTTTGATAACCTCCTTGCTTGCACGTTAAAAACCTGTTATCAAAGGGCTGGCTATGGAAGACCCCTTAGAGCACCTTGATAACTTTGAACAGGTGTGTGGGATGATCAAGATCAATGGGATCTCGGAAGATGCCTTCAAGCTATGGCTCTTTCCATTTTCTCTTGGTGACAAGGCTAGGCAATGGGAGAAGATACTTCCACAAGGCACCATCACGTCTTGGGCTGAATGTAAGAAAGCTTTTCTCTCAAAGTTTTTCTCAAGCACCAGGACATCTCGGTTGAGAAGTGAGATCAGTGGCTTCACTCAAAGGCAGAACGAGACATTCAATGAAACTATGGAGAGGTTCAAAGACTATACCATTCAGTGTCCTCGCCACGGCTTCAGTGAAGAGACTCTCCTAAGCACAATATACCGAGGAGTATTACCCAAGATCAGAATGTTGCTTGATACGGCCAGTAAGGAAAATTTCCTTGGTCAAGAAGTTGAAGAAGGTATGGAGCTAATAGAGAACTTGGCATTGAGTGATGGGAATTATTCAGAGGACTATGACCGAGCACCAAGAGGAGCTGATCTAGAATCTCACAAGAAAGAGCTTAAGTCCCTCCATGAGAAGATAGACAAGCTAGTGCTTGCAAATCAGAAGCAAGTTTACTTCATAGGAGAAGCTGAAGATGTTTCCGAGGAACTAGAACTGAGTCAAGAAGAAGCTAACTGGATTGCTGGTCAGAACTACAACAAGAATCAGGGTTATTCACAAGGCTACCAAGCGAACAACAATCTCCGTTACAGGAGCACGAATGTCGAGAACCCTAAAGATCAGGTCTACCCCCCTCAGCAAGCAAAGCCCTTTGTACCTTATAAAAAGGGTTTTCAACCGAATAGTGGCTTTCAAGGGCAGAGGCAAGGGAACTTTCAAGGTCAGCAGCAACATCAAGGCAACAAAGGTTACACTCCTATGTTTCCTCTCGGCTTTGTTCCTCAACAACAACAGATGCAACAGCCTCCTCAAGACCCGGTTCAAGCAATGTTTCAGCAGTTGCTTCAAGGTCAAGCTTCGACTAATCAGAAGTTTGCCGAGATGAACAACCGCCTTGACTCCTCTCTTACTGACGTCTCATCTTAGATAACAAACCTGAACAACAAGATCAAGCAGTTAGAGAAGGGAAAGGCTAGTACAAGCGGTCAGAACAGCTTACCGGGCAAGTGTGAGCAAAATCCAAAGGAATACGCCAACGCCATTACCTTGAGGAGTGGTAGAGAGCTTCCTCCGCGTGTTGCTCCTATGAACAATGAGGACACTGTAGTCCAAGAGGGGGAGGGTAAGCTTTCAGCTGATGAGGAGATCAACTTTGATAATGTGTGGATTGAGAGACCAAGAAAGGGTAAAGAGGTAGCCGTAGAGAAGAAAATGGAGCAAGCTACTAAAGAGAAAGATGTTTATGTGCCTCCACCATATGTACCTAAGCTTCTTTTTCCTGGTCGCTTCAAGAAACAGCTGATAGATAAGCATAGACTCTTGTTTGAGAAGCATCTAAGGGATGTAGAGATCAAGTTGCCTCTTGTGGATTGCCTAGCTATGATGCCGAAGTGTGCTAAGTTCTTCAAAGACACCCTTACACAGAAGAACAAGGAAAGTAAAGAAGTCTTGGTGCTTAGTGAAGAGTGTAGTGCCATTATTCATAGAGAAATAGTTCCTAAGATGCTAGGAGATCCAGGATCCTTCACCATTCCTTGTGCTTTGGGTCCATTGAAGTTTGAGAGCTGCTTATGCAATTTGGGAGCAAGTATAAATCTCATGCCCCATTCTATAGCAAAAAAGCTTGGTTTCACACGGTTCAAAGAGTGTAGGATCTCCCTTGTGTTAGCTGACAGAAGCGTGAGACTTCCAGTGGGTATGTTAGAGGATCTTCCAATGAGGATAAGCGATGTCAATGTACCAACTGACTTTGTTGTGCTTGAGATGGATGAAGAACCTAATGATCCACTTATACTTGGTAGACCATTCCTTGCAACCGCCAGAGCAATCATTGATGTCAAGAATGGGAAGATAGCTCTACACCTTGGCAAAGACATTAAGCTGGATTTTGACATCAATGAGGTCCTGAAGAAGCCGACCATTGAAGGACAAGCATTCTACATAGAGACGTTCGATGCTTTGGAGGATGAATTGCTAGAATAGTTGGCACAAGAGGATCACTTGAAGCTAGCATTGACTAAGGAGCCATGGGAGTTTGGTTTTCTGAGTAAGAAGACTCAAGAGTGCGTTAATATCCTTGACTCTAGAAGAGTTGTCAAAGAAGATGAAGGCGGATGCCTAGAGATCGATCAGGAAATCGAGAAGATCACTCGATCCAGGACAGCAATCGACAAGAAGATCGAGGAGGCTGGTCGATCCAGAGAAGAGAACGATGGGAAGATCGAGAGAAACCAATCGATCAGTTCAGAGAACGAGCCAGGGACTCGATATCCTGCTCGATCCATATCAAATCGAGTAGGTGAATCGAGTGAAATTGCTCGATCTGGACCAGAACGAGTCAAAGATCGACTGGATGACTCGATCTCTGAGGGGACAACAGTTCAAGAAGGCAGTCTTAAGGCTCATGTCTCGGGTTCAAAGGAGGCTACTGAGGACGGGAACGCCAACACTAGCCATGAGGATGACTGGAGCGAGCTGCTAGCCCCAAAGGTGGACCTAAAGGAGCTCCCAAAAGGGCTAAGGTATGCTTTCTTAGGGCTTAATGATACCTACCCTGTGATTGTGAATGAGAACTTAAGTGATGATGAGTTGCACTCGCTCCTAAATGAGCTGAGAAAGTATAGGAAGGCCATTGGGTACTCTCTAAGCGACATCAAGGGCCTTTCATCAATGCTTTGCACTCATAGGATTCACTTAGATAATGAGAACTCTTCTTCTATTGAACACCAAAGGCGCTTAAATCCGAACTTGAAAGAAGTAGTCAAGAAAGAGATTCTTAAGTTGTTAGAGGCTGACGTGATCTATCCCATAAGTGACAACACGTGGGTATCTCCTGTACATGTGGTGCCTAAGAAGGGAGGGATCACGGTCATTAGAAATGAACAAGATGAATTGATACCTACTAGGACTATAACTGGTCACCGTATGTGTATAGACTATAGGAAGCTCAATTCTGCTACTAGAAAGGATCATTTTCCTCTTCCTTTTATTGATCAAATGTTAGAGAGGCTTGCTAATCATCCTTACTATTGCTTTCTTGATGGTTATAGTGGATTCTTTCAAATACCAATCCATCCTAACGATCAAGAGAAGACGACTTTTACATGCCCCTACGGTACCTTCGCATATCGAAGGATGCCATTCGGGTTGGGTAACGCACCGGCTACGTTTCAGCGGTGTATGATGTCGATCTTCTCTGATCTTATAGAGGAGATGGTAGAAGTATTTATGGACGAATTCTCTGTATATGGTGCATCTTTTTCTGCTTGTTTGTTGAATCTTTGCAAGGTACTTAAGCGTTGTGAAGAAACAAACCTTGTACTTAACTGGGAGAAGTGCCACTTCATGGTGAAGGAAGGGATCGTGCTTGGCCACAAGATATCAGAGAAGGGCATAGAGGTTGGTAAAGCCAAGGTTGAGGTCATGATGAGTCTTGAGCCGCCGGTTAATGTCAAGGGTATAAGGAGTTTCCTAGGTCACGCAGGCTTCTACAGGAGATTCATAAAAGATTTTTCCAAGATAGCAAGGCCCCTGACACGGTTGTTATGCAAAGAAGCTGAGTTTGTGTTTGATGAGGATTGCCTTCATGCTTTCAAGACTATCAAAGAGGCTCTTGTATCCGCGCCAATAGTACAAGCACCTGACTGGAGTCTACCGTTTGAAATCATGTGCGACGCGAGTGACTACGCTATAGGAGCTGTTCTTGGTCAGAGGAAAGACAAGTGGTTGCATGTTATCTACTATGCCAGACGTACCTTGGATGACACGCAAGTGAAGTATGCTACAATCGAGAAGGAGATGCTGGCTGTTGTGTTTGCCTTTGAGAAGTTCAGATCATACCTCGTAGGCTCTAAGGTTGTCGTCTACACAGATCATGGAGCTTTGAGATACATCTATTCCAAGAAAGACACTAAACCGAGGCTCTTAAGGTGGATTATCCTTCTACAAGAGTTTGATATGGAGATAAAAGAGAAGAAGGGGATAGAGAATGGTGTTGCTGATCACCTCTCAAGGATGAGAGTCAATGAAGCTTTGCCACTTGATGATTCACTTCCTGAGGAGCAGCTCATGATGATCACCACGGCGGTTTGTGAGATGCTTGAAGACAAGTTTGAAGAAGTTTTGAGTTTCAAGGAAGAAGACTTACATTGGTATGCTGATTTAGTGAACTTCTTTGCTTGTGGAGAAGAGCTGTCTCATCTAGACCATTACCACAAGAAGAAGTTTATGAGAGATGTCTCCCACTACATTTGGGATGAGCTATACTTGTACAAGAGAGGCGTGGATAGCTTGTATAGAAGGTGTGTAACAAGGGAAGAAGCTAAGGACATACTTCTACATTGTCATGGCTCTTCATATGGTGGTCGCTTCCTTCAAGAATGCTACAAAGGTGTTACAAGCGGGTTTCTGGTGGCCATCTATCTTCAAGGACGCTTACGAGTTTGTCAAAAGTTGTGAAGCTTGTCAACGGGCAGGGAACATCACCAAGAGAAACGAGATACCTCAGGTTCCTATCTTTGAGGTTCATGTCTTTAACGCTTGGGGGGTAGATTTCATGGGGCTATTCCCATCTTCTTACGGCAACAAGTTCATCTTAGTGGCGGTTGACTATGTGTCTAAGTGGGTTGAGGCTATAGCTTCCCCAACAAATGATGCAAGGGTGGTGATCAAGCTCTTCAAGACCATCATCTTCCCACGGTTTGGAGTCCCCAAGGTAGTAATCAGTGACGGTGGAAGCCACTTTATCAACAAGGTGTTTGAAAGCCTCTTGAGGAAGTATGGTGTGAAGCACAAGGTAGCAACACCTTATCATCCTCAAACGAGTGGGCAAGTAGTGGTCTCTAACAGGCAGGTCAAGGCTATACTCGAGAGGACAGTTGGGGCTACTAGAAAGGATTGGGCGGTCAAACTAGACGATGCTTTGTGGGCTTACCGAACCGCTCTCAAGACCCATATAGGCACGACTCCGTTCACTCTCCTATACGGCAAGGCGTGTCACCTTCCTGTTGAGTTCGAGCATAAGGCACTATGGGCAGTGAAGCAGCTCAACTACAACCTCAAGACAGCTCAGAAGAAGCGGTTGATTGAGCTACATGAGCTTGATGAGCTACGGTTGGAAGCTTACGAAAGTGCTAAGATCTACAAGGAGCGGACTAAGGTTGTTCACGACAAGAAGCTTGTTCATAAGGAGTTAAGAGAAGGCAGTCTGGTGCTACTCTACAACTCGAGGTTGAAGCTGTTCCCGGACAAGCTCAAATCAAGGTGGTGTGGACCGTTTGAGATCAAAGAGGTTCTACCCTATGGAGCAGTTACATTGGTTGGCAATAGCGGAAATGCCTTCACGGTCAACGGGCACAGGGTTAAGCCTTACTTGGCGGATGGCTACAGCAAGGAGAGCACATCCGTGCTTCTTCAAGACCCCCCTCAGGCCTAAACCAAGTAAAGTCTAGCTAAAGACGTTAAAGAAAGCGCACTTGGGAGGCATTCCCATGTCTATCTTGTACATATTTCTTGCTTTATTTTTATTTCAGTTTTATGCTTTTATTGTCTAAGTGTGTAGGTGGATGGATAAAGGACTGTTAGGTGTGATCTTGGAGTCCAAAAGAGGAGAGAAGGGCTAAGTATAGGCTAGAGATCGAGTGCTAGATCGACTTATCCTAGCTCAATCTTTACTAGATCGAGCGAGTGAATCGAGAGGAGCCAGTCGATCTGGACGAGATCGAGTAGAAAATATCGATCTAGATGAGTTCGGATCGATCAGTCCCATCTAGATCGACCGATCTAAAATGTCTCGGGAAATTCTTAGAGTTTGGATCGATCGGTCCAAATCTGGATCGACCGATCTAATTTCTCTCGAGAAGATCCTTCAAAGACAGATCGATCAGTCAACTCGATCTTCCACTCGATCTAAGCCAAATCGACCCTCGAATCGATCACGTAGCTCGATCCAAGGACCAATGCCTGGTTAGCAAGTTGAATCGAGTCCCTGATCGATTAAACCGCTCGATCCTAGCCATTATGGACATGAGATCGAGTCCTAGATCGACCAAATGGACTTGATCTCGTGCCGAGGTAACAATTTCTTTTCCCTCTTTCCTTCTTTCCCTCCTATTTTTAAATTTAAATTGTAGTCAAGGCAGGAATCTTTGACCATGAAAGATGTGCCTTGACAACGCTTTTGTCAGAAAACCACTAGCTTGCCAATGGTTTTAGATTTTTGTTCGCCTTTATATTTTCAAGCAAAACACACTCTCTCATTTTTTTTGTGTTTCGAGTTTTCTAAGCAAGAGAGAGTGATATTTTTTTTTCTAAAGGCTAACAACATCTGTTTTCACACTCTGCAAAGGTATTTTCGATTAATTGCTCAAAAAGTTTTGGAAAATTTCTTTTTTATTGCTTTGCTTGAATACTAGATGTTAGGGGGTTTAACGATTTTTTAAAACTAGCTAGATATTATGAAAAATTCTAGATTTAATCCTATCTCTAGATTTGCTTCTCTATTATCTTGCAAGGATTTTTATAAGTCCCCCAAAAATCTAGGGTATTAGTTATAAGTTTTTCTTTCTTGCCTAGTCTTTCTCCCAATATTCGCCGCCTTTGCTCATTCTCTTGCTTGAGAATTGTGTTTCAGGTACTATGGCCCCCAAGAGAACGAGAGAAGAGACAGCACAAGGGGGAGAAGGTCAAGAAGTGGTGGTTCAGGAGAGGGTTAAATGGACCAAAGAGGAAAAGCAAGCCAAGAAGAGGCTAGAGAGGCTAAGGTTCGATCCCACTAAGTTCGCGGATAGAGGTCTGTTGGCTAAGATGGGGATCTTGGGAGACTTTGATCAACTCCTCAAGAACATAGGCTCCGGTGCTTATCACGAATGGACTGCCCAACTTTTCCTGAGGTGACAATCGATTTCCTAGCCACTTTGGAGTTCACATATGAGAACCCGAGCATCCCTACTCCTTCTCAAGGCCACATCTCCTTCAAGATCAAACGTCAGGCCTTTCGTCTCTCAATCCCGAAGCTTTGTCAAGCTTACGGCCTCAACGCTGCTGCCAATAAGGTTGAGTTCCCTCCCTTCACTCAAGCCAATAACTTGTGGGATCTCATAACCAACGATGACTACAAGGCGATTACGGTGAAGATCAAGAGATTGAGGAGTCCGGTGCTAAGGTACACGCTCAAGCTGATTGCCAACACCTTTAGTGGACGGTCCGTAGCCCCCACAGTCACGAAGACCGAGCTTTGCTTCCTGTTCCAAGGCGTTAAGCATCTGCTTTGCGATCCCAAGGAGAATGACGAGCCAATAGAGGATGAGCTCGGCGATGATGTGAACTATGGGTGTATCCTAGCTTCCTCATTGGTGAAATACAAGGCATATGCCTTGCAATGCAAGGAAAGCTCGGCGCTTATAGGAGGCTTTCTCACCCCCTTGTTTGTGCAAGCTGGCGTACCGCTTCAAGACTTCACTCCTTTTCCGGAGAGAGCTTTCATGGATGAGATCTATATGAGGAACTCGGATAGCTTGTGACGCACGCCAGCCAAGGGCTTCTTTGCCTATCTGTTCATCGACACTGACAATGAGAAGAGAGTGTGCATACTGCCAAACAAGGAGGAAACCGAGCTGCAAGGAGTTAGCAACATCGAGTTCTTGCCGAGTGTAGAGGAGTGCTTCGCCCCTTTAGGAGCTACAGCCGCCCTTCAACAAGCTGCTCGCCCGTGATCAGAGTCTCCTGCCTCGGATGATGAAATGCCCGAAAGCTTTGTTCTCCCCAAGGTCGACTTTGAGCCGCATACTAAGACCGAGAAGTTCCTTGCTTCTGTTGTGGAGATGCAAAGTAAAATTAACAAATGGCAGAGCAAGGTAATCAAGAAGCTTGCCAAGAAGGTCAAGGCGCTTCAAGGGAGCTCATCTAAGGAGGCTGTAAGCGAAGAAGTCGAGCAGCCCGAGAAGAGGAGGAGATCGACTGGTGGGATAGTTTTACATGAGCCTCAAGGAAGCACCATCCTACCTGCTCGCCACTCGGTTCATGAAGGAGCTGCAAAGGACAAAGGCAAGGCAGTAGCTCATGACGATCCTAAGAAGAGCAAGAAGTCTGGAGCAACCTCAAGCTCCAGCACTACTTAGCTCCGAGGTACCAACAACCATCCCTTGTATATACCACGCATGTTTTCTTTGTTTTTGCTTTGTGTTTTGAACTCCTTTGAATTTGTTTGCCACTGAGACGGTGTCATTCAAGCTTGGGGGAGTGTGTGGTGTGTTTGACATGTTTTCTTTCTTCTTATTTTCTGTTATCATCCTTTGAGTCTTGCATACATCCTAAGGCATAGAAAAGAACAAAAAATTGGTAAAAATTTTAAAAATTTTCAAAAATAATTCATGTAGTTCCATTCACTTTGTTAAACATTTTAGGATTGAGTCTAGAGTTTTTGAGCATCTAGGTTGTTTACATTTGCATAAGGGGTTAAAGTTTTTCTTTAAAAAGTGTTTTAAGCTCATGAATTGTTTCAAGGCCCTAGTTAGTAGTCCTTTGATGCATTGTACACTCTTTGAAAGTAAGCTCTAACCATACTTGGATCATGTGTTTTGATTTTCGTGGCTTAAGTTGAACATTCATGATTTGAATCCTATCCTAATAAGTGAGAACCTTAAATTGAATCTTCTTAATTATCATACTTATGCATTTGAAAAAGGATACACGGATTACTTATACATATTTAGGCTTTCTTCTTCCTTTTACCACTCTCTTGTAAGCCTAAATAGATTTCTCCACCCTTACCTTACCTTCCTTTCAAGCCAATGTTCTTGTGTGTTAAATCTTTGTGAGGCCTCTTTTCGGTTGAACTTAGCATAAAGTGTTAGGTTTAGACGACATGATTAGGCTTTCGTATTGATACTAGCTTTGCATTTTGAAGCTAGTTTTAGGCTTAGGATAGGGCGGGTGTTCTTGGGGAATGCTTTGTTTTGCTTCGGTTTAAAGAGTTTGATATTTAGAAGTTGAATTAAAAAGGTTTCAATGGTTTTAAGTGGAAGGCTTGCTGTTTTAAAAATAAAAGCACTAAGTTTATCTAAGAAGGTAGCTCTCAAAATAAAAAGAAAAAATAAAAGAAAAGAGCCAAAAGGCCAAGTGTTTAAAAAGAAAAGAAAAAAAAATGAGTAGAGGGCTATCAAAGTAAAAGAAAAGAGCTAAGTATGTTTTCAGCCTTTCCACTAGCCTAAAGAGTTTTAAAATGATGCATTTACTTGGGTTTTTGCTAGGCGAATTGCCTTCGTGATAAGGGTAGTCTTTAGGAGGGTGAGTGAGCTTTAAAAGATAAGAAAAATGAGAGAGGGTTCTAGGATCTTTGATTAGTATGCATGGGTAGATGAAGGTTTAATCATGTATGCATCAATTGTCTTCACCTTTAGCATTATGTGAAAGTTCAACCATTCTTTGAGATAACCCCTTGTTTGAATAGCCCTTGTAAGTGAGATCATTTTTATCTCGCAACCCTTGTCCCTTAGCCAAGTGTATCCGGTTTTAAAGTGCGTAAGTGTGATTCACGGTTTTGAGCTTAATGAATGTTAAAGGATAGGATTCTTGGATTGTTTGGGATATGAGAGTCATGATTTGAAATTCATTATGTGATGAGTATGGCTAAGTTCTTTGGAGTATGAGTGTGTGCATTGCATCTTAGGATTAAGAACTAGGACCATTGAATTGATTCATTTGAAAAACACTTTTGCAAGAAGCTTAAACCCCCATTTTTAAAACCACTCTTCCTTCTTGAATTTTGTTTGCTTGAGGGCAAGCAAAAGGCAAGTTTGGGGGAGTTGATATTACCATATATTCTGCATATTTTGCATCATTTAGAGTAGTTTTTCATGCATTATCTTGCATTATAGGCTAGATTGTTCCATTTGTTGTATTTTAGGTTCTAGGTCCCCTTGCATTCGCATTTTGCATATTTCTTGCATATATGCATCATTATCAGGTTGTTTGGAGCACTATGGAGTTGCGGAGGCTATGTGGACGTGAGGAGGTTCAAAGTGGAGCTCGTGGACACTTGGAGAACTTAGCTCAGCATGCGAAGTACCCGAGATCGAGTAGCGGATCGAGTAAGGCAGGTCGATCTAGATGAGATCGACCAGAAGATCGAGTAGACTAAGTCGATTCAAGAGGAAGGATCGAGACCGAGATCGAGAGAGGAGATCGATCTGGAGTACCAATCAGATCTTTGCATTGTTTTGCATTACATTAGATCTTTGCATTTAGTTTTCCTAGGTTTTACTAATCATTTACCAATTTGCTTAGATTTGCTTCATCCTTGTATTCTCATTGCTCTTCCAGCTCCCTAGGATTGGATTGATACCTCTTGCTGTACTACAACTGTGTATTGCTTGAGTTTTGATAACCTCCTTGCTTGCACGTTAAAAACCTGTTATCAATTAGTGAGTAGCCTTCTTTAGATTTAGGGTTCTAAGTACGGAAAGTGGTGATTAAGATGTGATTAAGGGGTGATTAGGCTTGTTTAATGGTTCTCTGTTATCTCCTTCTCTTCCAACGTGATTAATGTTGATAAAGCTTGCTGCTTTTGATGGATTTTGGTTTGATAGATGCATATTGTTCACTTGATGTCTTGATATCTCTTCTCTAAGTACAGTTCGCTTATTTGGCTTGATAGTTTAGCTTGGTCTATGTTTCCTTTTTTCAGTAACACCAAAGTGATAGTTCACCTTGCTAGTGATTCGCTTAGGGCTAGATAATGGTGGTTTTGAGATTCTTGACTTGATGGTTAGATAGTATGCATTGAAAGATTTTGCTTTTGCTTCATTCTTGTTCATTACTTAGCTTTGTTAGGATGTTGCAAGTTTGTGCTTAAATCCATAATGTTGATTGGTGTATAGCTGCTTAGGTCCTTATTGGTTCACAAGATTGATAAGTTGATCTGAATTCTTGCTTGGATGAGAGAGTAGTTGCTTGATTGGTGCATCTCTTAGGCTAGAATGATTCTGATCTTTATGCTCATGGTTAAAGGATACGCCATCACAAGTGGGTCTGACACTTCGATCTTGTTGAATATGAATTGCTTATTGACGCCAAGTGGTTCCATTTAGATACCTTGTTTAGGAGCATAACATTGAGAACTGCTTGCTTGATCTATGCTTGTTGAATGCCTTAGAAAGAAATCCCCTTATCACTCTTGAAAACCACATTCCCACATTTGCTTAGAACCTTGAGTCTTGCTTTTAATTAATTGTCTTCAAAGTCATATTGTTTAGTTCTTGCTTTAGTAGTCATTTCTTGCTTAAATTCCTATTTAGTCATTGCTTTAAGTTCATTGCTTAGTTCTGTTCACTTGCATTTAGTTTATGTTTTTCTTTCATTGCACCATCAGGTTGTTAGACTTATTCTCACATAATCAAATCGCAATCTTGCTTAGCTTACAGCATTGTTTGCATCTCATCTCCCACAATTGGGTTGATACCTGATCTCTATTCTACAACTGATTAGAGGCAAGGGGAATTTGATCTAGTGACCAAAAACTGCTGTTTCAGAGTGCAGAGGTTAGGAGAAATTCCTTGGATATCATCTAGTGAATATCCAATGGCTCTCCTAAACCTCTTTAACACTTTGACAAGAGCAAGGATCTCATCATCACTGAAGTTATCATTGACAATTACAGGATAAGTAGAGTTAGAGCCTAAGAAGACATACCTTAGCCCTTTAGGAAGAGGTTTGAGCTCCACCTTGGGTGCTTTGAGCTCACTCCACTCCTCTTCTAAGCTGCTCTGCTTCTTGGTGCCAGCTTCATTGCTTGGGGAACCAGCTTCTTGAACTGAGAACACCTCTTTTTCTATGTAATCCAGCTTCTCAAATGGTTCCTCTTCTTCCAAGACCTTGTGAGAATCTAGCCTCAGCTTATAACCCAAGCTTTCCTTATCCAAGTAACCATCTTCTCCATGCTCCTTTGTCAAAGCCACTTGGAGTTTATCTTCACAACACAACTCCTCTTGAAGCTCATCATGCATCCTCTCTAATATCTCAATCTGAAACACTTGACCTTCAATAGTAGGCTGTTGCATAATCTGCTTGATGTCAAATTTCAGAGACATGTCTTTACCCAATTGCAACTCAATCTTCCCTTTCTTGACATCTATAACAGCTCCTGTTGTGTCTAAGAAGGGTCTCCCTAGTATGAGGGGCTCTTTAGGCTCCTCATCCATCTCCAAAACCACAAAGTCAGTTGGGATCACCACATTCCCTATCCTGATTGACACATCCTCAAGTAGTCCCTTAGGGAGTCTTACTGATATATCAGCCAACACCAAAGATATCCTGCAGTCCTTGAATTTAGTGAACCCAAGGCGCCTAGCTATAGAGTAAGGCATTAGGCTTACACTTGCTCCTAAGTCACATAAACATTTCTCAAACAGTAGTGGACCTATAGAGCAAGGCAAGGTAAAACTTCTTGGATCACTCAGCTTGCTAAGAGCTATCCTTTGTTGCTGAATGATGGCACTGCACTCATGTGTTAGTACCACCATCCCTTGCAGATCCTTTGTTCTCTCAACCACAACATCTTTCAAGAACTTCTGGTAAGGTGGAACCAAGACAAAAGCATCTAGCAATGGCATAGTGCGCTGAATCTTCTTCATCTGCTCATCAAAGAGGCCTTTATACTAAGCAATGAGTTGCTTCTTGAACCTTCCAGGAAATGGTATTGTAGGCTGATATGGTGTTGGAATATATCTTGGTTCTTTGACTAACTCCTTAGGTGCTTCTCTTGGTTTCTCCTTAACCACCTCTTTGGCTTTGGTGTTCTTTGAACCTTTTTCAGCTTCAACCACTTCATCCTCTTTAGCTTCTTCATCATCTTTAGCCACCACCCCCTCTTCTTGTTCCTCAATGTCCACATTGGGTGTAGAAGGCGCCACTCTTGGAGGGAGTTGCTTCCCACTTCTTAAGGTGACAGCTTTGACACACTCTTGTGCAAGTGAAGAGGTAGATGGTTGAGCAATGCTCTCTAGTTTGCTGATCTGCATATTCAAAGAGCCTAGTTCGGATTGCAGGCTGGAGACAATGCCTTTTTGTATTTCAACAGCCATGCTTCTCTGAATGTCAGTCATACTCTTTTGAATTTCAGCAGCCATGCTTTTCTAAAGTTCTGCAGTTTGAAGTTGTTGCATTTCAAGGAACATTTGCTTAAGGTCTAAAGTTTCAGAGGACTGAGAGATGGTGGCGCCAACTGCTTGAGAAGAAGAACCACGATGTTTTTGAATGTAAGGGTCTTCATTGGACTGTTGTTGACATACATCATAGCCTTGTCTCATTGCTGGCTTCTCATGTATCTGAACAGATTTGACTTGATGCTCTTGGTAGTGGCTTTATGGATCAACATTCTGAAGAGTTTTGATGGCTCCATTGAACAACATATCCACCTTTTCTTGCAGGGCCTTCATCTCATGCAGTGCAGTTTCTAGCTTCTCTTCAGCTGCCTTGGCATGATGCTCCTTATCATCCACATAGTACCAATTACTAAGCGCCATATTTTCCACTAGTAGCCATCCTTCATCAACATCTTTGCCAAGAAAATAGCCATTGATTGCTGTATGTAGAAGGATTCTTATGGTTGGGAGAACACCTCTATAGAGTGTGGATAGCAGCATTTCTTTGGTGAAGCCATGGTGAGGTTTGAAGTGTGTGATCTCATTCCTGAATTATGCAGTTCTTGAGGGAGAGAAGAACTTGGTTAAGAAAGCACATTTGCATTCCTCCCAAGTGGTGATGCTGCCTTGTGCTAGAGACTTTTCCCACATTTGAGCTCTATCACTAAGAGAGAATGGGAACAATCTGAGCTTCAAACCATCATCTGAAACTCCACTAAGCTTTGTCAAAGCATAAATTCTCTCAAAGTGATCCAAGTGTTATAGAGGATCCTGGTTTGGCAATCCAAAGAACTTCCTTTCTTGAACCATAGTAATCATGCTGCTCTTGATCTCATAGTCATGAGTCTCCATAGGTGGAAGAATACCTTGTCTTGAAAAATAACTTGAAGGTATATCAGCAGCACCAGTAGGTCTCAATGGTCTTTGAACCCAAGCTCCTTGTAAACCATGTGGACCTTGCTGTCCTTGTAAGCCTTGGATCCCTTGAAGACCTTGTGGACCTTGTGGACCTTACAAACCAAAACCAGCAGCATACTGATGTTCTTCCATGCTTCAACAGCTGATATCTGATTCTGCAAACCCCAAAATCTTTGACCTCTTGAACTTATGTTGTAGTTGTAGACACTTAAGAGCAAGTGCTTTGGGTACCTACAAAAGAAATTCTAGACCAAAAGAGAAATCAGTAACCAAAAACGAAAATAACAGAGCTTGATCTCATCTCTACATATCCTACTGAACAAAGCATTCCCCTAATGGCAACGGCGCCAAATTGATACAAGAGTTGTGAGTCTCTTTCTCAATCACCCTTTGTACTAGTCATTGTAGTAAGGGTTTTGTGTCAATCCAAAAGGGGAAGAATGAAGCAGCAGGATTTTGCAGTAGAGTTCCTAATTCAAGCCGACGCATAGATTTTAG
The DNA here is from genome assembly GCA_911865555.2 of Thlaspi arvense. Taxonomy (NCBI): domain Eukaryota; kingdom Viridiplantae; phylum Streptophyta; class Magnoliopsida; order Brassicales; family Brassicaceae; genus Thlaspi; species Thlaspi arvense. Next base: position 50,729,003 of record OU466858.1, on the reverse strand, counting down.
CTATCTAACAACCTAATGAATCAAAGCAACTTGAAGCAAACAATTAACAAGAGCAAGAAACAAGCAAAAGATTAAAACTAAGTAAAAACAGAACAATACTAAGGAAAATTCGAATTCAACCAAAAACAGAGGAAAGATAAGACTTGAGATGGGATAATTGGTGTTAGGGAACTATCAACTCAACCTATGATGCTTACAAACTCACACAATGCTATTCCTTATGCATAGAATTCATTTATATGACTAATCCAATCTATTAGCACTAATCTCTTTGCTAATCATCAAGTCAAGAATTAATTCTTATTAGTAAAATAATAAACAGCAAGCATTAAGACAATCTATCAATCTTATATTGCCAAATCACTCCCTAGACAGTAAATCTCTTGAGCTAGGACAATCAATTCTCTTGCAAAGCAGTTCAGGCATTTTATCAAACACTTAGTGGGCATAAAATGAGCCTAAGGTCCTAATCAACTTAGCTAAGTCTAATCAGGCATTAAACACAGCAATCAAGGAAGGAAATAGAATAATTAACACTAAGTAATCATAGATCAAGCCTTAAATTCCCTAAACCTGACCCATCTCAAATCCCTAAGTCACTACTCACTAATCACCATCAAAACCATCAATTCAAAGAGAGAAAGAGAGCTAATCATGATTAGGGAGATTAAACAAGAAGATAAATGCAAACTTATATTGAAATGGAACAAAGATTCAAACTACAAGATCAAATCAAAAAAATAAGATGAAAGAACTGTTGGATGAAAGCTTGTTCCCAAAAAATAGGGATTTTCAGTATTTATAGGTGTCTAAGCAGAGTGGCAAAGTTGTAAATAAAAGGAAGTTCGAACTGGTTCATATCGATGAAAAGTGATCGATACTGGTGATCGATAGAGCATCTTCTGGATTCCTATCGGTCACTCCTTGACCGATACACTTGATCGATAGGATCTTCGAAAACTTGGCTAGATCCCATCGGTCAGTTTTGACCGATACAGATGACCGATAGAGCATCCGCTTGACTTGATCGATAGGATCTTCAACTCCTCTGATGTATTGTATCGATCAACCATGACCAATACAGATGACCGACAGAGCATCCGAAATCGCCTTCCTTAGCTCCTTTTTTTCCTTCTCAGCTTGGCTAACTCTTTGAACCATTCCCACACTTCCTCCTTGCTCCCAATAGCTTCTTAAGTACCTAAAAATATCCTTAATGCATAGAGAATGCCAACTACAACCTAAATGCAACCTAAGTCTAAAAAGAAAGGAAAATGGGACTAAAGAGAAAGAAAACATACAAAAAGAGATCAAAACATGAACTAAATGCAAGCCTAAATGATGTAAATTTATGAGATATCAATGAGTTGCTGGAATACAACAGCAAGAGGTTTCACTTCAAACCTAATGAGGTTCCAGGCCAAGATAGCTCTCTGAAGCATGCCCATGACCACATCAACAAACTCCAAAGGTGGTGTGAATGGCAAGATAAAACCATAAAGAAGCTGGTGAATCTGGTCAAAGGGAAGTTCAAGAAGGACAAGTCTACATCAAGAGGAGCTTCCCAACAGAACCATGGTCATGAGTATACTTTACATCATGAAGAGCAAGTGCAGCAAGAAGAACCTAATGAAGAGGAGGAAGCAATCTGGATGCCCCAAGGGAGACACTCCTTCCAAGTGCAACAAACTGATCAATGGGCAGCTTGGGAACCTTCTAGAGCTTCATCCTATGAGCCTAGGTCCCAACCACCATCAGCATGGGAGGCGCCAGTTTGCAATCCTTCTGAGGTTTATACAACATGGTAAGAATGGGATGCTCAAGGCAACTCAACTCAAGTACAAGCTCACTGGCCAATTTGGGTTCCCCCAGCACAAGAACCAGTAACTTCTTCACAAGGCAAGCAGAGGAGAAACAAGAGGAGGGCGAGTCAGTCTCCACAACCAGCAACATCAGGATCATTCCAGGATCCTGGAGAGACTGAGGAACTCTCTTGCTCATCCCACCACTCCTCTTACCACAACTAAGGTACCACATCCTTACCATTGTATATACCATTGCATCTTTCTAAGTTTTTGTAATATATTATGTTGCTTCTCTCTCTAACTCCTTTATTACACAAGAGACTGTGTAATTTAAGTGTGAGGAAGAGATTTGGGGTTTGACTTTGTTTGTTCTTTTCTTAGTTTTTCATTTCTTTCATCTTTGAGTCACATGCATCTCATGCATTCATCTAAGACATAGAAAAACACAAAAAATCGAAAAATTTGAAAATTTTTGCATGTTTTAGCTAACCAAAAAGAGAGCATATAGTTGCAGTTCATTTGATTAAGATTGAGTCTAATGTTTGCATATAGGCTGCATTGCATTTCCATAGGGCATGATGATTAATTCTCCTTGTAAAATGCTAAGTGTTTAGATTTGATTTAAGTGTCTAAGTGGTTAATTGTTTGATGCATCATGAGAAAGTTAGAAGTTACGGCTGAACCATGCTTAGATTTCTAAATTTGATTCTCTTATCTCATACTGAAACCACTTTCTCATTGAAAATCAACTCTATCTATTTGAACCTTAATTTGAATTTTTAATTATTATGTTTGTGCATTGAAAACTGATTTCATGGCTACCATACACATATTTGGACCATCTTCTTCCTTTTTACCACTCTTGTTGATCCAAATAGATGATCCTCATACTTATGGGATAGTTAATCCACACCCTTAACCAAACCTCCTTTTGAGCTTAAACACTATCTTGAGAGTTGTGAGGCCTTGCATACATCATTTTTGAATTATATCTTGGAAAAAAGTGTTAGGATTAAGGCTGGAAAGGAAAAGCTCTCTTGTAGGTGTCAGCTAGCATTTTGAGCTTGATTCTGGGTTAGGAGTTTGGGATAAAAGGGTAGTGTTAGGTGGTTTGAGTTTCATGTTTATATGCTTTAAAAGAAGAAGGAAAAGTATGGAATGGTAGTATAGGGAAACAAGTTAGAATTGTGGTTAAGTACAAAGGGGATAAAAGCTCTATGTATTTAAAGAAGTAAGGCGCCAAAAACAAAGCTTTGAAAGGTCAATCAAAAGAAGAAATCAGACCCAAGGCAATCCACCAAAGGTGAAGAATGGCGCCTAATCAACAAGAAAGGAGAAAGTCCCAACAAAATGAAGCAACCACACAAACAAAAAGAAGAAGTTTCCCCAACCATGAAGAAGGAGAAGGGTTAAAGTTTAGGAAAAGGGTAGACTTAGGGATTCACTTTGGGGTTTATAAGTTTTAAGGATTCATCTTTGGGTAAAAAGGTAGAAGAGAGCTTTGATTTGCATACATAAGTGTGCTTTTACCTTTAGCATTTTGCCTAAGATATAATCATTTCATTGAGTGATCCCTTATGTTTATGAACCCTTTGCCTGAATGAGATCATTTTAATCTCCTAACCTTTCCCTTTGAACCAAATGTTTTCACTTGATTTGCACAAACATGATTCATGGTTACAAGCTTAATGAATGTTGAAGAGTTGATTGATTTGGCATTTGTCTAGGTTGAGATTTGAGATCATTTTGAAACATGATGAGCATAGCTAAGTTCTTTAGAGTATAACTGATTGTGTTTTGCATCCTACACTTAAGCACTTAGACATTCACTTCATTTCTTTACCTTAGCATTTTTGGATTTGAATGCCAAACCTTTAAACCTCATCCTCCAATCGTCTTAGTTTGTTTGCTTGAGGACAAGCAAAAGGCCAGTGTGGGGGTGTTGAAATCTCATACATTTACATCATTTAGGCTTGCATTTAGTTCATGTTTTGGTCTCTTTTTGCATGTTTTTTTCTCTTTAGTCCCATTTTCCTTTTTTTAGACTTAGGTTGCATTTAGGTTCTAGTTTGCATTCTCAATGTATTAAAGATTTTATTAGGTACTTAAGAAGCTATTGGGAGCAAGGAGGAAGTGTGGGAATGGTTCAAGGAGTTAGCCAAGCTGAGAAGGATCAAAAGGAGCTAAGGAAGGCGATTTCGGATGCTCTATCGGTCATCTGTATCAGTCAAGGTTGATCGATACAATGCAGCAGAGGAGTTGAAGATCCTATCGATCAAGCGTATCGGTCAAGGAGTGACCGATGGGAACTCAGCAGATGCCCTATCGATCAACTGTATTGATCACTTTTGACCCATACGAATCGGTCCGAACTTCCATTTATTTACAACTTTGCCATTGTTCTAGGGCTTTTGTCATTTAGTATAAATAGGCTTGATCTAATGTTTTTGGAATCAAGTCTTGTTCTTGCTTAGTTTTTAAGAGTTTTTCAGTCTTTGTAAGAACATGTCTATCATTTTAATCAAAGTTTTGCATTTGTCTTCTAATTTCTTCTCTAATCTCCCTCTTAATCATGTTTAGAATCATTTACCCTTGTGATTTGGTGTTTTCCATGGTGATTAGTGAGTAGTTCTCTTAGGGTTCTTAGATGTGGTAGATTAGGGGAATTTAGAGGCTTGATTAGGGGTTGTTAGTTAGGTTGATTACTCTCTATTAATCTGTTCTTAAGCTAGATTTTTTTGATCACATGAATCTAGAATTAAGCTTTATTTTATGCCCACCAAGTGTTTGATGAAATGATGATCTTGTTTAATAGAGGATTTACTGGCCTTAGCTCAAGATATTGACTGTTTGAGAAGTATTTTGACTTGAATAGAGTTGGTTATTCATGCTTGTTGATTGTTCTAGCACTAATGAGAGTTAGTTCTTGTTAGGATGATTATCAAAGTGTTATTTGTCAAGAGATTGAACTTAACTTGCTTGATTGTGAAGTCTATATCTAGGAATCAGCATTGTTTGCATGATCAATGATGTTGGAAACAGCATAAGTCTTGCCTTTGAATTTTCCAAAGTTAATAACCACATCTAGGAACTTGTTTTCTCTTATTAAATTTCGAATATTGCTTTAAGTGCTCTGTTTTATTGCTCTATTCTCTTTTGAGTTCTGATTGGTGTTTGATCACTTAGGTTGTTAATTCTAGTTGTGTAAACAGCAAATCTTCTCTGAATTTACTTGACTTAAGGTTTTCTGCTCACAACTCTATTGTCATCTATTCATAACTCCCTTTGGATTGATAGAACCCTATGATATACTACAACTGATTAGTACAAGCAGGATGATTGACCAAGAGAGTCAAAAACTTTTGTATCAATGAACTGGTACTCTCAAACCATGAACTCCAGCTGTTTGGTTCAAAGCATCTTGTGCTTCATATATGTGTGATGCAGCTTGTTGTAATGGTGCATGTCCTACAACACCAACATCTGGTAACTGAGCCTCTTGCTCTGCAATCCTCTATTGTTCTAACTCTTGAACTCTCTGCCTTACAGCTCTTCTCCTATGAATGTTGTCCATAGAAGGAGTCAGATTTGATGAGCCTTTGGACCTCAGATTCATACAAGTACCTGAAAAACAGAGCAAATAAAACAGAGCAAATTAGTAACTGTAACGAAAATAACTTAGTCTAACAGCAATGTTAAACTCAAACATCCACAAATGGCAATGTGTTACAAACTTAGAGGCTGAAGCTGAAGTTTCTACAATGAGACAAGCTCCAAGAACAAGATCCAGAACTAAGGACTTAGCTGAGAACTTTAACCAAGCCGTGGAGACTCTAATCACCACTCAACACTTAGAAGATGTCACTACACATCTCAATCAACTTAACATCTCCAAAGAAGCAGCCATGGCAAAAGAAATCTTAGAAGAACAATGCATTACCAACGTACAAGAAGACTCATGTGCTAGTCAAGAGGAACGTTCAAGCATCATCAACAGTCCTCACATCAAAAGCATAGGTTATACACGAGTCTGGCCAATGATTCATGCCAACAAGGAGGCTTCCTTATTTAGCATTACGCTACTTAAGTGAAAGATCAAATAACAAGTTGCACTAAACCATCTAAACCAAGGTAAGTCTGAATCCCAATTTCAATATGGTTTATTAAACTAATAAAACTCTTTCTTTGTCTGTTTTGGTTCAGCTTTATTTTTAGACTTTAGTATAAGTCATGTTAGCCACATTTTATTTACATTTTTTCGTTTTAAGGCATTGGTAGCCAACTAGTTTAACCTAAGGGTTGTAATCTGTTTCAAAGACCCCTAGAAGGGCAAAGCTGTTCGGACTATTTATAAAGTCTCCTCACAGCCATGTATCTTTTCACCATATCAATAAAGAACAAACTTCTTGGCTAAAGCACAAAGAAACCCCTAGTTCTTTAAAAGTCTTGAGCAATTCATACTCTGAGTGCTATGTTTGTCTTATCAAGGTTTATCTTCATAAAACCTTGTGGCGACTATCGATCCATTACTCTACTCATCTCACTTCCTAGATCTTGCAAATAGAGTTGTACGGCTCTTTGCTAGGTCACCATCTCGATCCACTTCCTTCCATAGTCCATCCATTGATTGCAAGCCGAAAGAGTTGAACAACTAGCGGCCCAATGCCATCACCATACACGGTTACTAGCTTGTAGGCGTGTGTCATTGATAACCAGGATTTTAGGGGTTTAAGTCAAAGCCAAATGCACATGTTTAAGATGTAGTATAGTGCAAGAGGTGTCAATCCAGCCTAGGTTGATGAAAGCTACTAAGAATGCAAGAGCTAAGCAAATCTGAGTCAGATTCGGGTAAATGGATGAGAAATTCTATGAAAACTAAATGCAAATGCTAAATGACCGCGAAAACAATTTTAAAAATCCCACTGAGGGGTTACACAACTAGCAGAAGACTTCTAAGAGATCAAAATGCAAGGCTACTAATTTATAAAAATCGAACACTAAAGACAGAAAAACAGAGAATTTCTAACAACCTAGAACAATGACTTTTAAGGCTAAAGATGCAAACTTTAAACTAAAGGATGATGATTTAAAGGTTTTAAAAAGCTAAAAAAAGGATCTAAGTTTGAGGATCATATTAAGAAGGTTCAAGATTCAAGCTTGGGTTTTGAAAACATTAGATCTACACATTTTATGTGCTATATCTAAGCCTTAAAAAACCAAAATAGATTTATCCATGGTGTATGGTATAAACCCCTTCCTCAACCTTTCCTCCTAACCCATGGTAGATAGCGGAAAGATAGGTCGAAGAGCATAAATCATAGATCTCAAAAAGTGGCTTAACTAGCTCCCTAAGCATCTATGGTGTTTGGGAAAGGATGAGCTAGTTTCTTGGATTTGGTTTTAAGGGACTCCTAAATCCTGCTAAGGTAAGGACAAGACTCTTTCCCAAGACTCTTTCCAAAGACTCTTTAAGTACTAAGAGCCCAAATCCAAGAAGAGAATAGTTTAAGAACAAGAAAAGTCCCAATCTTAAACCCTTTAGACCCTTCCTAATCGCCCCAACCTTAAACCCAAAGGAAACTACTCGCTACATATGATTAAAACCGATGGAAATGCAAAGAAAAGAAAGATAAGCATGATTAAACTACTAAGCAAGAAGAGCGATTAAGAGAAATACTTAGATTAAGCAAGATTAAGGTTCAAAAACAAGAAAAGCTTAAAAAGTAGAACAATGGCGATTTTCAGCCTTAGAGCATAAGGAAAACTAAAAGTGGTCCGAGACAAAATGAATGGTTCATACCATTTTGCCTAAAATAGCCAAACAAAGAAAAATGGTCCCCTCACTACATGCCAAAAGAGAGCTGTCCAGATAAGGTTCTAGAGATCGACTTGCGAGATCGATCTCTAGCTCGATCTTCTTCATGGATCGTCTTCCTTTGCTCGATCTTCGGGTCGATTCGGTTGGGTGGATCGAGTGCTTCCTTCGATCTTCTGCTCGATCCTTGGGTGATCGAGTCATGAACTCGATCTGGCTCTCGTTCTGCATGGCTTAGTCCACGTCCGTACTCACGATCGATTATCTTGGTCGATCTTAGTCTCGATCCTCCTTCTTGAAACGACTTGAGTCACTCGATTTTCTGGTCGATCTCATATAGATCCACCTGCCTAGCTCGATCTGCTCCTCGATCTCGGTCCCCTTGCTGAATTGCTGAGTTCTCCCAAGTGTCCACAAGCTCCTTCTTGATTCTTAGCATGTCCACGAACTCTCCATAGCTCTAGTGTACATTAACAATGATCCTAAAACCCTCTCTCATTTTTTTCTTTCTTTTTTAAAGCTCACTCACCCTCTAGAGACTACCCACAACAACAAGGCAAGGCGCCAAGCTTAACCCACAAGAACAGAAAACATCTTTACTCTTCTTACGCCTAGTGGTGATCAAACATAAACATTTAAGCTCTATTATTTTACTTTTGGTAGCTCTCTTCTCTGATATTTTTTTCTTTTAAGCATTTGGCCTTTTCGCTCTTTTTCTGATTTTTTTCTTTTTGAGAGCTACCTTCGTTTCTTTTGAAACTGAGCTTTTATTTTAGAAACAGTACAAGACCACCACTTAAAACCATCAATCCCTTTTATTTCAAATTCCCAACACTAACACATTTCAAACCGAAAACAAGTAAGCAAAAGTAATCAACACCATTGAACCCCCGCCCCCCAAACTTAGCCTAAAACTAGCTTCAAAATGCAAAGATAGCATCAATATGAGAGCCTAATCATGTCGCCTAAACCTAACACTTTATGCCAAGTTCAATCCAAAAATAAGGCCTCACAAAATTACACACAAGAAAATTGGCTTGAAAGGAGGATAAGGGTAAGGGTAAGGAGTTCTATTCAGACTTACAAGAGAGTGGTGAAAGGAAAAAGAAAGCCTAAATATGTATATGTGATCCATGTATCCTTTTTCAAATGCACAAGTATGATAATTTTAAAAATTCAAATTAAGGTTTTCACTTGATAGGAAAGGATTTATTCATGAATGTTCAACTTAAGCCACGAAAATCAAAAGAAATGATCCAAATATGGTTAGAGCTTACTTTCAAAGTTTGCACAATGCTTCAAAGCACTACTAACTAGGGCCTTGAAACAATTCATGAGCTTAAAACACTTTTCAAGAAAAACTTTTGCTCCTTATGCAAATGCAAGCAGCCTAAATGATTAAAATTCTAGACTCAATCCTAAAATGTTTAACAATGCAAATGCAAGCTACATGAATTTTTTTGAAAATTTTTAAAAATTTGATGATTTTTTTGTATTTTTCTATGCCTTAAATGATGCATGATGACTCAAGGATGATAACTCAAAATAAGATCCAAAATAAACATGTCAAACCACACACTCTCCCCCAAACTTGAATGACACCGTCTCTGTGGCAAACAAATTCAAGAGGAGGTCAAAACACAAAGCAACAAAATGAAAAATGCATGTTATTTACAAGGGTTGTGTGTTGGTACCTCGGAGCTAGGTATGGCTGGAGTTCGAGGTTGCTCCAGCCCTCCTGCTCTTGCTAGGAGTGGCGTGGTGAATGCCTTTGTCCTTGCTCTTGTTTGAGCCGTCATGGAGAGAAAGTCGTCCAGCTTGATTGCTTCCTTGGGGCTCACGGATCTCAACTCCTCCGGTTGATCTTCTTGTCTTCTCCGGTTGCTCCACCTCCTCACTTGAAGATGCTTCATATGAGTTTCCTTGAAGGTCTTTGATCTTCTTAGCCAGCATCTCGATCAGCTTGACTTGCCATTTGGTGATCTTGCGCTGAATTACTGAAGCAAGGGACTTCTCCACCTTTGGGGCTAGCGGCTCACTCCAGTCCTCCTCTTGGCTTGTGTTGAGGTTGATGTCCTCATTCGCCTCTTTTGAACCCGAGTCATGAGCCTTCAAGCTGCCTTCTTGAACCGTTCCTCCCCCTGAGATCGAGCCAGTCAGTCGATCTTTCCCTCGATTTAGGCTGGATCGATTGCACTCCCTCGATTCACTTGCTCGATTTGATATGGATCGAGCAGGAGATCGATTCACCAAGTCGTTCTCTGAACTGATCGAGTTGTCTCTCTCGATCTTCTCATCGATTTCTTTTCTGGATCGAGCAACCTCGTCGATCTTTTTGTCGATCGCTTCCCTGGATTGAGTGATCTCGTCGATTTCCTGGTCGATGTCTAGGCAATGGCCTTCATCTTCTTTCACAACTTTTCGAGAATCAAGGATGCGAACATACTCCTGGGTCTGCTCATTCAAGAAACCATACTCCCCACACTCCTTTGTCAAAGCCAGCTGTAGACGATCCTCTTGTCTCAGTTCTTCAAGCGACTCATCAGCCAATGCGTCCAAAGCTCCTATGTAGAACGCTTGCCCATCAATAGTTGGCTTCTTCAAGACTTCATTGATGTCAAAGTTTAGCTTGGTTTTCTTGCCAAGGTAGATCTTCCCATTCTTCACGTCTATGATGGCTCCAGCAGTTGCTAGAAAGGGTTTACCAAGGATAAGAGGATCCTTTGGCTCTTCATCCATTTCTAGAACTACAAAATCTGTTGGCACAATCACACCACTGATCCTCACAGGTAAGTCTTCAAGCATGCCTACAGGGAGCCTTACACTTCTATCAGCCAGCACAAATGAGATTCTGCACTCCTTAAACTTGGTAAAGCATAGCTTCTTGGCAATAGAGTGAGGCATGAGGTTAATGCTTGCTCCTAGATCACACAAGCAACTTTCAAACTTCAAAGGTCCAAGTGTACAAGGGGTAGTGAATGATCCAGGATCTCCTAGCTTCTTAGGAACTATCTCTTTGTGGATGATTGCACTGCATTCTTCACTCAGCACCAAGACCTCTTCACTCTCTTTGTTTTTCTTAGTAAGGGTATCCTTGAAGTACTTGGCGCATTTTGGCATCATAGCTAAGCAATCAACTAAAGGCAGTTTTATCTCAACAGCCTTCAAGTGTTTCTCAAACAAGACTCTATGCTTCTCAATCAGCTGCTTCTTGAACCGTCCAGGGAAGGGAAGCTTTGGTACGTAGGGTGGAGGCACATAAGCATCTTTCTCTTTACTAACTTGCTCCATTTTTTTCTCTAAGACCGCTTCTTTGCCTTTCTTAGGTAACGTGATCTCTTGATCATTTGAAAGCTTACTCCCCCCCCCCTTCTTGAACCACAATATCCTCATTGTCTTCAGGTACAGACCTCGGTGGTAGCTCTTTCCCACTTCTCAAGGTAATAGCATTAGCATACTCCTTGGGGTTTTGCTCACACTTCCCGGGTAAGCTACCTTGATCGCTTGAACTAGCTTTTCCTTTCTCTAGCTGGCGTATCTTGTTGTTGAGGTTAGTGATCTGAGTAGACACCTCAGTAATAGAAGAGTCCAGCCTATTGTTCATATCAACAAACTTCTGATTTGTAGTTGCTTGTCCCTGAAGTAACTGTTGAAACATTGCTTGAACCGGATCTTGAGGTGGCGGTTGAGCTTGTTGCTGTTGAGGCACAAAACCAGGAGGAAACACAGGGGTGTAGCTTTTGTTTCCTTGTTGTTGCTGACCTTGAAAGTTGCCTTGTCTCTGCCCTTGGTACCCACTATTTTGTGTAAACCCTTGGCTGTAAGGTACAAAAGGTTTTCCTTGTTGTGGAGGGTACACTTGATCCTTAGAGTTCTCCACATTGTTACTTCGGTAGGAGAGGTTGTTGTTTCCTTGATAGCCTTGAGCATAGCCCTGTGGCTTGTTGTAGTTCTGACCTCCAACCCAATTTGCTTCTTCTTGGCTCAGCTCTAACTCATCTAGAATATCTTCAGCTTCTACCACAAAGTGTACATGCTTTTGATTTGCAAGTACTAACTTGTCAATCTTTTCATGGAGATACTTCAGCTCCTTCTTGTTTGCCTCAAGGTCAGATCCTCTTGGTGCTTTATCATAATCTTCAGCATAGTTCCCATCACTCAAAGCAAGATTCTCAATGAGCTCCATTCCTTCTTCTACATTTTGACCAAGAAAGTTGCCTTTACTTGCCATGTCTATGAGCATTCAAATCTTGGGAAGGGCTCCTCTATAGATGGTGCTCAAGAGTGTCTCCTCATTGAAGCCGTGATGAGGACAAGCTATAGTGTAGTCTTTGAACCGCTCAATTGCTTCACTAAAGGTCTCATTCTGCATTTGTGTAAAACCGCTGATTTCACTCCTTAGCCGAGCTGTTCTTGTACTTGAGAAGAACTTTGATAGAAACGCCTTCTTGTAATCAACCCATGAGGTTATAGTCCCCTGAGGTAAGGTCTTCTCCCAATGCCTTGTTTTATCCCCAAGTGAAAAAGGAAAAAGCCTAAGCTAGAAGTTGTCCTCCGGGATCCCATTGATCTTTATCATTCCGCAAACTTGCTCAAAGTTGTCAAGATGCTCCAAAGGGTCCTCCATTGCAAGCCCATGGAACTTGTTGTTCTGCACCGTTGAGATGAAGCCTGGCTTGATCTCGAATTTGTTGTTTTGCACTGGTGGAAGAGTGATACCAAAGCGATTATGATGAGTGTTTGGTGCATCACCCGCACCAATGATTCTCAGTTGCCTTGGGGCGTGGTTGGGGTTTCCATTACCCCTTCCAGCACCAGCACGGTGAGGAGGAGCCTCAGCTTGGTCTTGCTCAGCCATGACCTCAAAGTCAAGAAGATCAGGTTGCAATATCTCCTCAAAGTGTTGTTCTTGTTCTCTTGCCCTTCTTTCTCTTCCACTTCCAAGTTGATGAATATTGTCTAGAGGTTGTAGTAGATTGTTGTCACCACTAGACCTCAAATTCATGTACCTGAGAAGACAAGTGTGAAGGAAGAGAGATTAGTAACCAAAGTAAAAACAAAAACTTTGTCTCCACTAAGCTCCAAATCCTAATACTTTCAACTCAAACCCAAGTTGGCAACGGCACCATTTGATAAACAGGATTTTAGGGGTTTAAATCAAAGCCAAATGCACATGTTTATGATGCAGTATAGTGCAAGAGGTGTCAATCCAGCCTAGGTTGATGAAAGCTACTAAGAATGCAAGAGCTAAGCAAATCTGAGTCAGATTCGGGAAAATGGATGAGAAATTCTATGAAAACTAAATGCAAATGCTAAATGACCGCGAAAAAAATTATACAAATCCCACTGAGGGGTTAAACAACTAGCAGAAGACTTCTAAGAGATCAAAATGCAAGACTACTAATTTATAAAAATCGAACACTAAAGGCAGAAAAACAGAGAATTTCTAACAACCTAGAACAATGACTTTTAAGGTTGAAGATGCAAACTTTAAACTAAAGGATGATGATTTAAAGGTTTTAAAAAGCTAAAAAAAGGATCTAAGTTTGAGGATCATATTAAGAAGGTTCAAGATTCAAGCTTGGGTTTTGAAAACATTAGATCTACACATTTTATGTGCTATCTCTAAGCCTTAAAAAACCAAAATAGATTTATCCATGGTGTATGGTATAAACCCCTTCCTCAACCTTTCCTCCTAACCCATGGTAGATAGCGGAAAGATAGGTCGAAGAGCATAAATCATAGATCTCAAAAAGTGGCTTAACTAGCTCCCTAAGCATCCATGGTGTTTGGAAAAGGATGAGATAGTCTCTTGGATTTGGTTTTAAGGGACTCCTGAATCCTGCTAAGGTAAGGAGATCACTGAGATCATAAAGATCTTTCCCAAGACTCTTTAAGCCCTAAGAGTCCAAATCCAAGAAGAGAATATATTAAGAACAAGAAAAGTCCCAAGCTTAAACCCATTAGACCCTTCCTAATCGCCCCAACCTTAAACCCAAAGGAAACTACTCGCTACACATGATTAAAACCGATGGAAATGCAAAGAAAAGAAAGATAAGCATGATTAAACTACTAAGCAAGAAGAGCGATTAAGAGAAATATTTAGATTAAGCAAGATTAAGGTTCAAAAACAAGAAAAGCTTAAAAAGTAGAACAATGGCGATTTTCAGCCTTAGAGCATAAGGAAAACAAAAAGTGGTCCGAGACAAAATGAATGGTTCATACTATTTTGCCTAAAATAGCCAAACAAAGAAAAATGGGATCCCCTCACTACATGCCAAAAGTGAGCTGTCCGGATAAGGTTCTAGAGATAGACTTGGGAGATCGATCCCTAGCTCAATCTTCTTCTTGGATCGTCCTCTTTTGCTCGATCTTTGGGTCGATTCAGTTGGGTGGATCGAGTGCTTCCTTCGATCTTCTGCTCGATCCTTGGGTGATCGTGTCGTGAACTCGATCTGGCTCTCGTTTTGCATGGCTTAGTCCACGTCCGTACTCACGATCGATCATCTTGGTCGATCTTGGTCTCGATCCTCCTTCTTGAAATGACTTGAGTCACTCGACCTGCCTAGCTCGATGAGCTTCTCGATCTCGGTCCCCTTGCTGAATGGCTGAGTTGTCCCAAGTGTCCACAAGCTCCTTCTTGATTCTTAGCATGTCCACGAACTCTCCATAGCTCCAGTGTGTCCAAAACAACCTGAATGTGATGCAAGAATGAAAGAAATATGCAAATGCTAATGCAAAGTGCACTGAGGACCTAAAATGAGACAAATGGTGCAAACCTAGCCTATTATGTAAGATGAAAGCATGAAAACTACTCTAAATGCATGCTAAATATGCGAAATATATTAGTACATCAGTCATCTGGTATCTGAGCCAGAAAGGCTCCATAAACAGGTGTATTGTATCCCTTTTTGCATCTCTTTCCTTAGTTTTCATTGATTCATTAGTTCATTCATTTATCTTTTCAAACAAAAATATAAAAAGTCTTCATTGTTTAGTGTTTTAATTCATTTTCATAGATACAAAAACCACAAAAAAATAGTTTTCCCTTTTCTCTATTATTCGGTTTTGCATATTTTACAAAAAAAAAAAATCATAAGAATTTCTCAGTTTAATTTTTGCATATTCGTGCCAAATACTATCTATAACGGTTATATTGTCAGTTTCTCATTGCCTGTTTGGTTAAGTTGCATATTGTCGTTTATTGCACTAGTTTGGTTTCATTGTTAGCTGTTTAGGACGGTTCTTATTGTTACTGAACGTTAGGACTTTAGTTATAGCTATTGTTACTCATATTTGGTTTAATAAACTAAGAGCCCATTAAACCATTTGATCTTTGAAAGCTTTTCAGGTTATATCCGATGGGAGAAGCTGATCGAGCTGACGTTATGAGGCAGATGCTCGAGTCTATTCAAGGCATCAGTGCTAGGATGACTCAACTGAAGTAGCGAATGCCACCACCACCCCCTCTGGGAGCACCCAACGGTCCCAGAAACCGCGAGAGGACCCACGTACCGCAAGGAGAAAGTGAAACTGACGATGACATGCCGAGTTTGGAGGAAGACGATCCTAACCCGAGGCAAAAGAGGCACCATGATCGTCATAAGAGAGGGAGAGACAGAGAAGATGATCTTTGACTACTACCAATACAAGCTTACAGCACCCACATTCGCTGGAAGAGTTACCCCGAGACATATGTGGATTGGGAGAGGAGAATGGAGTATATATTTGACTACTACCAATACAATGACGCTAAGAAGGTCTCCTTAGCTACTGCACAGCTAACCGAGAATGCTCTTTCCTGGTGGGACAGAGAAGTTTCGGAGAGGAGGAGGCATAGGGATGATCAAATCATCACTTGGGCGGATATAAGATATCACTTGAGGAAGAGATATGTTCCTTCCTACTACCACCAAGGGCTACAGAAGAAATTCAGGAAGCTTACACAAGGCACCAAGTCCGTAGAGGAGTATTTTGAGGAGTTTGAACTACTCAAGAATCGTTTGGAGACCAACGAGACAAAAGAAACACTCATGGCACAATTCATTGATGGGCTACACGATCAGAAAGCCAGAAAGGGGGAGAGGACTACTTACCGAGACCTTGATGAGCTCCTACACTTAGCTGTACAAGCTGAGCAGCACGTCAAGAGGAAGTCAGCCTCTACTGCTACAGCCAAGCCCACTTGGAGTTAACAGCCGAGAGTCTTTGATAAAGGCAAAGCACCTGAAGTAGCTTCCAAGTACAAGAAACCGGTTGTAGAGACATCTAAAGCAGCTACTGGCGAATCAAGCAAGCCCCAAAACCAGCGAGCTAGAGATGTTACTTGCTTCAAATGTCAAGGGAGAGGCCATTATGCAAGAGGATGCCTTAATCAGCGAGTGATGTAACTCAAGGAAGATGACGAGTATGAATCGCAGGATGTAGCCGAGGCTAAGTTTACTGAATCAGAAGAAGAAGTGACTGACTATCCTGATGACGGGGAGCTACTAGTAACCCAGAGAGTCCTCAGCACCATGTTTGATCCAGAAACCATTCAGAGAGAGAACATCAACTGTGGACTCAAATGGTTGAATGAGGAAACCGAGCTAAAGATAGGGGAGCAAGTACTAGTACCATTCAGCATTGGCAAGTATGAGGATCAGGTTCTATGTGATGTAGTTCCCATGCAAGCCGGCCACATTCTACTTGGTTGACCATGGCAGTTTGACAAGGAGACAATACATAATGGTCGTACCAACTTTTACAGCTTCTCTCACAACAACAAGAAGCATAACCTGTCTCCGCTTACACCTCAAGAAGTCTTCAACCTCCAAAAGGCTATAGACAAAGTAACTAAGCTAAGTAAAACTAGTCTCTATGTAACTTCTAGTACTGTTTTAAAAGCTTTAGATTATAAAACACAGATACTACTCATGATCTTTAGAGAAGGGTTATTTTCAGGTCAAGAGGTGAATGTTTTACCCGCCGAGATGAATGAGCTTTTGGAGAAGTTCAAAGATGTCTTCCCTGATGAGATACCAGCCGGTTTACCACCCATCCGAGGCATTGAGCACCAGATAGACCTTATACCCGGAGCACCTTTACCCAACCGGCCAGCTTATAAAGTTAACCCGGAGGAAGCAAAGGAGCTAGAAGCACAAGTTCAAGACCTTATGTCCAAAGGTTACATCCGAGAGAGCTTGAGTCCTTGTGCTGTACCGGTTCAGTTAGTGCCAAAGAAGGACAGATCATGGAGAATGTGTGTAGACTGCCGAGCAATAAACAACATCACCATCAAGTATAGGCACCCCATTCCCCGATTAGACGATATGTTAGATGAGTTGAGTTGAGCTACAATCTTTTCAAAGGTTGATTTCAAGAGCGGCTACCACCAAGTCAGAATGAAAGAGGGCAACGAGTGGAAGACAGCATTCAAGACTAAGAGGGGTCTATATAAATGGCTGGTCATGCCGTTCAGCCTCACCAATACACCGAGTACATTCATGAGACTTATGAATCATGTACTGCGAGCATACATCTGTAAGTCAGTAGTTGTGTACTTTGATGATATTCTAATCTATAGCTCAAGCTTAGATGATCATATCAAACATATTGAGCAAGTGTTAGAAATGCTAAGGTTAGAAGGTTTATACGCAAACCTAAAGAAATGCACATTTTCCACTGATCAATAAGTGCTTTTAGGTTTTGTAGTAAGTTCACAGGGGCTTAAGGTCGATGAGGAGAAGATTAAGGCGATTCAGGAATGACCAACTCCCTCTACCGTCAGCCATGCCAGGATCTTCCACGGTATAGCAAGCTTCTATAGGAGATTTGTGAAAGATTTCAGCACCATTGCCGCCCCCTTAACCTCGGTGATCAAGAAGAACGTTGCATTTTCTTGGGGGAAAGATCAGGAGCTAGCGTTTCAAAGGCTTAAGGATAGCTTTACACAAGCGCCTGTTTTAGCATTACCTAACTTTAACCAAATGTTTGAAGTTTAATGTGATGCTTCAGGAACAAGAATTGGAGCTATTCTTACTCAAGGAGGAAAACCTGTGGCTTTCTTTAGTGAGAAGCTTAATGGAGCAGCCCTTAACTATCCTACCTATGACAAAGAACTATATGCTCTAGTAAGGTCTCTTGAAACTTGGCAGCATTATCTTTTATCTAAAGAGTTTATTATTCATACAGATCATGAGACCCTCAAGTACTTGAAAGGACAAACAACATTGAAAAAGAGACATGCTAGATGGCTTGAGTTCCTAGAGACATTTCCCTATGTAATCAAATACAAGAAGGGAAAAGAGAATGTTGTAGCAGATGCTTTATCAAGGAGTCAGGCCCTCATCTCAACAATGGAGGCTAAGATCATGGGGTTTGAGCATCTCAAGCAACTCTATGGAGAGGATCCTGACTTTGGAGAGCTTTATAACCAATGTAGCCGAGGAGTTTTTTGTTCTTTTTACAGGTATGATGACTTTTTATTCAAGGACTGCCGGCTATACTTACCTCAAAGCTCAGTCAGAGAACTCATCATAAGGGAGGCACACGGTGGAGGACTCATGGGGCACTTTGGGATGGATAAAACACTTAGCATCGTCAAGGAGCATTTCTTTTGGCCCCATCTCAAGCGTGATGTTGAGAGGTTCTGCTCCAAGTGCATCACTTGCTTAAAGGCAAAATCCAGGTTGCATCCTCACGGCTTATACATTCCTTTACATATACCTGACCTGCCATGGGTAGACATTTCTATGGATTTTGTTTTATGCTCACCCAAGATCAGAAACAAGTATTCAATCTTTGTAGTGGTGGACTGTTTCTAAAAAATGGCGTATTTCATTCCATGTGCCAAGACTAATGATGCTACTCAGATATCTGACTTGTTTATTAAAGAGGTGGTGAGAATTCATGGACTTCCAAAACCATTGTTTCTGGCTGAGACACCATGTTCTTGAGCCATTTCTGGAGAACCGTTTGGAGAAAGCTTGGAACTAAGCTTCTATTCTCAACAACTTGCCACCCACAAACTGATGGACAGACTGAAGCAGTCAACCGTACACTCTCCACCCTCTTAAGGGCTACGGTTGGTAAAAATTTAAAGAATTGGCTAGACTGTTTACCTTTTATTGAGTTTGCTTATAATAGAGTACCCCACTCGGCTACTAAGCTTTCACCCTTTGAGATTGTCTATGGTTTTAGACCTCTTGCTCCTTTAGATCATACTCATTTACCGCCGGTGCAACAAGCGAGTCAAGATGGAGTTAGTAAAGCCGAGCTGATGAAGATTATGTTTAAGAAAGTCAAGGAGAACATAGAGAAGAGGAACGAGCATTACAAGAAGAATGCTGACAAGGGACGCCGAGAAGTTACTTTTGAGCCTGGCGATTGGGTTTGGCTACACATGAGAACTGGGAGGTTTCCAGTTCAGAGGAAGTCTAAGCTTTTACCGCGAGGAGATGGCCCATTCAAAGTCCTTAAGAAGATCATTGACAATGCATATCAGATCGAGCTTTCTGGTGAGTTTAACATTTTAAATACTTTCAATGTGTCTGACTTGTTACCGTTTGATGTAGGGGAATCAGTTCTGAGGACAGAACCTTTCCAAGGGGGAGAGGATGATACAAACTTAGAGGCTGAAGACGAATTTCCTACAATGAGACAAGCTCCAAGAACAAGATCCGGAACTAAGGACTTAACTGAGAACTTTAACCAAGCTGTGGAGACTCTAACCACCACTCAACACTTATAAGATGTCACTATTCAGCTTAATCAACTTAGCATCTCCAAAGAAGCAGCCATGGCAAAAGCAAGCTTAGAAGAACAATGTATTATCAACGAACAAGAAGACTCAAGTGCTAGTCAAGAGGAACGTTCAAGCAATATCAACGGTCCTCACATCAAAAGCATAGCTTATACACACGAGGATGACCAATGATTCATGCCAACAAGGAGGTTTCCTTATTTAGCATTATGTTACTTAAGTGAAAGATCAAATAACCAGTTGCACTAAACCATCTAAACCAAGGTAAGTCAGAATCCCTATTTCAATATGGTTTATTCAACTAATAAAACTCTTTCTTTGTTTTTTTTGGTTCAGCTTTATTTTTAGTCTTTAGTATAAGGCATGTTAGCCATATTTTATTTACATTTTTTCGTTTTAAGGCATTGTTAGCCAAGTAGTTTAACCTAAGGGTTGTAATCTGTTTCAAAGACCCCTACAAGGACAAAGCTGTTCGGACTATTTATAAAGTCCCCTCGCAGCCGTGTATCTTTTCACCATATCAATAAAGAACAAACTTCTTGGCTAAAGCACAAAGAAACCCCTAGTTCTCTAAAAGTCTCGAGCGGTTCATACTTTGAGAGTTCTGTTTGTCTAATCAAGGTTTCTCTTCATAAAACCTTGTGGCGACTATCGATCCATTACTCTACTCATCTCACTTCCTAGATCTTTCAAATAGAGTTGTACAGCTCTTTGCTAGGTCTCCATCTCGGTCCACTTTCTTCCATAGTCCATCCATTGATTGCAAGCCGGAGGAGTTGAACAACCAGCGGTCCAATCCCATCACCATACACGGTTACTAGCTTGTAGGCGTGTGTCACAACGGCACCAATTTGAAGCAAGGGTTTTTGAGGCCCTTGTTGGTTCTTCAAAGTTATCATAATCTCCAAATAAGATGTAGTATAGGGTCTTAGGTTTCAAACACACTTGTGGATATTGAGATACAAACAATGCTGTAAGCTAAGTGAGATTGGGGATTTTGTTTGTAAGGTAAAGATTCTAGCAACCTAACAATGCAAATAAAAGAAAGCAGAAATCTAAAGCAAGTAAACAAGGACTAAGCAATGAACTCAAAACAATGACTAAGCAAGAATTAAGTGAGAAAGAAAACTAAAGCAACACTAAGCAAGATGATCTTAAGACAATTAATAAAAAGCAAGACTCAAGGTTCTAAGTAATTATGAGATTAGTGGCTTTCAAGAGTGACAAAGGGGATTCCTAGCAAGGCAAACATCAAGCATTTATAAGCAAGCAATTCTCAATGTTGTACTCCTATACAAGGTATCTAAAGGGAATCAGCTTGGCATCAATAATTAATTCATATTCAATAAGATTGAAGAGTCAAACCCACTTGTGATGGTGTATTCTTCAACGATGAGCATAAAGATCAGAACCATTCTAGCCTAAGAGAAGTACTAAGCAAGCAAAAATTCTCTCACTCAAGAAAAAATTCAGATCAACCTATCAATCTTGTGAACCATATAGGGACCTAGTTAGCTAAACACCAATAAAGAATATGGAATTAAGCACACAGTTGCAAAATCCTAACAATGCTAAGCAATGAAGAGGAATCAAACAAAGGCAAGATCTTTTAATGCATACTATCTAACCTTCAAGCAAGAATCTCAAAACCAACATTATCTATCCCTAAGCGAATCATCTAGCAAGGTGAACTACCACTTTAGTGTCACTGAACAAAGGAAACATAGACCAAGCTAAACTATAAAGCCAAATAAGCGAACCATGCATAGAGATGAGATATCAAGCCATCTAATGAACCATATGCATCAATCAAAACCATATTCAATCAAAAGGAGCAAGCTTTATGAACAATAATCACTTCGCAAGAAAAGGAGACAACAGAGAACAAACTAATCAAGCCTAATCACATCTTAATCACCACTTTCTCTACTTAGAACCCTAAATCTAAGGTAAACTACTTATTAATCATGTTTAATCCCATTTGTTTAGAGTTAAACATGATCAGATGAGATTAAAATGCAAAGATAATAGATCTAAACTACCAAGGTGCTAGAAATAAGATCAAGAGACAAGATTAAACCATAAAAGTGCAAACTTTATTAAAGGAAAAGAAACTAGAGCAAATCGCCCTTTAAGGTTTAAGAACAAGATGAAAAAGAAAGTTTTTTTTATAGAAATACTAAGATAGGATAGAGACAATGTTTTGTGGCTTACGTTTTATAGTATGGAACCAAAAGAAGCATAAAAACTTAAAAACAAGATAAGGTCAACGAAAATCAAGTGGTCAACGCACGAATGAGTTGCATCGAGGTTGTACGGACGATGTTTTGCTCGATGTACAACCTCGATATGGCTCGTGCAGCGTGTATCAGCTTCCTTGCTTGATGCTGGACCTCGATGCAGACCAAAGGCTTAGACTCCTCGTGCTGATCATCTTCCTTACATCTTGCGGCTTACATTGAGCACACTCCACAGGGGTTCTGCTCGATATCCTTGCTCGATATGGACCAGACTTTTGCAAAAGCTCCTTCTTGACATCCTCTTCGAACATGAGCTGCTTCCATCTCCTTCCCAACTCCAAGAACCTCCAAAAACACCTGAAAATCACCACAAACATGCACATGTATGCAAATATATGCATTCCTAAGCTAAATACATGCAATGTTGATTCTAAGTGCAAATGAGACTAAAATGCTAAAATATAATGCAAAAACATAGGAAAAGATGCATGAAATGCGGCCTAAAATGCTCTAAAATAGCAAGCTATCAGATTCAAAAGTATTGATCAATGTGGCGTTCATATGGTTAGCTGACTGTTTCTGTTTTCAAACCTTGACTCTGTTCTTAGTCTGATGTTTGCTTGAGGACAAGCAAAAGCTAAGTCTGGGGGAGTTGATATATCATGTATTTTATGGTTTTTAACTATGATATAAGTGTTTTTTATTGAGTCTTTTTTGGTCTTTTTAGAGTCTTAGTAGAGTCTTTACAGGTTATAGCATGATTGGAGTACAACTGGAGGTTTTGGAGCATTTTGGATCAAAGCAAGAATCCTTCCCGAATGAAACAAATCAGAAGGCGTTACTCTGCACTGGTGACGATCGTCACCAACCAAAGGTGACACTCGTCACCCACACCTGAAGGAGAGACGCACGACTAGTTAAAAGATGGAGAAGAATTTGCACTTTTGGCTCCACTATGCAAAATTGTACCATTCGTGTTATAGCTTGTATATTAGGTTTTTCAGCCATTCTTTAGCTTGTATCTGATTTTCTAGAGCTTTTGAGTGAGATTTATTCAGTGCTTTGAGGGAGACAAATCTTGTACTCTTTTAGAGAAGATTTCGACCCCTTGTTTCTCTCTTCTTATCTTTTTAATGCAGTTTATTTCAGTAATGATTTGTGTTATCATCTCCGTGTCTGACTAATATGCAAGTTAGGTTCGGATGATTTAAGGGTTGATGAAGAGTTTATAGAATTGCCAATTACTAGGGAAATCCATTGGTTGTTTAATAGATGTGAGAACATTGTTAATTACCTGAACTAGTATTAGATAAGCAAAACTACTATTTGTAAAAAGATTTGGCTTAGGAGTTTTGTGAACAATTGAAACCTGATCATTAATGCTTGATTTGTTGAGATTTGTAGAGAGATTTAAAATTCTGTGATTTAGGCATAGATAACTTCTGCAATGAGAATTGATTAGTTATATCATTGTGTTTCGAGTTCTAGACGGTTTCAATAATTTCCTGATTGCATGCATTCTACATTCTCAGATTCAACCTGCGAATTATCATAGCTTAGCGTTTTTTTAGCTCTCTCACTTTAGAACAAGTATCAAAATCGCCTGCTTTTAATTACTTTGTTATTTCGCATTACATTCACCCATTATTGCTTGGCTTAATCTGAATCTAAATTCTATAGTGTATTAGCTTAGTTCTTTGGGATTCGATAACTTTTTGTGTTGTTTTGCTGTGCATTTGCAGTAGTACTATAAATTGGATAAAACTTAGACTTTATCAGCTCATGACATTATTTGGATCAGCCAAAGAAACTGATTTTAGTTCTCACAGAAAAGTGGTTAGTCTTTCCATTTAGAGAAGGAGATATGAAATTCCTTAAATATGGGGACTCTAGAATTGAGAAACATCATTCTTTAAAATGGAGAGTTAGAGAAAAACGTTTTATAGCCGTTTTGGCATCTTTGTAAAAACAATAAAAATTTCATCATAAAACGAGAATTTTAAATGTAGATTAGTATGACTAATATTAAAAACTAGGTGTTTTCCCGCATCTTGTGCAGGATTTCCGATTAAAATTTTTAAAAAGTATAACATTAGTTTATTTATAGATTAAAAAATCAGATTTTCTAATGATTCGAAACCAAGCTTAATATATTTGAAAAAATATAATTTTCATAAGTATATTATTTTTTGTGACAAAATAAAATATATTATTTATATCTTGTTTTAAATACTTTTATATTATCCGATAACAACTTATATGTATGCAATGTTGTTTTGTTGCATTTATCAAACATGATAAATAATTTTCTTCTTTTGATGTAAATTGGTAGATTAAAATCAATGAAATTCAAAGTTTGTATAAAAAATATAGCAATCCAAGATGACCAAAACCAAAGGATCATTGTTTTATATCAACTTAACATTAATTAATATATATATTATCCGATAAAAACTTATATGTATGCAATGTTGTTTTGTTGCATTTATCAAACATGATAAATAATTTTCTTCTTTTTATGTAAATTGGTAGATTAAGATTAATGAAATTCAAAGTTTGCATAAAAAAACATAGCAATCCAAGATGACCAAAACCAAAGGATCATTGTTTTATATCAATTTAACATTAATTAATATATATATATATAGAGATTTAAAAGGGTTTAAATTATTTATGGTTTTACATTTGGTCGCATAAATCAATTAGGTTAGTCAAAATATTAATAGATTAAACAATCAAATTAAAATTAGTTAAATAAAATAATTAAGATTTTTTTTATTTATGATAGTTAATTTTTTTTTTAGTAAACTGAATATTTTTATGATATAAACTCGAATTTATAAATCTATATTTAAAATAAATATTAATTAAAATTAGATTATATTAATTTGTTAATTTTCTAAAAGGTAATTAAAGTAAAATCACATAAGGAACAAAAGGTAATCAACCATCATAACTCTCGACCACAGCCCAAATTGCTTCTCAATTAATAATATGATCGTAATAATTTAATCATATAATAATTTAATCATATAATAAATTAAAAGTGTATTAGTTATTGTATTGATGATATATTTTTAATAAAGTTTTTGTGGATACAGAAATCCACACTCAGAAATTTATGTGTTTTTGTAAGGGAAAAAATTTAGGAGAATTAAGGATTAGATTCTCTCGAACAGACTGACTGTATAATCTAGCACTAACTGTAATAAGGACTTGATATTAATCGGTTGAATGAAACAGTTACAAAGATTTCGATAGAAAAGATGAACTGAAAAGAGCTCTGAGAGCAGTTACAGGGTTTTCGTGTGTAAAAAGTGTAGAAGAAGATCAAGTCGAAGGTCCCCCAGAAGCCCCCTTAACTAAGCCATGTGCCTTCTTTATATAGCTCGCCTTGTCGAGCTTCAACCTCCCGCGCGTATCTCGGCCACGTGCAGCAACTTCAGCCGGAAATCTCGCCACGTGCAGTAGCCTCCTCCGCGAAATTCGGACTCGTTTGAACTAGCGAGAATATGCTCTCATTTAGCTCGGATCCTTCCTTGTTTCTCCGGATTTGGTCGAGCTGGAGCTCGACCTCGTCGAACGGAACATTTTGTTGTTCAGGATTGTATCGTTGAGAGTGAATGGGCCTGGACCGTAGGGTTAAAGCCCAGTCAATTTGGCTCGGTTTGGATCTGTCTGTTGGGCTCGAGTGGGCCGGATTTAGGGTGCTAAATCCAGCTCCAACAATTGCCCCCCCAGCCCATTAACGAGAGCGAGCTCGAGCTTTAATGGGCGGCAAGATGTGACTTTTGAAAGATATTGTGTTCGATTATGCTGACGACATAGAGTCAGATAATCATTCGGGATCGACGGTTCGGATCTTGGAAAGGTGAACAGTTCGTCGATCGTGTGGTCAAGAATCGACCTCGAAACCGCAGCTTGGTGTGTGGAGATAAATTTGTTATTATCTCGTCCAGGTGGACGGTTGGGATTCGGAGTAAATATTATCATTTACTTTTATGTTTCGACAGTCGAGCTTCCCGGGGTAAGGTGCAGCCCTCGAGAAGATTCGCGCAGAAGTTTCGTGACATGGAAGGTCCAGATGGAGAGAGAGAAAACCGATCTGACGGCCTTGATCGATCGAGCTCTGCAGCGCCTCAAATCTTCGAGGCTGAATATTCGACGGTTGAGATTGGGAGAGTGAACGGTAGAGATTGCCGCGTGGCCAGATTCTCCGCGATCTTCGAGGTGGATAATAATTACCTCGATATAAAGTCCCCCTTCTCCACTCCTTCTTTAACCGTATCTGTCCGTCGATTAAAGGTAACTCCATCTTCTTTCTTTCTCTTTTAGTTTTCTACAACTTCCGATCGTCGCTCTCTTTTTTTTTTGCTCGAGAAAGAAAGGTTTTCCGGAGATCGTTTGCTCGGTTTCGCGTTTGCTTTTTTGTCAAAACCTCGACCTCTATCTCTTTTCTCTTTTTTTTTGTTTTACTCGGTTTCGTCTTCTCCTTCTTTTTGATGTCGGCGATCGTAAAGATTGAAGGACAAGGCTCTGGGAGGAACTCCGTAGTTCCGGATCCCTCCAAAAATCGACCAGAAGGCCCTCGACGACTTCCGTCGTTAGTGTGAAATCCCTGATGGGGTAGAGCTGGCGGTTTTGACGCCAGCGGAGGATCCGGCGAACGTCGAGCCGGGATTTTGTTGCGTGTACGCGACATATTTCTGGGATTGCGGGTTGTTCTTCCTGATACCTCGGTTCGTCCTCGAGGTGCTGGCGGACCTGCGACTGGCTTTCCCACAGATGTGCCCGAATCTGGTTTGGGCCATCATTGGATGTGCCGTGCGGGCCAGGGAGGAGAACGTTATCTTTCGCTACTCGGGCCTGAGGGCGTTTTTCTCCGTTAAGTACAACGCTCAGCGTCCCGGGACTTTCTACGCGTCTCCGAGGTCGAACCGGTGGTTCATTGAGGAGAGCCCGGAGAAGGATTCCGGTTAGGAGAAGATCGAGTTCATATTCTGGATAAACGAGGCATCCATCGGAGGCTTTGACTTCACCACGCTGCCAACCGAATTCGCGGGCAGCGGTTGTTTAGCTAGTCTTGATCGATTGCTAGCTGTACTTGCTTTGTTTTGCTCGACTGGTTTTCTGACCTTTGTTTTTTTTTTGTTTATCAAGTCAGCTTTCCAGAGCACCGAGGGATCCCGACATCGAGCACCGGTTAGAGTTATTTAGGTGCGGAAAAGTTGTCTAGAGCAAGTTCACGGGAGAACGAGTTCGAGGAGTCCTTTTATCGCCTGCTCCGGCTCCGGTTGTTGCACCCGGTAAGTTTTTTTTTTTTTCAGTCGAGCTAATGTCGCGACTTTTGCTTACTTGATAACAGTCAAGTGATGTGCAATGATCTGTTTTGCTGGCAGCTGGAGTTCTTCCTCTCCGTTCTCTTCTGCCTTCTTCTAGTTCAGCAAGTTCAAGCCCAGCCATGTCTCGCAAGCCAAGCTCAGCCGAGAAAGCCCCGACTGGTCCCAGAAACTCCAGGGTACATTCCGGGAGTGTCAAGGAGACCCTCCAGGCTGTGCTCGCCTCGGCTGCTGCTCCCACACCTCATCTTCGTGATGAGGAGGTTGAGCAGATGATGAACCCTCTGCCCAACCCCCCTCCACGATTAGTGGGGGCGATCTCTGTCAGCTCGGGCAAGACCCAGCGCTCCGTTGATGACCAGGAGCCCGAACACTCGTCCCAGCCTGCCTCTAAGAGGCTGAGTGTAATAACCCAGACGAGAGCAGAGGACGACCGGACGGAACGGCCCGGAGAGACAACTTTGGCCGAAAAACCAAAATCATGGAATCGACTCAAGGACGACTTGGATCGATAGCCTAGGCCAAAATTAACCTTATGGCCAAAGCAGAGGAAGAAAAGCTTGATGCAACCTAAGATGGCCAAGAGAAGACCATTACGGACGTGGAGATGGCTGAGAGAGGACAAGCCAAAAGCCGAAGTTCCAACTTCAAGGAGGAGTTGATTTGGATTGACTAATGGAGCTAAAATATGAAGAATGCTCGAAGAAAATATGAAAAAGATCGAGTGGATGAAGAGTTACCCGAAAGAGTGACAAGATGGTCGTATCGGACATGACTGACGTCTCGACCAGAATGAGATATTGCTTAGATCGTTTAGTCAAGGCATAATGTCTCATCAGATGAAGAGTTGACACACTTAGAATAATAAATCTAAGTGACTGGTCAAAAGAAGTCTGAAGTATCAAGAAAATCTACAAGCGTTCGAAGAAGAAGCAGTACGGTCATCTGAAGCATGAAAGGCTTAGATAGAAGATAAACAAGAGGACTAAGAATCATTCCAACAGTGGCACGTGAATAAGAGACATTCATTTGTCAAGAAAATAAAGTTAGAAGAAGAAATAGTCGAAGTCCAAATTCGACCAATCAGACGACGACACCCATGCAGCTACTTGACCAGCTTAATCGCAGAGGAGATATCTCGGTGTGACTAGTTCTCGTGACTATGGATCACAACTATAAAAGGAAGTTTCAAGACTTAGCCACCAAGGACGGACCAATCATGATCGCCAAAGGTGAATCTATAAGGACAAAACCAAAGGTGAATCTATAAGGACAAAACCAGCCACCATTGGGGACCAGTCATGGATGGACGTGGAAGGAGTCATCTATGGGACAAAAACCATTTCTGTAACCAAGAGAATGGATAGGCTACTATCTAAGAGATAAGTCTCGTGATTATAGCTTATGGATCAGAAGATAAGATCAAACCGCACAGCCAATCTCCCAAAACACCCAGTCTGAAAAGGAGATCAATGGAGACAAAACCGTAACCAGGCTATGGGATAAGCCTCGTGACTATGGTCAGAGCAGAAGATAAGGGCCGTGATTATGGCCAATGGAGAGACAACACACGGGATAAAAGCTTGAAGATAAGGGTCTTGTTGATACTTATCCGATTTCAGCCAATAACGCGAAAACACCCAAGCTGAAGAGATAGGAAGAAGGAGGGACGAATGTCAAAGGCTATAAAGTCTAATTTACAGGCTATAGCACTAGACTAGAGGCGTGGAGAGCATACACAGGTCAGCTATCTTGAAGAAAACCGTGCAGAGATAAAGGGATTGCTTCAAGGAAGGGTTTTGTGGATGTTTATCCCTTTCTGGCCAATCGTATGACCACACATGAACCTGGGAGCTTTGATATATGCTAAGGGACGTTGACTGAAGCTATGAAGCCTAAGGATAAGGCTATAGCCTAGCCTTGCACCGTTGCTGACATGCAAAGCATGATTATCCGGTGAATAACACTCAGCTAGTAGCCTATATAGCTGGTTAGGACGCCCATAAATACCCATGTGATGCCATTCTTCCAACTCATTCTCACCCACAGCAGGGTAAAGGTAAACACTTAGAGAGAGAGGGAGATAGGGTACGTTCTAGAGCAAGTAGGCTCAATTAGAGTAAAGCTAAGCCGATCCGAGAGAAAGGTTTCTGCTAAAAGCGCAAGGTGAGTCCCGGTAGTATAGATTCATACTAATGGATTCTTATGCAGATTGTAACTTAAGGATGAAACACTATGTGTGTGTTCATCTTAAGTTAATGTTGTTTAGTAGAGGTTCTGCTTTATAACTTTCACAAATATGAGAGTTTTGTGAAGAGTTATACTGCAGAAATTTTATTAGGATTGTTGTATTAACTTTCACAAGAGAGGAGTTTTGTGAAGAGTTATGCTGCAAAAATTGTGATTAAGTATGCCGTATTAACTTTCACAAAAAGTGAGTTTTGTTAAGAGTTATGCTGCAGAAATGTTGTGAGAATTGTTGTGAGTGGATCACATGGGTCGAAGACCATGTGTGATGGTTAGGGTGGTGTATTGGCGGTCCCGCAGACTCGGAGTGACTTGGGTCACGCCCTTGGCCGAGTAATGCATGATGATGCATCCGATTGTCGAGCAAGGGCAATTCGGGCCGACTGTCGAGGCAAGGACAGGTCGGGTTGATGTTCCGACCTATGGTCCTTTGTGGTAAGTAGGTGCGGGTGTGCAAGTGTAGTATTTGGGCAACCGTGTCCGATACACCTAGAGATCTCGAAAAACCCTATCAGCATCGAACTTGCGTAGCATGCGTGCTATGTGTCTTGTTTCGGTGTTGAGGTGAGAGTCGAATACCCGTAGCGAGAGTGCTAAGGGACTTGTTCGGCGTTTTGTGTGGTGTTGAACATACCTAGCGTTGAGGCTAGGATGATGTTCAACGGTTAGGCTTAGTAACTGCAGTTGCTATAGCCTCAGCATGCATAGTAATAGTGAGGTTACTATGGACATGCCACCCTTGTTTGAGTTTCCGCTTGTGTTATTTCTTTGATATTGTTGCTTGGTGTAAGCATGCATTGCATTGTTTATTTTGCGGTTTGGGTTGGGGAACTAACGATTGTATAGAGGGTCCTGGATTCACTGAGTAATACTAGATTACTTATCCCTCTTTAATTTAAATTTTTGCAGGAAACCATAGCAAGTCGGACTAAGGCAGCAGACTGGACACTAGGATTCCGGAGTAGATTTCGGTAGGCTTTTGTAAAATTTATATATACAGTTTCAAACTCTTATAGTAGTAAGGATCCGCTTATATAGAGTTTGAATAAGTCGGATTTTGTATAATGACTCGATATGAGTAATAAAAGAAGGTTTTGTTTATAAAACCCTTGTGTTCTAATGATATTAACTTGGTCCGAGTTAACACAACTATTGGCTGGAGTACGGGTTGGCAAGCCTTAGGCTCTAGTCGAGAGGGTCGAGCTAACATATCGGGCTAGCCTTACACTTGGATTCGTTCTAAGCAAGGGCCGGCCTATTTGTGAACCTTGACATTGTAGCGCTTTCGGTTTATCTATTTTTAGATCGAATCGGGGGTGTTACACCGAGAGATGACGGAGGAAGTTAAGCTATAGAGCTGCGTCCATCGGCATCTAACAGGATTGGGGGCTTGACGGGTAGCCGGCCGTTCCACTGGAAGTTTGAGCACACCAAGGATCATCCGATCACAGATGACTTCGAGGGCATGGCGGCCATGTGGCGTCACTTCAAGCCTGCTGGGTGCCAACTTCCGGCTCTCAAGAAGATGACCGAGAGAGAGCTCTATGTGGAGATGGCGTCGGCCCAGGGAAAGGTAAATGGTGTACCTTTTACTTTGTATGTTCGGTTAAGTGTCGTTTACCCTAACGTTTTGGTGTTTGATGCCTGCAGGCTGCGGAGGCTGGGAACTGGCTCTATGCTCGCCTCGAGCAGAGGCTGCGGAACGTCCCCTCATCCGAAGGAGATCGAGGAGATGGGGAAGGTAGTCGGCAAGCTGAAGTCCGACCATGAGGCCGCGAATGTGCAGGTCCCTCGCCAGACTAACCTTCTTAAGCAGTTCAGAGGCCAGCAAGCCCACATCACCAAACTCGAGAACGAGCTGGTCGACAAGAGCGAGAAGTTCAAGGTTGCAACCAACCAGATCTTCGCGGCCCAAGCTGAGATGGTGCGAGCTCTCCACGAAGCCTTGGACGCGAAGGAGGAGAACCTGCGACTGATCCGCGAGTGCGAGGAAGCTATCCGCCAAGCCAGTCGTGAGGCCCGGAAGGAGATATCTCGGAGGTTCATGGAGGTGATCGAGGGCTTCAAGCTGAAGTGGGAGAAGTAGAAGGCCGAGGGTGTGGCCGAGTGCGACCTCCACGAGTGCATTGCCAACAAGGAGATGCTTGAGCAGGTCATTGCCGGGACCACCACCATTGAAGAGGAGCTGGAGAGGGTGAAGAAAGATGAGGAGGATCTGGGAGCGGCTTTTAAGGCTGCCCAGGTCTCAGACTTCTCGATCAGCAAGCTGAATCTCCCAGTGATCTCTGAAGACTCTATGGCATGGAGGTTGATCCGGCTTCAGGCGCGCCCCTCGGTCTTAATCAATTCAGTTCAAATGTTGAAGAAGGTGCGAGTAACGACGCAAAGAAGGGAGGTGAAGACGAGAAGGCGGGTGGTTAGCTCAGTAGATGACCATGGCTCCTTTCTCTTTCCCTTCGTCTTTTTTAAATTTAATTTTCAAACTTGGTTGCCCGGCGGGGCTTTTACACTTGTTTTGGTTTCCCGGGAGGGCTTTTATCCTAATTCTTGAACTCGTCCGTGCCCGAAAGGGCTTTAGTTTTAATGCAATCAGGCTTCGTGCCTTTGTTTATCTTTGTCTTTTGCATTTAGTTTGTTCGAGTAGGATTTTAGCTAAGTTGTCTGGTAACTTAGGGACGCGGACTAGGATTATCGAGCTCGAGGCTTAGTTCGCTAGTCGTGAGTTCGATGCTCGTGTTGTTAGCTACGAGTTCGTTGTTCGATTTATCGGACTTAGATAAAATGATTAGGTCGCGGAGTGTAAACTGTTTATTCTGAGAAAAGTGGCAAAGTTTTTTAGCTCGACTTTTCTTTAGGTTTTAGAACATGGATCGAACTGCTTCGCGATGAAGTTTCAGTGTTCGAAATAGAGTTTGCTTTCCTTTGAACTAGGCATTTCTCAGGTTTGGCTTTGAGATGGAGAAAGAGGTTTGATTTTACTCTAGTTTCCAGACATAGGGCTCAGTCGTTCCTGGCAAACTGCCAGCTGCGTTGGGCTCGCTGATTCGAGGTCCGAAGCTCCGGTTATGGTTGGAGTCGAGTTGTAAATCTGGCTGCACCTGTGAAGTGGAGTAGGATTCCGAACTTAGTTGATTTGTGAAATGAGAGATGTGTACCTTGTGTTCTTTTGGGAAAGGCATCTAGGATACATGGCTCTCCCTCCCCCCCCCCCCCCCCCCCGAAGGAGTGAGGTATGTGTGTACTGTAGCTCGCTTATGTCGAGGTGTGGGAGATTGGGAGTGCTTTGGGCTTCGAGGTCGGTTTGATAGGACTTTACCCACCCCCCGAGTGATTGTTGCGTGAGCTAGAGCTTGCTAGTTGCGAGGTGCGAGTGGGGCTATGTTTTGACCTCAAAGACGAGCTGTGAGCTCGAGTTTGTTTTAATGTATTTCAGCTTATAGATGTGTGACGAGGGTGGTCCAAACCGTTTTGGTTCGTGATCTCGGTTTTGACAAATATAATTGTTGCTGAGTAAATGAATTATTATTCCAAGTAAAAATGAAAAAAGGAGATGATACAACGTTTGGTCGTCGCGCGTAGCTCGCCTATTGATGTTGTCAATTTGTGGAATAAAAATTTGATAAAAAATGGTGGCTGAACTCGTGGGTCGAGCTGCCTACGTACCCCATAAGGGAATCAAGCCAAGACGTAGTTCGATTATTTAAAGTGCTTTTAGCGATAATACCTCTTGAGGTTCATTACGTTCCAAGGTCTTATCTCGGGCACCCCGTTTTGTACTTTCGTGAGCTCGTAGATGCCGTCGCGAACTACTTCGGTGATACGATTGGGACCTTCCCAGTTGGTTCCTAGTTTCCCAGCACCGGGCTCTTTGGTGTAATCTTGTACCTTGCGCAGGACCAGATCTCCTTTGTTAAATCTCCGGTGTTTGACCTTGGAGTTGTAGTAACGAGCTGCGGCCTGCTGATAATTTTGGATCTTGATCAGTGCTTGATCTTGACGTTCGTCGATCAGATCGAGCTGGTCCCTTAACAACTGCTCGTTGAGTTCGGTGTTTGTCGGGCATAGAGGCCGACGGAGACTCAGAACTGCAGTTTCGGTCGAGATCACAGCTTCCAGCCCGTAAGATAGTGAGAACGGTGTTTCGCTGGTTGCATCGTGAGGTGTGGTTTGACAGGTCCAGAGTATGGCCGAGATGTGTTCAGACCACCTTTCTTTTTTGGCGTTGAGCCGTCTCTTGAGATTGCTCAAGATGGTTTTGTTCCTTGCTTCAGCTTGCCCGTTACCTTGAGGATAACGAGGTGTGGAGTAGAAGATTTTTATCTTCCACTTCGCGCAAAAGTCTTTGAAGTTTTGCGATATGAACTGCGAACTTTTGTCCGTTACGATTTTGTATGGAAGTCCGTGACGGCAAATCACGTTTTTCCAGATGATGCCGCGTACCTGGAGCTCAGTTTTTTGCTGATAAGCTTTAGCTTCTATCCACTTGGTGAAGTAATCAGTGAGCACTAGCAGGTACCTGAATTGCTTAGGTCCTGAAGGGACCATGGGTCCTACTATGTCCATTGACCACCTCATGAATGGATAAGGTGTCGAGATTAACGACAGTCTTTCTGTTGGACAATGAATGATTGGGGCATGACTCTGACATTTGTCGCAGCTCTTGGACAGTCTCTGACAGTCCGCTATCATAGTTGGCCAGAAGTAGCCAAAGTTTCTTAATTTGAATGACGAGCACTCGACCTCCAGCATGACTTCCGCAGGGGCCTTGGTGAGTGTCAGCCATTACAGTATAGGCCTCTGATATCTCTTGTATTTACACCATTTAGGCTTGCATTTAGTACATGTTTTGGTTCTCTTTTGCATGTTTTCCTTAGCTTTTGTCTGATTTTCTTCTCCTTTTAGACTTAGGTTGCATTTAGGATATAGTTTGCATTTTTCTTGCATTATGGATGTTTTTAGGTGCTTATGGAGCTAAAAGAAGCTTGGAGGAGCTTTGAGGATGATCCAGGAAGCTAGCTGGACCAAAAGGAGCAAAAGGGTCCAAGGCAGGCGATCTCTGCAGAGCTTTTCGGTCAGTGCACAGAGGCTATCGGTCAAGGGGTGATCGATACTAGGCGTAACGATCAAAGGTATCGGTCAGGAGTGATCGATACAAACGCGTCGTGTGTATTTTGGTCACTGTATCGATCACTCTCCAGACCGATATGATTTGTAACGATCAAGCCCAGACCGTTACAACTGATCGATATAAACCCAGTCCGAGCCTATTTTATTTACACTTTTGCTATTACTCTAGGGCTTCCTTCTTGTGGCTATAAATAGCCCATTTTCTGTATTTTCGAGGAGTTATGTCAATTTACTGTCCTTAAGCATTTTCTTTGAGTTTGTAAAACAAATCTTTTGCTTTATTTAATATAAGTTGGTATTTGCCTTTAATCTTTCTTTAATCTCTCTTTTAATCATGATTAGCATCTTTTCCTCTTGTGATTTGCTGTTAAACATGAGTATTAGTGAGTAGTTTGCTTAGGTTCTTAGATGTTGTAGATTAAGGGGATTTAGGGATTGATTAAAGTTTGTTTAGTGCTTCATTATATGGGTTCCTCTCTATTGATCTGTTCTTAAACTAGATTTGTCTTCATCACACTTATCTAGAATTTAGACTTTCTCTTATGCCCACCAAGTGTTTGATGAAATGCTGATCTTGTTTAATAGAGGATTTACTGGCCTTAGCTCAAGATATTGACTGTTTGAGGAGCATTTTGACTTGAATAGA
This sequence comes from Thlaspi arvense, assembly GCA_911865555.2. Classification (NCBI taxonomy): domain Eukaryota; kingdom Viridiplantae; phylum Streptophyta; class Magnoliopsida; order Brassicales; family Brassicaceae; genus Thlaspi; species Thlaspi arvense. The sequence continues at coordinate 50,694,041 of OU466858.1, read as the reverse complement.
GTTGTTTATTAATGCTTGTTGGATGTTTTAGCACTAATGAGAGTTAGTTCTTGTTAAGATATTTAGCAAAGAGCTATTTTACAAGAGATTGAATCTAGCTTGCTTGTTTGTGAACTCTATGTCTAGGAATCACCATTGCTAGCTTGTTTGCTTGATCAATGTTGTTTGAAACAGTCTTAGTTAGTCTCTAGATTCCCCAAAGTCAATAACCACATCTAGAAACTTGCTTTTCTCTTTTGTTATATTTCGGATTTGCTCTGTTTTGCTTGCTTAATCTTGTTTAAACTGCCTTTTTCTTTATTCTCTTTGTTGCTTGATCATCTTAGGGTGTTAGATTGGTTGTTTAGGCAACAAAAACCTTCTGTGCTTGCTTGACTTAAGGATTTTTACTCATAACTCTATTGCTTTCAACAAACCCATTTGGATTGACATAAAACCCTATGCTATGCTACAACTGATCCACATAGAGGGGTGATTGATTGAGACCTAAAAACCTCTTGCATCAATTTGGCGCCATTGCCATATGGGTTTACAATTTGAAACATAAGAGTTTGTAGAATCTTTAAGATCAAGTTTTTAGTTTTCTTTGGTTACTAATCTCCTTTGACTCTCTTTGCTGTCTTTCAGGTATATGAACTTGAGATCCAGAGGTTCAAGCAATCTTGTAGACTTCATAGACAACATTAATCTGTTGGACAGAGGTCAGAGAGCAAGAAGACAGCAAGAAAGGCAGGAACACTTGCAGAGACTTGGGATGAACAATCAGGAACATGTTATGGATGATATCAGATTCCAGGGTCCTCCAGGAGCTGTTGGCACTCAGGGTATACAAGGACATCAAGGTGTTTAGAGCTTACAAGGTGAGCAAGGACCAAGAGGCGCTGCACAAGCTCCAAGAGCAGCTAGACCCATTGGCGCTGGTGATGCACCAAATGCCTACAACAACAGGACTGGCATCATTCCACCAGCAGTCCAAAACAACAACTTTGAGATCAAGTCTGGATTGATTTCAATGGTTCAGAGCAGCAAGTTCCATGGGTTGCCACTTGAAGATCCTCTAGATCATCTTAATAATTTTGATAGACTATGCTCCCTAACAAAGATCAATGGGGTGAGTGAGGATGGCTTCAAACTCAGGTTATTCCCTTTTTCTCTTGGAGACAAAGCACACCAATGGGAGAAGAACCTGCCCCAAAGAAGTATCACCTACTGGGATGAGTGCAAGAAAGCCTTCTTAGCAAAGTTCTTCTCTACTTCAAGAATTACAAGAATAAGGAATGAGATTTCAGGGTTTGCACAAAGGATCAATGAAAGCTTTGGTGAAGCTTGGGAGAGATTCAAGGGCTACACACTGCAATGCCCTCATCATGGCTTCTCACAAGCCTTTTTGCTCTTCACTCTCTACAGAGGAGCCTTGCCTAAGATAAGAATGCTTTTGGACACTTCATCAAACGGGAACTTCTTGTCAAAAGATGTGGATGAAGGATTGGAGCTGGTAGAGAATCTGGCTCAGTCTGATGGAAACTACAATGAGGAATTTGACAGAGCTCCAAGAGGTGCAAAGGATGAGTTAGAGTCTAGCAGGAAAGAAATCAAGTCTCTACATGAGAAGTTGGATTTGTTGCTAAGGGAGAAGAAAGAAGTTAACTTTGTTGGAGACATGGTTCAGCTTGATGATCAAGAGCAATGCCAAGTTGAGGAGATGAACTACTTGGGCACTCAAGGTGGATACAATAGCTATGGGAACTACAGACCAAATCCCAACTTGTCTTACAGGAGCAACAATGTTGCCAATCTACAGAATCAGGTTTACCCTCAACAACAACAGCAAGCTGCCCCAAGACCTTTTGTTCCCTACAACAATCAAGGTTTTCAGCAAAGGAACAACAACTACCAACCTAGAGCGCCCTAAAACCCTCCAGGATTCAATGCTCAAGCTAAGGACAAGCTTCCTCTAGCTCTCAAGACACTGAACTCAAGACTCTCATGCAACAAATGATCAACACGCAGGTCACCATAACCTTGGAAATGAACAAGAAGTTTGCAGAGGTCCACAACAAAATTGATTTAGTACATGTAGAGCTCACCAACAAGTTTTAAGGGTTGGCTGCAAGAGTCAAAACACTGGAAAACAACTAAGGCATAGCTGGTGAAGGAGAAAACACAGAAGAAGAAGAGTGGTGGGCGCCACATGAAGTTGTTGATAACACCAAAGACTACTTGATTGAAGTTCCTGATGATAAAGAGAAGACCCAAGCTGTTATCCTTCCTGTTTACCACCCAACTATCCCTTTTCCAGGAAGATTCAAGGAACAGCTAGTGCAGAAGAAAACTCTCTAGTCTAAGATAAGTTTAATAAGTCTTAACAACAAGATTAAACTTCCAAAAAGCAAGAGAAATTCAAAAGCTAACAGTTTAGATAAGCTAGAGTTCATAAAAATAAAACAGCTATTCATGAGAATCTAGCAAAGTGGTTCTTAGGCAAAAGGAGATGATGATCATGCAAAGGGATGTAAACAAGCAAGTAATGAGATTTATGAACAGTAAACAAAGCTTAAACATCTAACTTGCTCACTTTAAACAAATCCACAGTGCAAGACCAAAGCACAACAGTTAAAACTAATCAAAACTTGCTCTTAAAACCATAGATTAAACAATTATAAACACATGCATTGATTAAGAGCAAAGAATGGATAGTTAAGGAAGCAAACCTTAGTGAAGCTTCTGAGCACTTAGAGAAAGCAAATAAAAGAGAGAAAGAGCTAAGATTTTCGTGCTATAAGTGAGAGAAGTAGTGAAGTGAAGTGTGAAGAGAAGTGAATGAGATTGTTGGTTTAAATAGAGTGGAGAAGGGGGAACCAAAGGAATCAAAAGTTGGTGAGGGAACCAAAGGAATCTAAAGAGTGGGGGACAAGAACAAAAGTGCTCAGCAGCTCTGCAAATGGACAGGAAGGATCCAAAGTTTAAATTTAAACCTCCTTGGCTCCAAACCAAAAGAGAGAAATTTTTTTGAAAAGATGAAGCACTTACCTCGGGCGGGTATCGGTCACAAGTGACCGATACGAATGATCGATATGCTCAGTATCGATCACAAGTGATCGATACGAATTATCAATACCCTTCCTGTGAACCATATCGGTCATCATCTGATCGATACACTGACTGAAATTCATACGGCGGGTTTGTATCGATCAGTGTTTGATCGATATGAATGACCGATATGGTTTTCACTTTCAGACTCCCTTCCCTATCGATCAAAAGTGATCAATAGGTTGACTGGTGCAATCCGGCTCCACTGATATCGATCACAAATGATCGATACTCATGACCGATATGGTCTGTATCGGTCTCGTCATGACCGATACAGTAGATCGATATCAGCCAGAAAGCATCTGTTCTTTGTCCCTTAGAGACTTTCTCAACCCCCAATTCGAACTCCTGTTTCTATACACATTAACAAAGCATAAAAAGAAACTAGAAAGCATAATATATATACAAAAGGATACCATGGGACTACCTCCCAAGTGTGCTTGTTTAAAGTCACTAAGCTTGATTTTGCTTACCTCTCTAGTGGAGGTGGTGAGAAGGAGTCTTGGAACTCCTTGGTGTTGCAGTGCTCACTTTGATCTTTCTGGTGACTTCATCAACCTTCAACTCAGCAAAGGGTTTTGGTTTTTTCCTCCCCTTCATCTTGTAGTGGACTTCACCATTCCTAGAAACAAAGGGCGTCAAGACAACCCCATCTTCCTTGTCATCCAATAGAACTTCATTCATGCGATCAGAAACTCCCACTTTGAGGACCTCCTCTTCAGTGGTATCAGCAAACAGCTTGGTTAAGCAGCAACAATCAAAACTTTCACCAACATAGCCTTCAAACTTTGGTCAATGTTTACCAAACTGCTTCAACTTCTTGATGTCCATTGAAAAGGCTTGCTCATTTTCCAGCTTATTCCCCTTGGAGTCAAACCTTAGAACCTTCTTCTTGTTTAGTCTCAGCTCTATTGTGCATTCCTTGGCATCAAACACTGCTCCAGATGAGGCTAAGAAAGGTTTTCCTAGAATGATAGCATTCTTTATATGGCCTTCCATATCAAGCGCCAAGAAATCAGTGGGGATGGTTACCCCTTCAATCATCATTGGTACATCCTTGAGACTCCCAAGTGATGTCTTCACTGTCCCATCAGCTATAGTAAGGGACACATTACTCTCTTGAAGTTGAGTGTAGCAAAGAGCTTTAGCAGTAGAGGATGGGAGAAGGTTGATACTTGCTCCAAGATCACAAAGACAGCTTTTGAAGGTCTGCCCTTTAAGCTCACATGGGAGAGTGAAACATCCTGGATCTCCAAGTTTCTTGATATTAAGCTACTGAACCTCAGATGCTCCAGCTTTAACTCTTAGCTTCTTAAGCTCCTCTTGGCCATTCAAACCCCTCATTTCCATTTGAGCAGCATAGAGGATCTCATACTTCTGCACTAGCATTGACATTGAGTGATCCCTTATGTTTAATAACCCTTTGCTAAAATGAGATCATTTTTATCTAATAACCTTACCCTTTGAACCAAATGCCTTCACTTGATTTGCATAAGCAAGATTCATGTTATGAGCTTAATTGAATGTTAAAGAGTTGGTTGATTGGAGCATTTGCCTAAGTTGAGGTTTGAGATCATTTTGAAACATGATGAGCATGGCTAGGTTCTTTAAAGTAAATCTGATTATGTTTGCATCCTACAACTAGACACTTAAGCATTGACACCATCTCTTTACCTTTGCACTTTTGGAATCTGAATTCCCACCTTCAAACCTCACTCTCTCATTTGTTCTTATTTGCTTGAGGACAAGCAAAAGGCAAGTGTGGGGGCGTTGATATCTCTTGTATTTACACTATTTAGGCTTGCATTTAGTACATGTTTTGGTTCTCTTTTGCATGTTTTCCTTAGCTTTTGTCCGATTTTCTTCTCTTTTTAGACTTAGGTTGCATTTAGGATATAGTTTGCATTTTTCTTGCATTATGGATGTTTTTAGGTGCTTATGGAGCTAAAAGGAGCTTGGAGGAGCTTTGAGGATGATCCAGGAAGCTAGCTGGACCAAAAGGAGCAAAAGCGACCAAGGCAGACGATCTCTGCAGAGCTTTTCGGTCAGTGCACGGAGGCTATCGGTCAAGGGATGATCGATACTAGGTGTAACGATCAAAGGTATCGGTCAGGAGTGATCGATACAAACGCACCGTGTGTATTTGGGTCACTGTATCGATCACTCTCCAGACTGATATGATTCGTAACGATCAAGCCCAGACCGTTACAACTGATCGATATAAACCTAGTCTGAGCCTGTTTTATTTACACTTTTGCCATTACTCTAGGGCTTCCTTCTTTTGGCTATAAATAGCCCATTTTCTGTATTTTCGAGGAGTCATGTCAATTTACTGTTCTTAAGCATTTTCTTTGAGTTTGTAAGATAAATCTTTTGCTTTATTTAATATAAGTTGATATTTGCCTTTAATCTTTCTTTAATCTCTCTTTTATCATGATTAGCATATTTTCCTCTTGTGATTTGGTGTTAAACATGAGTATTAGTGAGTAGTTTGCTTAGAGTTCTTAGATGTGGTAGATTAATGGGATTTAGAGATTGATTAAGGTTTGTTTAGTGCTTTATTATATGTGTTCCTCTCTATTGATCTGTTCTTAAACTAGATTTGTCTTCATCACACTTATCTAGAATTTAGGCTTTCTCTTATGCGCACCAAGTGTTTGATGATGCTCCGTCGACGTAGAGAGTTTAGGTTTTGGAGGATGTGCTTTCAGAGCTGGCATCTGGAGCCAGTTTGACCATAGAGTCTGCCAGGACCTGGGCTTTGGCGCTTGTCCTGGTCCGATATTCGATATCGTACTCGCTGAGCTCGATGGCCCATTTTGCGAGGCATCCCGACTGGCTGGGACTGTGGAGTATAGTTCGCAAAGGTTGCGAGGTCATTACCACGATTGAGTTCGATTGAAAGTAAGAATGGGAGACACTTGTCGGGTTAATGCCCCCTCATATTTCTCAGCTAGGATGGGGGGCTCAGTGAGATAGGTTTTGAGTTGGGTTAATGCCCCCTCATATTTTTCGTCCCATTGGAATTTTTTATTTCCTTTAAGGAGCTGGTAGAATGGGAGACACTTGTCGGTTGACCGTAAGATGAACCGGTTGAGAGCTGCAACTCGACCGGTCAAGTGTTGTACTACCCGAGTTATTCTGGGAGATGGCATTTCGAGGAAAGCCGCGATCTGCTTCGGGTTCGCCTCGATTCCTCGTTCGGTTACTAGGTAACCGAGGAACTCACCTGAGGCGACTCCGAAAGTACATTTAGCTGGGTTGAGCTTCATCTCGTATTGGTTTAAGATTTTGAAGCATTCCCTAAGTTGTGCGACGTGGTCGGTGTCCTTTGAGGACTTGACCAACATGTCATCTATGTAGACTTCCATAGTTTTACCGAGCTGGTTAGCAAACATTTTGTTCACTAGCCTTTGATAGATTGCTCCTCCTGCGTTTTTCAGGCCGAAAGTCATTACTGTATAGCAATAGGTACCTCGATCGGTAATGAAGGCTGTTTTTTCTTGGTCTTCTGGATTCATCTTGATCTGATTATATCCATAAAAAGCATCCATAAAGGACAAGAGTTGGTGGCCAGCTGTGGCCTCGACCAGGCGGTCGTTGTGTGGAAGTGGGAAGCTGTCTTTTGGACATGCTTTGTTTAGGTCGGTGAAGTCAACGCAGACTCTCCACTTTCTGTTTTTCTTTTTGACGACCACGGGGTTTGCTAACCAGTCGGGGTATTTCACCTTTCTGATCATCCCACTTTGAGTAGTCTGTTTACCTCGTCGTTGACTGCTTTAGCTCGATCTGGGCCGAGCTTGCGGCGTTTCTGTCTGACAGGTTTGATGGTTGGGTCGATGTTGAGTTCGTGCGCGGCGACCTCTATATCGATGCACGGCATGTCCGCAGTGGACCATGTGAAAGTGCTTATGTTTTCTTTTAGAAAATTTATTAGCTCATCCCAAATTGTTTTCGCGAGATCGACCCCGATTCCAACGCACCTTTCGGGGTTGGCCTCGTTTATGCATACTTGCTCGATTAGTTCTGTTCGAGGCTCGCATACAGAAGGGTCTTTATTGTGTTTGAGTTGTCGGATTGCGAGTTCCTCCTCTTTCTGTAATTGTTATTCGGAGGCTTTCTCGGCTTGCAAGAAGCTGCCCATGTAACAATCCCTTAAGGCTTGTTGGGTGCCGCGTATCGCTTTGGTTCCCCAAGGGGTTGGGAATTTGACACATTGGTGGTATGTGGAAGCTACAGCTTTCATCGCGTAGAGCCACGGTCTGCAAAGTATGGCGTTAAATAGAGTTGGGCGATCAACGACCACGAAGTCGATTGTTTTTATGACCCCGCCGGCCTTAACTGGGAGCTGGATGATTCCTAACGAGTAGGTTGTTTCTCCTGCGAAACCGGTGAGTGGAGTTCGATCATTCGATAGCATGGATGTTTGGTATCCCACGCGTCTAAAAGCGTCGAAGAGGTATCGATTATGACCCTTGTGAGGTCGAAGCCGCCTACGGCGATCTGGATGACGAGTGCGCCATCATGTGGTTTATCTAGAGATAGCGTTTCGCTCTCTAAAAAGCTTATTTGGTGGTCGGGTCCGTCCAGAGGTAGGTTTACGGTGGCGGACTCGATCTTGCGTTGATATGCCTTGATCGAGTTGATTGAGTCTAGGCACATCTTCGAGCCTCCGCAGATGAAGTCGATTCGCTTCATTGTGGGTAGCTCCCCCTCCCCATCGAACGAGTGAGCGATGCGTGAGCTAGAGCTCGCTTGAGTTCGAAGTGTCGAGAGTTGGGTGATGCTCGGTTTTGACGAGCTACCGAATAGTTTTAACACGTGTCCCCCTGCGACCTTATGGAGCCTGGTTGAGCCGGAACTCGATGGTTTCCTTCGTGGGGGGGGGGGGGGGGGGGGGGGGGGGGGGGGGGGGGGGGGGGGGTGATTACTGATTTCATCAATTCACCACAAAGGTTTAGCTCTCTGAAAATCAGGTCAATCCTTTTTCTTGCTGACAGAGGAGAGTCAGGAGTTTGGACTTCGACTTTGACTTCGACTTCACGATCTCGTTTTTGAGATGCTTTGTTGGGGTCCTCTTCCCTATTTCTGGACGAGGTCTTTTTAGGCTTTTCGCTTTTTCCCTCGGCCTTCTCTGCTTTTTTTTTGGCGAGCTCCTTTGCCAAGATTCTAGTTCGAGTTCGATATTCCTCGGTGGAATGTCCGTTCTTTTTGTGGTGCTCGCAATATTTACTTTGGTCGAAGCTTGACTCATTTTTCGGGGGACGAGCTTTCTATAGCATATGCATGTTGACCTTTGCCTTGCGACTCCCTTTTGGGAGGTGGGAAGTTAGTTTTCCTCGACCCGGAAGGTGCAAATTGGAGCTGTGAGTTGCGGTATTTTGCTTCGCAGGCGTCCGTTTCATCCTCGAAGTTAGCGAAAATAGACGCGCGATGGAGTGCATCGTCGAGTGAGTCTGTAAGTCGAAGCATGAGTTCCGTCTTAAACCTCGACTGGTACCAAAGGTTAGTCTGGAGGGCGAGTAGAGCTACTGCTTCATTCGGGTTGGCGATTTTTGCTTTGATTGCCTTGAACTTAGCAATGTATGATCGAAGTGGTTCGTCTGGAGCTTGGACTAGCTTCCAGAGGTCAGTTTCGGTTTCTCGTTTTTTGATGAAGATCGAATATTGCTTGAGGAAGGCTATTGCGAGCTCGTTGAAATTCGAGATCGAATTTTCTTCCAGCGTCGCGAACAATTCCTGAGCTGGTCCGGCTAAGTATTCGACGAAGAGCTTGCAGTATCCTGCTTCTTTTTCTTCGGGCGAGAAATTAGCTCGGATAGCTATGAGACTGAAGAGTCGGATGTGAGCTTTTGGGTTGCTGTTAATATCGTACTCCGGGACTCGTACTTTAGTAGTCTCTCGGAGGTACGTGTTCATGATCGGGTAAGTGAACGTAGTCCATTAGGTCTCGCGAATTACTCGATCGATGTCAGGAGCCGAGCTCGTAGCTTGGTGGAACATGGAGTTCATCTGCCGAATGGTATAGTCAGTCTGGTTCTGGAATCTTTCAAAGGATTCGCAGTCGACCAGGTTTCTTGAGCCGACACCGAGATGGTTAGATCGGGTCAAGTCATTTGGAACTTGAGTTCCGAGCTGCTAGTGAACAAACCCTATGGGTTTTTCATGGATCCCGTTAGGGAGTCTCGAGCTAGAGGTCGTGTTCGGTTGCTGGTCGAGCTGAGGCAATACCTGCGAGCTCGAGGCGAAGGCTGAGGATCCAAGCCATCTCTGTCGAGGTGGCTCGGTTCCAGGTGGTCTTAAAGGTGGAGATGGATATCTCGTGTTGGGACGGGGCCCCATTTCAGATATTCCTGGTGCTGGCACACGTGGAGATGACTATCTCATCGCGGGATGGGGTCCCATCTCTGGTATTCCTGGATGTTGAATTATTTGCGGATTATTATGAATAAGAGAATGTGAAATGAGTGAAAGGAGTGAAGAACATGAGTGAGAAAGAGAGTAGTTTAAGGGGAGTATATTTCCTTAAGTTATCTTTTACAAATGTAGATGAAAGTCTATTTATAGACATAGACATTGTTACCTAACGGCTACAAGAGATAAACATAAAGAATAAGCAAGTGGATGTGGTCCTCACGGTGATAATGACTGTTCAAGGGGAGTCACCAACGTTCATCTCCTTAAGTGTAACATGTGACCTTATCTTCTTTGGTCTTTAAACACTTGTGACCGTTGGTGTAGATAACAAAGCCGACCATCTCCTTGCCTTATACTCCACTCTAGTTTACTATCATACCTTGAAGATCACGTCCATGAATGCGTACGGACACCTTTCTAGGTTGATCATTTTGATACTCTCCCTCAAGCTTTAGTCATGGTGAATGATAAAGCTTGGAGCCATGAATGATCACCTCATTAAAAACCTCAATGTAGAAAACCTCATGGGACAAAACTACATAGAGGGAAAAAGAGTGTGATCTCCACGGCTAGGGTAGCTCAAGCTGAGATGTCAACGAGTCCCATCTTAGAATGGATGAACTCGCATGTCTTCTGATTGGCCACCTTGGTGAAGATGTCAGCTAGCTGATCTGAGCTCTTTGTATAACATGGAAGAATGACACCAAGCTGAACTTGTTCTCTGACTTTATGACAATCCACCTCTATGTGCTTGGTCCTTTCATGGAAAACTGAATTGGATGCAATGTGCATAGCCGCTTGATTATCACAGTGCATTGTGATTGGAGCTCTTGTCTCACATCCGTGATCTTTGAGGAGATTCTTTAGCCACATTAGCTCAGTTGTTAGCCTCCTCATAGCTCGGTATTCAGCCTCAGCACTAGAACACACCACTACATTCTGCTTCTTGCTCTTCCAAGTGACTAGATTCCCACCAATGAATGTACAATAGCCAGTAGTTGATCTTCTATCTAACCGATCTCCTGCCCAATCTGCATCACAGTACCCCACAATCTCTGAGCTTCCGTTAAAACTCATCCAAATGCCATGGCCTATTGTGCCTCAGACATAACTCAGGATACGCTTCACCATGTTCCAGTGATGCACCTTTGGAGCTTTCATGTGTTGGCTAACCTGATTCACAGCAAAACACAAGTCAGGTCTAGTTATGGTAAGATAGATTAGCTTACCAACCATCCTGCGATATTGTGTGATATCTTCAAAGGGTTCATCTTCTAGCTCCCCCTTTTGGTCCACTTTGTAGCTATCTTCAAGAGGAGTTTTAGCTACTTTATCTCCAAGGTCTCCTGTTTCACTCAACATATCAAGCATATATTTTCTTTGTGAGAGAAACAAGCCTTCTTTAGATCTACAAACTTCAATACCTAAGAAGTATTTTAGTTCACCTAGATCTTTAATATCAAAAACATTCTTTAAATAGTCTTTAGTGGCAAGAATGTTTACCTTGTCATTCCCAGAGATGATTATATCATCTACATAAATGAGAATGACTACTATACCTTCTTGGCTGGTGAGAGTGAATAAGGTATGATCCGCTTCTGATCTGCTGAATCCCCTATCAAATAGAACTCTACTCAACCGGTGGTACCATGCTC